>CM059019.1:6945503-7545503 GCA_030272315.1 Paspalum vaginatum | reverse complement strand
ATTCAAGTCTTGTTATTCTTGCCGGTGCTATAAGCCTCTTTTAGACTTAGATCTAGAAGTTAGGTTAGCTCTCACCCTCTAATCAAGGGCGAGTTTTAGTGCTCAATCACTTTCGTGGTGAAAGCGCTTGAGCACTAGTATAGCGTGCCATCCTACCCACGCAGATTAGCTTGGTAGCCCCACTCGGTGACAGCGTGTGGTGTGCCTGTGTATCCCTGGCCTGTTCGTTCGGTAGGCCCATAGGTGATAGCCGGGTTCTCTTCCGGTGGTCTACTACCTACCCCCTGACCCCTCGAGGGCGCCGGAATTTTGCTCGACGCAAGACCCTGACTTGTTTACTTGAGTTCCTTAGTTAACCATGACATAGTCTTTGCAGCTGAATAGAATAGAGTTTGGGAACTTTATCTCACTCGTTGTCCTCCCAGGCAACTATACCTTTCTATGTGGATCTTAGGTAGTTCATTCTACTTCTTCACCATACGCCTATCTTTATTTGATTTACCCCTGTCTAGATACTAGCTGGCATATTTATTTAAGTTTACGGATCTTTCGGTTTGGGTTTATTAAATTATACTCTCTCGCCTGCCGCTTCCCTATGGACAAATACGATACTCGGAATACTCTGGGTGAAAGGCTACAGCGGTCTCCGTGCGCTTGCGGAGTAAAACCTGTAAAGGCTAAGAGACACCAACAGAGCCCTGGCTCTTTCTTGAGGGGTCATGATTTATTGATTGGCTGCATTGAGCAGTTACCCTTGTCTTAGGGGGCGATCTTTTGGCTTGGCTTTTGTTCACTTCTAGTGCTCCCGTTTCTACCTTTCTTTGGCTTTTGGGCACTTGAGTGGATTTTCTTTGTTTTTCTTTCATCTGTTGTTCTTTGTTACACTTTTCTTTTCTATGTCTATGATTTCAGGTGGTTGGTAGTCTACTCATCCAATTCTTTGCGCCAATCTATCTCTTGTTGTACAAATGGGGAGAGACAAGAAAGATAAGGGCAAGGCCATTGCCCCTGAGCGAAGCAAGAAGAGGAAACATTCTCAGGAGGAGCGTGTGCGTGAGTCAACTGAGAAAGCGACTGATGCCTTTAATGCTATATAGAGCCGTCGAGCAGAGGGTATCCACATTGGAGAGCCTCGTCTGAACCCTCCCCGCAGGGTGCGACCAAATCTCATGACTCACAAGGCACGCACCAAGCACACTACACCTCTGAGCCAGCACCGACAGAGACAGCGTCAAGGGCTCGTGTCTCCATATGAGATCAATGCTTAGCAGGGGGCAGAGGCAGCAGCAGAGATAGCAGCACGGGCAGAGGCACAGGCAGAGGCTCATGGACAGGCAAAGCAAACAGCCACAATCACCAGCTGCCGTTTGGGAGAGGTTTGCCTTTTCTTCCATTCCAGCTCCACCCTTGCTCACAAGAGATGCCCAGCTGTCAGACTACAGGAACTACAAGGGTAGGAAGCTCAAGAAGCTTCTTAACTATCTCACAGAGACTCAGTGGAAGCTAGAGCAGCGTGATGAGAGAGTTGACCCTAGGTTTCAGACCTTGGTCTAGGCCTCCCTCTATGAGAGCTCTAGATATGCTGGCATGAGTCTCTTTCAGCATGTCATGCTATGTATCCTGAGGATGGGGAATGTGATTGGACAGAACCTATTTCCTTATTTCTCTCACATTCCTAGCCTGGCAGATTTGCTTGAGCACCATCACAAGTTCATGGAGGACTGGGTTCGAGTGTTCTACGCCACTCTCTACATCGGTCCAGAGAGATCCTTCATTCAATTCATGTTCCATGGACAGGCGATTTGTCTATACAGGCATACCATGGCACTGCTACTTGAGCTTGAGCTTTCAGAGCATCGCCTCCACACCGATGTATATGGGGACTCGGGGCCCCCTCGCCACTCCAAGAATGAGGGGATAGTGCTGTCAGACACTGAGGTAGCTTTTCTGTTTCGTGAGCACGCCCAGGAGAGGACACCAATAGCCCTGACTCCAGGAGCAAACCTGATCCATCGAGTGATGTGGAAGAGCCTGTTACGTCGAGATGGATACAGAGAAGGGATTACCACTTTGCAGTAGAACTCGCTCAGAGCTCTCTAGGCGATGTACGCTTTTGCGTGGTTGACTTTCTGATAGGAGATATGGAGGACATGATCACCAATGGGATGTGTTCTCACTGCAGCTTTCCATATGCCCACTTCATTTCTCACATGTTGAGTCGGACTGATCACGATCCAACCGGCGAGCCCTTACCACACTTCAGGATCTTTCAGAGGATCCAGACCTCTTTCTCTACATACAAGGCTCGAACACTGGCAGCTCCCAAAGCCCATGTGCAGGGTCTTGTACCACCTGAGGGTCCTCAGCTTGTGTCCTCTCCCCGAGCTACAGAGACAGAGGCAGTACTAGAGTCAGGGGGAGCGGCAGTTGTAGAGGACGATAGTGTGGATGACTCTTCACATGATAAGAGCGCACTACCTCTGCCTATCCTACCTCACGATCATGAGGTAGGTGGTTCACGTGCACCTCTACCACCCCTACCTCCACCGTCAGTCACAGCTGCATAGGTTGCTACTCCGTCTGATATTGCTTCAGTACTTCAGTTGATGATGGAGCAGTAGCGACAGGCAGATGAGAGGTTTGCATAGCAAGAGCAGTGGAGCGATCAGCGCTTCAAGTTGATTCTATAGCAGCAGCAGCATCAGCAGATGTAGAAGAGCTGTGATGAGCACTTTCAGCCCTTGCAGCAATAGTCGGCCAAGCAGTAGACCCGTATTCATGACACCGTGCACTCTCTGGTTGCCGGACTCTAGCAGACACTGAGCGTCAGCTTATAGCTATACACCAGGAGTTCCAGTTGGCACCTCTACAGCCTGCTGCGACACAGCAGTTGCCACCTTTAGATGCGAGCCTGCAAAGTCCTTTGCTTCCTTGGCCTCGCTCAGCATGTATCCTCTTGATTTCTCATACTCTGCATTGCTAGTGAGTGCCCCTCGAATAGAGATGTTACAGATGCCTGCTCGCACACTGCACTTTGATGCATCTCCGCTGTCGCTCCCTGATTTGCCCTCGATAGTGCCTCCGGCTCAGGACAGCCAGTTCTTGACTTCAGGGCAACCACCTGTCAAAGCGCCACTTCTCAGTCTGAGCCCGCGTCGTCAGCTCCAAAGTCGTTTGTGCCTGTGCCTGAGACCCTTGCTGCTTCTCAGTCGACCGAGCCGAGCTTTCACTCTGCCTCTATGACCTGCTCGTCGACTGATGCTACAACACCAGCCATGATGACGACGACAGCTACCCTTACCGTATATCGAGCGGGCAGTTGACGAAGCCGCTGTAGATTCCGACGACAATGCCTCACTTGACCACTATGTTCTGGTAGCTACTCGTGGTCTTCCTCTGTGTGCCCTTCCTCTGTCGAGCTCATAGGACTCTCTGTTTGGGACTTGATGCCAAAGGGGGAGAGTTATGTTTAGGGGGAAGTGAGTAGAAGCAAGGAGTTTGGCAGCTAGGGGGAGCTATGAGAGTTATTCTTTGATGTATAGCTAGGACCCCTACTTGATGTTTATTTTGGATATTGACTCATGGACATGATGTTTGGATATTGTGCTTGACTCTCGTTTATCATGTCTATGGATCTCTTGGATTGTGGATGGTTGTGTGATTTACATTTCATGTCATCTATTTCGAGCTTCGTACTTAACTTCGTTTACTTTTTGAGCTCTACTCTTGTGCTGTCATCAACCACCAAAAAGGGAGAGATTGTGAGAAACATGACCTTAAGAGGTAGAGGTTTCGGTGATTAATAATAACTTAACTTTGTTACTAATGAGTTCATGACATGAACGGATTATACTTAATACCGTGCTCATTGGTTGACCAAGAGAGACCCCTCAATTCAAAATTCATGAAGGTCGGCTTTGGAATGGTTGATCTAGCGCGAAGATCAAGGATTGTTAGCTCTAAGTGTTGAAGAAAAGTAGAAAGAAGGGCACTTAGAGGTTCTTTTCTAGTTTCTAGATAAGCTGTACTACCAAGGGGGGCCGAAGTGAGTAGCTTAATGCATTTCATTCTAGAGTTATTCTCCATTTTGAGTGCATCTTTGTCCTAAAGCACAATCTTACTAAAATGTGCTAAAACACACTCGCCTCTGTCGTTTGAATCAAAAGAAAAACCCTCGAAAAATTTCCATAAGTTTTCGGTTCAAAATAGCACTGAAAAACAAGTTTTTATAAGAGACCAGACCGTCCGATGGACTTAAAAATTGTTCTGTGTCCTTAGCGTCTTGGCCAGTGGTCTTAATGCTCACTGGACCGTCCGGTGGCTCGCCACTAGACCGTCCGGTGCTCTCGCCGGACGTTTTGGACCGATGGTTATTCTAGGGCATCCCTGGGTAAAATATCCCACCAGACCGGACCGTCTGGTGCCTGCGCCAGACGTTCTAGACTGAGGGCATGTTCGTGGGCTCTGAGTAAACTCAACCCACCAGACCGTTCGATTGTTCACCGCCGGACCATCCGGTGGCTCTTTAGCCCATGGCGTGAAACGGGGATTTTGAATTTACAATGCACCGGACCTTCCGATGGCTAACTAACAGACCGTCCGGTGGGTTCGCAGGAAAGTGATTTCGTACAGTAATGGATAGTTTTTGGGCTAGCCTCTATATAAAGGGTTCCCCCTCCCTCCATTTACCACCTTTGCGACCAAAAAACATTCATACACACACAAAGGTCACCCAAGCACCATTTCCACACAAATCTTTGAGCTTTGGGGTAAGAGACTTGAGAGAGAGATAACTTCTTGAGTAGAAGTTGAATCAAGTGAAGACCAAGGCTTATTACTCTTAGTGATCGTGATCACCTAGACGGCTTGCGAGTCGTGCCTTCCGCGAGCTTCCTGGAGATTGTGGAAGAAGCAGGAGAAGGCCCTTGCGAGGGCGTTGTGAGCGGTTTGGAGCCCACCGTTCCGGAGTGGAGAAGGGCATCCCGAAGAGAGCACTTGGTCGACGGATCAAAGGGTTGCTTGACCTTTGTAAAGGTCACCTTGCCATCCTATTTCCTTGCGAGGAAGAGGTTGTAGCTCCTTGTGTGCTACGTGTGTGCAAGGCCTTGAGAGGGGCGCCAAACCAGGATTAGGGGGGAGTCATGACTCCTCGATACCTAAGGAAAAAGATCGTCGTGTCATCTCTTCTCTTTACATTCCGCTTTTACTTTCATGCAATTTACATTCCGCAATTTACTTTCTTAAAATTGCATGCTTGGCTCTAGGTTGCAAACTTTTTTGTTATCGTGTAGAACCCTAGTCATACTTAGTTAGGCACTAAGGTGAATTGGGACTTGATCGATAGGATTTAATTTCAAGATTCGAAATTAGAAGTCCAATTCACCCCTCCCCCTCTTGGACATCTTGATCCTTTCATTAGCTCTAGCATGCCATGTTATATATTTGTGAAATCAAGGTATCCAATGTGACGATTGTGTACTGGTGCACAGTTTATAACTTTGCCAACTACGAGCATTTATGAAATAGTTCTAAAATGACAGTGCACATTCTTATGAGATTGTTTAGAACATTTAAATGATGACATGTTACCAAAAATGAGCACGCATTGGGTTTTAGAACGTTTTATTGAATTTATCTGGAATTAAAGAGACAAACAACAAAAATAAAAATATGTCATGAAATGAGTGTTTGTATTTCAGAAATTATTAAAATAAGCATAAGTTGGATACATTTTGGAACTATTCATGTTTTACGTGAAATGAAACAATAGACAACCACACCAAATGATACAGTGCTCATTTCCTCTAAACTAATGCACATGCTGGTCGTCACATCAAGCTAACATAGTTAGACGCATGATTTTTGGAGGTTACCTAAAATTACCATGTACTTCCTCCATCCAATAATAAATGATAACTGTTATTTTAGGATTTAGAATTTGTTCCACAATAGTCGGTGTTTTAGCTATTTATAAAAAAAGGGAATTTAATCCTTGCATGCAAGGATGCATATACCAAATAAGGAACGATAAATCTATTAATTAGGGGTGGATACATATTTGCCTTGCCCATCATCACTAAATTAACAGAGATTTTACTAAAACAGCAGTTATTATGAGATGGAGGGAGTAGTCGATAACATTGACTAGTTTTAGGTAAATACGGCAAAAACTGCACTAGCAACAATAGTCTCATCACAAACACTAACGGGTACATATAAGTTGAACCATGGCATATTAGAGCTAACAAAGCTAGTTTCATGATTTTTGGGTTCAAAATGAATATGACGGAGTAACTATGAATTAAGCAAAACACACACAATTATTATTTTTTCTAGAAATTTGGCATACTTTTTTTAGTAGTACACATGCTTTACCATGTAGAGGATAATATTAACACTATGAGCCTAATCAAGTCTACCTCACATCAGTTGGATCCATGTATATTAAATTTTGAATGTAGAAGTACTTACATATATACATGTGGATTTTTAGCTTCTTTCATAACATGCCGGGACCAGACCTCCGCTTGGTTGCATATTCACCGAGATTTTAGACCTTGGCGTTCATCCACCACCAAACGCCGAGCTCTCTTGCCGTGGTCACGCAGAGTCTTGATGTGCCATAGCTCGGTGTCATGTCAAGGAGCACTAAGCCAGATTGCCTCTGGCAATTACTGTGATAAGGGAGTATTTGTAAAATTTGTTGTCTCAAAGGGATTATTGTGAAAAATGAAACGGCAAGGACTCGGGCGCTCTTCTTATCCCGCTTCCGTCAAGTCCCAGTGTCTCCGCAGTCGGGCCGTTAGTTCATTTTAGGGCAAACAAGCCGAGGCCACCCTTTCCAGGATAGCTTGCTCCGGCGCACCTATCCGGCTCTCGATCTGGCCTTCTTCTCCACCGTGCGCCGTGCACATCTGATCCAGAAGAGCTGCGCTTGCTTCTCCTTGGCGGCTTCTTGCTCAAGCTCGCCTATCCTGCAGCTCTGGATCTTGGCCTTGTTCTCCACCGCGTGTCGTGCACATCTGATCCAGAAGAGCTGCGCGTGCTTCTCCTTGGCGGTTTGATGATGCAGCGCAAGAACTCCGGCCGCCCTGCTGGGAGTGGAATCTCCACCCGCCGCTGCAGCTAGTCGTCCACTCCGGGATAGCGCCGTGGTAAATTCCACTCTACTCACCGCCTCCGATCCACACCAGCCGCAGCAGCAGCCGGCCACTGAGATCGTCGCGCTCACCCCCCGAGAAGCTAATTAAGGACTGTATACTACACCATGCCAGCCGCTCAGGGTGTCCTACTCTTTTCACAGCGTCAAGAGCGCACACAATGTGCAGCCATATCCACGACGTGGCGTGTTAAAAACTCCCAAAACCCACAAAGAATGCACAACACTCAGAGCACACCCTGAACAATCACACCTCTAGCCACGTGTAATTCGGAAACTAATATAAAACATGGACAAACAATGCAAGCTAAGAATGATACTAGATATGTTAATTAATGCTTTATAGTGAATTTAACAGTATCAACTTATGCTATCAAGCATTGCGTAGAGCAATGTTGAGTTTAAAAGGTACACCTATCAACTATGAAAAAGTGTAAATGGGCTTGTATTACAATCGGAGGAAGAATAATTTTGCATAGCAGCTCTAGATTGGTGCCGAGATTATATGTATTTAGACATTTAATTTTTGTTTCACAATAATTTACCTAATAACGAATTTTCTTGTATTCCAGGTTCAGGCGATGTCTTCAGCTGCAGTGAAACTACTCTTTTTGTTGCTTGTCGCCACTAGCTCTAAGTTGGCGCTGGGGTCAGGTACCAGCTATTGGCAGTTCGACTGCTCAGGCGATAACTTTACCAGAAACAGCAGTTACGAGAAGAACTTGGAGTACTTAGCAACGAGACTACCAGATCAGGTATCGTCTGCGCCATTTTACTTCAAGAAGGATACTGCTGGTTACAACAATGAGCATATTTACACCGTGGCTCAATGTCGAGAAGATGTCACCCCTGCAATTTGCAAAAAATGCATCCATCATGGATTTCTAGAAGCACAAGTGATTTGTCCTTTTAGAAAACGAGTAGTCGTACTATACGACACATGCACCCTTTGGTTGTCAGAGCAAAAAAATATAAATAATTTCAAGGGATCGGCATTTTTGAAATATAATGATTCTGAAGTTCCAATTGAGAGGGAGGTGCTTGAAAAGGATGTCATTGGAATGATTTCAGCAGTAAGAAAGGAGACAGCAATATCAATGTCACACTTTGCCACCGGACAGAAAGAACTTGGCAAAACTGGCTATACCTTATACGCTTTTGGACAGTGTATACCAATGATATCACAAAGTGACTGTCAAAGGTGCCTTAAGGTTCTGACCAGTTCATATCCTTCTACTCCATAAGTCTATGTTGGAGGAAGAATTGCCACATTAATGTGCCAATTTCGTTGGGAGTTGTATCCATTCTTCAGCGGAACTCCTATGCTAGATCTTCCAGAAGACGGTTAGTATGTTACGAAATTGAGAAATTTAATTACTTACTACCTCTATTATCAAATATTTGTCGCCGGCTAATTCATTTTCAACTAAGAAGTGTCAAATAAAATGAAGGGGGTATTGATTTCACTTTAATTAACGTTATGAAAATGTATACAGGAAAGACCGGACCAAGTTCAAAACGCCACCACAGGAAAGTTTTAACTATAGTGGTTATAGTGGTTGCTGCGGTGGTGGCTACCCTAATTGTTGCTGCCGTTGTGTTGACACTAATATGGTGGACAAAAAAGAAATCAAACAGACACAGCTCGATACCTATAAGTAAGATCTAGAAGAAAAAAGAATGTCTTGCTTCGTTTGTTGATCTATGATTATATTATAACCTTGATCATGAATGTTTAGGTGAAGAACTACATTCAACAGAAAAACTAAAGAACGTGGAGATCGGAGAAGAAAAACCAAAGTGCATGCAGACCGCAGAAGAAAAATTGGAGGGCACCAGAGGAGGGTCTAGCAAGGTAACCTAAAAAAACTCCCAATTAAATTAGGCAATGCCTTATGCTCATCATGATTCATTGCACAAAAAAATGCTCTAAAGGCATGGGGGGTTGTTTGGTTTTCTTCCTGGACAGCAATGTTAGCAACCACTAGATAGAACACCAATTTATTCCAACACATGCACGCAGATGCACTGGTATAACATCCAATACAACTGGTACGGGATAGAGTTCAGAGTAGAAGCATGGCAAGGGGATCATGGATCGAAGAGCAGGAGTTCTAGAGATCGAGAGACATATAGATACATGGGATCTAGAGACTCGAGGAGACAGATCCTGGAGTAAGAAGCAGTCCTGTTTTGTGAATATTCCTCTCCTGATCCTGCCTTCGAGCTGTTACACCGTTCTTGTAGTTTGTGTCAATTTACTCTCACAAAACATCACATCAGGTCTAATACGGAGTATGAAACAAGTAATACTGCCCAAACGAACCAACCAGTTGAGTTTTGATGACCTTAGTCTCGACTCTCGAGGGAAAAGATATGCATGGCTTGGTCAGCATATTTTACCCATTTGTTCTGCCATGAAAGCAACTGCATTCAGTATCTTTGCCGAGTCATCCAAGCAGAGTCTTCAGTTGAATATGTGCTGTAACAAAGATCGCTTCATCTTACCTTTTGCTCCCCGCATTTGTTTCAGCTCTATTCAGGGTGTAGGTGGTGAGCGTGAATGTTTGGTCCATGTGGTAGTTTGGTACATGAGATCAAAATGTTTCAGCACCACCAATTGATTGACAGAATGAGTTATTAAGGCACATCCACTACATCTGATTCATAGCAATGGTACTGGAATTTGTGCCCAGACACTTTTCTTGAGCCCTACTAGCATGGCAGTGGACACTGCAGTTTTATGTCGGGCAGCATGAGCTTGAAGGTAAGACAGTGATCAGTTGACGACCAAGGAGGTTTCTGTTGGGCGCCGTGCAGCTCAGACTGAAACCACATGCTCAATTGAAATGCACTTTCCAACAACTTAGACCGATGCTTCCAGGATTTATAGATCTTCTCCCAATGAAACCACGCCCCCTTGCCTCTGTTGCGCTGAATGTACAATCGATCAACTCCAAGAAATTTCCCCGTAGCCACAGGAGTCAGTAATCACTACGGACTCATCACCATCATGCCATGGACAATACTAGGTCGGCAAACATGTGTCTGAAATTTAGTTGGACTAGAGGTAGCCTGTGTAACTTTCAGAGACAGAAACAGATGGAATACCAGTTTGAAGAACCCCTGTCAACTATGCTGAATGATGGCCATGGTTGTCGCTCCATGAGGAAAATCGTTCCAGATGCACAGCAATAGAATATCGACCATGGACTTTGGCTGTAGGGTGGTAGTGTCGTCTTTTAATTACACCACGATGGCTCTGTTGTTCTGGCAATAACCACATGTATCAATACTCAGGTCCAACAATAATGCCCAGAGCATTTCAATCATCAGAGGCCCCCTAGCAAGAATCAACAACATATCCCTGCTGTGTTGATCATGTTGGTTTGAGAACACCACATACTGCTGTTACCAAAGCATATTGTTCATCATTGCTTGAATAATCACATTACCACCAGTAGTGTGTATATTACCACCATAACAAGTAATCCAACCAGCCACACTTCCCAAACCAAAGGAAGGCCATGGCGTGGGGCATAAACCAGCTATACTACATGTAGATCCCAGTTGTGTAGGTGGATGCCAAGGTAGCTGCTCATTAATCATTGCCGGGATCATCCAGAGGGCCACCACATTGCCCTCGCCAGTGGAGAGTTTGGTAATGCTAGTCTCCACATGAAGTGGGACCACTCTAGGAAACTCCAAGATACAGAGTGGTGTGGTTGAGGATGAAGAATACCAGATAGAAAGATGTTCCAGGACAAGGTCTTGCTGAAATCGCATCCAAGAGGAACACCAAGGCTCCTATTGGGCATTCCGTTGAACACCAGCTGAACACCCAATGAAGCTGATGAGGGCGTGCTTGAAACAATCATGACAGCAACTGGTAGGGGCATGATAGGCTTGCTCATGTTGATGTCGTGGAACAAGACCACAGGAAGCCTGGGCACGGCAACCTCCCTGTCGTCGGTGCAGTCGTCATTGACGCTCTTGTCTCTGCTGCTGATGGCGAGGAGGGTTGCTGCGGATCCCTGGGAACAGAAACACCCATGTTGATGTCACTAGGAAAAACATAGTTGATGGTGGAAGCCACAGCAATGAGATCAGAAACATCGACAACCCCCTTGGCGATGGTCACAACCACTGGCATTGGAAGCTCGTCATCGGCCTCATGGTCCATTATATCTCAGATCCTGATGAGTGGACAAACAGTGATGTCGCTGCTTTCTGCTGCCACAAGAGAAGTAGCCTTAATGTGCGCTCCACCTGCATCTGCATCCACAGGAAGCTTCTCAGAGACAAACATGTCGAAGGTCGGCATGGCAGGAGTAGCAGAAGAACTACATGGATGCCAAACTTGATATTATATCATCATCTCTTGTCACCACAAAACATCAGCATCCTAGGACAATCCCCACTTGATCTCCATCTGATAGCAACCATCATAGATATTCCAGCCATTTAAAAGCATCTGAAGCATCATACTTGAAGTGGAAAATAACCTGAGCAAATACAAGGTATAATCCCCCAAGCACATGCACCGGCACCTGCTCCAGATCTCTGAATGGACCAAAAAACTGATTAAGCATGGTGTTATCGATAGGACAGAAAACCTTGTGCACGGTGAACTCCAGGATACAATTTGGGGCCATCCAGCTCTCAGAACAGCATGTCGACAATCCATTGAATAGTTGGCAGGTGTACTCCTCATGCGTGCTATCCTTGGCGAATTTCTAATGCAGGTTGTGCCAGCTGCTACCAATGGACTTCTGAGCCATCATCATGCTCAAAAGCTCTAAGGATTTGACTGTCTCTAATACCGATTGTTAGCAACCACTAGATAGAACACCAAATTACTCCATGTCTCCAACGCATGCAAGCACATGCACTGGTATAAGATCCGATACAACTGGTAGAAGGTAGAGTTCAGAGGAGATGCACAGCAAGGGGATCAGGGATAAAAGAGCAACCAGTTCTAGGGGATGCAGAGGACTTAGAGATACATATACATGGATCTAGAGACTCGAGAGGATGGGTGCTGAAGGAGGAAGAAGCAATTTTGTTTTCTGAATATTCCAGTCCTGATCCTGCCTTCAAGTTGCTACTCCGTTATTGTAGTTTGTGTCGGAGTGTCCAGTAAAAGGCCAACTAGATCATGTCCCATAGCAATAGGACGTCCCAACTCCCAAGCACACAGTCCCTAACAACCAATCCACCAAAACCTCCTGATGATAGAGTTGATCTTGTCAATAATTTTTTGGGGTTTAGATAGGGATGGAGACAAGGACAGAGGTGATATAAGCGAGGCACCCAGCATGTTTTTCTTTTGTTGGAAAGCTTGACTGCGAATTTTTGTTGAATAGAGTTGCAGGCAGCTGCCCGGCGGCAGTAGGAGGAGAGCCGGCAGACCGCGCGGCAGACGACGCGCAAGCCGATGGGCCGGTGGACAGCGACAGGCTGGCGCGGGCTAGAGGCAGAGCCGGTGGCAGACGAGGCTGCACGAAGAGCTGGCAGCGGGCGGAGATCCTGCGGCTGGCGACGGACAGAGAGCCAGCTGCGGGCAGGTGCAGTGCAGGGAAAGTGTCGATTTCAACGCGAAGAAATCGATGACGAAAAATTTCGCAAGGATCAATTAGGAAAGGAGAAGAAAAAAACCTAACCATAATTTGGTTTTATACCATGTTATGAATAGCATTTGTATTCATTATGAAGCCATTAGACCGATATATATACACCGTACATGAAAAGGAATATATACACATAACCCTCTACAATACATAGGAAATACAGAGATATACAGATATATCTAACGGCCATGATGGATATGATCGGCCTTCATATCTGGACAATGAAGGTTTTTTTTTTATGTGGTGCCTGACTGCCTGGTTTGCTGGTCCACTGTTTTGCGAAAGAGTATGGAGGATTTGGCCAAGTTTGGAGCCTGACTACATTGAGTGAAGATACTTTTGTTCCAGCAAAGCACAATAACAAGTTAAGCTAAAGTAAAGTGTGTGTTCATTCAATGTGGGAAAGAATAACTAACGGTAGCCGAATTTTTTATTTAGGAAAGGACTATATGAATATATGTTCATACAGTGTACCTCTCCACCAAACTTCTTAGCATCGAAATACATGTATGAAAGAATGACTAACGGTAGCTGTTTTTTGTTGATCCATAGTCTTCTTGGCGGCCCTTATCTCAGCCTAAAAAATAATTGTTCAGAATTCTCCTGGGAACTGATGAACAAGCCATTTTGCTTGCTGCAAGTGACCTGCAGCCTGTGAACTAAGGGTCAAGGGCAGTATGAGACAAGAAATCCACATACAGCCAGGGCATTGTCAGATTTCTAACTTGATCAATGGCAACATTTCCTTCCTTTAGTTAGTCTTATACCAAGCAAACTATGCCTCCCACTTAACTATGATAAACTGGTCCTCAGCAAGTTGTCCTTGTTATTGTTCTTCATTTATGCACTTCTTTGTTCAGTTTGACGCAGCGAGCAAGGCATTGAAAACAGAGAGTGCGTTGACAAAATGCAAACATGATTACATGTCCCTCTTCCGTTTGGCCAACAATGGAACAGTGATCAGCCATCTGGTCGGTGATTCTGCTGCATCATAAATAGAGAATAGTTAGCTCAATAAGTGCAGTCCCAGTGGATACAGCCTGCAGAAACTGGCATATGCTGCAGAATGAGGAGTGAATGCTCCAATGCAGCTACCGCCCGCCCCGGCCGCGCGCGGCGCCGTCGCGTCCTGGCGTGGCCCTTGCTGTCTATGATGAGGAAAGAAATGAGATGGGGAGTTGGGGTTTACCGCTTACTACACGCGTCAATGCCGCGAAGAGGACGGGCACAGATCTCCAGCAGCGACGGTGGTGGTAGAGGGGCTTGACCGCCTCGTGCCGCGGTCGTGATCTGGGGTCCAAGATCGGCACCGCCACTACGATGAAGCGGCGGTGGCCGGCAAGCGCGGCGTGGAGGAGGTGAGCGGGCGCCAGGGCGAGAGAAGGAAGGAGTATACGTACATACACATAGCTCTGCTTTAGTAAACAGGGCAGCACGAGTGGCTCTTTGTGTAGGCAAGTCCTTGTCAGAAGAAAAAAAAATCCTCAGAACATTGCATTTGCAATACAGTATGTGGCAACGAGGATAAGATGCAGTGTGACAAAACCGAGTCTGGTCAACAACGAATCTATTTCCTATCCTAATGCAGAACACAAGTTTGTATTAACAATGTGAAAATATTGTGTTAGCAGTTGTTGAGTTTATTTTTCATTGTTTACCCTGTTGTGTCTCTTTATTGCAGGATGGATGTCCTTCGGCTTTGGAGTCGTTTGAGGAGGTCATTAACATGGTGCAAAGGAAGCAACTTGTGCTGTTTCTTGACTACGACGGTACGCTTGCTCCTATTGTCAACGATCCCGACAGAGCCTTCATGTCTACAAATTTCTATTATAAAAAAAAAGAACTACAAATTTCTAGATGCTTTTTTTTCTGAGTACTACATGTATCTAACGTCTCTTAACTTACAAAAGTGTTACTCAGATACATCACCATTAAAAGTGTAGTTTTAGTTCTATAAAATTTTTAAAGTGTATCATATAGGTACATACTCCACCTGACATTGAAAGAAATTACATATAAAATCATATACACATCAAAAATTATAAAAAAATAACTTTGGTAGCTCTGTCTTGAGATCTACACGGTGTAACTGACACTGACCACTTTATCTCTATTTAAGTGGTAAAAAAAATTAAACCCTAAGCTTATATTTATTTATTTTGCTCCCAAAATAGAAAGTATTATTCATGAAATTTTTACATATACATATACTGACTAAAATACAAGTAGTATGATTTTTGTGACAACAAGCCATACATTTCTTTCATTCAAAATATCATAATTCATAAATATATTATTTCTTTAAGAAAATAGCAACCACTAAACATGCACAATAGTATTTTTGCAAAGTTTTTAGATGAAATAAACAATAGATATGAGTAAAAAGTAACTAAATATTTATTTATCATAAATAGGGGTGTCGTCATTCATTATGTAGATTTCATCAATACAAAGATAACAAAATTGATTTTGTAATTTCTAGATATGTACATGATTTGATATGCAATTTTTTGTTTAATGTTAAGTACGATATGGACCTGTATGATACACTTTAAAAACTTTGTGCACCCAAAACATCATTTTCTAAGTTAATGGACCTATGTGACACCCTAAAAAAAGTTATGAGGCCCGTAGTGCATTTTACTCTTTTTTTATCCTTCTGCAATATTTCATGCTTTCTTGTTTTGAATTCAAAACAATTAGATGCGTGTGGTTGTTAGAAAAGCCGCGTCTCTCTTCAACACATCAATAGTCAGTGGCCGCGCACGTGCAAAGGTACTCGTGGTATACTTGTAATGAAAACCAACGATATCTAGATGTTAAATTTTGATAATTGTTTCTCTAAATATTTAGGTAATGGACTTTGTACAAATAATGGAACTCAATTATGCTGGGAGTCACGGAATGGACATAATGACCTCGACAATTGGATCAAGTACCAACAAAATCGTGAGTATTTTGCACAATTCTACATTGTCTCTATCTGATACATCTATATTCTTAATTATACCCTGTTCAATTCATAATTTTTGTCTTCCTGTAGACTTCAGAACCTACTCCTTATGAACCTGCAAAGGAATTTCTTCCTGTGATCAATGAGGTACGATATCTATCCAGCCATTTTGAGTTTAGATAAAATTTGTTGCACTGTATATCAATATTAATGCACATTTTCTAATAGGTCTTTGAGTTCCTGCTGCCTGTGGTAGCCAGCATAAGCGGTGCAAGTATTGAGAACAATAAATTTTGTGTTAGCGTCCACTACCGCAACGTAGCAGATGAGGTTAAATTCTAACATTGTGTTTTTCCTAATTTAAGTGAGTTCCAACCTGCATCTGCATGTAAGTGTGCTTCATATGCCCCATTTTGAGCAAGTGCATGACCTTAAGCAGGTCTTACCAGGTCTTACCAAACTGTGAAGCTCCTTTAATTATTTTTTATTCAAAGAATGCCTTAAGGCATATATTTAGGTTTTAAAAGTCTCCATCCTAAATCATTAGAACCTGAATCAATTTTCAATATTCATGTGGCTGGTAAAATCCTTAAAGCTTGCTTGACTCTTGGCAACAAAGTAGACATCTTGCCTGTCAAGGTGAAAATCTTGAAATAGTCTATCAAAACATCTTGTTTCACATCCTAAAACTTATTAAAGCCACCTTAATGTCTTCCCTACATATATCTGCATATTTATTTGGTTCATTTTTTCTTTTATGCAGGACCAACCCCACGTTGAAAAAATTGTGAAGGAGGTCCAGGAGCAGTATGGTCTCAAGCTAACTGAGGGTCATATGGTATGAATTTTCCTCCGCTCAAATGTGTCAGATATCTAGACGTGGATCTTGCTTTTGTGATGTGTGCCATATTTTGTTGGATTTTTATGTGTTCCTGGTTATTGGATTCCAAGTACAGTCCACAACATATTAACATAGTTAAATATTGGCATTTGTGAACTCTTATAGTTGTATTACGAAGTTGTTATGATTTTTATATTAATTTTGCTTGTAAGAATATATGTTATATCTTATAATAAGTGCCACTTCCAAAATTTGACATATTTCTTGCTGACAAATGTGCAAATTTTGATATATCTATGTTATGATGTGGCAAAATCTGATTGGGCAAAAATCTGACGTCTTTTACAGGAAAATAGGTCAAAACATAACTAGATGGACCCTTATTTGTATGTTTTTGTACTAATAGAAATCTTGTGTTGTAAGGTATATGAATTCCTTCCTCCAATCGACTGGAATAAAGGAAACGCCATAGAGTATCTTCTTAAGGCACTTGGGCTGGACAACCCTACAAGAATATTTTCTATCTATATTGGGGATGACAGGACCGATGAAGACGCCTTTAAGGTAATTTGTTCTCTCATAAATAATTCGTGGAGTTAAATCATAGCTTCCCTAATATGTTACTCCTTCAGGTGCCTCGGGAGCAAAAAGGGAGATTGGCATGGGCGGCTTTAGTGTGGGGGCAAGGGGGGCTTCAGCACCCCCTACCCCTGCCGCACCAGTGGAGCACCCCCTTGATTTTTTTTCGCCATAGGACGAGGAACTGTGGGTGCTGGAGCTCGACATTGGCGTTGTCTGGAGGTTGAAGACGAGTTAGAAGCCTGGAATGGATAACTGGGCCAAAATAGGTGGGCTGAGAGACGACTAAGATTTTATTTGGCCCATAACCTTACAAGCCCAATACAAACATTCAGTTCCCCTTCCCCTGAAAGCCTCAATCGGTCACACATTCACACAGCAGTCCGTGCCCTAAATCCCCAATCCTCTCGAGCTTGTGTGGCGCGCCGACGAATGGAGGCTAGCGCAGTGGCGGATCTAGGAAAAATATTTAGGGAGGGCTGACTATATAGCATGCCCGACTAACAAAAGTCCACCATATCTCATAAAAAGCTAACAATGTATATTAATGCAATTCTACATTGAAACAGACTAAGATTGATGGAAAACTCAAATACATCGAAAAAGAAATGAATTTGCAATTCAAATTTCTCCATACCAAGCGAAGTAGATAATATTATAATAATGATATGCAACCATTATGACATACACAGTGGCCTGGAGCCCTGGACATATATTATTCTTTGTTAGAAGTAATCTACATAGAATAGAAAAAAACACATTAGCCGGCAGAAAAAATAACTTCAATTCTTCAAAGATCAAAATATTAAAGTAGAAGAGAATCAATCATACCACTACTTTCTTTCCAGGCACTAACATTCGACAATTTCCCATATCTTCAAATCGTTTTATGATTCTTTCATTACTAATGCTCCTAAATATTCCCTTCTCTGTGTAGCATATCATCGAATCATTTAGCCATTCATCACCCATTTTATTATGCAAATCTGTCTTTATAATAGACATAGCTGAAAAGACCGTCTCAACTGAAGCCGTCGCCACTGGAAGTATCAATATTAGCTCAATAAGCCGATAAACCAATAGATAAGACCTATGCATTCCGGCTTTCACTATAATTTCAGAACACCTTGGAAGCTCTGTACATCCAAGAAACTCTTCGCTTCTTCTAACACGTCTAATAAAGTCTTTAAGTTGACTTGGCAGCAAAGTAATTTCACCAATATTAAAATCTTCAGCATAAAATTCAGCAAATTTTATAAGCTTATCCACATCAAAATTAGAGAAGAAATTTCTTAGGTTAAGGCAAGCCATACATACTAATAACTCTGAACTAACTTCACCAAACCGATGGTTCATCTCTGACAAAATGGCATCAACAGCAGAAAAAAAAATCTTAACATGATAGAAATGCATGTTAGTCACATTTTGCCTTCTTCGTGCAAATGTCCCTCTAGCATTTATTTCCTTATCCATATCTGGCACTTCAATCTCATTCTTAGCACAAAATGTTTTAACCCTCTTCAATAATGGCTCCCACCCATTGTCTCTCGTATCCTGCAAACTATCTTTTACACCTGAGATCAAATGCATTGCTTCAACAATGTCTTGATCCTTCCTTTGCAAAGCACGTGATAACATATCTATCATGCTCAACAATTCTATCATCAAATGCAAGATGAACACGAAATCAAAGCTTTCCATTTTACCAATTAGACCAAAAGCTCCACCATTACTTGCCGGTTTAATAGAATCTTTCTTCACTATCTCAAGGACATCTATGATAGCCTCCCATATCTCCAAAATCCGAAGCAAAGTTTTAAGATGGGAACCCTATCTAGTATCTCCAGTCCTAGCCAGGCTACTTTCCTGGTTTATTCCTCTTCCAATCAGAATCTCACCAGTCTCAACTTTTTCTAACAAGGTATCACGATGCTTTACAAGCAATGCATCCTTTCTCGTACAAGATGCACCCACAGTGTTGACTATTAAAAGGACATAATTAAAGAAATCTACGATGGCTGGAATAGAAATTGAAACTGTGACAACCACTAATTGCAATTGATGGGCAAAACAATGAACATAGAGTGGCGGCTAGCGGATTGCGGCGGCCGGCGAGCGGTGGCAGGGGAGCGCGAGGCCACGACCATGAGCGTCGAGCGCAGACAGGCAGGAGCCGGGAGCGGAAGGCGCATCGGCGCTCGGCGGCGCGGCGCGCCGGTGCCATCGCCGCATCGCGCAGCGTCTGTCCTGCCGGCCACGGGAGACTGGGAGAGGGAGCCGGGGAGGTTCGGCCGCCGCTGTGCGCGTGCGGCACGTTGGCACGGCTTGCTGCGCGGTGCCGTCCGCCCGTCCAGGCACCAGACGGCCAACCAGCTGCCTGCAGCCTGCTTGGCTGCTTGCTCTGTTGCTCCCGTGAGGCAGCCGCACAAGCCACAAGCTAGCATGGTAATAGCGTATTAAAATTAGAGTACATTGTATGTCGTATGCCATCTGCCATTCTGTCAATGTGTGTACTAAATTACTAATTAATTATTCATTTATTGGATATAATGGTATAGGTTTTAGAACTAGAATTGCAAGATGTCCAAAAGAACATTGTTGAACTACTATTCAAGTGGTAGCAGCAGTACTCCACAGAATGAAGAGAACACAAGACAACCAAAATTACCTAGAGTAGAGTTTCGATCCTCAGATATTGTCTGTGATCCAGGAATGCGCAAGCCAATTGAGGAATATCCATTTGAAATTAGAGATCAAGTGAAGAAGGCATATGTTTTGAGGGGCCCAACTCAAGTAGCTGGTTATACATTTTCCCCCAAATGGCAAAGTGGTGATTGGAGATCCTTCCAACCACATTGGTTCCAGACTTATGATTGGTTAGAGTATAGTGAATCAAAGGATGCCGCATTTTGCTTGTATTGTTATCTTTTCTTTGAGCCTAGGAAGCCAGAAAAGTTTGGGAGTAATGTGTTTGCAAAGGTTGGTTATGAGAAATGGAAGAAGGCTTTGGAAAGATTTGATAAGTATGCAGCTTCCCTCTCTCACAATAATGCTAGGATGAAATGTGATGACTTCATGAATCAAAGGAGAAGTGTGACTCAAAAATTTTATAAATACGATAAAGAGGAACAAAATCGATATGAGATTCGCTTGACATCTTCTTTAGATATTGCTAGATTCCTCATTATGCAAGGTGATGCATTCCGTGGACATGATGAGTCTTCTACTTCTCTCAACAAGGGTACATATTTAGAGCTTCTTGATTGGTACAAAGACAAGGTTGAGGTAGTGAAGGATGCATATGATAATGGTCGTAAAAATTGTCAGATGGTATCTCATCATATACAGAAGGACCTTACAAAAGCTTGTTCAGAGGAAGTGATGGCAATTATTATGGATGAGATTGGTGGTAAGAAATTTTCTGTTCTTATCGATGAGTCTCGAGACGTATCTATAAAGGAGCAAATGGCTATGATTTTAAGGTTAGTAGTTCATACTTTGTACCCTCTTTACTTCCTTTGTGTCATTTTGTGTCATGTACTAACATAGGGTGAACTTTGGTGTGTAGATTTGTGAACGATGAAGGGAAGGTGCTGGAGAGGTTTGTTGGACTTCAACATGTTGAGAAATGTACAACTGCTGCTTTGAAAGAAGCTTTGGTTGGTATGCTTTCTAGCTACAAGTTAAGCATCTCTATGCTTCGTGGACAGGGTTATGATGGAGCTTCCAACATGAGAGGTGAATTTAATGGTGTGCAGAAATTGATTCGAGATGAAAATCCCTATGCTTTCTATGTTCATTGTTTTGCCCATCAATTGCAATTAGTGGTTGTCACAGTTTCAACTTCTACTCCAGCCATCGTAGATTTCTTTAATTATGTCCCTTTAATAGTCAACACTGTGGGTGCATCTTGTACGAGAAAGGATGCATTGCTTGTAAAGCATCGTGATACCTTGTTAGAAAAAGTTGAGACTGGTGAGATTCTGATTGGAAGAGGAATAAACCAGGAAAATAGCCTGGCTAGGACTGGAGATACTAGATAGGGTTCCCATCTTAAAACTTTGCTTCGGATTTTGGAGATATGGGAGGCTATCATAGATGTCCTTGAGATAGTGAAGAAAGATTCTATTAAACCGGCAAGTAATGGTGGAGCTTTTGGTCTAATTGGTAAAATGGAAAGCTTTGATTTCGTGTTCATCTTGCATTTGATGATAGAATTGTTGAGCATGATAGATATGTTATCACGTGCTTTGCAAAGGAAGGATCAAGACATTGTTGAAGCAATGCATTTGATCTCAGGTGTAAAAGATAGTTTGCAGGATACGAGAGACAATGGGTGGGAGCCATTATTGAAGAGGGTTAAAACATTTTGTGCTAAGAATGAGATTGAAGTGCCAGATATGGATAAGGAAATAAATGCTAGAGGGACATTTGCACGAAGAAGGCAAAATGTGACTAACATGCATTTCTATCATGTTAAGATTTTTTTTTCTGCTGTTGATGCCATTTTGTCAGAGATGAACCATCGGTTTGGTGAAGTTAGTTCAGAGTTATTAGTATGTATGGCTTGCCTTAACCTAAGAAATTTCTTCTCTAATTTTGATGTGGATAAACTTATAAAACTTGCTGAAATTTATGCTGAAGATTTTAATATTGGTGAAATTGCTTTGCTGCCAAGTCAACTTAAAGACTTTATTAGACGTGTTAGAAGAAACGAAGAGTTTCTTGGATGTACAGAGCTTCCAAGGTGTTCTGAAATTATAGTGAAAGCCGGAATGCATAGGTCTTATCTATTGGTTTATCGGCTTATTGAGCTAACATTGATACTTCCAGTGGCGACGGCTTCAGTTGAGAGGGTCTTTTCAACTATGTCTATTATAAAGACAGATTTGCGTAACAAAATGGGTGATGAATGGCTAAATGATTTGATGATATGCTACACAGAGAAGGAAATATTTAGGAGCATTAGTAATGAAAGAATCATAAAACGATTTGAAGATATGGAAAATTGTCGAATGTTAGTGCCTGGAAAGAAAGTAGTGGTATGATTGATTCTCTTCTACTTTAATATTTTGATCTTTGAAGAATTGAAGTTATTTTTTCTGCCGGCTAATGTGTTTTTTTTTCTATTCTATGTAGATTACTCCTAACGAAGAATAATATATGTCCAGGGCTCTAGGCCACTGTGTATGTCATAATGGTTGCATATCATTATTATAATATTATATACTTCGCTTGGTATGGATAAATTTGAATTGCAAATTCATTTCTTTTTCGATGTATTTGAGTTTTCCATCAATCTTAGTCTGTTTCAATGTAGAATTGCATTAATATACATTGTTAGCTTTTTATGAGATATGGTGGACTTTTGTTAGTCGGGCATGCTATATAGTCAGCCCCCCCTAAATATTTTTCCTAGATCCGCCACTGGGGATCGGAATACTCGTTTCTGAAATGAGCAAGGCAACCGACGCCTTTTACTCCCTGAAAAACCCAACTGAGGTAATGTATTTCAAGTCCTAGCAGCATAATATTATCATATCTGAAATAATACTTCCACGTAACTTCCACAGGTGAAGGATTTTCTGGAGATGTTGGTGCGGTGGGGTGGAAAACTAATGGTAGAGGTAGAAGCAAAATGTAGAGGGGGCCAATCCAACTGAGGGGAAAGAACTAGAGGTTAATTCTACTGTTCGATGTATAAATAGTGCCGATATTTTGCATATGCTATTTGTTGTGCAATATCCAATGTGATTTACTATTTATAATTAATTAATGTGGATTGAGCTTGCTTCAGGTGGGCCCCACAATCTTTGTGTCACGCTCAGAGGAAAACGATCGTATCAGTTTGAGGCAAATGACATGCCCCAACTTAAATCAGAATTGAGGTTGTTGTATGGACCCGCATGAATGTTGTGTGGAGATCGTGCCTACGTGTTGGGCATTATTAGAAATAAAATAATCAATGTGCCGGCTGATTTGGGCCTCGTCACGTACGTATGCGTGAGCCAAATTGATTTTTGGAGAAACGAAGAAGCTAACGCGCCGTATGCGATGGAGTCGAAGACAGGTACGTTTCCTTTTCTGAAGGTCCAATGCATGGCAAGAGATAAGACCGATCCTACTAATCAAGAAGCTAATCGGCCTATTGGAGATAGAGTCCGATGCGTTAAATCCTGGAGTTCGTTGAGGCTCAAGAATAATCGGAACAAGCTGCCAGCTCGCAAGGTCCTGCCTATATATACATACCCCTACGCTACGTGGTGCTGGGGGCTTTTTTTTTCTTTTTTCCTTTCTCTCAGCAAGCGACACGCGCACGCAGCGAGTTTCTCACGCGCACAAGCCTCCAGACGTCGTGCGCCGCTGCATAAACCACGCCGCCGCACGCACGGGCCATCAGATTAATCTGCCCTCACGCGCACGACGCTCTCGAAACCGTCGCCAAGATCTGCTGTTGTTCCTGTGCGCTGTTCCCACACGTGCACCGCTGCCATCGCCTTCGATCTCGACCAGCCATTCCTCTCCGACAACTATGACGATGAACAATGCCGTAACCACGCCGCACGGTGAGTTTTGATCTATTAATGAATCATGTTGAAAATTAGATCGTTCCAACAGTCAAATGTTGAACCGTGCTATGTTTATGCTGCATGGTGAGTTTTAATCTATTGATAGATCACGTTAAAAATTGTGTTATTCCAACAGCCCGATGTTGAACTGTGCTGTCTATAGCCGGATGTTGAACCGTGCTATGTCCATGCTAAATGAGTATTAATTTACAGTCGGATGTTGAGCCGTGCTGCGTCCATGCTAAATGAATTTTGATCTATCAACTAATGGATCATGTAAAAAATTAAAACAAGCGTATGCAGCCTTATTGAACTTGTCAGTCATGTAGCCATCCGTGGAATTCGAGCTATACTCTTCCGCCAGGTGTGCGTCGAATCGAAAATGAAAACAAAACACAAACTGCCTTATTGAACCACTCAGATGTATTTGCCATCGGTAGAATTTGACCTGTGCTCGTCGACTTTATCCACACATTAAATCTTTGTGGCTGTTTTGATTCGTAGGGTTCAAGCTAGCTCTTCTGACAGATGAATAAATGTCACAATTTTACTTGAGAAATAGAGAAACTAGATAATACCGGAAGGCTGTCGAATGTGCAAAGCAAGCATCGTCCTGCTACTGCAATGCATTTGGTGTAGAAAAAATTAGATGCGCCGGGAGGCCATCGAAATGCAAAGCAGCCATCATCCAAACTTTACTGTAGTTTATTTGGTCTTTGTACCGTGATCACTGCACACCTAGTACTGGTAAGGCTAGATGAAACTTTGACGAGTGCCAATGAGATCAGGTCACTGTTCCACCGACACATCCAAACAATAGGATTGGATATATCGTTGCTGGGCACCGACGAGAGGCAAAGACAACACTTTCGTCTGTTCTTGACTGAAGGCAAGCATACATGACTGGGCACCGATGAGGCGAAAGTCATCCCCTTTATCAACAATTTTACTCCGTTCACTGTGACGTGGTGATGAACAGTTTTGACCGGGTCTCGGTGACATAAAGCCACCCGTTCCACTCACAAATATTTTTACACCATATATCGCATATGGACGATGAGCAGATAATTTATTTGACGATGATGACTCAAGCACAGTTTAATCGGAGGTTTTCTGCAGACTCGCTCTGTAGATGTAATTAACCAGTCGTGTCTGATTTATAGGTCCCGGGAATCAGCGAACTATACAATTTCTACATAGTAAGACCTCCCCTTAAGCATAAGACTTAGTCTTGATGATCATGTATTTTGTAAATTCAAGAAAAAATTAATGAAATATATGGTTCTCGGATACGTGTATTTTATGTGTGCATATTTACTATTTCTGGTCTTTGACTTCTCTATATATTTTTTTGTTTGTTTCTACCGAACAGATGAACCAGAGGGGAAAGCATTGGAGGTTTCTCCATAACTGGATCATCTCTTCTCCATTTAATAAACTCATACATAGGTTTTTCTTTAACCACTTGTACCTACAAGTTATATGCTAGTCATTACATGTAAAACTAGATGACTTTCATGATTATAGGCAAGAACATCATTGACAAAAGTACTGGTAGCCGGTAGCAACTGAATGTAGTGGAGGGATGCAGGTGCACAGTAATAAACTGAACTCTGCTGTTTGGGATGTAGTAGGCTATGCTGAGGGTTTGATTTCTTTATTTGAAAGATCTCCCCATTTCTACTTCTGGAGCTGCAGACAAGCAAGCTGTTTTCCCATCTTTACTCTGCATTTTAATTAGTGCTTTTATATGGCTTGTTTTTATGTCTCGATGTGCATTGTGATATTATCGTGAACACAATGCAACTACTTGACGATAGGTTAGCATGTTATCTGTAATTATTAGATATATTTCAAAAATACTAATATTGTGCCTTGATAAATGTATGCCAATGTTGTGAAAATATGGGATACGAGGAACTTGAAAATGCTGGTCTTCATAAAAAAAAAACCTTCCAAACAGGGCAAAGCATCTATATTCGGTGTTCACTGTGAATGATAGGTTAGTACTAGTAAATACTCATGCGTTTATACAAGCTATTAAATCCTATCAACCTATTTTTTCCATGAAAACTGAAAAGGTAATTACAAAATATTTATAATTATTTGCAATAGGTTTCATTATTTATCCTTGCAACATAAAAATTGACTCTACAATATTTGCATGTAAATAACACAAGGCAGGTGGCCGAAAACACAAAAAATGTATGTTTTGCACTTGAGTCCATCCATCCCTCCGTCTCTAGGTTTCTCTTTCTAGATTCTTGAATCTTGAGTTGTTCACACTTCACAGCATCATCCGTGTACGTGACCTGGGAAGCCCCCCACCATGTTAATGTAACAGTGTCTCCATGGTCACTGTCTTTTGGCTTTCCAATTATATACTCTACATAAAGGAGAGATAGTAATATGCTATCAAACATTAGGATAGTTGGCAGCTTGGCATGTACAGAAGTTGTCTATGACAAGCATCATTAAGGTAAAATGGCCTTCTCGCGGGCTATATCAGTTTATCATATAATTAATGGTCTGTAATAACTTCCAAATGTGTTAGGAAATCTTTAGAAGCACAATTAATATTTTCGCTGTGGCCAAAAAGTTTTGAAGATGCACTTCAAGAAATGTTCAGTAGGTTTACAAATATATGGTGCTATAAGAAGTGGTGATAAACATAAGTTGTTGCACATTGCACTCCACAGCACCCCCACACTCTTGGCCTTGTTCAGGACTTCAGGTCAATCTCCACCTCAACAATCTCCCTACCACAATGGTATTTCGAGTCAGCAAACCAGGAAGTATTGAAGTAACAAGGTGTTGATATAGGTTTGTAACATTTTGGGGAAATATAATGATTTATCCTACAGTACATAATTGTGGCATACCTGCTTTATTCTATTAAGATTGGGAAAATAGAGGCCAAATGTCTATCCTACCCAATTAAACTGTCTCCTGACAAATAGCAGCCTAACTGATGCCATCAGCCTTACACCAGTTGTGTCTCCTCCCCCTCCCCCGATTCTGTTCCTGCTTTGCTAGTCTTCATGACACGAGTGAAAGCAAATTAAGCATGTAGCAACGGCCATTTAGGTAGTCATTGTTAACAGGGTGGATGAACAATTGCTAGTCTCCATGACATGAGTGATGTTAGATATATCTGTGTATCTTTGTATTTCATGTGTATCGTAGGAGGTTATGTGTATATATATTAGCAAAGGCCTCATAATGACAAGTGCTATTCATATCATGGTATACAGAGCCAAAATTAGGGTTAGGTTTTCTCTCCTTCCCTAATCCACAATCCTGGTGTTGCACTTGCACCTCCCTTCCCTTGATTTTTTTTCTCGGTCGATCTGTGCTTCGTCGCTAATCCTCCTCTGTCGCTACTAGGGAGCTCGCCATCGGCTCGTTCGTCGCCGGCTCTTGCCCTCCGACGCCGTCTCTTGACCTCCGCTGGCTCGACCTCCGCCGTCGGCTGCGGATCCGCTTCGATCCGCGCCGCCGACCATTGATTTGCGTCGTCGCGGGCCTGCTCGTCCACCCCCGTCGTCGTGCGCCGCCGGCCACTTCGCCCGTCGTCGCGCCGCCTGCCCCTTCGCTCGTCGTCGCATCGCCTCTTCGCCTTGACTCTCATTGCCACATGCCTACTCGTCCACCCCCGTCGTCGTGCGCCACCGACCACTTCGCCCGTCGTCGTGCCGCCTGCCCCTTCGCTCGTCGTCGCATCGCCTCTTCGCCCGTCGTCACCCGGCGCCACCGCCTGCCCCATCGCCTGCCGACCCTCCATGCGGGTTTTCGCGCGTCGTCACTGGCCGCCCATCCACTGCACCTTAGAGCTTCTTCCTCTGCTTTGACTGCCAAGTCTGTCTTTGGTCACGGTCTGTGACCTTTTAGTGTAAAAAAAGCAAAAAAAAAAAGAAAAAAATGATAGAGTTCTGCTGCCTTATGCTTGTTTGTGATGGCGCCTTCGACTCCTTGCAAAGGTGGTGTCCTTATTCTTCGTCGTCCGCTGCTATTTGATGGGACCAACTACCGTGCATGGGTTCCTCGCATGCGTTGGCACATGCGTGGGCTTCGTCTTTGGGAGTTTCTTACTGGCGAGCTTCCATGCCCGCCTTGTCCTACGGCTCTGGCATGCCCTACGGTTCCAGAGAAGCCAACTAATGAAGCTAAGGAGAAGCTGCTTGCAGAGTTTGATGATCTTATGAAATCTTATAAGTCTTAGTTCAGTGCTTACATATGTTGGTTGGATGAGGATGGTTGTGCTGGGTCTATTCTTACTGCTAGTACGGAGGATCAGTTTGCTGCAGAGATTGTTGACTTTGATTGATCTCATCAGATGTGGTCTTCTCTTCGTGATCGCTATGAGCCTAGTGGACACTCTGCTTATTTTGTTGCAATTCGTCAGGAGCAGTTGCTACGTCATGGTGACCTTAGTGTTGATGAGCTGTACACCCAGTTGTCTGCTATCTGATGTCAGATTGATTCGCTACGTCCTCCACTGTCACTGAGTACTTGTGAATTCTGCCAAGGCCAGCAGTCAGATATTGAGCTTCAGCGCACATGCTTTTTTGACTCATCTCCGTGATGAGTACGAGCCTCTTCATGCACAACTTCTTGCTCGTCATCCATGTGTCTCCTTGATGGATGCTATGTTTGTAATGAGGAGACTCGGCTTCGCTTTACCATTTGCATCTATTTTGGCTGCTCGTTCTTTGCCCTCACGGCCGACTGCTCCTCCACCGTCTTTGCCCTCGTCAGCACCTGCGCCCTCTCCTTCTACATGTGGAGGGGTGGTGATGGTCTTCATTGTGATCATTGTGGGAAGGAAGGCCATGTCGAGGCCTTCTGTTACAGGAAGAAGGCGCAGCGATCTCAGGCTCGTCAGGCTTCACAGGCTTCTAGTAGTGCTAGTGTTGGAGTGCCTCAGAGGAGTTCTACAGATCCAGTTACCTAGGAGATGCTGATGCTTCTTCAACCGTCTGGGATTGCTAGTGTTGTGACTCTGCCTGCTGGCTCACTAGGTTCTGTTGCTGCTCCACTCAGGGACCACCAAGTACTAATGCATGGATTCTTGATTCTGGTGCCTCTTTCCATGACTCCTCATCGCACTTTTCTTTTTTCTATGCATTCTCCATCGTGTTCTCTTACTGTTCATAATGTCGATGGGTCCCCTCTTTCTGTTGCTGGAGAAGGCACTCTCTTGTCTACCTCTTTTCATATTCCTAATGTTTCCTATGTTCTTGATGTAACCATGTAGCTTATGTCCGCTGGTCAACTTACTGATCATGATTGTCATGTCATTCTTGATCTTGACTTTTGTTATGTTCAAGATCGCAGCACGGGTCACCTGGTTGGTACTGGCCCTCGTCGTTATGATTCTTAGCGTCTTTGGGAGCTTGATTGGCTTCGTCTACCTTCTGCTACTCCTGCCAGTCTTGTTGGCTCTGCTTTGGCTGCTTCATCCACCTCATCCTTCTCTTAGTGGCATCATCGACTGGGTCATTTGTCTAGCTCTCGACTGTCCACTTTGATTCATCGTGGTCTCTTGGGTTTTGTTTCAGGTCATGAGTCCTTAGCTCAGTGTCAAGGGTGCCGTTTGGGAACGCAGATTCAACTTCCCTATCATTCTAGTGAGTCGATGTCTGAGCGATTGATCTTATCCACTCAGATGTATGGGGTCCTGCTCTCTTTGTTTCAAAAGGTGGTCATCGCTAGTATATAATTTTTATAGATGATTTTTCTCACCACACATGGATTTACTTTATGAAAAATCATAGTGAGGCTTTATCTATCTATAAGAATTTCTCTGTTATGGTTTGCACTCATTTCGACACTTCTATTCGTGTTTTCCGTGCTGACTCTGCAGGTGAATACCTTTCTGATGCTCTTCGTCAGGTCCTTTATGCGGTACCCTTGCTCAGTTTTCTTGCCCTAGTGCTCATGCTCGGAATGGTGTTGCTGAACGCAAGCATCGTCATCTCCTTGAGACTGCTCGTGCTCTCATGCTTGCTTCTTCTGTTCCCCCTCATTTCTGGGCTGAGGTTGTTTCTACTACTACATATTTGATTAATATTCAGCCTTCTTTCGCTCTTCATGGGGGCATTCTGATTATTCTGATCTTCAACCAATCGGTTGTGTTTACTATGTGCTTCTCGCACCTCATGAGCGCACCAAGTTGACAGCGCAGTCAGTTGAGTGTGTCTTTTTAGGATATAGTGCTGAGCATAAGGGATATCGTTGTTGGGATCCAGTTGGTCGGCGCATGAGGATTTCTCGGGATGTTGTTTTTGATGAATCTCATCCATTCTATCCTTGCCCTTCCTCTGATGCTTCTTTAGCATCTTTAGTTTATCCATTCTCTTATTTGTTTATTCTCGATACTGCTGTTGCACGTATACCTTCACCTTGCTTGGTACCCGCTCATACCGTGCCTTCTTCAGGAGTTGTGCCTCCTTCTGTAGTGCCACATGTAGAGTCTTCTTCGAGGTCTTCTTCTTTGACTCCTGACTATACTACAAAGCCTCCTGTGACCTAGGTCTACACAAGTCATAGTGCTTTGACTCCTTCTGAGTCTTCTTCTGATGGGCCATCTTCTGGCCCTTCTGAGCCTTCTTTTGATGAGCCATCTCTTGCTACTTCTCTCCCTGAGCAGCTTATTCGTCGTGGTCATCGATCTTGTCAGGCTGTTGATCGGTATGGCTTTGGACCTGTTACTTGGCAAGGTTTTGCCGGTACTGTCCTTTCTGAGCCACTTTCCTATCGTGATGCTATTCTTCATCCGGAATGGCAACTTGCGATGGCTGAGAAGATAGCTACACTTGAGCATACGGCACATGGGATTTTGTTCCAACTCCCTCTCATGTTCGTCCTATCACCTAAAAGTGGGTCTATAAGGTTAAGACTCGCTTTGATGGATCTCTTGAGCGCTACAAGGCTCGTCTTGTTGCTCATGGTTTTTAGCATGAACATGGTCGTGATTATGATGAGACCTTTGCTCATGTTGCTCATATGACCACTATTCGCGCTCTTCTTGTTGTGGCCTCTGTTCGTGAGTGGTCTATTTCTCAGCTTGATGTCAAGAATGCCTTTATTAATGGTGAGGAAGTTTATATGCAGCCACCGCCTGGGTATTCTGTTCCTGAGGGTATGGTTTGTCGTCTTCGTCGTTCGCTCTATGGTCTTAAGCAGGCTGCTCGTGCTTGGTTTCAATGCTTTGCTTCTGTGGTCACGACTACCGGTTTTTTCTACCAATGCTCATGATCCTGCTCCATTTGTACACACATCATCTTGTGGTCGTACTCTTCTTCTCCTCATGTTGATGACATGATTATCACTGGAGATGATCCTCAGTTCATTGCCTTTGTCAAGGCACGTCTGTATGTCTGATCTTGGCCCTCTTCGTTATTTTCTTAGGATTGAGGTTTCCTCAGCACATGAAGGATTTTATCTGTCTCAAGAAAAATATATTCAGGGCCTTCTTGATCATGCTTCTATTACTGATCATAGGACTGTCGAGACTCCCACGGACCTCAATGTTCACCTTTCTGCCACTGACGGCGAGCCTCTTGATGATCCTACTCGTTATCGTCACATTGTAGGGAGTATTCGTCCTGACATTTCCTATTCTGTGCATATTCTGAATCAATTTGTTGTTGCTCCCACTCAGCTCCACTATAGTCACCTTCGTGTCTTATGTTACCTTCATGGGACTATGACACGTCGTTTGTTCTTTCCACGCTCTAGCTCTTTACATCTTCAAGCTTATCATGATGCTACTTGGGCTAGTGATTCCTCTGATCGTTGATATCTTTCTGCTTATTTTGTTTTCTTGGTGGTTCTCTTATTGCTCGGAAGACTAAGAAGCATACAATAGTTTCTCATTCAAGCACAGACGCTGAGTTGCGTGCTATGGCTCTTGAGACGGCAGAGGTGACTTTGTTACGGTGGTTGCTTGTAGATTTTGGTGTTTCTATTTCTGTACCGACTCTTCTTTTGACTGACAAGTACAAGTGGTATTAGTATTGCTCGTGATCCGGTGAAGCATGAGCTTACTAAGCATATTGGTGTTGATGCATATTACACACATGCACAGGTTCAGGATGCTGTGGTTACTCTTCGCTACGTGCCTTAGGAGTTACAGTTGGCTGATTTCTTCACGAAGGCACACACCAGAGCTCAGCATAGCGTTTATCTCTCCAAACTTAGTGCATTTGATCCACCTTGAGTTTGAGTGGGTGTTAGATATATCTGTATATCTTTGTATTTCATGTGTATTACAGGGGGTTATGTGTATATATCCCTTCATGTACTGGTGTATATATACTGGCCTAAAGGCCCCATAATAAATATAAGTGCTATTCATAACAAATGAAAGCAAATTAATGATCTTCTAGAACAAGGAACATGTTAACTAAAACTCTGCTGGCTATTGATCCTGCCAGATAAAATCAACATTGCTTAATTCTTATGACTCACATCATTGTCTCCCTCTGCCAAGACTCTAAACCAGATTGCGAGCTAGGGAGCTTGCCTTCCACAATGGTAAGACATCGCCGTCATTTTCTCCATGCTGCTACTAATCTACCACCATGCTAGTTGATGGCATGCTACGATCATGGTAAGCAAACCCTCCCAAGAACAAGAAACACCCCCTGTAATAAGTCCAAAAGAATAGGGGTAAAAAAACATGATGCAAATAGTACCACAAAAGCCCAAGTAAAAATCGCCAAATGTCTTGAAAGTGCAATTACAGCATATCAAACATAGAGCAAACAAGCTAATATGCTTATACTCCAACAGAAACAATAATAAGTAATATGCTTATATCCCACTGCCCATAACTAAAATATGAAATCATTCTGACTATGAACACTGAATAAGTAAAAGTACTTCACCTGTTCATACTGGCTTGACCACCAGTGAAAACCGAGGTAGCTTGCCACAATGTGTGTTTTCTTGGCTAGGGATCTCTCTTTAATGTAAAGAGCTGGTCTGGCTAACTTCAGGAGAAGACAAATACATCATAATATAAATAGAGTGAACCAAGAAAAGTAACACTTTGGTACCAAAATCACCTTCATACCATGATACCTGCTGCACTGAGAATGGAGAAAAATAAAAATTTTAAGGCCAAAATTTGTTCAGATGAGCTATTTGGCTCATAAGTAATTGTTCATTCGAAAGATACCTAGAAGCTAAAATCTTGAAAACTGAAGCAATCAAACAATTGCGTGCTTTGGGCATCGTTTATTATTTATTGATGTTGGTAAAGCATAAGCAATAGTGTAATCCAACATTAAATAACCCATCATCCTTACTATTTCTTAAGCAGGAGAGATTCAGAGGAAAATCCATATGAACTGTAGTCACTAATTTTGTCTAGGAAGCCAGAGGTCTAATTCTTCTTCTCCTTTCATTTGTTACCCTCTCACCAATCCCATCCCCAACATAAGCCCGAGAGACACACAAACTACCATATAAAATTTTGATTTAAGCTTTTCCAGCCAAGATAAGTATAAATGTTTTTTTGGCAAAGTATCAGGCTGGGATTTAGAAGTTCGAAATGCTTTTAACACATAAGAAAATGCCCTCATAGACATCAGCCAAAATTCAAACTGACCTCTCTTCTTTGGCCTCCAAAGTATTTTTCAGGTCAGGATCCTTATTGAGAGTCTTGCAGGTTGCAATCTTTCAGAACTTTCATAGAAACACCATCTATGGAAACCTGTAAACCACATGTGAACACTCTGCATGGTATTTCAGAAAGGAAAAAATCACAGGTACGCAGAATGTACTAACTACTAAAGAGGTGCGAAGTCACCTCTTTTTGATGTCTAGAACGAACTTAAAGGAAAACTATAAAAAGAAACAGTATGCATGAAACCAGCTCGTGATGGGTGCTAGATTGGTGTGGCAATCACAGTTGAGAAGAGAAGAGAAGGTATGGAAAAGTCACATGGTATAACATGATTGCTTTGGTTATTGAACAGTAGCATTTAGCCATCTGGATTGGTTTTTGGGGAACTGTGGGTAGAGCAGTTTTAGCATCTCATATGCATGTCCACATGTTTAAGTAATAGTCATTCCAGGCAAGGGAAACAAAGAAAAAAAAACTCTCCTAGGCCCAAGGCTGCAACTCACAGGAAAGCAAGAAAAAAATCACAGAACCACCAGGTCCAAATTGTACAAGCTGAGCATGCATTGGTGACCAAGGAAGGCATTGAGCGGTGTATGAGCTGATGAATATGATCACCCATTTTTCCGATAGAAATGCAGCTACTGTTCATTGTGAGGTTTACTGCATCTGAAGATAAAAGAAACCAGAGAGCAACTATCAACTATGATTGCAAATCGCAAATACCTGGGTACCTGTAGTAGGGCTTCGGTAGTGCCAGAGGGAGCATTGGGTCCTTGCCAGTGAACTTGTGATGCCAACATTTGACAGAAATTTAACAGTGTTAGGTAGAACTCTAATAAATCTAGCATATGTGGTAAATATATCACAAAGAGGCGAACCAAGCAACAAACCAAGGAATCCAAATAGTTAGCTGTGGACAAATCGCGACTCGTGTCCCAAATTATCATGTTATTTTGCTGGTTGCTATCCCTACTCTTGCCGGTTAGATCAACATTACATAATGATAAGCAAGTTGAACTTCATTAGATCAAGCGTTTGTCAGTCCCCTTCAGACTGGAGGGATCAGTACTACTTTTCCTTGTAGAGATTTCACGCTTTCCTCTAACTAACATAATGGTACTTTTTTCTATTACCCAATACCCATTGCAACGCACCAAGCATGTGTATTCTTATCATTTTAACTTCACAAACAAGAAGGAATGACGAAGAAGAAAAATCAAAATCAATGGACTTGCAAGCGATGTTCTGTATGACCAGAAAAGAGCAAAGCGTAGTGCATCAGGCTTATGGCAATCTGTGTAGTATTAGTTAATTAGTAGCAGTTTCAGCCTCTTAGAAACTTGAAGTTTCAGTCAGGCTTATGGATCGCAGTGCTCGACCCACACAAGATGGGCGCATCGTAGAGGCGGTAGGCGGCCCATCCCAAATCCCGCGGCGCCCAGCGAGATGAGGACCTTCCGGTGGTGCCGCGCCCATAGCCCCCTGCACGCAAAAGGAACTCCGTCAAGCAATCCGCCAATGCTGGTGGCACTGGAGGTGGAGGAAATCGTGCGCCGGAGAAGAAGGATGGTGTTCGACGGGAGAAGGAGGCTGTGCGTGCCGGCGCGGATCTAGAGGGCGGCGGAGGAGGAAGGAGTGATGCCGGCGTGTGTGAATCTGCGACGGAGGGAGGAGCCTGGCGGTAGGAGGCGCAGTGGCGACGGAGGGCGATCCGGTGATGGCGGCGCATACGGAGGGCTGCGTGGGGAAGAAGTCCACGTTACCCTCCTCCAACTCTAGCCAGAGTCTAAGTTTCGCCTAAAGTTCAAAACCATTCAACTGAGGCCCCCCGCGCCTCATCTACTCCGGTTTTACGACCACGTGGGCCTCCACGTTAGCCACCACGCTCGTCAACCTCTGCTCCCACCGCAAGAGATTTGACATTCTATGACGAATACCTTGTGACAATGAAAAAATTCATCACAGTATCGCTCTGTTTATGACGTTTTTTGGAGTGTACAATGACTTAATGATGAAAATAAAATATTCATCACTAAGTTCATCACAAACCAATCCAACACTATATTTGTGACGAATGTAATACTGCTTAATGACAAAAATGATTTGTTATAACTTGGATCAATAAGTCTATGACATTGTTATTTCTCAAAAGTGTTTTTAAGTAAGATAATGAGTTCTCATATGGGTGTTGGCGGTCGTTATTTACCTATTTCGGATGCCAATTCTATGGTGTATAAATGGGGTATTGAACACCTTAATTTTTATACCAAAATAATAATGTTTATAGAAAAAATTTATGTGATGTTGCATTCATCCCTCATGCATAGTGTTTGTAGTATGCAAAATGAATTTCAAAGTATAATTCAATTCGCGTTCGAAAAACAAATTCAAAACTCCCTTCGAAAATATGTTGGAAAATGTTTGAATAAAACAGGAAAAAAAACAAACTCCCGCCCTCTCTCAACCTCCACCGTCGGCCTGTTCTCCCGCTCGGCCCAACTCCAGCCGCTAGCCCACTCCCTCGAACGGGCCCATCTACCTCGCCGGCCCGCTCCACCCCGCAGCCCAACCCAGCTGCTGCCTGGTACCCCTTTTTTTTCCCAAATATCTATAATTACAGAATTGCCACTGATATTCAAACACTCATATCTTTCATGTTTTAAATCTGTTTTGGGTGATTCTTTCGCCCATGGATTCGTTTCAGAGATATATACATGATAGAATAGGCTTTAAAATATTTTAAATTTTTTTTATGTATTATTAATTTTTTTATACGGCAAATCATCAAAAATACAATTAAATTCATAAAATATTCCAATATTGACAGAAAATTGCAAATAAGGTACCTAGAGCAATAAATATGCTATAATAAGGTAACCTCAAGTCCTCACATAAAAATGATAAATAAAATTATTAATCACGTTGAAAGTTGGACGGTGAGAGTGCGTAATCCACACAACGAGTGGAAGCCGTATGAAAGAAACGTCGGCACCTTGTGGAGTTTTTTGCCCAAACTTTTTTGAAAATGCTATATGAAATTATATTGCTCATATGCCAAATATTATGAATTGCTGAGGCTAATGCATATTATTAGTTTTTTCTACATTAAATTATGAAAAATATAATTAAATTCATAAAATATTCCAGTGTTGGTAGAAAATTGCAAATAAATTACCAAGGCCAATAAACATGCTATAATAAGGTAACTTAAAGCCATCATGTGAAAATGATAAAAGCAAACTGTTGGTCACGTTGAAAGTTGGACGGTGAGAGTGAGTTCACATGTAACACACGCAACGAGAGGAAGCCGTATGAAAGAAGCGTCGGCACCTTGTAGAGTTTCTTGCCCAAACTTTTTTGAGGATGCTAAGTTGACATACGTAGCCCTTCTGCCAAATATCATGAATTTCTGAGGCTATATGCATATTATTAGTTTTTTTTTTGCGTTAAATCATAAAAAATGCAATTAAATTCATAAAATATTTCAGTGTTAACTAAAAATTGTAAATACATTACCTAGGCCCATAAATATGCTGTAAGAAGGAAACCTTAGGTCCCAAATGAAAATAATAATGTGGACTGTTGATCTTGTTCAAGCTTGGACGGTCAGAGTAACTTAACATGTAACTAGGACAACAAGTACAAGCCATATGAAAGAAACGCCGTCACCTTTTTCTGTCCAAACTTTTTTGAGGAATCTACGTGGAAATATGTTTTGCCTCCACCAAATATCATGAATTTCTGAACCTATATGCATATTATTAATTTTTTTGCAATAAATGTGATTAAATGTGAAAATGACCTTTGATCTCGGAAACAAATTGGCCCAGCAATGGCCCAAATATAGGTCCAGGGCTGCTCCATCTAGGTCAATTTCAGCCGTCAGATCAAAATCTATTGGCCTGGATCGCGCGATGCACTGATATAAAACCAACTAACCCTAGCCCCCTCTATCTCCCACCCACTCCACTCTCCTATCCAGCTGGCCACCGCCCTTGCCCGCGCGCCCAACGAGGGCCGCCGCCGGCCTACATCCCACGTGCCCAGTGAGCTCCTCCACCGATCGGCCTCCTGCGCAGCCGCAGCAAGTAACGCCGCTGGCCCACCTCCCACGCAGCTCCCACGAGCGCCGCCGCCAGCCCGCCTCCTGCGCAGCCCCAGCGAGTGTCGCGCCTGCTCTCCGGCGCGGCCCCATCGAAGCCGCCGCCGCGACTCGCCTCTCGTGTGGCCCCATTGATGCCATCGCGGCAGCTCACCTCCTGCGCGGCCCTATCACCGACGCCGCTCCGCTCGCATGTGGATCTACCCGTGAGGAGATCCACCGGCACCACTCCTCCTGCGCCTATCCACCATAGGGCTGGGTTCAGCTCTCCTTTGTCCTCTCTGCCCGGTGCTAGGGCCATCGGATTTTGTGCCGAGCCCCTGCGCCACGCAGGGACAAGGTGGTTGGGGTCACGGCGTCACCATGTCTGACCAACCACCATCATCTACTCGCTCATATTCGGCTTCCACAGTGAGCCCCGCGATTCCCACCCTGCCCCTCCTCTCCCCTATTCTGTTTCTCCTTCCATGCCATAAAGCATTTATGTACTAACCCTATTCTGGTTCTTTGCCTACACCAAGCATGATCTATGGAAAGGGAATCGAAAGGAAGAAAGGAGGAACACGACTGGTTTCATCTTCAAGGACTATCTGTCATCCAGCTCTTGAATCCTAATGGTCTGCCATTCTTGCTCTGTTGTTGCTGGTTACCTAACCCAGTTTGTCAAAATGGGGAATACTGGTGATTGACTTGCTTGTGGATCTGATGTTTGTGCTCTACTGATGCAGTGCAAGCTTGCATACAAGGGTGATCCGTGGAACTCTATAGATGAAAAGTAGTATTCTTTTTTCTATGTTAAATCTGATTCACCAGTCATCAAGTAGTAACGTTGTAGCTTTCCTTAATCGTGTATATCTAGCTATGTTTGGTCAGACTATATTGCTTTAATTCCTTTTTTTATATTTCTTGCATATGTAGGTTGTTTTCTTTAAGTTCTGTATGGCAGGGTTGCATTTTTGGCACCAAAAAGCCTTAAGGTATCTACCCAACAATTGCAATATGAATAACTTGACCTCCTGCTTGATGCAAAACAATACACCTAGTATTCTAATAGTTCTTTACTGTGTGCAACTAATTTGCAACGAACATATGCCATCTTATAATCTTAGAAAATTCTTAGTAGTTGGACTGACAAAAATGATATGGATGTGCTCGATTCAGTTGTAGTCCTTTTGCAGTTCTTGATCCGCATGTTTATATTCTATACAACGCAGCTGTAGGCTTGTTGCTTAATATGTTTATCAACTAGTGACCTTGTACTTGTTTTCAAGTTAGAGCTCTCTTTTATTAACATTTATATTCCAAACCATCATGAAATTAGTTCAATCTGTGTTTAATTCAGCATTTTGGGTGTTATCTCATTAGCCTTAAGTGTTAATTTGTTGCCCTAAGTGAATTTGTAAAAGGTAGTTTGGTTCTGAATCAGAAAATCTATGTGAATTTGTAAAAGGTAGTTTGGTTCTGAATGCTCTGATGATTTTTCAGGAGATGAAGCTGATTTTGATGTTCGATTGCTATCTAGGTTTTTGACCATGAATACTCTACAGCTCTAATTTGGCGTCAAATGAAGCTTGCAAGGCAATCTATTCTGTCTTTCTAATTGTACTTAGGACTTGTGGGCCATACTGTTTTATCTTACTCTATGTGTACTTAGGATTTGTGGGCCCTACTGTTTTATCTTACTCTATGCATGTTATGAGAAACATTGATCTTATGTAAACAAATGTAAGCGTGATATGAAGTTGTTAATCAATGAATTCTGTCGATTTCTTTCAAATGGGCTTTATTGTATTGTGTGTTGAATGGGTTGATGTGAAAATCAGCCCAAATCCATTTTCAATGGCCTAGACCATACTATTTGGGCTATGAAAAATCAGCCCAAAACCATTTTCAATGAGCTAGGCCCAAATATTTGGGCTATGAAAATTCAGCTAAAACAAGTTTATGACAATTAAATTCGACATCAAATTTGTCCACATCATCTGCCATGTCAATTGCCACGTTAGCATTCATGTCACGAGGCCATGTCATCAGCCACATGGCAATGGCCCATGTCAATTGCCACGTTAGCATCTTATGATGACGAAAGAATAATTGTCACAATATTTATGACAAAAAAGTTTGCTTTCGTCACTATTCTAAATAAAGACAGCCAATCAGTGACGAATGGATTTTTGTCATGTCATTGTCATAAATACCGTTTTGTGACATAATTTCTAACTTTTGTGACGTAAATGAATCGTCATTATATGGCAAATCTCTTGTAGTGTCCTGCCGCCACAGCGCCACCTCTTCTTGCCCCGCAGCCCGCTCCACCGCCACTACATCCTTTTTGTTGTCCACCTCCTCGCCGCGCGCCCTCGTCCAGCTCAAGAGTGGCCTAGCCTCCGGCTTCATCAACGATGCTCTCAGCCAGTGGTCACTGAAGTCTAGCACCCACCACTGCTCTTGGCTGGGGGCTTGCGACGCACAGTCCCACCGCATCGTGGCCCTCGCGCTCCAGCCCCAGCCACCCGTGCGACCTGGGCACGTTCCCACCGTGCCCACCCGTGCGGTGTGCATGGCCTGGGCGCATTCCCACCCATGGGTGGTGAAGCCAAGGAGGCAAGAGTGGAGCTGGAGATGGCGGCAAGGGACCCCAGGAGCTCACTGATGGACATCCTAGTATAGGCGAGGGTAGGGAAGAATGAGGCTGGGTGGGAGTTGAGGGAGGCCGCTCACTTTGGTTGAATTGGGTTATGGTGGCCCGAGCGTGAAGAACGCTGTGGCGAGCTTCTCGCGAGCGGGATGGTGCTGTCGGGGTCCTCCCACGCCAGTTCATTCGCGCTCACTTCCGTGGGGCCGCACCTGGAGCCCTCGTCGCACGGAGGGGAGTAGGGAGAGGACACAAGGCCATGAGGCCACAATGAAGGCAGCCTCCTCCCGGCTCCGGTGAGCTGACGCAGAGGAGGAGTGCGTCGTTGCCGGCCAAGCCGCAGACCCACCATTGGGCCCGCTGCTGTGGCCACCGCGCTCCGCTGTTGCGCGCCCAGCCACTGTGCCATGCCATCATGCCCAGGCCCCTACCACGCTGTCATGAGCCCCGTGAGCCCCGCGCCGCGCTAGCCTCGGTGGGCTACGATGTGCGTCACCACTGCCACCCTCCACTGGATCTAGCCGTCGGACCAAAGTGCAGTGACATATGTGTTGCAGTGACCGTTGGAAAAGTACATGGACCGTATGGTCCGGTCCAAGGAAAATGCAAAGACCGTATAGTACGGTCTACACTGCGTCAGCAGCCCTTTGGCCCAACAGCTAGTTTGTGTTTGGGAGCTATATAAGCCACCCTACCTGGGCATTTCGAGTGAGTTGGAACCACTGAAGTTGAGAGTAAGTGTAGAGGTGTATTCCAAGCATATCCATTACTCCAACCACTATATGAGAGCTTAGTGGGGGTATCCAAGGTAGGTTAGAGCTTAGAAAGAGTGAGCTTGTGAGATCTTCTTGAGAGTAGCTCCTGTGTGAGTTAGAGAAGAAGCCTTGGCTATGGCCAAGCCACTTGTACTCATTGCTAGACCCTCCTTCTTGGTGTGGAGTGGCGGCGACAACTTGTGTGGGGACGAGAAGACCCCACAAACTCCATAGTGAAGCATCTAGCACTTTGTGACCGAGAGAGGCGGTAGCGGTGGCTAAGCCTTGGTGGCTTGGTGGCACTTAGCCTTTGCTTGTCGTGAGCCTTTGGTGGCGAGTGCAAGATGTGATCGGAAGAGTCTTGGTGTCCGGCTCAGATATTGCCTTTGGTGGCGAGCCCGCGGACGTAGCCCTTAGTGGTGAACCACGCTAAATCCTCGTGTCTTCTCGGGAGTTTGCATCCCTTTGCCCTCACCACTTTACTTACCGCATTTGCATTTCCACATTTACTTACTTGTATACCTTTAGCTTTCCTAGTTAGTTTGATTAGATTTGGTTCTAGGTTGCACGTCTTTTGGGATAAGTTAGAGAGCGCATAGATAAAGCTTAGACTTAACTAGCATGTGTAGTACGGAATAGGTTTATCTTATGCACTAGAAAGCCCTAGGTTTTAGAAGAGCGATTAGCGACCCAATTACCCCCTCCCCCTCTTAGGTCAAATACCCCGGCACATTCCTTTCAGCAGGTCAGCTAGTGGCCAACCTGCCCAGCCTCTTAGTTGCACGCACTGGCAGCTGGAGCTAAGAGGCAGACCGCTTGGCCCACATAGCAGGCTGCTTGGCCCACTATTTTCTCTGAATGCATGTTCTTTGACCTACATGCAAGTGTAAGGAAAATGGCCTCATGTGAAATATTTCCATAGTTGTGTTTTGGTGATTGATTGATAACTAACACTTGGACTAATGAACTCTTCTAGATGCACATTTTCAGGTGTTTCAGGTCCAAGGGATGAAGGGAAGAAAAAGAACCAAAAGCATGGTCCGAGGGGTTGATCTAACAAAAGACCTCCCAGATTTGCATGGACCATATAGTACTTTACTATAGACCGTACTATAGATCGTACCACGTTACCCGGTGCTATGAATTTGTAAGAAAAATGAGGAATACATGGACCGTATAGTACTCTCCTACAGACCATACTATCAACCGTACCATTTCAGCAACAGCTAGTTGTCAAGTACAATGGACCGTACTATACCTTTCTATAGACCGTACCATCGTATCTATGCAATTTTTGACAGCCGTTGGCCCAATGGCTAGTTTAAGTTTGGGGGCTATATAAGCCACCCCACCTAGCCATTTCGAGGTTGCTAGAGCCACTAAAGTTGAGATCAAGTGTAGAGATGTATTTCAAGCTTATCCACCACTCCAACCACCATATGAGAGCTTAGTGCATATCCAAGCTAGGTTAGAGCTTAGAGAGAGTGAGTTTGCGAGCTCCTCTTTAGTGTAGCTCCTGTGTGAGCTTGAGAGAAGCCTTGGATGCGGTCAAACCACATTGTATTTGTCGGAGCGGACGTGCTCCTGGTCAGGTGGCGGAATGCACCCGGCCGAGATCCTAAGTACTGAGAGTAGTTAGGGGGAGCAATCGTTGTTAGCTAGGTTGGTGGTGGCACGATGGTGGCGAGAGGATTTAGAGTGGTTCGGGCCGCCGGAGCGTAATACCCTACGTCCACTGTGGGTGTGTTCTTGTATTTCGTGGGCCTTCAGAGGAGTCTCTGAAGGCTGCCTGGATCTGTCTGAGCTCTTGTGAGCCTGTTCGAGCTTGTTCGAGGTTGTCCTTTGTGTTGCGTATGCCTCCCCTTTTATAGCCCAAGGGGGGCATGTACATGGTGGCCGGGCCCCGACAGGTGGTCCCGGCCATTTCTTCTATGCTACAGTTCTATCCTGTGCCTGATGTCCAATGCTTCCATGCTTCGCGCCTGTACTACCGTCGTGACCTGGTATGGCCTGGAGATCCGCCATACCGTCTTGTCGTCTGGATACGGCGCCGCGCCGTCCTGCCTCACGCCGTCCTGTCCCATCGGCTGCTAAACCCGCCGAGAGGCTTCAGAGGCCGAGGGGCAGGCGACGTGCACGTGTGACAGGACAGGGCGCTTGTAGTAGCGTTGTAGCGCCGCTGCCTAGTATTAGGCTGAGCGCGGCCGCCGCGCGTGGCGCGGCTCATGATGAGTACAGCGTACTTGTTTACTCAATATAGGCCCCAGTGTAGCTGGGGAAATCACCTATAGTGCTCTGTCATCGCCGCCGCGCCTTGGTAAGGCGCGCCCCTTTGCCTCGCCGCCGCCGCCTGCCAGCGGCGGTGCCTGCGGCGATGGGGGCACACCCGTCTGACAGCGGCGGCGTCGGCGGGCGACGGGGGCACGCCTGTCTGACAACGGCGGCGGGCAACGGGGGCACGCCTGTCTGACACTCGTGGTGTCAGCGGCATTGGGGCGTGCCAGCCTGACAGCGGCGGTGTCAGCGGCATCGGGCACGCCCACCTGCCCGCAATAAATGCGGCAGGTGGGCGAGGTGCCCGCCTGAAGGCCCCGCCACGCGCCTTGTGGGCACGTGGCAACGCGAGACCTTCCCGTGCCCAGTGGTCACGTGGCGGCCCCGGACCACCGAAGGTGCTGGCTCCGGACCTCCACGTGCTCTGCGGGCACGTGGCGCCCCCGGACCACCGAGGGCGCCGGCTCCGGACCTCCCCGTGCTCTGTGGGCACGAGGCGGCCCCGGACCACCGAAGGTACGGGCTCCGGGCTCCGGCCCGAGAGGTCCGGACCTCTCCTCGCGTGGCTGGGGGAGGCTCGGTCCTCAAGGAGGTCCGGGGCCTCCCCTGTGGGCCGGGTGCGTGGCCCTAGCTTTCCCAAGGAGTGGGCCGGGCCCATCTGTATGCGGCCTTAGGCCCTCCTTGTACTGCAGTAGTTACCTCCCTTAGTGATCTTCGTCCAGTATAAGCGGGTACCCGGTTAGCTGGGTACCGACAGTGGCCCCTGGGCTCGCCTTTGGTGAGTTTTTCGAACCTGAGGTGAGCCCACCGTCGCTTACTACACAAGCCGCCGGGAGCCGTGTGCGGCTACCGGCGCTTAGCCGTTAAGCTCATAGTTGGGCAGGGCCCACCACTTGATTTCTTGGTCGAGGCCTTGACTCGCCTGCCTTCGGAGGGGGCTCAGTCCACCCGACCCCGCGGGGTGGCCCCGTGGGTTCCCACGATCTGGGGGCGCGCGATCGTGGGAATCTCTCGGGAAACGTGGGGGGCAGGCCCGCGTCGGAAACCGCGCAGCGGTTCACCTACTTCTTCTCCTGCCATTAAGGCGGGGCAGACGGCTACGTGGGCAGCCGTGCGTAAAGCGGAAAAGGCAGGGGCCCCGCACGTCGCGCCGGGACGCGCGTCCGCGAGCGGCCGCCGGTTCGCCTTCCTGCCTTGCTTGCTCTTCTACCCGCCTGTCATGACTGCCTCCTCGGGCCCCTGCTGTCATAGACCTGGTGGCCCGTGGGTGCGCCCGCGCGTGCGTACACTTGACGTCCGCGGCTTGCGGAGGATTGGGGGCAACCGTCAAATAGGGTTCTCGGCCATCGGCCGAGCACGTCCTTCTGCCATTTGCCTTTGCACCCCTCGCTTCCGCCGCGGCGCTTCATCTTCCTCGCAGCAGAGCTCTCGCTCCTTGCCCGCTGCGTGCTCCTTGCCTTTTCCATCGCCAGCTTCCTCAGCGATGGGTCCGAGCCACCAATCCCCCCGGGAGACTGAGGAGAACCTCACCCGCGTCCGCCGCCTGCTCGGCTGGACGGACGCGGAGCGCCGCGATAATGTTCGCACGGGCTCCCCCCCCCACCGCAACTTGCAGCTGGGGGAGTTCGTCCTCTTCGTCCCCTACCTCTACTGTGGGTTGGGGATTCCAATTTCTTCTTTCTTCATGCTTGTGCTGGAGGCGTTCGGGCTGCAGCTTCAGCACCTCACCCCCCACTCCATCCTCCATGCGGCTATCTTTGCCCATTTCTGCGAGATGTTCGTGGGGGTTCCTCCCTGCGTGACGCTCTTCCGCCACTTCTTCTCGGTGAGGTGTTCCGGGCGGAGCTCGACGGAGATCGGCCGGTACTACTTCCTGCTGAAGGGGGCCGGGGGAAGATCGACCTATCTCCCCACCTTCGCCAGCGCCAAGTGGGAGCACTGGCGCAACGACTGGGTGATCATCAAGGCGGAGCCGAACGACCGGTTGGCGCTCCCGGACAGCAGCCCCGACGCACCCCTCCCGGAGGGTGCCTCGACGGATCTGCCACCCGAGCTCTCCCCCGTGCTGGCCAGGATCGCCGAGCTCGTCAGCGGCGGCCTGACCTCGCTGCACGTGCTCGCGGACTTCCTCAGGCGGAGGCTCGCTCCCTTGCAGATGCGGCCAAGGTTGGCGTGGAACTACACCAGGCCCCAACGACTGCAGCCGGGTAGTACGTGGCGAAGAGCACGACCTGACGCCGCTCCTGCTGGAGGAATGGGTGCGGTGCGTCACGGACGTGAGCTTCCCTCCGGAGCAGCTGCGCCTGCCGTCCGCTATCGTGCCGCTCTGCCGCGACCAGGCCTTGCGGACGGCGGTGCTCCGGGAGATGCCCACGCTCGACGACGGCGGCCTCGCGGCGCGGCAGCTTGGAGGCGACCCCAATCGGGGGATCCACATTGCCGACGCCCCGGTTGGGGGTTCTGGTGCCAGAGGCACCGCCCCTGCTGACAAGGGCAAGGAGCCGGTGGCAGCGTCCCCCGCCGTTCCGCCGGCGGGTGGTGAGGAGGCGCGGCGAAGGCTGGTCCGCGGCGACGGGACCTTTGTCTCGGAGCCCGACCCGAAGCGTCAGCGGACCTCAGGGGAAGGCAGCTCCTCTGGGCAAGGGGAGCGAGTGCCACCGCCGCCTCCGGGCCAGCGGCACCCTCAGCGCCGGGCACCTCCTCCGACGCCGGACCAGCAGCAGGCGGCCCTCTCCGGCAGCGCCGGCCTCGGGCCCGCGGCAACAGCAGCCACCGGCGGCGCCGACCGCAGATCGGCAGCCGCGGCGAGGCTCTGGCCTTCGTGGCCGCTGGTCGGCGCCTACCTTGAGGTAAGCCCTTTGGATTAGCTTCGCATACTTCGCGGCACTACGGCTAGCTTTTTTCAGGCTTCTCAGTCTTTCGCCGTGCATTTTTGTTTAGGCCTACCCGCCCGGCCGGCGTTCCTCCCCCCAACGGCTCTGGTGGCCGGGCGACCGCGGCGGAGAAGTGCGCCTCTGGCGGTCCGACGGCGGGAGACGCCACGCGGGCCCGGGCTACGACCGAGGGGCCTGCACCGGAGGCCACTCCGTCTGTCCGGCCCCAGGCCCCAGGTGGTCCGTCGCCGGGGGGCGCCTCGGGGGTCGAAACCGTACCCGGAGTGCCTGCTGAGGGGGCAGCTGCGGGCGCGCAGCCCCAGGCACGAAGCAGCCCGGAGCCGGAGGGCGTCGCGGCCCAAGGGCCTGCGCCGGAGGCGGCTCCTGACGCTCGGACCTCGGAGCCTTCGTCCGCCCGCCGTCCAGACGTCCAGCCCCGGATCTCCGCCCCCTACCGAGGGGGAACTGGAGGAGGTTCTGGGTAGGCCGCTGCTGCCCCTGCCCCAGCCTGGTGGAGCCCCTCTCCCTCGCGTGCTACGTCGGGCGCACCAGGCCCTGGACGACGCCCAGGAGGCACTCCAGCTGGAGTGGGCCCGGCTGCAGCAGGAGCGCGAGGGCCTGGACGGCTGGCGGGCCCGTCTGGGGGATCAGATCGAAGCCGCCACCGCCCAACACTCACGGACCCGTGCGGAGCTTTCCACCGCCCGCACCGAGCTCGATGCTGACCGCGCGGCCTTGCAAGAGGACCTGCAGAGGTTCGCTAGCCGGGAGCGCGCGGTTGGGCTCCGCGAGAAGCAGACCGAGGTGGCCGAGGCACGGCTGAAGCTCGAGCAGGCGAAGCTGGAGTCCGCGTGGAAGGGCGTGGAGCAGCGCCGGCAAGAGCTGGTGGAGGTGTCTGAGCGGCAGGCTGCCGTCAACTCCGAGCTCGACAAGATGAAGTCGAGGCTTGTCGAGCGCGAGGCAGCGGTTGCGGCTCGCGAGGACTCCGCCGCTCAGCGGGAGGCGTCGGCCAAGGCTCTGAGGGACTCTGCTGCTCGCCAGGCTGCCACGCTCAAGGTCCGCGAGGATTGGGTGAAGTCCCGTGAAGCGGGGCTGGCGGAGCAGGAGAAGCAGCTGCTGGCTGAGCGGGCCGCTCTGGAGCAGCTGAAGCAGGGTGCTGCTCAGCAGGCGGCGGTGGAGGACCGGGAGCAGATGCGCGCCGGCCTCCAACGCATCGCCGACTGGGCCGGGGAGGCGAGTTCGGCTCTGGTACCGCTCGGACTGAGTCCGATCCGGGTGACAGAGCCGCCGTCCACTATTGCGGACGCCCTCCCTGTCCTTGACTCGGCGGTGGAGCGACTCCGGCGCCTAGACTCCACGCTCGGAGAGCGCCTTGAAGCCGAGGGCCGCGAGTTGTGCCGCCTTGTGGTGGAGCACCTCCTGGTCTGCTTCCGGAGCCACGACCCCGCCATCTCCTTGGACCCGGTCATCGCAGGTCCGGTGGAGGAAGCGGAGGCCGCCGCTCGGGTCAGTGTGCAGGAGGCGGTGGAGGTCGTCGCCGCCCGGTTCCAGCGGACCCCTGCAGACGAGGACCCGGATGTACCGGGGACAGGGGCCTCTCCAGCGCCGTAGGGCAACAGCTTTTGCTGTTTTGTCTTTTTTTTTTGAATGTAAAACATTAGTATGCCAAGTAATATAAGAATGATAGTTGCGACTTATCTTCATTTACTCCTTGCTGCATGCTGGTGTGTTGTCACCTGACCCCCTGGCCCCCTGGTAGGTAGGCTCTAAGTTTTGAGGCTGGCTACCACCAAGTCAGAGGCCAGACCTGCATGCAACTCACGGCAAACGTCAGTGTCGCACCTACGGGACCCGCTCTGAGATGACCTTTTCCGCTATTCGAGGTCCGGAGCGTTTGCTGCCCGGGCCAGGGGCCAGGATGTTTGTTCGTGGGATAGCAGGGTGTGTGAGTTAAGGGTACGGAACCAGGCAAAACTGCGACACAGCCCTGGACTATCCTAGTCAAAACACCTTAGCTCTGGTCCGGTCCTGCAGTCGTTCGGACCTCTCCTAGCGAAACAAAAAGGTAACCGCGCTGCCTTGAAATCCTTGGAGCCGCAGCCGGACCTAGGTGCTGAGGTTAGGGGGTGTGCCATTAGCTTAGGGGGTGGTCCGGAGCACTAAACGCGCTGGTCCTGATACTGGGGGAACTCACGGCGTGGTAGGGAGTGTTCAGTGCTTAGGGTATGAGACCAGGCTAAACAGCTGACAGCTCCGTGCTACCAAGGCGAGCCCCTTTTCTCTGGACCTGGCACCCAGTATTCCGGACCTCCTTCCCAGCCTCTGTGCTAACCGCTTCACACTCAAGCTGCTAGGTCCTGCTGGTTACAAGGAGATTTTTGGCAAGAGTAGGATTCCACGCAGGGGTTAGGAAAAATTGAAACAGGGTAATAACGGAGACAAGAATTTCAGGGCTAAACTCTTTCTTTAATCAAGCGGTACAGGGTGTCATGTGATGTCAGCCAGAGGTCGGGATTACAAGGGCGGACCTTCACCGCTCTGGTCCACATGGTGGTCCTATTTAGCTTACAAAAAGAAAAAGGGGTTGCCCTGAATTTCTTGCCTACGGATAAAACTTACGGAGGTGCTCTATGTTCCAAGGGTTCGGCAGCGGAACTCCTTCCTCCGTGGCGAGGCGAACACAACCGGGACGACTTACTTCTGTCACCTTGAAGGGGCCTTCCCAGCTGGGGGAGAGTTTGTTGCGCCCTTCTCGGCTCAAGACGCGCCTCAGGACCAGGTCTCCAGGTTGGAGCACCCTGCCCCGCACGGTTCGCTCATGATAGCGTTTGAGCGATTGGTTGTACCGTGCGTTCCGGATTGCCGCCTGCCATCTTTGCTCCTCGACGATGTCGACGTCGTCGCACCTTGTTTGTTCCTGCAAAGATTCATCAAAAGCTTGGACCCGTGGGGAGCCCAAGAGTATTTCTGGTGGGAGGCACGCCTCGGCCCCGTATACCAGGAAGAATGGGGTTTCCCCGGTTGCTCGGCTGGTTATGGTCCGGATCCCCCATAGCACGCAGGGGAGCTCATCAACCCACTTCGCACCGTGCTTTTGCAAGCAGTTGAAGGTGCGGGTTTTGAGCCCCTTGAGGATTTCTGCGTTAGCTCTCTCGACCTGTCCATTGCTCCTAGGATGTGCTACAGAGGCGAAGCATAACTGGATGCCAACGCCGTCGCAGTAGTCCTGGAAGACTCGGCTCGTGAACTGGGTCCCGTTGTCCGTTATAATACGGCTAGGGACGCCGAACCGGCACACAATGGACTTAAGGAAAGCTGTTGCAGTTCCTTGGGTGATGCTTACTACTGGGGTTACCTCAGGCCATTTTGTGAATTTGTCAATGGCGACGTAGAGGTACCGGTACCCACCGACAGCTCTAGGGAATGGCCCCAGGATGTCCACTCCCCATACCGCGAAGGGCCAAGAGGGTGGAATCATCTGCAGAGACTGAGCCGGTGTGTGTATCTGCTTTGCGTGGAACTGACACGCCTTGCAGGACCTTACTAGCTCAGCTGCATCCTGGAGCGCTGTCGGCCAGTAAAAGCCATGCCGAAAGGCTTTACCGACCAGCGTACGGGACCCTGAATGATTCCCGCACTCGCCTCCATGGATCTCCGTGAGTAAATCACGGCCCTCCTCCCGGGTTATGCATCGCATGAGGATGCCATTGGCGCCACGCCTGTAGAGATCCCCTTCTACTAGCGTGTAGCGTTTAGCCAACCGCACTATGCGCTCAGCAGACACACGTTCTTCGGGAAGGATTTTGTCCTTCAGGTAGTCCCGGATCTCTGAGATCCGTGCATCGGGACTGTCCCTGAGCCATTGGATGTGTCCCTGATGACATGCCGGGGTCATCAGTCCACACGATCCTTGGTGGGCTCCAGAGATGGAGGACCACCGGGACTGCTAGCTTCGAGGTGCTAGTTCTGCCCCCTTCAGCCCAGTTCGGCTGGCTGGGCGGTTGGTCTCAGCAGCTGTCTTTTGAAGACGCCCTCGGGTACTGGGCCCCGAGTCGATGCCCTCGCGGAGAGGTCATCTGCCTACTGAGTTGAGGTTCCCTGGGAATGTGCTGCAGTTCCAGGACCTCGAAGTCCTTCTCGAGCTCCCTCACTCGCATGAGGTATGCTGCGAGCTGGGGGTTATTGCAGCAGCACTCCCCCCGGACCTGTCGGATCACCAACTGGGAATCCCCCTTAACCAGGAGCTGCTTGATTCCCAGTGACTGAGCGATCATGAGCCCAAAGATCAAGCCTTCGTATTCCGCCATGTTGTTAGTGGCTTTGAATTCGAAGCATACTATGTACCTTACCTTGATCTCCGTTTGGGTCCACGAGAGCCACCCCTGCTCCGGATCCCTTTTTCGCGGGCGGACCCGTCGAAGAAGAGAGTCCAGTGCGGCTCGGTGAAAACTCGGACGGTCCTGTCCGGCTGGGAAGGCTCCGCCTCGGCTTTCGGACCTTCTAGATTCCGAGGCGGTGGGAGTCCATTCCGCGATGAAGTCGGCCAAGACTTGGCTCTTGGCAGCACTTCGGGGCTGGAAGTCGAGTTGGAACTCTGCCAGCTCCGCAGCCCATTTGGCGATATTCCCAGTAGCGTTAGAATTGCGCAGGATTGCTCTTAATGGGTAAGAGGTCACCACGACAACCTTATGCGCCTGGAAATAGTGGCGCAACTTTCTAGGAAGCAATAAGTAATGCGTAGGCGAACTTGTGAGCTTCCAGATACCTGGCCTTCGCCTCGTGGAGGACTTCACTGACGTAATAGACTGGCCTCTGGGTGGTCCGGACCTTAGTGGCAGGTCCGAGACCATCTCCCCCTGCCAGGCTGGCCCCCTGGGCGGCTTGGCCTCCAGTTTCTGGCGGCTTATTGCCTTGGCAGGGCAACGTGCCAACCGGTCCTCCGATATCGGGGCCGGCTGCAGCTCCCGTGGTGGGCGGGACCACCACCTTCCACTTGGGGGACCCCGGTGTCTCCTTCGTGGGGATGGGCCTGGTCGCTCGGCGACCAAGACCATGCTTACTACCTCGGATGTCGCCGCGAGGTAGAGAAACAGGGTCTCACCAGACTCTGGCGCCACTAGAACGGGCAGAGTAGTGAGATGCTGCTTCAACTCCTGGAAGGCTTGCTCAGCCTCTTCGGTCCATATGAATGGTCCGGACTTCCTCAAAAGCTTGAAGAAGGGCAGGGCTCTCTCAGCTAGCTTTGAGATAAATCGGCTGAGGGCTGCCAAGGATCCAGTGAGTTTCTGGAGGTCCTTAATGCAGGCCGGCGGCCGCATAGCCTCGATTGCCCTGATCTTGGTTGGGTTTGCCTCAATGCCGCGATGTGACACTAGGAACCCTAACAGTTTACCAGGCCGAGACGCCAAAGACGCATTTCTCGGGGTTCAGCTTCGTGCGCGTTGTGCGCAACCTATCGAAAACGAGGGCTAGGTCTTCCATCAAGGTCGACCCTACCCTGGTCTTGACAACAATGTCATCGACATAGACCTCTACTATGTTTCTGATCAGGTCGTGGAACGTGAAGTTCATGGCACGCAGAAACGTAGGTAAAGCATTCCTCAGACCATATGGCATTACAACGTAACAATATAAACCATCTACTGTTACGAAAGCTGTATGCCTCTTATCCTCCTCATCCATCTGGATCTGATGAAACCCAGAGTACGCATCCAAAAAAGACAAGAGTTCACACCCGGAGGTGGAATCTACTATCTGGTCTATGCGCGGGAGGGGATAAAGGTCTGGAGGACATACTTTGTTGAGGCTGGTGTAGTCGATACACATCCGAAGCTTCCCGTTCGCCTTGGGGACGACCACCGGGTTGGCCAGCCACTCGGGGTGATGGACCTCCTCGATGAAGCCTGCGTCCAGGAGCTTCCGGACCTCCTGACGGATGAAGTCCTGGCGCTCCACGGACTGCCTCCGCGGCTTTTGCCGCACCGGCTTGGCGTCTGGGTTGATCTTCAGACGGTGCTCAATCACTTCCCTAGGGATCCCAGGCATCTGTGACGGTTCCCAGGCGAACACGTCGACATTTGCCCGGAGGAAAGCAACGAGCGCGTCCTCCCTATTTCTCTCCCAGATTCCCTGCGATGCGGGTGGTCTGGGAGGGCTCCGCCCCGATCTGGACGGTCTTGACCGGCACGTCCTCGGGGTCGGAAGGGCGTACCTTGGGCACCTTTGGTTCCTTAACAGGAACCTTGGCCCGAGAGGTCGAGGGGTTGTCCCCCGCCGGGTTCGCTGCGTCAGTAGCGAGAGCATGGAGCTTCTCTACTGCGGCAACGGCTGCGTGGCGGTCTCCCGGCACGGTGAGAACACCCGCCGGGGACGGCATCTTCACGACCAAGTACCCGTAATGAGCAACGGCCATGAAGCAGGTACAGTGCCGGTCTGCCAATGATGGCGTTGAACGGCAGGTTGACTTCCGCGACATCGAACTGGACGTTCTCTGTGCGGAACTTCTCCGGGGTCCCGAAGGTGACCGGCAGGTCGATCTTCCCTTTCGGGTAGATCGGCACTGGACCCACGCCGGAGAATGGACGCGTCGGAGCCAGGCGCGACTCCGGAATCTGCAGCTGCTTGAAGGCTGCGTGGCTGATGATGTTGAGGGCGGCCCCGCCGTCGATCAACACGTGGTGGAGCCGTATGTTGGCGACCACTGGAGATGTGATGATCGGCAGTACGCCAGCCCCAGCCATGTTTTCTGGGCAGTCGGCCGGCCCGAAGGAAATGGTGGTGTCTTTCCACTTGTGGTGTGGAGCCACCCCAGGGACACTCGGCCTGACCGAGAGGACTTCTCGGCGCAGGGCCTTCACGTCCCGCCGGGAAGAGACCGCCCAGCTTCCGCCGTACATGACGTACAGCCTCTTGCGACGTTCGTTGTCGCTAGATTCGGAGCTGGAGTGGCCTAGAGCGTAGACGCTCTTGAGCTCCCGCTCCGGGGGCTGGTAGCCCATCTCCTTGCCCCCAGCGGCGGGCCCACCGTCGCTGGTAGCCTTCCCCTTGCCAGGGCGCTGGCATGGGGGCGAGTCATCCTTGGTCGGACGCTCTCGGCGCTCACTGAGACGCCGCTGCACGAGCTTTTGTATCTCGCGGCAGTCGGCGGCGCTGTGACCGCTGTTGGGATGAACAGGACATGAGCCGCCACCGTTCCGCGCCTGTTGCCTCGGGCGCTTGCCACCGGTGTCGCGGCCTCCAGGTGCTGCCGCAGCGACAGGGGCCCCTTCCAGGAACCTCTCAGGGCGTCGACCCTTCTTCTTTTTCTTGCCGCCCTCTCGGGCAGCACCGGCAGAGGCGCCTAACTGGGCAGTCCTGTCCTGCTGTGGGGAGTGCCATGCACGCCCCTCGGCAGCCCTAGCGCACTTGTCCGCCAGCGCGTACAGGGTGGCGACGTCCTGTACTTGGCGGGTCGCCAGTTTCTCCAGCATCTTCTCATCACGGACGCCTTGCCGGAAGGCTGTGATGATGGACGCATCGGAGATGCGAGGGATTGTCCCCCGCACCTTGGCGAAACGAGCGATGAACGCTCGGAGGGATTCGCCAGGCTCTTGGCGTACTGCATGGAGGTGGGCCTCCACGCCGTACTGCTGGCATGCACTCGCGAAATTCGCCTGGAACAGAGTGCAGAGCTCCTCCCAGGACCGGATTGACCCAGGGGAGAGGTTCATGAGCCAAGTCCGGGCCGGCCCAGACAAGGCGACATGGAAGTATGACGCCATAACGGCGTCGTCTCCGCCAGCCGCTGTGATAGCGGTGACGTACACCTGCAGGAATTCCGACGGGTTGGTATTCCCGTCGTACTTTTCCGGTAGGTGCGGCCGGAACTTCTGCGGCCAGCGCGCGGAGCGGAGACTGTCCGCGAGTGCAGCGCAGCCAACTCCAGCCGATACGACCCCTGGTGGCGTTTGCACGCCAACCGGGGGTGGCGCGTAAGCCGGGGGCTTAGGTGCTGCAGCGGCGAACGCCGCGTCAAGGTTCTTGCCCTTGGCTGCGCTTGGCTGCATCCGTGGTTGCTCCACGGTGGTGGGGGTGCCTGCTCGCCGGCGGTTGAGCTCGGCTCGCAGGTCTTCCGTCTGCGCGCTCCTTACTGAGGGGGAGCGCGCGGATGTTGCCGCATCGTGCTGCCTGCGGCGGTTCGACCTTCCCCCGCTAGCTGGGAGGGAGTCGCGACCCAGTCCTAGCCGGGCCAGGGGTGACCTCGGCTAAGTGGATCAGGCGATCTACATCGCTTCGCCACTGCGCCAGGGCGCTAGGTGAAGGCTGTCGGCCCCGGAGGGTTACGCAGCAACTCCCTGGCTGCGGCGAGCGGGCCGCTAGCAGCAGCGGGGTTCGCTGTGGCGGCGTTTGCCGCTACAGCACTTGTTACTGCAGTGTTTGCAGCAGCGGCGCCCCCCGCGGGGCGTCGAGGGAGCCGCGGCGTCCGCGCCGCGCCCTCAGAACGGTGGGGGGAGTCCTGCGACCCAGTCGAGGCCACCTCCTCTGATGCGGCTGCATCCTCATGGAAATCGCGGATGCGCACCATCATGCGGTGAGGGATGAAGCTAACTGCTGCCCCTGCCCCTACCTGGCGCGCCAAATGTCGGAGCGGACGTGCTCCTGGTCAGGTGGCGGAATGCACCCGGCCGAGATCCTAAGTACTGAGAGTAGTTAGGGGGAGCAATCGTTGTTAGCTAGGTTGGTGGTGGCACGATGGTGGCGAGAGGATTTAGAGTGGTTCGGGCCGCCGGAGCGTAATACCCTACGTCCACTGTGGGTGTGTTCTTGTATTTCGTGGGCCATCAGAGGAGTCTCTGAAGGTTGCCTGGATCTGTCTGAGCTCTTGTGAGCCTGTTCGAGCTTGTTCGAGGTTGTCCTTTGTGTTGCGTATGCCTCCCCTTTTATAGCCCAAGGGGGGCATGTACATGGTGGCCGGGCCCCGACAGGTGGTCCCGGCCATTTCTTCTATGCTACAGTTCTATCCTGTGCCTGATGTCCAATGCTTCCATGCTTCGCGCCTGTACTACCGTCGTGACCTGGTATGGCCTGGAGATCCGCCATACCGTCTTGTCGTCTGGATACGGCGCCGCGCCGTCCTGCCTCACGCCGTCCTGTCCCATCGGCTGCTAAACCCGCCGAGAGGCTTCAGAGGCCGAGGGGCAGGCGACGTGCACGCGTGACAGGACAGGGCGCTTGTAGTAGCATTGTAGCGCCGCTGCCTAGTATTAGGCTGAGCGCGGCCGCCGCGCGTGGCGCGGCTCATGATGAGTACAGCGTACTTGTTTACTCAATATAGGCCCCAGTGTAGCTGGGGAAATCACCTGTAGTGCTCTGTCATCGCCGCCGCACCTTGGTAAGGCGCGCCCCTTTGCCTCGCCGCCGCCGCCTGCCAGCGGCGGTGCCAGCGGCGATGGGGGCACACCCGTCTGACAGCGGCGGCGTCGGCGGGCGACGGGGGCACGCCTGTCTGACAACGGCGGCGGGCAACGGGGGCACGCCTGTCTGACACTCGTGGTGTCAGCGGCATTGGGGCGTGCCAGCCTGACAGCGGCGGTGTCAGCGGCATCGGGCACGCCCACCTGCCCGCAATAAATGCGGCAGGTGGGCGAGGTGCCCGCCTGAAGGCCCCGCCACGCGCCTTGTGGGCACGTGGCAACGCGAGACCTTCCCGTGCCCAGTGGTCACGTGGCGGCCCCGGACCACCGAAGGTGCTGGCTCCGGACCTCCACACGCTCTGCGGGCACGTGGCGCCCCCGGACCACCGAGGGCGCCGGCTCCGGACCTCCCCGTGCTCTGTGGGCACGAGGCGGCCCCGGACCACCGAAGGTACGGGCTCCGGGCTCCGGCCCGAGAGGTCTGGACCTCTCCTCGCGTGGCTGGGGGAGGCTCGGTCCTCAAGGAGGTCCGGGGCCTCCCCTGTGGGCCGGGTGCGTGGCCCTAGCTTTCCCGAGGAGTGGGCCGGGCCCATCTGTATGCGGCCTTAGGCCCTCCTTGTACTGCAGTAGTTACCTCCCTTAGTGATCTTCGTCCAGTATAAGCGGGTACCCGGTTAGCTGGGTACCGACAGTATTCATTACTAGACCCTCCTTCTTGATGTGGAGTAGCAACGTCACTTTGTGCTAGGACGAGGAGACCCTACAAACTCCGTAGTGAAGCATCCGGCGCCTTGTGACCAAGAGAGGCGGTGCCAGTGGCTTAGTGGCACTTAGCCTTTGCTTGCCATGAGCCTTGGTGGCGAGCGCAAGACGTGATTGGAAGAGACATGGTGCTTGGCTTGGATATTGCCTTTAGTGGTGAGCCCGTGGACGTAGTCCTTAGTGGTGAACCACCTTAAATCTCCGTGTCTCCCCGGAAGTTTGCATCCCCCTTCCTTAATCTCTTTACTTACCGCATTTACGTTTTCGCATTTATATTCCTTGTGTGCTTTTAGCTTTCCTAGTTAGTTGATTAGGGTTGCAAGTCTTTTGGGTAAGTTAGATAGTGCGTAGATAAACCTTAGACTTAACTAGTATGTGTAGAACGCAATAAGTTTATCTTATGCGATAGAAAACCCTAGGTTTTAGAAGAGCAATTAGCGACCCAATTCGCCCCTCCCCCTCTTGGGTTAGATATTCCGGCATGATTCTTACAATTGGTATCAGAGCTAGGGCTCACATCTCTTGCGAGAATAGCTAATTCCATTGGCAAATTTGTGAGATAGCTCGTAGGAGTGCCGTTGGCTTCACCTCTAAATGAGTTTTCATGTCCGGGGAAGGGATGAGTATCGATAGTGCTTCGTTTTTCGATGGGAAGGGCTTCCCTCAGTGGAAGGTGCTCATGGAAGCACATCTTCAAGCCTGGGGGCTTGATGTTTGGCGTGTCACTAAAGAAGGCACACGTAGCAACTCCGCTCGCGAGAGGCAATTTGATGCTATTGACAAATCCACCTTGTTGTCCTCTCTCTGTGATGATGCGTTCAATCGTGTGTATGCTTCTCCTAATGCTCATGAGCTATGGAAGCAAATTGTCGAGAATCATGAGGGCTCCTCAGATGTAGCCGATAAAAAATATTATGTTCTTGCTGATGAGCTAACTAGCTTTAAGCAACTTACTAATGAAAGTGCTCATGATATGTTCTCACGTTTGAACATTCTTGTGAATGAAATCAATGGCCTAGGTCCAAAGCAAATAACGGATGGAGAGGTGAATTGCAAGATCATCCGTTGCCTTTGCAAGCCCGACTACGACATCATCAAGACCATCTTGCTCAAGGAAAACTTAGACAACAAGACATCCAACCAAGTCATCAACACATTTGTTGCCTATGAGTATTCCATGGGGATGAACAAGCAAGAGTCCACCTCCACTTCAAGCCAAAAGAATCTTGCCGTCAAGCACATATGCAAGCATCAACCAAGGTGGCAAGAGGAAAGCTCAAGTGAAGAAGAGGAGGATGAGAGTGATGATGAAGCCTCAAGCTCAAGCTCAAGCTCAAGTGAGAATGAAGCAACCTCAGGGGCCATCCGCTTCTACCAAACAAAGATGGCCAAGTATGTGAGGAAACTCTACATGCTAGGCTATGAAACCCGCATAAGAGAAGATGCAGTAGGAGTGTTCAAGATGGCGGGCAAGAAAAAGAGTACACAATGAAGACATCAAGCTTGCCCCACTATCATCAAGGGAAAGAAGGGTGGTAAAGAAAGCTGAAGTGATGAATCAAGCAAGCCCTTCACCACCCGATCATCACACATTTGCCTCATGGCCAAAGGTAATAGTGATGGAAGTGGTGACCCCTCCTCCTTCAATGATGATGATGGTGATCATGATGATGAGCCTAATGAGATTTGTGATATGATGACACTAATTAAACAACAACAAGAATATATGCTCAAACAAAAGGAGGAACTCACGGCCCTCAAAGCTAATGAAGAGCTCCATGCCTCCTTTGTCTCAAGATATGACAACTTGCTTAACAAATTCAATTTGTTAGACAAGGAGTATGGGGAGCTCAAGAAGCAATTCGAGGACATTGAGCTAAAATATGAGTCCCTCACAAACTCATTGGATGCATCTATTCCTTGTGCAATTCCTATTGTCAAGGTAGATGCATCTACCTCTTGTGATCTAACACCTTGCAATGAGAATGTGGTTGTAGAAACATGTCATGACCTCATTGCTAGGGAAAATGATGAGCTCAAACAAGAGGTGGAAAGGTTAAGGGCGAACTTAAGGCGGCTTAAAGGAAAAGAGGCACAAGATCAAGTCTAACATCAAGACAACCCCTCCAAGGGCTTAAAGAAGCTTGAGAAGGGAGAAACCATGACTTGCTTCAAGTGTCACAAAGAAGGCCAAAAGTCCTATCAATGAAAGGAGGAGATGGCCCAACAAAAAAACAAGACCAAGAACAAGGCCAAGAGCAATTGGAAGGGCAAGATGGCCCAACAAAAGAACAAGACCAAGAACAAGGCCAAGAGAAATTACAAGGGCAAGAAGAAGGCAATGGAGAACAAGAGCTCTCCAAAATTCAAGGCCTCACTAATGTACACCAAGCCCACCTACAAGGCGAAGCAAAAGAGCAACCACTACATACTTGAGAAGAAGAAAAATGGTAAGGTGGTGGCTTATACCATGGGATGGAGAAACAAGGATGGAACCAGCCTATTTGGGTGCCAAAGGAAGTAATTAAAACCATGGAAGGCTCCCAAAAGGTTTGGGTCCCAAAGACTTAGAAGGAGAGAGTGGTTTCGGGAATTTGGAGACTTGGCAAATATTGAGGTGCATAAGTAGGGATGCATCATGCGATTGGATTGGAGCAAGTATGGGATTTAAAATTAGAGACCCTAATTCCTCTCCCCTACATATGAGGTAAAGAGCAAGGTAAAACAATTGCATGCATCATTGTAGCTTGTTGTCTTTTTTGTCCTTATGTTTTTTATGCTTACGCTTCCTCTTCTTGTTGTCATTGGAGGCACTAGGTGAGTAGGTGTCACATCCAAAGTGTTGGCACCCACTGTTTGTGTAGGGATTTTGTGCTGTTTAGCTAAAAGATCTAGTAGTGGAGGCAATGCACACGCTAAATTTTGAGGGTTTGTTTGCACCGTTGTTTCCTACATAAAAGTCAGAAACAAGATGTCATTAACCAATTTGTGATAGGTAATGATAATAAGTTCATTAGTTTGAATTTAGTAAAATATACCTCGCATACTTTTATGTCTGACTTAGGCCATAACACAAATGAATTTTTCGCATCACCGAGAGTGAATATGTTATCATCCATAATTGGTACAGGGAGAGGATACTCCATGAAGTTGTCAAATACAAAATCAACCTGCACCCTTGTGTGCTCATCTCGCCGCTCAATCCCATGGACAGTTTGCACATCCTTTGGAGGGAAAGCCTGCCATCTAGCTACCACAACAGATTGTGGGCCTATATGCACCACAAGCTTGCATTTGGTCACCTCCTACATTGTTAACATAAGAAGAACCAATGGAAAATAGTCTAGTTTCAGAGATAATCATAATAGTGAGGCATTAGTCATGCTTCTGTAGAAACAAAAAATATGCTCAGAATTAAAAAATAAAATTTCAGCAGGCCATTTGAAGATTAAAGAGTTGCTTCAAGCAGGGCATAATTGTGTGCCTTTATGCACTGGAAGCTTGCATAGAAACCAAACGAAACTAATAAAATTCAGCAATATATCATCACAATTGCATGAACAATCGTGATATAAACCAAGACATCATTCAAGTTATTGTAGTTTAATTTTTTTGTGGAAAGCTAGTATTTCAGCAGCCTTATAACACAATTCCAGCAAACATGAAACTAAACCTATAGAATTGGCAGATAATAATATGTTGAACATTAAAAAATACATTTGTGCAAACTAATGGAAGAGCTGCAAGTAGGTCAGATTACTTGTATTGAGTCGACCGAATGATGTGCTGTGTACTCTGGCGGATCAATAAATTTTGATGATGAACAACTTTCAGCACCATTGAACCGTCGCTGCATGCTCTCACACATGGCTCTCGGTTCTGCAAACTTGGCATTGTACTCCTCCAACTTCTTGACTAATTCTTTTGTTCCAGTACGTTTCTTTCTCCGAGGGGCATCACCTTCAGCGAGGCCCATCCCTAATCCCACATAAGCACTCACTCCTGCCGTCCTCCCTGGATGATTACTCCCTAGCGCTGTTGCCAGTATGCCCATATTATCTCCTGGTGTGAAGGTACCAGCTACAGATTTTGCATTAGATCCGCCTGGAAAAAAGGTACGCCATGTGAAGGGTGTAAAAAAATAAACTAATTAGGACAGGAGAGGAGCATTGCAATTTTCTTTATGATTGGGTGCGACTCCGTTATCTTTGCATCACCAGAAGGATTCCTCGCCCTTGCCCAATCCTTATGACGACCATCTGGCATGTCTTGAAATGGAACAGATTTGCCCTCACTTAATTCTTGTGCATCTTCCTTTGCCCATTGTTTTTTCTGTATAGCATAGCTACGTCGACCTAATCTTTGATGGTACTCGTTCTTGCTTTGGCTTTTCTTGCAATTCTCTCCTAGAGCAATGTACTCGTCAGAGGTGACCACTCAACAAAGCCTGGCCACCACTCTTCCTTCAATGTTGGGTAGTCCTCAAATGGAGTTTTATCCTTCTTGACATAATGTAAATTTAGTTTCCACTTGAAGTCCTTCCATGCATGGCCTGTAGTAAACAAAACAATTTATACAGTACACAATAAATTATGTAGATTGTAGACAGCAACCAATGCAACTCAAGAAGTTAATCCTTACTCATTATATTCAAAGTGGCCCTCTGCACATTAAGTTTTAATTTTTTATCCTTTGGCATGATAAACTTCTGTGACACATCCTCCCATAGGTTTGTCTTTACCGCACCAAGGACTTGACGCCAATCCTTGATTCTAATGTCAACACGCATGCGCGCTATATGACCACAATAGCTTGAGAATTGGTTGGCATGTTTTACCGGTGACTGAGCGATCCCGTTTTTTTCAAAAGTAATTTGACGAGGACCTCCTTTATCCAGCACCTTGCATTTGGTGTAGCCTCGTTTTTTCCTACGTCGGGCTGGAGTAGTCGAGGCCGTCTCCAAATTGTCCCCTGAATCTAAGCTTGTTGAAGAGGAGCTGCTTGTGGACACAAAGCTTCCCGAAGTTGAGGACCCAGAGCTGTCAGAAGATAACTCAGAAGCCATTTGTTCCTATACTGACAAGGAAAATTCTCTGTTAGAATAAACTTTGAATTAGAGAACTATTGTGATACAAGCTACTGAGCTGAACAGATCAAGCACAAGGTAGTAAATTGAACATGATACAGTCATACGGGGTAACGAATTAGCATGATTCCTTGGACCTTTCATCAGAGAACAAGGGCTTTACAGGTGCACGAAAATGTTGCTAATAATGCAAGTTTAGTACGAGGAGCGTACCTCTAAAACTACCACAACCCATCCAACAGCACACCTGGTGAGTTAGTTTCGGAACCAAAACTTTTGCAGCTAAGCAAAAGCAGCTAACTCGTAGCATCCATTTGGGAATAGAATAACTGACATCCATATGTGTGATTTGTAATTAGACTGAACCATTAGCTTGTTTTGCACCACAAGTTCACTAATGGATTTCGTTTGGCCTTTCAAATTTCAAATAAACTAAAAGTCTGCATATCGATCTGATTTTTGCTCTGTAAAAAATATTTATGCACTTATGTAAAACTGGTTCTTCGAAATTTTCCATAAAACAACTGAACACACTCTAGCTCCGAATTCTATGTTGTAGTTAAAATCATGAAATCTTTCAGATTTGTGCGTGTGCCTTTACCACAGAATCAATGATTCCACTACTCTGTATTCACGGAAGAAGGCAAGTAAAAAAAAAAAATCATCTACTGAGGCCAAGAAGCAGTTGCAATGACAACACAAACACTAATTCTAATGGATATATTTGAAAAAAGAATAAACCCTAAACAACAGAAACGATAATTACATGGCGAAAACTGATGCAAATTTAGGGGATTCTAGGAAAACCATCTCACCTCCTATCTTCCTGCAGCAAGGTCGCAGCTTCTTGGGTTGCCAATGAGGAGGCCCAAGACGAGGTCGAAAGCAGGAGGGGCAGCTCAAGGATGGAGAGGGATGGCCGGATGGGAAGGGGTTACGGAGGAGGAGGAGGCTGTAGATCAATGAAGGGGTAAGGAGATGGAGGTCTGGGCTGTGGAGGGAGGGGGTTACGGAGAGGAGGGGGGGATTACGGAGATGAGGCAGCGGAAGTAGAGGGAGGTGGTTACGGAGAGGGAGGGGTCACGGAAGGGTTTTGGCGGGGTATTTTCCCACGACTAATCGGATATTAGCGGCAGCGGGAAGAGGGTCACAATACATTATTTGTTTTGTTTTGTAAAACTAAAATTTTCCTTTGTAAATCGGAAATATTTCCTAAATTTATTTGCATGACATATACAATACTAAGAATTATTACATAGTAATGATAATATATATTAATTCTCTAATATGTATCCATTCCGACATTTTTACGATCCTCGCCAGCGACCATAATTAATTCTCTAATCTATATCCATTCTGACATTTTCACGATCCTCGCCAGCGACCATACTATCTGATTGGGCCATGTCACCAAAGAGGTCGTAGTCTTCTTCGTCAAATACATTTTCAACGCCAACAATTCTCCTTTTCCCTTTAAGAACCACTCGATGATGCTTGTTGGCAGGATCATCGATATAGAAAACTTGATTTGCATGCTTTGCAAGTATAAATGGATCATCCTTGTATGCTTCTCTTCTAAAATCTGTAATGGTGACCCCATACTTTGAGTCCACAATAACACTTTTAGGGTTGAACCACTTGCAGCGAAAAACAACTTTGCTTGAAAAGCGAGTAGTCTAGCTCCCAAATTTGTTCTACTTGTCCATAATACATGTCCTTTCTTAGATATGAGGACCGTTTATTGCGATCGAACACCTCAGTTATCACCTCGTTGCAAACTCCACTGTTCTACATTGTGCTCTTACCATCTATTTCACAGTATATAAAGTGTAACTATTAACGTCATAACTCTACCATCTCTACCATGTCTGTACGATAGGCATGGGTCCTTGTGCCAACCGTCTCATGGTGTTGTTCTCCTGTACTTTTTTCTCACACCACTTTTGCAACCAATCACAAAACTCTTTGTTATGCAATCGCACAATATCTTCATCCGACATTTTTGGGTTTTTCTTTCGTAGCCATTTCTTGTGTTTCTCAATGAACTTTGAAATGTCTTTAGTAGATTGAAGGATCAATAAATGAGCTTTAAGGAGCTACTGTTGATTTGGTACCTCTGAGCTCAATCCAAGTCCCCCTTGCCCTTGCAGTCTCCCCTCATGGCGTGATTGTGGAAAGCCAATTGGTGCCACTTCATCCATGTAGTCCACACAGAACTCAATGACCTCCTCTACTGCGTAAGCTTGGGCAGTAGGTCCCTCTGGGCGTGCCTTATTCCTAACAAACCGTTTCAGCACTCCCATGAACCTCTCTATTGGATACATGTAATGCAAGAAATGTGGCCCACAAATCTTAGCCTCCTCGATCAGATGAACAGTCAAATGCACCATGATATCAAAGAATGAAAGTGGGAAGTACATCTCAAGTTGGCATAATGTTTGAACCAGTTCCCTTTGTAAATTGTCAAGAGCTTCAATATCCAACACTTTTGAATTAATTGCATTAAAGAAATAGCATAGTCTAATGATTGTATCTCATATTCTAAGGTCCTTGAATGACCCACGAAGGATTACTGGGAGGATCTGTGTCATTAAAACATGGTAGTCGTGAGATTTCATACCTGACAATTTTAGTTCTTTCTTTGACACGAGCCTTCTAAGATTTGCTGAATAACCTGATGGAACTTTTACATCGTGCAACAAATCACAAAGTTTAACTTTCTCTTCCTTGGTCAGGGTATAACATTCATGAGATTTTTTTATGTTAAGCTCCTCAAGGTCATGACGAGCTTTGTCATTGTCCTTGCTTTTCCCTTTTATGTTAAACAATGTGCCGATCAAAGCATCAGACACATTCCTCTAAATATGCATAAGATCAAGACAGTGGCACACATCTAGATCACGCCAATAAGGTAGCCTCCATAATATGGACTTCTTTTTCCAATTTCCTGGCAAATCTCGCGGGGAAGGCCAGGCTAGGCGTGTTGCGGCGGCGCTGCAGCTTCAAGCGGTGGCCAGGCAGATGTGACGACTTCCTTCTTTGCCGGTAACTGAAGGACGATCCTCTTCCCCCCTGCTCTCATGTGATAGGCTCTGCTTGCGTTCTTGATTTGCATCACCATCGTTACAGATCGACGACGACCATCTCTTGTGTGACGGGAAACCAAACACTGGGGTTCGGCGGCGAGGTAGTGCAGCGGCGGCGGCGCCGTACTGAGGCGAGGAGCGGCCATGGTGGGCCAACCCTAGACCTCATGTCTTGGGCCCTGCTCAGGGTCAGGGATCTCAAAATCAAATCGATTTGACATGCTTTCTGAAGCAATAAGGCCGAGTGTTGGTGGCCTGGCACAACAATCGTCATAGCACAAGGACGCATAGGCCAGATTGATCGCTGTTGATTTTTTCCCGTTGGTTCTAATATCCTTTAGAAATTCCTATGAGCCATCGTGTCTTTTGTTAGCAGTAGGCTACTGATGGTAGCTAGCATATCTTATCTTCCTTCGTGTATGGCCATATTCTGGTTGGATTAAGCTTCAAGACAAATGGAGATTTTATCATTTGTTTTTCTGTTAGATTATGGACTAATTCCCATAATTACCATTTCAGTGCTGTCGTCCCTTCGCTTTGCCCTTCTCCAGCAGCAGGTCGCAGCTATCATTCACCCATGGCTATGCTCGCAGCTCGCCTAGCCTAGCTCGAAGCCACCGTCCAATTTGTGCCTCTGCGCAGGCCTGGCTCAATATTGAATCCCTTTCACACAGCTCAATATGAAGTCGCCCTCAGGTTTACGGTCTAGATAATTCACATTTTCCTTTCTCAATACTTTATATCCGGTTTCTAGTTCTGCTTTCTCTTCCTTTGTCACAAAGGGCATATGGGCTCAACCATGGTAAAATTATACTGCCCAAGAAGAAGAGTTCTTGTTGCTAGTGTGGATAAGTACCTGTCAATACAGCAGTAGTCTATGTAGTAGATAAGCTTGGAATCTCATTTTGGCTCTAACATGTTCTATAGTAGATTCTTGTTGTTATTGTTATTTAGTGGTTCATGCTATCAATTTGTGTTGTTGCCAAAAAAATATTGGACTTGTTGCAGCCACGGACTATGACTTGCTGCCAGCAAGTGTAACAACTGATAGTTTGTTCTGTTGCCAATAAGTTGTTATCTTGTTGAAGGCATGTCTTTTGAATTTTTCTTGAGCTGTGACCTGATAGAAGGAATCAATTTAAACATGAGTTAAGTTTTTGGGCTGAAGATATTATCTAAATAATCTTTGATTTACTAAATGAAGTCGTAGCAGAATCTATATGTTTATCTTTCAATCTGTTCAGATATCATATTAACAAGTCTTTGCTTTGCTAGAATGTTTTTCTTTCATTATGATTCAGAGTTGTTTTCTCTATTCAATTATCTTGCATACAACCCTTCATGTGTCTGCAATATTAATCAATTATGTTACCTTTCGGTTGGTATCACACAGCTCAAAATGCTAGCATCCAATCAGTCACATAGCTGATTCTTTGACTGTGTGACATGTGGGCAAGTAACAGTTGAAACAACACCGTGTTAAAATGTGACACAAAAATGCCAATTGATTTGTGTCATTATCCATCAATCTCTAAAACATGCATTGTCACTTGTAGCCGAAGTTGCTCTTCGTATTTGTTTTGATTTCTGCTTTCTGTTGGCTAATTAGATCATATAGGTGGGTTAACATTTTTGCTCTCTCTCTACAGAAGCTTTGGTTTGGATTCGCTGCTGCTGCAGGTTCTTACAGGATCGTGCCCCAGTGTACCAGGAGCTGCAGCTCAAGAGCATTAGCCGCACCAGGAATTAATTTTACCTATTGTAATTTAGCAGCATTATATATACACGTGGAATTAATTTACCTACATCTAAATTTACCTCGGGTAATTTAGCAGTGGAACCAAGAGAGCGATTACGGGTTCTGCTGCAAGGAAGCTGGCTGTGGCTGCAGCCAGTCATAGCAGTCCACATGTTCTGTAGTATATTGAACAACTGCACACTCAATGCTGTAATAAAATCCTAGTTACTTACAGTAAACTAAAGTGAGCTTATTATTATAATAGTATATAATGGCGTATAATGTTGTCATGGATAGTTGTTGAGGGTATGAGAATGCCTTCTCATTTGAAGAAGTGTTTGTATATTGCATTTCGGGTATCTTTGATATGACAATTTAGAAGCACTTGTCTCATATTTATTGCAGCTCACTTTACATGTTGATATATCTCTCTTGTCCACTTGTCCTTCCTCCTGTTATTACTATCCGTGTATGTGTGTGTATATATATATAGTGTGTGTGTATATATATATACATATATATAGTGGGAAAATTTCTTTTTACATACGTACGTAGCTACACACGTGTATCTCAAGATGTTGAGGGTATTTAGTCGAACGAAAGATATGTACACGAAATATGTGATCATACTTGACCATTTGTGATGGTATATACGTGAGGTATGCGAGTATACTTAGGTTATGTGGACATACCTTATTATACGCACTAATATAAAGGGTTATCATAATAAATTAAAATCAGGGGCTGTTTTGTAATTTTTTCACATGGTGACATTTGAGGTATCTTAAAATAAATATGTGAACATACTCAAACTGATCAATGAGTATGCGAACATACCCTTATTGGTTTATTGAAGGTGAGTGTAGCTACATACGCATATAGATAAAACTCTTTCTATATGTGTGTGTATATATATGGCGGCGCTATTCATCGCGCAGCGCTATGAATAGCTATTCAACGCGTCAGGCTAGTCCAAATAGGCATTCCAACTTGCGAGCGTAAAAGTCTAGCCCGCAAGCGTAAAAGTCAGTCCACAAGTATAAAACTTCAACCAAATCGTAAAAATCTCACCATACCATTAAACGTCAGGTCTCTTTCCGCAACCGTAAAACTCTCACCCACAACCGTAAAACTCTCACCCGCAATAATAAAACACCTCTCATGACCGTAAAATGTTGATTGCTGAGTTCAGCGCCTGTAAGTTGTCTACCCGTAACCGTAAAATTCTCGCCCGCAACCGTAGAATGTTCACCCACAACTATAAATAACAATTGTTGAGAAAAATATTATGAATCGTAAAAATGTATTTTGGGAGAGTAAACAAAAGGTGGTCAGACCGTAAAAGTCTCTTTTGACCGTACAAACCACTCCATGACCATACAAAGGAGTAAAATATCTCCAAAAAATAGTAAAAACTTGGTGATGCAAACCGTAAAATGGCATTGTATCTCTTAGGTGTAAAGTCGTTTATTTATTAACTATTTGTAAAATAACCATAAAATTCTAATATACCTCGATCACAACCATAAATCTTTGTTTCTTTGAACCGTAAAATCTACTAATTACAATTTCATCACTGTACACTTTGCATGAATTTTCAAAGAGAAAAGACAAAAAATTGAATACATAGTGTATTAAACCCACAATACGAGACTTTTTTTCTTTTTTATATACTATGCGAATACATAGTGTATTAAACCCATAATCTACGGTTTTTTCTTTTTTTTTAAATTTTGATAGCATGAATACATAGTGTATAAATTATATAAAAGTAGTGTCATAATTTGTATGTCGCACCGGTGACTCAAAATCGTAGGTACGGCCTTGATATTATGACATCAATAAGTTTAGAACACTTTACATATAATAAACAATAACAATAAAATATACAATAGAATAGACAATTCGATTAGTCTTGTTGCTCTCAACATGGTAAACATACAAAATTGAATTTAACATTTAGCAATTTGATCGGCAATGGAGCCTACATGAAGCATCTCATTTTTACGAGAAGAGAGCTATTATTTTTATCCTCGACGTCCATCTGGGCACACAATGTAGTAGTTGCTAAAGTGCCAAACTCATCTAGCATGTTACAATTGCATTACAATATTGAGCATGTGAAGTAAAAATTACCATAACTAAAATTAGAATAACCTAAAACTTAATAAAACATTTTTACTGTGAGGACCTCCCCCGTAGTCTTTTTGTTCAAAAAAATTAGAATTGCAGTGTCCCTAGAGAGACCAACATGGAAAAATAACAAGCAGCGCACACTTTCCTACAACAATAGAACTTATCTTTGAAGCATAAAGCAGCAATTTAGCCATATTATCCATCTCTCAACGTTAACCGTAAAATTATTTTTTTACTACCACAAAACGGTGATTATATCTTTTGTGAGCAGCAACAATTTATTATCGGATACTATTTTACAAACTAAGCTTTTACTTTTACTACTTGACCATAGTGTCTCTATTTTAGTGCTAAGCATGGTTTTATGGTTGCAGACTGATTTTATGATTGTGGGATTGATTTTACGATTGCGGGTCAGACTTTTACGGTTGCGGACTGATTTTATGCTTACGAGACTTGTAGCTATCTACAGCGCGTTGAATGGGCTATTCAACACGCTGTGAGTTGAATAGCATACATATATATATATGTGTGTGTGATTTCTATTGTGCGCATATGCGCACGGGCCATACAAGGTGCGCACATGCATTTTTTTCTACCTCTGTTGTAGCAGTTGCGGCACCGCGCGTTGCAGCTATCGCAATTGTTACTATAGGAGTTGCGATGCCGCGCTACAGCAGTCGCTACCGTGCAGTTGCGACCGTTGCATTGCACGAAGTCCCAACTGCATAGTAGCAGTTGCGACTGCTGCGGTGCGCGGGAGACGACAGTTGCGACTTCTTCCTCCGCGCCTCGTCCTTCGCCTCCAGCTCGCCGAGGAAGAAGCAAGAGACCTCACCGGCGCCGCCGTCTTTTCTTCGAGTTTAGGGTTAGGGTTAGGGTTCGGGGTTGGAGTTTGGGGTTCGCGGCGGGTCTTTTTCTCCACCTCCGGCCTTAGAGGGGAAGGCCTGGGGTGGCCGGCCGGCCAGCCGGAGGTGCCGGTCGGGCGGGCGGCTGAGACCGGCGGTAATGGCGCCGCCGATCGGGCGGGGAAGGACGGCGGTTGGGCAAGGTAGGCGGCGGGGGCGATGGGGTCGGCGGCCAAGCAAGTGGGTGGCGGTAGCGAGCACCTCCGCGTCGGGGAAAGATGAAAGTATGTGTGCGCATCCTATATATTCATGTAGTTCCCCACTTCTTTATTATAGTTCAGCATCCATTTTTTAATATTCATGTAGTTAAAATTTAATTCATCAATTTTTAAATTCCATCGCTGATTGTCTATTTCATTGTACCTCATGTTCATTGCCTCAACCTTGCTAAATGCTAATCATGTGTTCTTGTAAAGCCAAACTTATATAATTTTGTGATCAGCCTACTTCTATTTATGGTCTAGTGATAAATAAATCAAGTTTATTTCGTTGTATCCTATTGATTCTGATCACAAATGGATAACCTTTTATCACAATAACTAAATTAGGCATTCACTGTGCTTTCCAATTTTTAAATATCTCACCCGAGTTAGTATGTATGCTGCTTCAAACCAAAATCAGGTTAATTACTGTATGTGTATCTGTGTGATTATGGCACCCTGGAGTTTAGCACTGAATTATAACCTGTGATTATACCAGCACCCTTGAGTTCACGTTTACAGCTTTCCTAAAAAAATTTCACCCTAATCTATCAGATTAATATATATATATATATGAAGAGTTTTATCTACACTCGCTTGTAGCTACACTCACCTTTAATAAATCAACGTAGGTATGTCCGCATACTTCTTTATTGGTTTGAGTATGTTTACATATATATTTTAATATACCTCAAATGGTGACATGTGAAAAAATTATGAAACAACCTCTGTTTTTAATTTATTATGATAATACATTTATATTAGTACATATAAATAAGTATGTCAACATACCTCATGTATACTCGCATACCTCATGTGCGTACCACCAAATATGATCCAGTATGATTACATACTCCATCTACATACCTTCCGTTTGGTCAGAGACGCCCCCAATCATTAGATACGTAGGCCAGTGTAGCTACATGCGCATGTAGAAAGGAATTTTCATATATATATATATATATATATATATATATATATATATATATATATATATATATATATATATATATATATATATATATATATATATATATATATATATATATATACACTCACCTCTGTATCTCAAGATTTTGATAGTATTTGGTCGAATGAAAGGTATGTACATGGAGTATGTGATGATACTAAACCATCTGTGGTGGTATATACGTGAGGTATGAGAGCATGCTTGAGGTATGTGGATATACTTTATTATATGTAATAATATAAATATATTATTATAATAAATTAAAATCAAGGACTGTTTTGTAATTTTTTCATGCGGTGATTTTGAGGTATCTTAAAATAAGTATGTAAACATACTCAAACTGATAAATGAGTATGCGAACATACCCTTATTGGTTTATTGAAGGTGAGTGTAGCTACATACACATGTAGATAAAACTCTTCATATATATATATATTCAAGGTCAGTGTAGCTACATGCGCATGTAGAAAAGAATTTTCTTATATTTGTTCCACAGTTCCAATGCTTAATTCTAGCAACACAGTGAAAACCATATAACTAGATTTAATTATGGACTCAACAAATTATAACTTTGACCGCTTATTTCATTGGGGATATTACGTGAAACTATCTTGATATCATACCAGCTTGCTTGCAAACAACAATGAATCGAAGCACAATGCTGACTTACCTGTACCGTGCTGCCGTGCATGGGCAATGACAAAATGTTCATGCCTCATGTGGGACCATCTATAGCTAATTGCATAGACAAGTTTGCACCTTGGATGGCAGCTGCAAACTAAGCAGACTCATTATTACTACGTTTTTTTTCCAAAACGTCTTATAGGAACAATGACTATTTAGTACGCTTGTTTTATGGGACGTCTTATAAGAACAATTAAATTAAGACAATTTCATATAAAAAATGTCTAATATACTCACAAATATATAAGACGGTTCTTATACACTAGATGTCTCGTGTATTTACGTTAATAGAGATGGTTTACATTAGTGAACCGTCTTAAATTAATATGAGGCATTTATTATTATATAACCGTCTCAAAACATATTTCTATTTAAGACGGTAGTCCGAAAAACTGTCTTACCTTAGCTTGACACCACATGATAGAAGACGCTTCTCTAAAATGTACTGGTATCCGTTTTAAAAAGTGTGTGTTATATTAACAGATCTATAGTAGTGTCTCTACGGATTGCATGAGCATGTTTATTTATTGCATTTGGTATCTAGCTTTATGCTTTCCTAGCTACACATATGGTTTGTTGCTTGTGCTAATCTTCTTTTCTTGAAGCAACTTACATGAGCTTAACTTGTGGTGTGTGATAACACCATTTTCGACCATAGCACATGGTTTGCAAGAGCAAAAGGGCTACAAGTGGTATCACTTTCTTATTCTTGGTAACCCTTCATTTGGTGTCATGTTTTCAAGTTGTACATGTTGATCCCCGTGATTGTGAATTACAAGTGCATACACTAGGCTATGTGATTCAAACACTATTGCACATGTTTAGGGGAGCAACTCTATAACTTCTGTTTGTGTGACTAACATGCTTTTCAAGTGCTATTTGTTGTAGTCACATAACTCTACCTCCAATGAGCTTCATTTTCAATTGGTGTCCATCCCCTACTATTATGCCACAAGCCACAATTCATATCATGATGATTCAAGGCAACTAATCCATAACTAAGGAGGAGAGATGGTCACTACTAGTGATTGCTTCAATTGGTATCTTAAATTAAGGAGGAGAGCAAGAAAAAGGTAAAATAGCCTCACTAGTAACATCTCCTTTCTACTCATGCTTTTCTTTGCTAGTGGTTGTGTTAAGGTCTTTTAGGTGCTCGATGACAAAGAGGGAGAGAGATCCCATGCAAGCAAGATGCAAAACATATGGGGAGAAGAAGTCCCAAGCAAGCATTGAACGTCACAAAGGGAAGAGAGATCACATGCAAGGATTGCATATCTTAAGGGGGAGAAAAGGTCAAGCACCAAGGGAAAGAAAAATGAAGACCATTAGCAAGGAGAAGATGGGGTGAAAATAAGAAGGCAAGGTGATAGGGGAAGGTACTTAGTTCAAATTTGGGGGAGAATTGCAAAATCTAGGATCATATGAACTAAAGTACCAAACTCAGTGCTCAATTTATGCTTCAATCACTCATGTGGATATAAAGCCAGAAGCATTAATTGGATCATATGTCGGTTGCAAATGAAGTTGAGCATTGAAAGATCCATCCAAGCAAGCTAAGTTGATTCTATCTCATTGAGATTTACATTTTGTATCATTTCTTGCATTTATCTTGCTTGCTTTGGTTGTGTTGTCATCAATCACTAAAAATGGGAAGACTGTAAGGAAAATGGCCTCATGTGCCATATTTCCATAGTTGTGTTTTGGTGATTGATTGACAACCAACATTTGTACTAATGAACTTGTCTAGATGCAAATTTTTAGGTGTTTCAGGTCTGAGGGATGAAGGGAAGAAAAAGAACAAAAAGCATGGTCCGAGGGGTTGATCTAACAAGAGACCTCCTAGATTTGCATGGACCGTATAGTATTCTCCTAAAGATCGTACTATAGACCGTACCAAGTTACTCGAGGTTATGAATTTGGAAGAAAATCAGGGTTACATGGACTGAATAGTACTCTCCTACAGACCAGTACCAAGTTATCCGAGGCTATGAATTTAGAAGGAGAATCAGGATTACATGGACCGCATAGTAATATCCTACAGACCATACTATAGATCGTACCAAGTTATCTAGGACTATGAATTTGGAATGAAAATGAGGAATATATGGATCGTATAGTACTCTCCGACAGACCGTACTATATACCGTACTAAGTTACCTGAGGCTATGAATTTGAAAGGAGAATTAGGATTACATGGACCTGTATAGTACTCTCCTACAGATCGTACTATAGACTGTTGTTGCGCCCAAATACCGGTGGGTGGTGCGGTTCAGGCGCAGAGCACACAGGGGCCAGAGATCGTGCTGTTGCTGCGCTTATCTCCCTATGGTGCGGCTCCTGACCGGCTCTGTGGGAAAGCCGATCTTGGTTGCGTGGTGGAGCGGGTGTGCCACCTGGCTTGACCTTGCAGCCAAGAAGATTGTGTGTATGCTGCCTTTGGCTCGTGTTCTACTTGAAAAGCATACACAACAGATCTTAAACGTTAAATACTTGTCCGATCGCAAGGGATCGGCAAACACGAGGGTTAATGTACTCTAGTCGGCCGATGCAAGGAGCATCGGTCATTCCGTCGGGCGAGTGAAGACATGGATAAATAAGCCAAAAACGCATCCAAGGTAACGATGAAATAAACACCTATCTAAAAGCATGATGTGTCAGATCTGCGGAGCCAGATCGGCTTCTAACTAGGACCTCCAAAGAGTCCATCTAACCATACAGATACAAAATTACGACGTGTATAGATAGGATGCTCGATCTACGCTGATCTATCGGCAGGTCGCGTACACATGCTATAGCAGCATGTCGTGGGATGTAACAAGTGGTGAGGTAGCGTAGAAAGAGCCACACGGGAGCCGATCTATGGTGTGAAGCTTAGACGTGAAAATAGATCGGCAGACGTACAAGATAAATAGGCGAAATCCTGCAGCAAGCGAAGCCTACCGCGAGATCCGTCGAGATAACTAATGGATCTCGCGCCGAGCCAAGCTTGACATGAGATTCATCGAGATAATCAGCAAACCGTGCCACCAAAAACTCTTCAGTACTTGGTTCACCATATGGCTCATGCCCTAATGCCCTGACGAAAAAGATCATTAGAGCAGGCATGACGATTACCTTGAGAAACCCTAGTTGCTAGGGGTGGCGATGCGCTGAGAGTTGATGGAGACACGAGCTGTAGGGAGCGTAATGTCGTCGATTTATTCCATAAAATATATTTACATATTTATAGTCCGGAGACTTGGACAACAAGTTCGACTCTTTCTATAACTAAAATATCCTATTTTAACTAAACAAATCCTACTAGGACTCGACATAACTTAAAAAATAAAAGATACATGGTCCATAGGCCTTGGCGTCGCTTCTTCCTTGGGTGACGTCTCAACAGCCCATCGGCCGACTAACCCTCTCACGGGTCGACTCTTCTAGCCCATTTAATCGATACAACCCATCTTGTGGACCGGCTAAAATCTGATGCTAACAACCGTACCAAGTTACCTGGGGCTATGAATTTGGAAGCAAAATGAGGAATACATGGACTACATAGTACCAAGTTGGCTCGGCGAAGCTCGCCGCGGGATTTGCCTATTTATCTTGTACGTCTGCCGATCTATTTCCATGTCTAAGCTTCACACCATAGATCGGCTCCCGTGTGGCTCTTTCTACACTAGCTTATCATTTGTTACATCCCACGACATGCCGCTGTAGCGTGTGCACGTGAGCTGCTGATACATCAGCGTAGATCGAGCACCCAATCTATACACGTCGTAATTTTGTGTCTGTATGGTTAGATAAGCCTTAGACTTAATTAGTATGTGTAGGACACAACAGGTTTATCTTATGCAATAGAAAGCTCTAGGTTTTAGAAGAGCGATTAGTGACCCAATTCACCCCCTCCGCCTCTTCGGTCAGATACCCCGGCACGATCCTTACAGCAAGTGACAACATGTCAAACATAACTCCAGGGTGGAAACCATGCAATCAACAGCAAACACCCCAGAAGGCCTACACTTCATCGGTCCAGGCCTCGGATTGGTGAAGTCAGCAATCCAGGAGGAGTGTCATCCGATGGCTAAGGAAAAAACACAAGTTAAATCCAATGATCTAAGACAAAAGCACACAAGGATAATTATCAACTGCCTTAACCAAGTGCCCAGAAGCGCTGATGGACAAGGTTGGTACCTTGGAGGGCCGCCTCGCCAAGGAGGAAGCCGCCCGGCCTAAGGACCACGCCACTTGGCCCCTACCTGGATGCACGGCCTAACACATGCCCCCTAAAGCACCGACTTAACCACCAGAACCGACCTAAGGCACCTATAAGTACCCCGTCAACTTGCAGCACTATAAGAGATGGTCACTTGTAGATGTGTGTAATTGAGTAGAATAGTGCTTTGGAGAAGCGAAGCTGCCCTTAGCTTGTAGAGAGTCTTATATCAAGGGAGTAATGAGGTGAAGAGTGAAGGAGTGGGATTTCTTTTCTGCCCCCAATCTTGTAATTTGTAATTTCAGAGGAAATATATTCGACTCCGGAATTGAGTGAAGTTCCTTGTTCCCTACCTTAGTTATTTCATTCTTACTTTACTTTTATACTTAATCTTTTGCTTATATGTCTACGGGAACCTTGTGTATTGTGTATGCTCATATTTTAGCTATACAATTTTGCTCACTATTTTAGCCAATTACCAGTTTAGTAGTGAACTCTCTGAGTAGACACAACGGTGCCTATATTTAGACTTTACCTTAGTTGGTGTGCTATTCCACGCAGCTCTGGTGGGTAGACTCACTTGGTGACAGCTTGTGTGTTCTATGTATTAGCATTCCCATCGTCCTGGTAGAATCGCTGACGATATAGCCTGAATCTTTTAGCACCCGACTTTCTCGGCTGGGTATTCAGCACTCTGGTTAGCAATGGTGATTCAGACACGCCTGCACTGCCCTGTAGTTTATCCCAATCTTTCACTGTACAAAACGGCAAACTAATCCCTTCTCCAATTATTTTCTCGAATAAAAGTGCAGCAGGGATAATCTGGGAGAATTATCAGACTAGAACTTGGGTAATAACGGCACTGGACAGTAAAAGTTAATTCTTTTCTCCTACGACAGCAGCAGAAATATTGTTGTAATATCTTGATTACGCTGAGCATAAACTGCAGTACTAGCAATCGCTTGACGACAGAACAAATATAACTTAAATTGGCAGGAATAAACAACCCTTTTCTATTCCCAAACAAATAGCAGCCACAAACAAAGCTGAACAGATCGAACGTCATGACCGCAGTTCAAAATCCGTTTGATTAAATACCGATAATAAGTAGCAGCAACAAAATATATAGACAATGTGTTGGCTTACCGATATTGCAATCTAAATCCTAGATGAGTTCTTCCACCCGCGACGACGAACCACGATCAGAAGATAGGGATTCTGTAGAGATTCGGAGCACGCCCAAGAAGCGTGCCAACACAAATCCACGTAAAAATTCGAAGCGATAATGTTCATTGTAAAGAACTTTGAGAACCGCCACCTAAAGTTTAAGGAGCGACGGCTCACCGTGAGATAAAACCCACAGAATAACGTGAACTCCGATACAAGGGAAGCCCTCTGGCCATATGGCTCGTAGGCCAGCCTAACACCAATGCGTGGACGAGACAGAGCCTGACTCGGACTCAGGTGCATGCAGATACAAACATAAGGACCGAGATAACGTGCGACAGGGCCGCGCCGCGACCCCCTCCTCTTTCCGTTTTTAGGCTTGGTTTCATTTATTTATGTCTGTACAATGTCGTAATTTATGTAAGCTTAATTTGACGTCTGCGTACACATGCTCTCTTTTAATCACAAGGCAGCAATGATTTACCTACAGAAAGGTCGCTTTCAAGATGACGTCGGTGATGACCTAAGCATATAAAAGTTAGAGCATTTTCTTTCGTTGCTCACAACTTCCTCAAACGATGTCCGTTTTGAAATCCGTTTGAACTATCATGTTCTTTGCGATGAGATCTATGAAATTAGATCTATATTATATATGTTTTGAATATGTTAATATCACGTAGCAAGTTATATACAAAACTAATTGAAAGTTATATACTAAAGTAGCAGCAAGTTATTATTGTGAGGTCACAGCTAAACTTGCCACTTATATACCTGACAGAGTTATATCTATTGTTTTGTAAGTTCAATAAGCATGAGTTGATATACAATCTCTATATAAGTTGATATAAATCCTTATATCCTCTAAATAAATCCGTAAACTAATTATGCATAACTTGTCGCATTGTCTCAACATAACTTGTCATGTCCAATTATACATAGAAAATATACTAATTTTCTCGGCGATTGTGTAGCAAGTTTAAGTTTGATAAAAAATCCCTACATAAGTTGATACATTATATCACATAACTCGTTATATTTTCTCAAAATAAATTTGATACATATGTTATATTTTAATTTGTACAAAATAGATACCTAGGTCTCTACACATGTGATATATAAGTTATTATTATATTCAGATATTCAAGATATCTTAGTTATATATAATGTGTGACATGCGTATAACTGGCAAGTTTAGTAATGATTTTATAATAATAACTTATTGTCGATTTAGTATATAACTATCATATAGTTTTGTGCGACTACTGCCGTAGGGAGGGTCACTTGGTGGAGTTTTGCTACCTGCAGGTTGAGGGCTGAGCATAAAGAGGTTGAGTGGAGGAATGATGACAGGTACTACCTAGGGTGGTAGGCCTTATGTGGCACCTCAGCGTGGGGATAGGCGAGACTGCTGGCCACGTCGTGTAGGTGGAGGTGAGGGAGACTGCTTTCCTCGTTGTGCTCCTGGTGGTGGACGCTTTGCCGGCGGCGCATCGGGTCATGAGCAGTACGACTTTGGTCCTCTTCGCTGAGGCTTTGAGAGCTTACAACGGACCACGCTTTCCTAGACTGTGGTGACCGGTAGTCTCAGTTTGTGCGGGAACAGGGGTTTTGGGATGTTTGATTAGTGATATTGCTAACCATTCTCTTGAGTAGATGGCTCGATACTGGTTTGCTTCTTTTCAGACTAACCCCAGTGTCGAACCATATGCTCACCCCATGAACATCTATGATGCAGGACAGAGGCCTGAAGAACATATGGCTCATGGATTCCTAGTTGTTCAGCGCCACATGACCGGCAATCATAGATGGTTCTCCAGTCTCACCCTAGTGAGCTCCAGCGAGCACATCATTTTTGGGGATAAAGGTACATGTAAGGTGAAAGGTGTTGGCGTTGTTCCTGTTTCTGATTAGTTTGTCCTGAGGGATGCTTGCTTTGGTTGCTAACCTTGGTTACAACATTCTCTCTGTTTCGCAACTTCTCAGTGACGGATATGAGGTTTGTTTTAAGAAGGGCTGTTCTCGGGTTTTGGATGCTCAAGAAGATCTTGTTTGCCCTGTTTTGCCTTATGGAAAGGTTTTTCGTGTTGAATTCTTGAGCTCCCCCGGTCCTTCTCATTGTTTGGTGGCTAGTCCCTCCTCTGATTTGTGAAAGTAGCATAGGAGGCTAGGTCATTTGAGCATTGATTTGCTTGCAAAGTTTAGCTCACTTGATCTGATCCGAGGATTGCCCAAGTTGAAGAGTGAGCATGACCTTGTGTGCCATCCTCGTCAGCCACAGGATGATGGTTGCTGCTTTCCACACACCTATGAATCAGTTGATGACAGCTCACCCCGGAGAGCTTCTTCATATGGACACAGTTGGTACCTGCTCGGATGAGGTCTGTTGGTGGGAAGTTGTATGTTCTAGTGATCGTAGACGACTTTTCTCGCTGGTCTTCGGTGCATTTTATGGAATCAAAGGATGAGGCTTTTGAGTTTGTTCATGACTTGGTTTTGAGGTTAAGAAATGAATCCAATCATGCCATGAAAGCTATACGCAGTGACAATGGCTCAAAATTCAAGAATGATCGTTTCAAAGCCTTTTGTCATAGCCAAGGTCTTGAACACTAGTTTTTGTCCCCATATGTGCCCCAGCAGAATGGTGTAGTTGAACGCAAGAATCGGACCCTTGTTGAGATGGGTAGGATTATGCTCGATGGGCATAGGACTCCTAGAAAATTCTGGGCCGAGGCGTTTAACACCACGTGCTACGTTTCCAACCACATTTTTCTCCAAGCTTTTCTCCATAAGATCTCGTATGAGTTGCGGTTTGGGCAGCAGCCAAAAGTGAGCCACCTACTGGGTGTTCTGCTATAGGTGCTTTGTGCTCAAGCAGGGGAAGTTGGACAGATTCGAACCTCGCAGTTCTGACGGAGTTTTTCTTGGCTATGCCACGCATTCGCGTGCATACCGCGTTTGGTTCTTGGACTCCAACAGGATTGTTGAGACTTGTGAAGTTACCTTTGATGAGACTATGCCTTGCACAACCCCTGGCTTTGAGCTTGCAGGTGACACTGAGTTAGGAACTACCATCTTTGAGGAAGATGAAGAAGAAGATAGAGGTGGTTCTGATGATACTGCGCCTGCTGTAACTCCAGAACCTGCTGCTTCGCTTTTAGAGGATGAATAGGGAGCTCCAGTATCCTTCTTCTTTGACTACTTAGGAGCAACCTCTACAAGATCCACCAGTACATGCATCAAGGGCCCGCTGAGGACGCAGGGGAGGTGACCTGCAAGCCACAGCCGTCTCGGATGGTCTAGCGGGATCACCCTTCGAGGAAACATCATCGGTGGACTGCATGAGAGAGTTACAAGATCGAGGCCCACTTCTCTTGTTGTCTTTGCACACTCTGCATTTGTTGCTTCCTTTGAGCCCGATGATGTTGTACACGCTATGTCTGATCCGAATTAGTTCAATGCCATGCATGAGGAGCTATAAAACTTTGAGAGAAACCAAGTTTGGGTTTTAGTCGAGCCTCCACCACACTGCAATCCTATAGGTACCAAGTGGATGTTTAAGAACAAGCAGGGAGAGGATGGAGTTGTGGTGAGAAATAAGGCTAGGCTAGTTGCTCAGGGCTTTTGCTAGGAAGGAGGGGATATATTATGAAGAGACTTTTGCCCCTGTAGCCAGATTAGAAGCCATTCACATTCTTTTAGCTTTGGTAGCTTCGAAAGGGTTCAAGCTGTTCCAAATGGATGTGAAGAGTGCATTCCTGAATGGGTATATACAGGAAGAGGTCTATGTGAGGCAGTCCCCAGGCTTTGAGCATCCCAAATATCCTAACCGAGTGTTCAAGCTGCAGAAGGCTTTGTATGGCCTGAAGCAAGCTCCCTGGGCTTGGTGTGAGAGGCTTAGGAAATTCCTAGTTGCCTAGGGCTTTGAGATGAGAAGTGTGGACATGAATCTGTTTTTGCTAAAGCATGGCAATGACCTTTTGATCGTTCAGATATATGTGGATGATCTCATCTTTGGTGGCTCTTCTCATGCACTTGTGAGCAAGTTTTCAGAGCAGATGAGGAAGGAGTTCGAGATGAGCATGATGGGGGAACTTCTGTTCTTCCTAGGGCACCAGATCAGGCAGACTCCACAGGGAACCTTCGTCCACCAGAGTAAGTACATGAGGGATCTACTTTGGAAGTTCGAGATGTCGAATGCTTTGCCTCAGATGACTCCCATGAGTACGTCTACCATGCTAGACAAGGATGAAGATGGCCAGAAGGTTGACCAGAAGGTGTACTGAGGGATGATCGGATCGTTGATGTACTTGACTGCTATGAAGCCGGATATACAGTTCGTTGTAGGTCTGTGCGCTCATTTTCAGGCGTCTCCGAGGGGTGTCACACCTCACCGCTGTGAAGCGGATCCTAAGGTACGTTAAGTTCACCCTAGAGTATGGTTTGTGGTACTCTGCGAATACGTCGCTTTCCCTCCTTAGCTATTCTGATTCCGATTTTGTGGGGAGCCGGTTGGATCGCAAGTCTACTTCTGGTACCGTGCCAGTTCTTGGATACTTCTTAAGCCTCCTGGTCCTCTCGCAAACAATCTAGTGTAGCACAATCCACTTGTGAGGCTGAATATGTAGCTGTTGCTAGTTGTTGCTCCCGGAATCATTTGGATGCTTGCTACTTTGAAAGATTATGGCCTAACCTATGGAAGGATACCACTCTTGTGGGATAGTTCTAGTGCCATTAGTGTTGCTAAGAACTGTGTTGAGCCCTACCTCTTTCTTGAGGGGTCATGCTTTGTTGATCGGCTGCGTTGAGCAGTTACCCTTGTCTTAGGGGGGCAATCTTTTGGCTTTTCTTTTTATCACTTTTTGTGCTCCCATTTCTGCCTTTCTTTGGCTTTTGGGCACTTGAGTGAATTTTCCTTGTTTCCTTTTCTTCTATTGTTCTTTGCTACGCTTTTCTTTTCTTTGTCTATGATTCAGGTGGTTGGTGAGTGTGTTGACAAAGCACTCATCAAGGGGGATATTGAGGGACTCAAGTGTACCGAGTCTGGTCTTTTGTAATGGCTGTGATGAGCGCTTGTCAACACTGAAGACTTGCAGAAGAACGAGCGAGCACCTCCTATGTGTGACCTAGAGGAAAGCCCTCTCGAGTGGACAAAGAGGCGTCACCCAAGTGTGACCGTGACGTGACAAAATCCCTGCGAAGTGGACCGACAGGTGGCTTGGGTTGCGGCCCAAGTAAGGCTCAGCTCATAAGTGTCAACATAGGTGCGGGATGGTGTAGTGAGCCATAAAATCACCCCTTTGGAAGCCCAACAAGCGTTTCCCGGTTCGAGCGTCAAAACCAGGGGTCCAAGAGTGTTTCTTGGTTCTATCGTCAAAACCAAGGGCTGGTTACCGGTATCGCCAAAACCGAAGTTACGCCTGAGGGATGAGCTACTGGACATGTGGAGGACATCAAGCGAAGGCAGAGAAACCGAAGAAGCCAAGGACTCCATCGTGGCCGTTCGTCCGAGTTATTGCGGTCTTTTCTAGCCTCTACAGGCGTTTTAGTGTAATGAGTCTGTAATATGGGGGGTTAAGTGAAAAATGCCTTAGGGCAATAGGGTTGTAGTATAAATAAGGAGGTGGCTGCCATTAGCCACTTCTCACAGTTGGTTTTAGGGTTTGCCTAGGGCTAGGTTAGACTCTAATCTCGTCACCAAGTGTAACCATCTAGGCCCCTTGTTGGTGTTTTAGTAATTAATGACAACGTGTGTGGACTAACAATTTCTTTGAGATGATTGAGAATGTAGGTTGGACCATGCATAGAAACGCTACGTCGGAAGCTTTGGAAGCTAGAAGTGGATCTTGGTGATGGATATCTCAAGGCAAAGGTATATTGTAGGTTTTTGTTTTGACCAGTCAAGAGGTGTTTAGCGAAGAATATTGACCAGATTAATAGGCTAGATAGCTGTACTATCAAGAGGGGTCAATGTTTTTTACTTGACGATCTTAAAATGCCTCATTGCTCATATTGTTGATGGATTTGCATGAAGGCTAACTACGCTTCGTTTGCGAAAGAAAAATCTCATTCAAAAGCTGTTTTCAGAGTGGGCTGTTTTTTAGTGCGGCAGACTGTCCGGACCCAGAAGGCAGATTGTCCGAAGTTATGAGCTAAATTCCTATCAAAACCGGTTTCCTCCCTACTGGTTTTTGTGCTTCTACTACGGACTGTCCATCCTGGGAGGGCGGACCTGTCCGCAGTACTAAGAGGAGATTGGATCAGGGAGCTGGTGGGTTCTGCCAGAGTTTCTCTCATGATCGACGGACAGTCCAGGCCTTGTGTGTCGGACGGTCCGCAGTTCTTCTGTCCTGGCTCCTCCAGAGCAGCAGAGTCCCTGGTGGTTTAGTGCATGAATGGCGGACTATCCGTGCCCTATATGGCGGATGGTCCACAGTTCATTTTTGAGTGACTCTGACTAGTATTAAATGCAAAACTAGCCGTTGGGTTTCAAGTGTGGATAGTCTGAGGTTTGTACTACGAACGGTCTGAGATTTCCCTGTTTTCGCGAGTTTTTCTCATAACGGCTAGTTGAGGAGAGGGAGAGTACATATATCATGGGCCCAGGGGCTTGGTACCTCTCTTGGCTATTTGGAACACTTGTTGATCATTCTTGAGCCTTCCATATCCTCTCTCTTACTCATATTGCTTGGGATCGCATTCTAGTGAGATTGAGAGCTTCCTAGTGCTTTACATCGATTGTGTGAGATTTGAGGCACTAGGAGTCCACCAAGCAAGTGTCATTGGCTTGTTACTCTTGGAGGTTGCTGCCTCCTAGACGGCTTGGTGGTGGTTCCCTGTCGAGTTCTTCAAAGAAGATTGTGAAGGAGCCGCAGTGGTGATTGTGAGAGGCTTTGTGCTTGCCTTACCGGAGTGGTGAAAAGCAACTCTAGTGGAATCGAGGTTTGAGAGGTTCATTGACCAATCCGGTTCAAACATCAAGCGGAGTCTTGATAGTGGAGCGGTTGGATGCTTTGAATCCACCTCAACTTGGACTAGGGGTGACCGGCAAGTCATCGATACCACGGGAAAAAATTCGGTCTCATGTGTGGTGATCTCTTTGCTCACTTTACTTTCTTGCATTTACATTGAGCATTTACTTTGCTAGAGATTGAATTGATACCTTGTCATCCTAGGTTGCAAACCCTCTTAGCTCAACATAGGGTAGAAGATTAAACTCTCTTGTGGTTCTAATTAAATTTGCCAAGTGTCTTTGATTTTAGTTGATACCGTCTATTCACTCCCCTCTACCTGGTAATCTCAATCCTACAAGTGGCACCAGAGCGGGTTACTCCTTAATCTTGTGGATTAATCATCGCGGAGTTTGATTATGGCTAGTGGAAGTGGAAGCAATGTTCATGTGGGGAAACCGCCACACTTTAATAGGAACAACTATGACTATTGGAAAACTAGAATGACGGTTTACCTTAGATCTATGGGTGGAAGAATATGGAGAATTTTGAATGAAGATTATGTCATTCTAAAGAAAGATGAACTCACTCCCATCAATGAGGAAAACATCCTTGTCAATGATCAAGCCATGAATGTGTTGATGAGGCTTTGGATGTGAATGAGTTCAACCGAATCAAGAATCTCAAAACTGTATATGAGATTTGGAATAAGCTCATTGAAATTCATGTTAAGGCCCTTCCATGGTCAAGAGTGCCAAGCTCTATGTGTACAAGGGCAAGTTTGATCAATTTGTGATGAAGAAGGATGAAAGTGTGTCCAAAATGTTCAACCGGTTGAATGATGATGTGATGAGCTCAAGGGTCTTGGTTTTGATGTACCGGATGAAGACTTCTCCTACAAGTTTCTTAGGTCCCTTCCGGGCCGATATGACACAATTGTCACCATACTTGTGAGATCAAACTTGAAGACAACCTCTCCAACCAAAGTGTTGGGTGAAGTACTCACTCATGACATATTCAAGAGATCAAAAGAAGAAGTTCATGGTGAAGTGGTTGATGAGAGGAAGAAGTGTATTGCCCTCAAGGCTAAGTCCTCCAAAGTCATTGAAGAAGATGATAGTGATGATGAAGCTATTGAAAGTGGAGATGATGAAGATATGGCACTCTGTGAGAAGATTCAACAAGTTCATGAAGAAGAAGAAAGGATTTTCTAGAAGGACTCAATCATCAAAGAAGAACCCGTTCAATGAAAGAAAGTGCTTTGAATGTGGAGAACTGGGTCACATTGTCATATATTGTCCAAACAAGAAAAAAGATAAAAAGTGTGGAAGAGAAGAAAAAGAAGAAATTCATAATGAAGAAGAACAATGGACAAGCATACCTTGTTGAGTGGGATTCTGACGCAAGTTCGGATTCGGATGATGAAGGTGAAGCTTCCAAGCTTATTGCCGGCATTGCCATCAAGGAGGCTCCATCACTCTTCTCTACCGCACATTTCCTTATGGCAAAAGGTGGCTATAAAATATATGATGATGATGATGATGAATATTCATATGATGATCTTGTTAAAATGCTTAGTGAGGCCGATGACTACATGTACAAGGAGAAAGAAAAGTTTAAGGCATTGAAGAAATTGTACAAATCTCTTCAAGTGTCTTTTGAGGAGCTAAAGATTTCTCATGAAAATCTTAAAGTGGATCATGAGAAGCTTGAGAAAGCTCAAAACTCTCCCCTTGTACATAAGGCCACTACGATAAAGGTAGACATGGGTGTTACTTGTGACTTACTTGATAGTCCAATGAGTGCTCCAAGTCCCACTAAATCTTCTTATAGCACTTGTAATGGGTCTTATGTGAAGGATGTCTTCTCTTGTGATGCTACTCTCATTGTTGAGAATGAGATGCTAAAGAAGAAAGTTGAAACTCTTACTCATGATTTGGAGAGAGCTTATAGTGGCACGGCAAAGTTAAACTTAATCTTGGGATGTCAAAGGTGCTCACTCAACCAAGAAAGCCTTGGGTATGTTCCTAAGAAGGGTAAGGATGCTTTTGCTCCACGAAAGACCACTTCACTAAGGAGTGTCGTAAAACTTGCCACAAGTGTCACGAAGTGGGGCATGTGAAGAAAGATTGCACAAGCAACAAGAATATATCCTTTGCTCCTTTTGATTCATGTTATGTTCTTACTAAAAATGTAAAGGTGTTTGTGCAAAATTTGTTGGCACACCTATAATTGGTGCTAAAAAGAATGCCATTTGGGTGCCTAAAGCCTTGGTGACTAACATCCAAGGACCCAAACAAATTTGGGTACCTAAAAGAAATTAATCTTCTTTTGTAGGTGAATTATAAGGCCGGAGGCAAACATTGTGTGCTTGATAGTGGGTGCACTCAACACATGAGGATGTTCTCTTCAATAAATGATGATGATTGCACTGATTATGATAATATCACTTTTGGGGACTATAGCAAAGGAAAAGTGAAATGATTGGGTAAAATTGCTATCTCAAACGATCTTTCCTTATCAAATGTGCTATTGGTTGAATCCTTCAATTTTAATTTGTTGTCCGTTGCCTAATTATATGATCTTGGTTTCAAATGTAACTTCTCCATTGATGATGTGGTTATCACTAGTGTAGATGGTAGCAATCTTGTCTTTAAAGGTTTTCGTCATGAAAATCTTTATCTTGTGGATTTCTCATCTAGTGAAGTCAATCTCACAACTTGTTTATTCTCCAAGTCATCAATGGGTTGGTTATGGCATCGAAGACTTGTTCATGTTGGAATGACTCAACTTAATAGATTGTTGAAACATGATCTTGTCCGAGGTTTGAAAGATGTAAAATTTGAGAAAGATAAGTTATGTAGTGCTTATCAAGCCGGGAAGCAAGTGGCTCATACTCATCCAAGCAAAAGTCAAATGTCTACTTGTAGGCCATTGGAATTGTTGCACATGGATCTTTTTGGGCCTATAACTTATGAGAGCATTGGTGGTAATAGTTATTGTCTTGTGATAGTGGATGATTTTTAAGGTTCACTTGGGTGTTCTTTCTTAATGATAAATCAAATGTCTTTGATACTTTCAAGTCATTTGTAATTTTGGCTCAAAATCAATTTGAGAATGATATCAAGAAAGGGAGGAGTGATTATGGTTCGGAGTTCAAAAATGCAAGAGTTGCTGAATATTGTGATGACAAGGGTATCAATCATGAATTCTCCTCCAAGTATACACCGGAACAAAATGGTCTTGTTGAGAGTAAGAATAAAACTTTAATTGAAATGGCTAGGTGTGGCGGAACCACCGATTTAATCCGAGCTAAGCACACCTGCCACCGCTGGCTCGCGGTGCACTTAGACCGAACTAAACCCAGTCGTCCGTCAAGAGTCAAAAAGGCTCCCGATTTTACCTTTTCCCAGAGGAACCGACATCAGACACATCCGGCCCTCGATGGAGCCACAACAGTTACATCATCACAGGCGGTTGAAATATAGCATGGATAGATTTAGTTTAAAAACCAGTTCAAAATAAAATAAAGTTCCAACATAGGGCCATTTATCTCACAGCGGAATTTAAAGTTCAAAAGTCATGGTAAACATCTCAAAAGACTTGCATCAAATGAGACAACATTGAGCCCACCGATGTTGCTCCTATGCCACACATGAAGACCTCATCCCAGATGGGGGCATGCACCGCCTCTAGCACAGGTGCATACAAGGAACTCCATACCTGCGCTCAAAATATGAGGGTAAACCCTGAGTACTAATTACTCAGTAGGAATTAATGGATTAGCTTGCGGCTGACGCAAAGCTTGCTTCCTAACGAGTGGATCCTTAGCCATTGATTTTAAGCAGTGATATGATCAACATAAAGTAACAAGTTTTCATCATTTGCATAACCATCAATATAATAATAAATTGCAGTAACGTAAACAATATAATACAAGCATGTGATATTCGAAATCATGAGTAATAGATACAAAGTGTTTAAGTAGTTACTATGTTGCCTATGTACGATATCAGCATTCCCACCCCTGGTGGGCGTCAGCGATTCGAATCGATTTTAATTCCTGGGAATAACTAAACATGCCAGGGATATATGCTTACTAGCCATCGCGTTCCCACATATATCCCCCATCTCCACATGTCCCATCCAAACTAAATTATATTAGTTGGTCGGGTTGTGCGGCTTTGCCCCAGGCAACACATTGATCACTTGGACAACTCCTCCTTTCAAATACCACTTCAGTGGCCTCCAGGTGGTATTTGGGTCTTAGTTGGTCTTCTGGACACTGTTGTTTGAAATAGTTCCACGCATTTGCTTCTGGATCACGTATCTGCAATATGCGTCACTATATGAATGTCATGCATCGATGCGATGCAGAAGATGCATGGAGATAGAGCACACACGTAACAAATCACTTCATGGACAGGCAGAAAGGTGATTGATAAGATACCTACGAGATTTACGTAGAAAGTGTGTGTTACATGGTGATATAGCAAACTAACTATACCAAATAGCATATACACGACATTATAGGTTCACATCTGATCACACATTAACTTCCTTGTTTCATTTTCTTTATTTTATTTTTTTAAGCTTATTTAAGTAACTACTTGCAGACCACTAATGAAGCAACATCTAAAATGTATGAAAACTCACATAATCATAATTGTACAGTAACATGGCTGCATATATTTTGGTGGCATTTTTGTAACACATTAATTAGCACTTTTTCTATTTTATTGTTTAAACCATTGTAGCATTTGTCATTTCAAATCATCATCAAAACAGCAAGCAATGTGCATGAAAGCTTTACAGGCGACTAAACTGAGATAAGTATACACAATATAATTTATGTAGATTTTTCTGGATATACTGCATGTAGCATGTATTGTCATAAATCTAAAAATACACTAAATACAAATATAGGGGCATAACGGTAATTAAACAGTGTAAGCTAGGGTTGTACAAATCACATCAGAGCCTAAAAATCATGTTAAAGCCGCTATCCAAGTTTCATATTTTTAGGAGCTTATTTACCCAATATTTGATAATTATTTACTAAAACAATGTATGCACAAAAGCAGGGGCAAAACGGTCATTTCATGAAGCAAGGCTTAGTCCGCTGTATAGATCTATTCATAAGCAACCAAACAAAACAAGTTTCATATTTTTTGTGATTTTCCTACTAATTTCTAGAGCAGTTTAAAGTTCATATGCCAAATCCGGTAAATGGACCTATACATGATTATTCATACTATGCAGGGGCTAGCACACAAATTCCACAAGACTCAGTGCACGATACATGTAAATTTCGCAAGGCACAAGGCGGGGTCTGCAAAAATGTAAAGGCTCGGGCTAAAATGTACAAAAATGATGAATCCAGGGGGGTTATTCATAGTTCCTGCAAGAGACAATACACAGTAAACAAATTTGCTGGGAAATCGGGGACTAAAATGACAATCTAGCCTCTTCTTCTTCTACCTCGCGACAGGGGCAAGGAGGTGCGCGGCGGGCCGTGTTCCCTTGTGCGGCGCGACACGTAGGGGCGCGCTCTTGGAGCCGAGAAGCACTTGGAAGGTGTTCCCGACGGCGGTCTACCTATTCCCCAAGAAGGTGTCACGCGGGGAGGACCGAGTTGGTGGGGAACGCCGGTGAACCGAGGCAACGTCAGCGTGCGTCGCTCGTGGCGGCACGAGGTGATTCCGGCCGGGAGGGTGGTGGATCGAGGGCGATGAGGGGCGCCCAGAATGCGCGTGAAGATGGCGAACCTAGCGATGGTGTCTGGAGGTGCAGGGATGCGGTAGAAGGGGGTCTTCCATGGTGATGTCGGTAGAGCACTGTGGCTCACGGTGGCGCGCGCGTGGGGAGGGCGCCAGGGGCTGCCGCGGGCTTCGAGGATGGGCGGGTCCGGTGGAGGAGGGTGCCGCGGTCACGATGCCTGTGCTAGGAGGAGGCAGAGGAAGCGGGGAGAGGGCAGCGCGAGTGAGCTCGTGGAGCTCCACCCATGGTGCTCATGGCGGGCGCGCTCCGTGCGTTGAGAGCGAGCGCAGGGAGAGAGCAAGAAGGGAGTGAGGGAACGAGTGGAGCAGGCTGGGGATTCCATCCAGGTGAAGCCGATAGGCGCGGGCGTGGGGCGTCGATCCGCGGCCGGGGCCACGCTGCCTCATACACCGGAGGCCAGCATGGTGCACGCGTCGGCTCAGCGTGGGCGCGCCGGCCAGATCGCCGGGCCCTGCTGGTCATTGGGACTTGGAAAGGAGAAAATAGAGAAAATGAAGAAACACATTAGGACTAGTTTTCTACCCTTTAGAAAATCGCCTAAATGACCAATTTAGAAGCTGAATTTGACAAAGCCCCAATTGGAAGAATTGTTATCATCTTTGAGATCTACAACTTTGTCAAAAGGTTTGATGAACCAGTTCTATGTGGAAATATGATTTAAATTTGAATTCAACTTACTAACTCTAGTTTGGCCAACAGGACCCTTGTTGTTTAAAAATTCCAAAAGTCTATTTTAGGATCACTTTCATACAAAGAGTTTTATATCAAGGTTGTTTAGAATTTCATTAACTACAACTTTCTTATATAGAGTTTTGCATGATCATGTCTTTTGTATGCTCAAATTTTGAATTTCCCACCTAGGTCTACTTTGACAGATTTCACTAGAAGACTAGAAAATGAGCAAAAACACTAGGTAAATCCTTTATGCATGTCAAGACACAAAATACCAAAGTTGTAAAGCATGAAATTGTCTACAAGTTTGCTATAGAATGTTTTGTTTGGATCACAACAAGTTTTGAGATATAAGCACAAATGTGTTCATAGGTTTGGTCAAAGAGCAAGTTTCAATTTATGTACGATCTTTCTTGTTTCAAACTTTTGAGCTACCAAATGAAGTCCTAATTAGATCAAGGTCTAGTGTATTTGAAAGGTGATAAGTTTAATTTCATTTCATAGAAATAAAGATTTTGAAATTCTATAGTGAAATCAAAAGTAATTTTTGAATGAACTTTGGGGAAGGGCTGAAAATCTAGACTCAGGAATTCTTTTCTAAGTATGGGCTGACTTGGTTTGGTTGAACTTTTGAACCTCTTAACATCTGATTTTGAAAATGGTCATAATTAGTAAATTTGAAGTAAACATCTTGAACTAAAACTTTTGTATTTGATGTCTAGCATGAAAACGTATAAATTTTTAACTACTCAACCAAACAACGCAAAGCGTTGCATATTCAACTTGAAAATTCTGACTTAGTGGTTTATTGGCCCTAGTTATTGTTCTTCTCAATGCATGATTAATGTCCAAATCCATGATAATTGTGTGTCAAGGACTTTGAGATGCCGGGGGCATCACACTAGGTCTAGTGCTTTTGGAATATGATGTTTCACATTCTTTTTGGGCCGAAGCTATAAATGCCGCTTGTCGTGCTTCAAATAGATTGTATTATCATAGATTGTTAAAGAAGACTCCTTATGAGTTGCTAATTGGAAGAAAGCCAAACATATCATAGTTTTCAGGGTTTTTTGGATGTAAATGCTATATTTTGAGGAAAGGAAGTCATCTTTCTAAGTTTGAAAGGAAGTGTGAATAAGGTTTCTTCTTGGGTATTCCTCAAATAGTAAAGCTTATAGAGTGTATAACAAGACTCATGGTATTGTTGAGGAAGTATATGGTGTTGAGTTTGATGAAACAAATGGCTCTCAAGAGGAAAGTGAAAACTTGAATGATGTAAGAGGTGATGAATTGAGCAAGGCAATCAAGACCATGGCAATTGGTGATGTGAAGCCAAAGGAGGTAGAAGATGATGATACTAATTATGGTTATTCCCTCTACTTCAACCACAAATGAGCAAGATCACCAAAGTCAACAAGATGGTCATATTGATGACTCTCAAGATCACTCTCCTCCAAGTCCCACTGGCTATTCCCTCAACATCAACACATGATTCCCACACTCACCCTTAGAATTCATCATGCGGTTGCAAAGGATCATCCCGTTGATCAAATTGTTGGTGCACATTAGTAAGGGTGATCAAACTCGTTCTCGTATTGTATCTTTTTTTGAACACTATTCTTTTGTATCTTGTATTGAGCCTAACTGTGTAGATGAAGCATTACAAGATCCGGATTGGGTGAATGCCATGCATGAAGAATTGAACAACTTCACCCGGAATGAAGTTTGGGAGTTGGTTGAAAGACCCAAGGATTAAAATGTTATCGGCACTAAATGGGTTTTTCGTAACAAGCACGGTGAAAATAGGTATAGTGGTTAGGAATAAAGCAAGATTGGTGGCACAAGGGTATACTCAAGTTGAAGGATTGGACTTTGGGAAAACCTTTGCCCCGATTGCTAGATTGGAAGCTATTCGTATTCCTTCTTGCATTTGCTTGTGCTCACAACATCAAGTTATTTCAAATGGATGTGAAAAGTGCCTTCTTAAATGGTAAGATTAGTGCACTTGTGTATGTGGAGCAACCTCCCGGTTTTGAGGACCGTAAATGGCCAAACCATGTGTACAAGCTTTCTAAAGCTCTTCATGGGCTAAAGCAAGCTCCACATGCATGGTATGCAATGGCTTAGGGACTTCTTACATCTCTAAGGATTTCAAAATTGGGAAGGTTGACACTACCTTGTTCACTAAGAGAATTGGTAAGGATTTATTTGTTTGTCAAATTTATGTTGATGATATCATTTTTGGATCTACTAGTGCCTTATTTTTCAAGGAGTTTGGTGAGATGATTTCAAAGGAGTTTGAAATGTCCATGATTGGTGAATTCAATTTCTTTCTAGGCCTTCAAATCAAGCAGTTGAAAGATGGGATTTTTGTAAGTCAATCCAAGTACTTGAAGGATATGTTGAAGAAATTTGGTTTGGAAGATGCAAAATCAATCACAACTCCTATGGGAACAAATTGTCATCTTGATCTTGATGAGGGAGGTAAATTGGTTGATCAAAAGTTATATCGATCCATGATTGGTAGTTTGCTCTAGTATCACCATATCTAGGTCCCGATGTTATGTTTAGTGTTTGCTTGTATGCTCGATTTCAAGCCTCTTCAAAAGAAGCTCACTTGACGGCTGTAAAGAGAATTTTGCGGTATTTGAAGCATACTCCTAATATTGGGCTATGGTATCCTAAAGTGCTCAATTTCAATTGATTGGTTATTCAGATTCCTGATTATGCAGGGTGCAAAGTTGATAGAAAGAGCACTTCGGAAAGTTGTCAATTCCTTAGGAGATCACTTGTTTCTTGGTCTTCAAAGAAAGAAAATTCAGTTTCTCTCTCAACCACCAAAGCTAAATATATTGCAGCGGGAAGTTGTTGTGCTCAATTGTTATGGATGAAGCAAACTCTATTGGACTATGGTATTAGCTTCAATAAAGTTCCTCTCATGTGTGATAATGGAAGTGCCATGAAATTGGCCACAAATCCCGTTCAACACTCAAGAACCAAGCATATTGATATTAGGCATCATTTCTTAAGGGATCATGTTGGCAAAGGGGATATCTCTATTTGTGTAATTGGCACATAAGATCAATTGGCCGACATCTTTACAAAACCTTTGGATGAATCAAGGTTTTGCAAACTAAGAAATGAGCTAAATGTGATTGATTTCTCAAATGTGGCTTGAGGTTGGGTATTCACTCAAGGCTATACTTATATGGCCTCTATTGTATCCTTCATGGGCATTTAAAAGGGCATTTTCTCTCTATTTATGATTTGGTCCTACTTATAGTTTTTTCTTTCCTATCTTTTGTATTGTTGTTCTCTTAGCCTACTTGTGCATGCATACTAACTCTTGTTGCAACCATAAAGTCCATATGTGAGCAATGATCCCTTGGCAAAGCTTCAAATATTGAAAATTAAGGCAAATTCTCAATCAGTACAGTCTTGCTACGGCGGACTGTCCACGACCTGGAGGCGGACCGTCCGTAGCACAGGATAGAAACTTGACAACAAGGCTTGATGGATCTGAATGCCCAAGGGCGGATCCGTCCGCGACCTGGACCCAGATCGTCCATAGTATCATCTGAAAAATCACCAGAAACTGTTTCCTAGTCTCTGATGGCAGCTCAAGTTTGAACTGTGGACCGTCCGCCCGCCAACTGCGGACCGTTCGTGCATGGGGTTTTCAGTACTAGAGCAACCCATTAGAAAGTTAGTTGAACTCAGCCTCTCTCCCATACCCCTTCACTCGAGCCAACTCAATATCTCTCATGCTTGTCTCCTCTAAAGGAGAAAAAGGTCCCCATCAAAGTGAGGGAGATTTGGAGGCTTCCGCGGACCATCTGGAGATCACCGCGGACTCTTGAACTAACATCTTCGTCATGTCCTCTCAGTATTTGATTGTCACTCCTCTCTCTCTCGTGGATTTTGGAGAAAGTTCATGGTTAGGGTTTGAAACTTGATCTACTTTTCAACCATGGATTTCATGATTTGAGTAGGGGATCTAGTTGAGAACACTCTAGTAATGTTGCGTTATTGATTTGGAATGGAAAAACTGAATATATTTGAAGGACTGGCGGATACATTGGATGAACTGGACTGTCGGGTTTAAACAGTGAACTGCGGACCGTCCGCCTCATAGTTGCGGACCGTCCGTAGTTGGGAAATATGTCTCCCCTGCTTTGTCATAGCACACTTGGTTCCTGCTGTATCCCTCAGATGTTTACATGTAAGACAAAATTGATTGATTCAACGTGAAAATTCTTACAGGGGTCTTGGAAGCAGGATAAAGAAACTTGCTAGCAGAAAGAGGACCAAGAGGAATGATGACTCAGATTATGATCCCGATCTTGATTCAGAGGCTCAGTCATCAATTGGAGGTGCTGTGTCAATGGAACCAGAAGATCTTGATGCAGTTGATGAACCCATCGATATCACTTGGATGGAATTATGTGAAGAGGAGGTTCTCCATGACTGATTACTCCACATTGAGATCACAAAATCAGTATGTCTGTCCCAAAGATACAAATGTCTTATATTTCCACACTCAATTGAAGTTTGATGTTTTCTGGGGCACATTCTTGACACTAACTTTCACGAGCATCAACCTATTGATTGGGGGTATATGCTAAGTGAACCAGCGATGACTGATTTGGTTCCAAAATTTCAAGCTATTCAGTTATATCACTTCATGGAAAATCATTGTGATTACAATGAAATGGTAGTGAGACAGTTTCTTGCCACTGCTGAGATTAATTTGGATGAAAAAAATCATTGTTGGGATGACAAGCAAGAGAAGGTATGAGGCCACTTTTACTGAATCTGGTATTATTCATGACACCTTGGATTGGATGGATATACCACATTTGATGTGGTGTTTACCTAAGTAGTCTATGGTGCCAGCGACGGAACCTAGAGTCTTATGTGTACGGCCGTCACATGGTTGCGCTACTAGGTGCACGTAGGTATCAAGACATGCAAAGGCATAACATTACTTCAATCGTGGAACATTCATACCCTAGTTTTCATCCCTTTTGTTAATATTGCTATTCTTGGTTCGTAGAGGTGATCGATTCCATTTCCACTTACTTTGTTTATATCATGTCATTGCCTTGTTTCACCTTGCCTTTCTTGAGTTGTGGGAGTAGCCAACCGCCACCCACTGCTTATTCATATCCTTTCATTTGCATGCGTGGAAGTGATCGATTCTACTTCCACTATTTCAGTGCATCTTTCCATTGCCTTGTTTCACCTTGCCTTCTTGACTAATGACCATGATCCGCCTCAATCCCACGACTCGTTCATATTAATTCATATCCTTGTTTGACCTTGCCTTCGATGATTGGTGGGAACAGTCAACTTCGTTTTCACTGTCTCCTTCGATATTTTCCATTCCTTCGATGAACCTTGTTCTCCGAGGGTGAATTTCACGAACATCGTCCTCACTAGCTTCTGTTCTAGGTTGGTGCTCTTGACATGACGTCACTTTCATGAGTTGTTTTCTTCCTCTTAGACATTACCCAAGAAGGGAGCTTACCAACATTCCCAATTATCTCGTTAGTAAATACAAGTCAGCTACTTTCATCTTCTTGGTCAGTCTTGACCAACACTAAGAAATCGTACAAACCATAACCTTGTCTAGGGGAATACAGCCTATTTTCTCCTTGTTCCTTTCTTGTCACGATGAGCAGGATGTGCTATGTTTCACGACATCTTACTCTTTGAAGATATGTTGACTTGGTATTTTATATGTGGACATAGTCCCTATCAAATAAAATGAATGTGTCTCTCAAAAACACATCTAATGACATTCCCTTGAATCACAAGATCCTGCTTTGTTCAATTTCCGACTTTGTACACTTTGCTTCATTGTTTGGATAAATCAGGCACCTATCATGTTTCTAATCTTGGTATCAAAGTCGGGAAGTAACTCCAATCCCTTGCTTCTATCATTGTCACTCGCTCACTGACCACATGCCCTTCATGGTTTGTTCATTCGCTCTCATATATGGCATGACTTGTCGAGTATCTTGGAGAGACCACCCTAGCCTTAATAGATGACGCTTTGTGACTGCTTGTGTTAAAGAGGCACTGACCATTCACAATCACAAGCTAGTTGACAAAGCCAACAGGTAAAAATTTGGATATTGCCACGTGTATTCGAAAAGACACGAACCACGATACCCATACTCTTTGCTATACACGCTAGGTTATACAGCCGTACCTCATCCAAATCTCAGGACAAGATTTCTTTAAGGGGGGTGGGTTGTGATGCCCCCGGCATCTCGAAAGCCTTGACACATAATTAAATTAATGTTAATCATGGATTTGGACTTAATCATACTTAGAGAAGAACAACAACTAGGCCAGTAAACCACTAAGTCAAAAATTTTCAAGTTGAATATGCAAAACTTTGCGTTGCTTGGTTGAGTAGTTAAACATCTATATATTTTCAAGCAAGACATCAAATACAAAAGTTTTAGTTCAAGATGCTGCCTTCAAAAATGCTATTTTGACCATTTTCAAAATCAGACGTTAAGGGGCCCAAAAGTTCAAACCAAACCCAGTTAACCGAGTCTATGGGAAAGTGTGGAAAAATCCCTGTGAATGTACCACGTTTGCACTTAAACCCGAGGCCGTGGAGACTTCTGAGCTAGCCCTTGATCATTATGTTATTTGAATCACTATTTTCTGAGTCTTACTAAACTTACATGCTAACCCCTGCATAGTATGAATAATAATGTATAAGTCCAATTATAGGGTTATATTTGACTATCTTCCAGATTTGGCATATGAACTTTGAGATGCTCTAGAAATTAGTAGAAAAATCATAAAAATATGAAACTTGTTTTGTTGGCTTGCCTATGAGTAGATCTACACAATGGACTAGGTCTAGGGATGGGAAAAGACTGTTTTGCCCTTGATTTCATGCGTGCTATGTTTTCCTAGAGAATTAGCAAAACTAAAGCTAAACACCTTCAAAAATTATGAAACTTGGTCTGTCTCCTATATATTTGGTGTATTATACATTGTATTTTTGTTGCCCCTAGAACTTGCTGAAAATGACAGATTTACCCCTAATACTAATAATTAGTAGATTTTATGTATATGAAAATGCATGCTACATAAAACTTGTCCAGAAAAATCCATAGAAGTTATATTGTTCTCATTTGGTCTAGTGTAGCCTAGAAATAAAGTTCTATGTGTTTTGCTTGCTGTTTGCTATGTGTTTTGAAAATAACAGATGCTATAGTTATTTAAATAATAAAATAGGAAAGTGCTCTTTAATATACTCTAAAAGTCCCTCCAAAAATCTATGCAGCCATGTTACTATACAACTATGCTTATGTGAACATCTGATTGTATGAGTGAATGCCTGCTCCCTATCCACAAAAGTACTCTTGCTTAAGTAGTTTATCAATCACTTTTCTGTCTATCCATAAGATGATTGTCCAAACGTGCGCTTGACATTCGTGCATTTCACTTATAAGCATCATGCATAGCATTCATATAGCAACGCTCTTGCAGATACATGATCAAAAAGCAAGTGCATGAGACAACTTAAAGCAACGGTGTCCAAAAGACCAACTAAGACCCAAATACCACCTGGAGGCCCCTGAAGTGGTATTTGGACGGAGGAGTTGTCCAAGTGATCAAGGGGTTGCCTGGGGCAAAGCCCCACAACCCGGCAAACTAACATTAGCTTAGTTTGTTGGTTTAGTTGAAAATAAGCAAAGGTAGGCAGGACCATGAATTTCCCAGCTAATATTATCTTGATTGATGATTACACATCCGCATTAGGAGTTGATTGAAAACCCTTGCATTAGACTCCCTGGCCGCCCTGGCCCTAGCACCTATATCTAGAGTTCGTAGGACGAGTTGCCTAGAATTGCTAGGTGCGAGTAGACACGAGTGCAAGGAGTCACTCGTCGCGTAGGTGATTTCAAAAATCACAAAACTTTTACTATTGGAAAAGTAATATTATGCTCATGATTTAAATGGAGACCGGGCGGAGAATAATTTTATTTTGTGGTGTGCGTTGATGTATCATTTGGCTCCACCCGAGTCATTTAAGGCCCATCCGTTGTTCGCCTATTGGTCGGCATAACATTGCTAGAGTGCTTAACCGGGAAATGGGACCGATAAAGTCTTTTCTAGGCTCATCCGAAGCACAGAGACACGTTCCTACCCGCTAGTTGAGAGGAAGGTGGCCCGGGGGAGCTTGGTACTCATGGCGGAGAGACCGAGATGTCGGCAGGTGTAGGAATGCCAATACCTTTGACGTTCATCGTAGTAATTACTTAAATATAAAACTTATTTTACTCATGCTTTCAAATACTACTTGCTTGTGTTGTATTGCTTACATCTCCGCAAGTTATTATTATGGTGTTATATGCAAAGGATGAAACTTGTTACTCTATGTTGATATACCACTGTTTAAAAATTAATAGCTAAGGACCCACTTGCTAGTAAGCAAGCTTCGCGTCAGCCATAAGCCACTCCATTTAGTCCTACTGAGTAATTAGCACTCTTCGTTTGCCCCCACCTTTTGAGTACAGGTACCGACGACGTCGGGACAAGTGCTTGGAGGAGGGTAGGACTGGTGGGCTCGGTGCTGCTCGCCTCGATCATCATTGCATGAAGACTACTAAAGTATTTCGTTTCCGCTGCGAGATGTTTTTGAAATCGCTTCCGCTATCTGATTCGAACTTGCCTTTCATATGGTAATATGTTGAAACTTGCATTTTTATTTCGAACCGGTTTGTAAAATAAGTTTATATATGCTATATTCAACTGCCTGAGATGATGTAACTGTTGTGGCTCCATCGTGGGCTGGATGTGTACGATGTCGCTTCCTTTGGGATTTGGTAATATCGAGAGCCGAATGACTCTCAACGGATGACCGGGTTTAGTTTGGTCTAATTGCACTGCAAGCTAAAGGTGGCAGGTGTGCTTAGCTCGGATTAAATCGGCGGTTCCGCCACATGCACCGTGCTTTCCTGCTCCGCCGTCGGGAAATGATGCTCAGTAATTATGGTTTTTTGGCTTAATTGATGCCAAAGGGGGAGCTCAGAAGATGTTGATATGAAGCTTTGATCATGGGATATTCGATCTAGGGGGAGCTCATGGATGGACTTTGTATCTTGCATTGCATAGACTTGATCTCAGCATATTTGTGTGCTGCATGAACTTTATATATGGCTTGTATTATCCTAAGTACTCGAGTGTGTGCTAGAACTTGGTACTCTTTGTTTATCTAATTCTCGGTTGCTCTAGCTCTCTTGTGATGGACCAAGTTGGTTGATTATATTGTGTGGCTAACCGCTCTATCAAACTATGTGCACAAGTTTTGTCTCTATTTCCATGCACATATTTAGGGGGAGCTGCCTCTACTTCATCGAGCCTTTGATTTGGCTTATTCCTTCATCTTATTGGAACTTCACCCCTATAGATAAGTTGATCAAAACTCACTCTCAAATCCTTCTTATGCCTTTGGTGTATGAAAGATTTGATTCTTTAAATTCAACTTCTTGAGATAGGTTGTCATGAATTACCAAAAAGGGAAAGATTGTAAGCATCTAGGCCCCTAGTTGGTGTTTTGGTAATTAATGACAACGTGTGTGGACTAACAATTTCTTTGAGAAGATTGAAAATGTAGGTTGGTCCATGCATAAAAAAGCTATGTCAGAAGCTTTGGAAGCTAGAAGTGGATCGTGGTGATGGATATCTCAAGGCAAAGGTATATTGTAGGTTTTTGTTTTGAGCGGTCAAGAGGTGTTTAGAGAAGAATATTGACCAGATTAATTGGCTAGATAGCTGTACTATCAAGAGGGGTCAATGTCTTTTACTTGACAGTCTTATAGTGCCTCATTACTCATATTGTTGATGGATTTGCATGAGGGCTAACTGCGCTTCATTTGCGAAAGAAAAATCTCATTCAAAAGATGTTTTCAGAGTGGGCTGTTTTCAGTGCAGCGGACTGTCCGGACCCAGAGGACGCTCCATAGTTACGAGCTGAATTCCCATTAGAACCGGTTTCCTCCCTGCTGGTTTTTGTGCTTCTACTGCCGACTGTCCGGCCTGGGAAGGCGGACTGTGCGAAGTAGTAACTGGAGATTAGATCAGGGAGCTGGTGGGTTCTGCTAGAGTTTCTCTCACGAACGGCGGATAGTCTGGGCCCTGTGTCGCGGACAGTCCGCAGTTCTTCTGTCCCGGCTCTTCTAGAGCAGCAGAGTCCCTGGTGGTTTTAGTGCGTGAATGGCGACTGTCCGTGCCCTGTGTGGCAGACGGTGTGTAGTTCATTTTTGAGTGACTCTGACTAGCATTAAATGCAAAACTAGCCATGGGTTTCAAGTGCGAACCGTCCGAGGTTTGTACCGCGGACGTTCTGGGATTTCCCTGTTTTCACGAGTTTCGACCATAACGGCTAGTTGAGGACAGGGAAAGTATACATATCATGTGCCCGGGGGCTGGGTACCTCTCTTGGCCATTTGGAACACTTGTTCAGCATTCTTGAGCCTTCCATCTCCTCTCTTTCACTCATACTGCTTGGGATCGCATTCGTGTGAGATTGAGAGCTTCCTAGTGCTTTGCATCGATTATGTGAGTTTTGAGGCACTAGGAGTCCACCAAGCAAGCATTATTGGCTTGTTACTCTTGGAGGTTCCCGCCTCCTAGACGGCTTGGTGGTGGTTCCCCATCGAGCTCTTCAAAGAAGATTGTGAAGGAACCGCTGTGGTGATTGTGAGAGGCTTTGTGCTTGCCTCACAGGAGTGGTGAAAAGCAACTCTAGTGGAATCAATGTTTGAGAGGTTCATTGACCAATCTGGCTCAAAGATCAAGCAGAGTCTTGATAGTGGAGTGGTTGGATGCTTTGAATCCACCTCAACATGGACTAGGGGTGACCGGCAAGTCATCGATACCACGGGAAAAAAAATTCGGTCTCTTGTGTGGTGATCTCTTTGCTCACTTTACTTTCTTGTGTTTACATTGAGTAGTTACTTACTAGGGATTGAATTGATATCTTGTCACCCTAGGTTGCAAACCCACTTAGCTCAACATAGGCTAGAAGATTAAACTCTCTTGTGGTTCTAATTAAATTAGCCTAGTGTCTTTGATTTTAGTTGATAGCGTCTATTCACCCCCCCCTCTAGCCGGTAATCTCGATCCTACACCAAGCAAAGAGAAACAAGATTAGTGAGGTTTGAGAGATCATGTCTCCACTTTTAGAGGGTAGGAAATGGGTGGATGCTTGGGTGATCAAATCCCCATCTTGTAACCAGAATTTGAGACCTCTTTGGGCCATTAATTGATGGAATTTCGTGCAGCTCCTTGTGTGTTCTTGCTTCACCCTCTCTTGATTGGCTTTTGATCTTGGTTCTATGGTCTTTTGGTGTATTTGTGCTTGACCAAGCCCGAGATCTTTTTCTTGCTGGTGTTTTGGACTGCTAGGACATGGAGAGATTGTGGTTTTGGTGGGCCAAATCTCCGTTCCATGAGTAGCCCCATGATTTTTGTTCTTGCCTTATGGACTTCACTTTGGGGACAAGTCAAATCTGAGGAGAAATTCTTGGGGCTTTGCCTTGATCTATTGGGAATAGCTTCTCCATGGCCTAGACAAAGTTCTTGTAAAATTTGGTGAAGTTTGGAGTCTATTTGGTCAATATTTGGTTCAATTCTTGAGGATTCACGGGCTGTTTTCTCTCCTCGGGCTGCCCTGTTTCATACCACCGGACGCGGACTATCTGATGGTGAGGCACTGGACCGTCCGGTGCCTGGGGTTTTGCTTGGGTGGAGACTATGAGGCTCGGCCTCAAAGGGCCTTTTGCGAGCACCAGACCGTCCGGTGGTGGTGCACCGGATTGTCCGGTGGTGCTCGAGCAGAGGGATCAACCCTCGGCCCATAACGTCCGGTGGCTCACCAGAATGTCTTGGGCCTAGCCACCGGACCGTCCGGTGGGTAGCCGTCAGACCATTCTGTGCTTAGGCGTCGGACCGTCCGGTGGCTTCTGCCGGCAGTTTTGTGTCGTTTTCAATCGGCGTTTGAGTGAATGTTTTTGTGTGCTTCCGCGTGGCTTTCCTCTGAGTGTCCTAAGGTTGGTAGCTTGTCTTAGCTATGCGACCTTGCACAAAGGAGAAGAGAGGGTTTTGGGGTTGCAAGTTTTTAGGCTTTGACCTATTCACCCCCTCTCTAGATCGCTCTTTCGGTCCTCAATTGACGCGATAGAAATTGCGGAACCGTGTGGCTCTCCATCTTCGCATTTTCCTTAGCTTTGAAATAACTATTATTGCCAAAGCTAGGGGGCATGTGTTATCGCCAAAATCTAGCCGATTGGTGTCTGGGCCAGATCGACTAAATGGGCTAAGTTGGCTGACCAATAGGTGGGTCAGATCGGCTGATGAGCCGTAGATGATCGCTCAAGGAAGAGGCGGTTCCAAGGGCCGGTAGGCCATGATAGGAAGAGGGTCCCGATCTTCGGAGAGGTATGGATAAGTCGGTTTAGGGGTGGAGAACTCGACGTTGGTGAAGAAGGCTCCGAGCAATCGATCGAATCCTTACAATCACTACACCACTGCTCCGATGGTTATCGACCACGTGACGCGCACAATCAACCTCGCCAAAAAGCCTATCGTTCCTGCAATGCAACCGAGAGAACACAAACAAGAACGAGGAATAAACGCAATCAAGATTAATCTTGTGCACAAGTTGGGGTTTCACGAACCGATACACGAACGGCGAACTGTTCACGACAGAATACTCTAAAGCAAAACCCATCTAATCTAATGACGGCTACAGAATATATACAAGAGAGAGGTATAGGGGGTGGCCAAGGGGTGGCCGAGCAACCCTAGGGCGTACAAAACCAGCGGGCCCAAAAACCGATCCAGCAGCACCCTGGCAGATTCTGATCGTCGTGTTGTTTCAATGATTCTTGTTGACCCTGATATTATTTGGGCCTGAAACCAAATGGGTTTGAAAGCTTATCTCCTTAGCTTTCCGTCAATATGTAGAATGCCCGAAACGGAGTTTGTATGTGGCCTGGGCGTCCGTTTTACTGAGGCCTACTCCTGCACTCCGAACCGGCCTCGCGAATAAATTGGACCTCAACTCGGATTGGGCTTCAAACTTCATCTTCTCTTGAACCTTGATCGTATGCTTATTGATCATGTTCTCATCATTCTCCCCTTCTTGTTTTTGAGTTGTCCTCGACTCAAAGTTGTCGATGCGCGTGGAAGTAGTTGTAACAGTTCGTGGAATCATTCGTGCATGCTCCTCTTCATGAAATTGATCCTGTTGTGACAACTCAAACAGAGAAGAACAAGTGGATCTCGACATAATATGGTTAGTTTTATGGCAGCCGTTTACTTGATTTTTATGTTCATCAATAAAAAGAGAGTCAAAATTGGAACATATATAAACACGATACACCATATATTCTCCTTTACGATTATATCTTCCAATAACATTATATGTATGCTTAGATGACCCTGGCAAATCAGTACCAAAATAAAGTTTCTTCTTTAAATAATTTAGATTGCAAAGAACATCAAATTCAACATAACCCACAGTATTTAAAGAATTCAGTAATTTTAGCTCATTTGACGCATTAGTAATAGGAAGAAAAGGTCTATTTTCAGCACAAGTAATTGGTTCCAAAGCATAAGTGTCATGTTCATTAGCTTAATGTGTTATAGGAACAAGAAACACATTATGGCATATCTCTTCTTTATGATAACAAACATCAAAACAATCATCTTGTGAGGAAAACAAATCAGAAACATACCGTGAGGAAAACAAATCAGAAACATACTCCACGATTGAAAGTTCTACATTAGCTTGACTTGTAACTAAACTTGGCATATTAAATATTTGCTTACCTCTAGGGATCATAGCACTCATATCATTATTGTTGTTTACATGATCGGTGAACTGTGGATCGCATGGAAAAAAAAGCCAACTCATGTTCATTCTCTTTATCAATGTCACAACACAACACAGCAAAATGCAAATCATCAGAATATTCATTAACAGAATTATTGCCTTGATCAAAACGTTGCAATTTCTTTTTCAAATCAGGCTTATAATTAGGAGGAATAAAATTACTACGCATATAACGTTTCAGCTTGCCATGTAGAAGGATCTTTACCATGTTTAACTAAACTATTCCACCAAAACATTGCGTAGCTAGTAAATTCACTAGTAGTATATCGAACACGCTGATTGGCAGGAATCATATGAGAATTAAATTTTTGTTCAATAGTCATTTCCCAATCTAAATAAGTATTAGCATCATATGAGCCATCAAAGGGAGGAATTTTAAATTTGACACTAGCAAAATGGTTATTCTTATCACCTTTTTTACCTTTGTTAGCACGATGTGGAGGTGGTCGCTTACCCTTTTTGCCTAATCGAAGTCTTGAGAAGTGTCCTTGGATGCAGCAACTTTGTTCTCCACAGTTTCAAACCGAGTCGCCAAATTATTTACCGAAGTACGAAGATTGTTCACGACTGGAGCAAGTTCTTTCCTAAAATCACAAATAAGCTTGTTTTGTGCATCAATGAGTTTGCTTAGCTCGTCCTTTGAGGCACAATCATTGAATCCTTGAGGAGAATCATTTTCTGCCATGGTTAGAGAAAACAAGACAGAGAAAACAAAACAAGATTATCCCTATCTAGTAGGTAGGTGGAATCTTTCACACTTGAAGCGTATACCAAGCGCTTGCAAATGTTCTTACCGTACAAAGCAAAAGATGATGGCGATCTAGAAGAGGTGACGGCGGCCAAGAGGCGATAACTGTGGCGGAACCGCCAATTTAATCCGGGCTAAGCACACCTGCCACCTCTGGCTTGCAGTGCGATTAGGCCGAACTAAACCCGGTCGTCCGTCGAGAGTCATTCGACTCTCGATATTACCTTTTCCCAGAGGAACCGACATCATACACATCTGACTCACGATGGAGCCACAACAGTTACATCATCACAGGCAGTTTATAGTAGAAAATAAGCTAAAGTGCTTACAAACCAAACATAGGTAGTCAAATACCTATTCATATACAAAGCGGAAGCGTTTGTTCAAAATAAATCTCACAGCGGAAACATATTACTTTAAGAAGAAGTCTTCAGGCAATAAAGAATGAGGCGAGAAGCACCGAGCCCACCGGTACTGCTCTCCTCCAAGCTAGTGTCCAAAAGACATCATTACCTGCTCAAAAAGTGGGGGCAAACCCTGAGTACTAATTACTCAGTAGGACTTAATGGAAGAGCTTACGGCTGACGCAAAGCTGGCAACTAACAGTTGATCCTTAGCCATTCTTTTTATAGTAATTAAAAGTTAATATGTAATTATCAGCATCATCAAAATATTCATCATTATAATATAACTTGCAGGAATGTAAACATACAAATACGAACATATGGTATTGAAAACAAAACATATATAGTCATAAATACAATTAGATTGTTACTACGTTGCCCGTGTGTGACCTTGGCATTCTCACACCTGGTGAGCATCAGCGATTCGAATCGATTTTTAATTCCCGGGAATAACTATCATGCCAGGGGTATATGCTTACTAGCCATCGCGTTCCCACATATAGCCCCCATCTCCACTCGTCCCATCCCAAGTTCGATTCAATCCCGCCATTCCCCTGGGTTTTGCCCTCTCAGGAGCGATACCACGGCCGCACCGGGTCAGCCCTCCCTTAGGAGCGATACCACGGCCGCTCCGGGTCAGCCCTCCCTCGAGTACAAGCTCCCCCAGGCCTAACTCCCTCCAACAAGAATGGTAGGAACCTGTCTCTGTTCTTCGGATGGCACGAGTAAGACTTTCACCGGTCCATTATCCCGGATAAGCACTCTAGCAATATTATGCCGATCAGCAGGCGAACAGCGAATCGGGCCTTAAACGACTCGGGCGGAGTCCACCAAACCATCCACATCATTTTTCATCATAATATACCCAAATCTCCGCCCGGCCTCAATTTAGTTCCATGACAATCATGTTTAAAGTTTCCCATGTATTTTGAAAGCCTTTCCTTTGAAAACACCTATACGACGAGTGACTCCAATTCACTCGTGTCTACTCGCACCTAGCATTTCTAGGCATACTCGTCCTACGTACTCTATTGTAGGTGCTAGGGCCAGGGCGGCCAAGAAGTCTAATGCAATTGTTTTCAAACAACTCCTAATGCGGATGTCTAAACATCATTCAATATCATATTTGCTGGGAATTTATGGTCCTGCCTACCTTCCTCACTAGGGTTAGTAGCTGCTTCCTGAGCGAAGTCGGGCTCCTGTTGCTAGTCTTCCGGCTCCTGATGCAGCTCCTTCTCGTGCTCTTCTACGATCGGTTGGCCCGGCGAATATCCTTTGCTCACGGGATCTATATGCATGACATGGTGCAATCGGAGCAGGTATTAGTGCAATGCTTGGCTTCATGATGTGAGTGCAATGCAAGGAATCATGATTTAGGGGCTACAGTGATGCATTTCGTGACGAAACTGGTTTAGTATTAAGAAATCGTACAAGTCATCATCTACGACAGCTTAGCTTGTCACATAAAATAACGTGGGGTGTGCGTGGCGAGGTACCATCGCTTCTTATGAAGCGACCGAAGCTTTCATAAAAGCGCATTATTTCTACCAGTTTTCAATTAGAGCCAAAACCTTACATGCTTCATCTTCAATTCTAGCAAGTTACTTCATATCCATAGCTCATATCAAACTTAAAGTCATTTTGAAACATTATTCACCATATTAATCTTTTTCTTGAGATTAATATGTGCTTAGTGCAGACAAGGGCAAAATAGTAATTCAACAGTATATGCTAGGGCTACCAAAATTTATACAGAGCCTACACATGTTCACAAGGCTTCTGCCCAAATTTCATAATTTTTGAAGCTCATTTTACCCACATTTCCTATTTATTAAGGTTTTTCATGCATGCACATTAACAGGGGCAAAAAGGTCTTTTCCTACGCGACCACCATATCCATTCTATAGATCTACTTAATAGGAATACAATGCAACTGGTTTTCTATTTTTACCATTTTTATGTGATTTATAATGATTTTTGAAAATCTCAGCTAGCTTAAATGCATTTCAAATTGAAAACCCACCGATCTGGGACCTGTCTGTGATTATACCTAGTTTCCAGGGGCTAGGGTCTTAGATCCGCAAGACATGTGAAACAGTGCGCGGGATTGAAATGCAAAAACCGAAAACATCGGGGGCTGGCGCGCAAAACTCCATCTTCCTCCCTGCTTCCTTCTTCCTTGCGCAGGGAGGGGGAAACGAGGCGGCTCTTGGCCGCGCCGGCCCTGCGGGGGCGCGGCAGCCCACCGGGAGCAGCCTAGGAGGGGGAGAGGAGTCTGGGAAACATGCTCCACTACCTCGGTTTGGCGCGGGGAGGCAGGAACTGCGCGGCGACGGAGCGCTTGGACGCGAGGACTTCGGTGCGGGATTGCGGCGCGATGGAGCAGCTCCGGCGGCTGAGGACAAGGGAAACGGCGGAGCGGTGGGTGGGGGAAAGCCGGCGTGGTGATTGGAGGGCGCGGGAAGGACCGAGCGGCTTCGGAACGCGAGCTCCGAACTCCCGTCAATGGCGGCTGGTGGAGAACGGAGATGGCTTGGGGCGGCTCTGTTGGGGAAAAACGGCGCAGGAGAGGCATGGAGAGCTACATGAGAGTGGAGGGAGCAGGGGTCTCGCTTCCCCTTGAAGGTGAGCGAGGGGAGGGAGAGGTGGCGGTCGGCCGGCCGGCGCCAACGGCGAGCGACGCGTGCTCGGGGACGTGGCGAGCGAACTCTGTCCATGGCCGGCCGTCCAGTCCCAGCGGGGCCCACTCGTCAGTGGCTCAAAAAGAAAAAACAAAAATCGGAAAATTGGAAAATGCTGTTTGACTGCAGAAAGCCATGTTTGTTTTCGTTATTTTTGAAGATCTTGGAGGCCGAATTAGACCAAACTTAAAATAGAAAAGTTATTTTAAACTTGATAATCTACAACTTTGTCAAAAGGAATAACACCAGATTCCAATTATAAGTATGATTTAAATTGAGTTTAATCTGCTGACCCCAGTTTGACCAACAAAATCTTCCAAATTAAAAATTCTACAAGTCATATTTTTATGCATTTTCATGGAAAATGTTATATACCAATGTTGTTCAGTTGCTCAGGCACTACAACTTTGATATACAAAGTTTTTCAAAATGTTGGATTTTGTTTCACAAAATTTTGAAATCTCTATTTAAATCACATTTGGACAGATTTCTCAATTTTTCCGAAAATGACCTAAAACTCTATTCAAACCTTTATGCATGTCATGACACCAAATACCAAAGTTGTTCATTATGAAATTGTCTACAAGTGTGTTATGTATAATTTTGTCAAATTCACGACAGTATTAAAGTTACGGGGCAAATGCAAATGCAGTTGTAGAAAAATCGGTTTTTAACTCGCTTCTAAAGACTTAACCCGCTCATGCCCCTAATATGAAATGTTCATTTAATGATGCAATTTAGCTAATGATTCTAACGTAATACGCTTGAGATGCCTGGGGCATCACAATAACACACCTGAAGCGTGGGATGATTGCAAGACCGACCTATACTGCTCAAGAGAATGTATGTGGATCTTTGGGAAGGCACAATACGTAGCAAGTAAGAGGGTCCCGATCTTCCGAGAGGTATGGATAAGTCGGTTTAGAGGTGGAGAACTCTACATTGGTGAAGAAGGCTCCGAGCAATCGATCGAATCCTTACAATCACTACACCACTGCTCCGATGGTTATCGACCGCGTGACGCGCGCAATCGACCTCGCCAAAAAGCCTATCGTTCCTGCAATGCAACCGAGAGAACACAAACAAGAACGAGGAATAAACGCAATCAAGATTAATCTTGTGCACAAGTTGGGGTTTCACAAACCGATACACGAACGGCGAACTGTTCATGGCAGAATACTCTAAAGCAAAACCCATCTAATCTAATGACGGCTACAGAATATATACAAGAGAGAGGTATAGGGGGTGGCCAAGGGGTGGTAGAGCAACCCTAGGGCGTACAAAACCAGCGGGCCCAAAAACCGATCCAGCAACACCCTGGCAGATTCTGATCGTCGTGTTGTTTCGATGATTCCTGTTGACTCTGATATTATTTGGGCCTAAAACTAGATGTGTTGGAAAGCTTATCTCCTTAGCTTTCCGTCGATATGTAGAACGCCTGAAACGGAGTCTGTATGTGGCCTGGGCGTCCGTTTTACTGTGGCCTACTCCTACAGTCCGAACTGGCCTCGCGAATAAATTGGACCTCAACTCGGATTGGGTTTCAAACTTTATCTTCTCTTGGACTTTAGTCATATGTTTATTGATCATGTTCTCATCATTCTCTCATTCTTGTTTTTGAGTTATCCTCCTCTGCAAAACCGTGTTTTGATGAACCACCCACTAGAGTCATTAGGAAATGCATCCGTACCGCATACAGTACACAAACAGTGTTTTTTCACTTGTGTACAGTGCGTAAACAGTTTCACACCCGTGTCCACGGTGAGACCATCCCCAATAGGGATGTCTATATCCATTGCCTATCCCTATTCATCCACAATTCCAACTACCCTCTCTATCTGTACAGTAGCGGTACAGTGTCAAACAGTGTCAACCAGTGTATATGCAACCATTTTAGACCCGTTTGGATCCACTGACTAAATTTTAGCACCCGTCACATCGAATGTTTGGACGCTGATTAGAAATATTAAATATAGTCTAATTATAAAACTAATTGCACAGATGAGAACCAAATGGCGAGACGAATTTACTAAGCCTAATTAATCCATGATTAGCAAATGTGGTGCTACGGTAACTGGCCGTTAATTATAGATTAATTAAGCTTAATAAATTCGTCTGCTCGGTTAGTCCGTTTTTTAATTAAATAATATTTAATATTTCTAACCGAATATCTGACGTGACACATCACCCTTAAGGATAGTCGAAGCTGTACACTGAACCACGTCACATCACAGTTGCATGTGCAGCGGCGTGGCGCTGTACCACTGCGACCAGTACGCCTGTTGTCGTCAGTGGTGTGGGCTGGTATTCCGCGCCGTCTGGCACGCGGCACATGCCCGGGAGACACGCACGGCATGGGCCCTCGGCCCGATAAATGATGTGTCCGCTTCCTCCCCCTCCACCACCCCAATGCCCACAATCAATGCCACCGACACGCCGAATTTTTACCCCGTCCGCCGCGTCGGAAAAACTAAATTATCCTCGCTCTGAAAAGCCGTGCGGTCGCTGCCGGCGGTACAGAACAAAACAGCACGCTCTGCTCTGTTCCCTTCTTTCTACCGGAGCGGCGGAGCGCCCCTGGAATGGTGGCAGCTGCCGCGGCTGCTTTCACGCCTGCCTCCGTCGCCTTCCTCCTCCACTCCAGTCCGGTCCAGCCATCTCTCTGTTGAGTCACTGCCTGCGCTAGCTGGGGAGTGAGTGCCTTCCAAGTGCCCGTGGCTGCCTGCGCCACCGCCAACAGCACAGCCGGCCGAGATCTTTACCCTGCGCTGTCGGTCACCGCTCCAGACTCCACGCACCTGCGCGTGTAGCTAAAAGCTTTTTCGCTTGCCAGGACAAGAAAGGCTCTCATCACACTCTGCGGCTCCCGGCCGTGTCTGTCCAAGCGGGCGGCCAGGGGAAGGGAAGGCTGTCGGTCGGAGAGCGGAGGGGATGAAGACTCGGAGCTCCGCGAGGGGCGAGCCGCGGCGGCTTGGGAATGTGGCTCTCCTCGCCCTCATGCTCTGCTCCGTCGTCGCGCTCTCCCTCATCCGGGGAAGGTTCGCCCCCATCGGTCCGTATCTGCTGCCACCTACCCTCTGTTTCTTCGTCGTCGTCGTCTTCCCCCCGACGGATGGCCGGATTCCTGGTTGCTGTGAGCTGATTCCGGAGCGCCCTTCCTTCTTGTTCTGCAGTCACCAGCGCAGGAGACGCTATCAAATCCGAGGAGGAGGACGCCGCGGCGGTGGTGAGCAAGGCGGCGGCGGCTGTCGGCATTAACGCCGGCGGCGACGAGGCCGCGGTGGAAGCTGGCGCTGCTGGTGGTAATAAACTACTCTGCCTCCGGCCTTTCTCCGTTGTTCTGGATAAGATTAGTTAGGATCTGGATATCTGATCCGATGAGCGTCGGTCGGTGGGTCGGTTGAGCAGATCTGCTCTCTCACCTGCTCCGGCCGTCCCCTTCCTTTTCGTAGCTTCCCTCGCATTTCCTTTTTTTTCGATTCGACTTGAATCGTGTCAAAGTAGAAGGTTGAGCATCAGATCTGGCTGCCCCTGCAGAGGAAAGAGACAAGGAGGATGAGTCGGCGGCGGCGGCGGTCAAGGATGCCGGCGGCGCCTCCGCCTCCGCGAAGCCGGTGTGCTACGAGACGAGCCGGCGCTCCGACACCTGCGAGGCGTCCGGCGACGTGCGCGTGGTGGGGGGCGCCCAGACGGTGTACGTGGACACGCTGGACCGGGAGTGGAAGACCAAGCCCTACTGCCGGAAGCACGACAGCTACGCGCTGTCGCACGTCAAGGAGTGGGCTTTGAAGCCGCTCGCGGCGGCGGAGGCGGCGGCGGCGCCGCGCTGCACGGTGAACAGCTCGGCCACGGCGTTCGTGCTGTCCACGGGCGGGTTCACGGGCAACCCGTTCCACGACTACACGGACGTGCTCATCCCGGCCTTCATCACGGCGCACCCGCTCCGCGGCGAGGTGCAGTTCCTGGTGAGCAGCTACAAGTCGTGGTGGGTGAGCCGGTACCTGCCCATCTTCCAGCAGCTGAGCCGGCACGAGGTCGTCGACGTCGACGCGGACGCGGCCGGCGAGGTCCGCTGCTACCCGCGCGTGGTGGTGGGGCCGACGTTCCACCGCGAGCTGGGCGTGGACGCGTCCAAGACGCCGCCGCCCGGGTTCTCCACGTCCGACTTCCGCGCCATGCTGCGGGGCGCGTTCGGGCTGGAGCGCGCCACGGCGGCGCCCAGCGGGGACCGGTGGGACATCCGGCGCCGCCCGCGGCTGCTGATCGTGTCGCGGCGCCCGTCCCGCGGGCGCGCGTTCACGAACGAGCGCGCCATGGCGGACATGGCGTCGAGCCTGGGGTTCGACGTGCGCGTGGGCGACCCCGAGGCGACGTCGGACACGTCCAAGTTCGCGCGGCTGGTGAACTCGTGCGACGTGATGGTGGGCGTGCACGGCGCCGGGCTCACCAGCATGGTGTTCCTGCCCGCGGGCGCCGTCGTCGTGCAGGTGGTGCCGTACGGCCGGCTGGAGTGGCTGGCGCGGAGCACGTTCGCGGAGCCGGCGCCCGGGATGGAGGTGCACTACCTCGAGTACGCCGTGCAGCTGGACGAGACCACGCTGAGCGAGCAGTACCCCCGCGACCACCCCGTGCTGGCCGACCCCATGGCCATCCACAAGCAGGGCTGGAACGCGCTCAAGACCACGTACCTGGACAAGCAGAACCTGCACCCGCACCTCGGGAGGCTCAAGAACACCTTCCTTAAGGCGCTCAGCTTGCTGCCGCACGGGCGGGACGACTGATTATGAGTTGGAGGACTGCTGCAAAATTTGATGCTGCTGCTGCTGCTTCGTCTTGTAGACCAAAGTTTGGATTTTATTAGAGCTCCTATAGCAGTAGTGGTAGCAGATGTATATGGTTCCTAATGGTAATACTAGTAAGTAGTGCTTTTTTTTCATGCTTTTTTTGTTGTTTCGTTCTTGAGTAGTGCAGTACTTGCTTGTTGTACCAGTACAAACAACGGCAAGTAGTGGTACGTGGATGTCGCAGGGAAAGTACTGTAGTAGTAGTGTTTAACTGTTTATAACGTACTTGTCCCTCCCCCTGTCTTTTTGATCTTGGATTATGTTATGTATGGTACTCTGCTCACTGCTCCATCAATGACACAAGTGTCAAGGGCAGGAGGATTAATAAATCAAGCAGAACTCTTTTTCTATTCTATATACTATGAAGTCCTGACCTGATGAATCAAGCACACCTTGTACAGAAAACTATATATACAAAAAATACTATCAAGAGAATTAATTGTGCAGTTAGTAATTTATATTGAATTGAAGTGGAGAGCTACGAGCAAGTTTTGCCTAGTAGTACCAGGTCTGAGCTGGAGGCCTGTAATGGTGTGTGACGTCAATGGAGGTGCTGACGGAGGGCAGATTCAAGACGAATCCATCCCTCTCCGGACTTCCGGAGGTGGGCGGCATCGAAGGAGATGCTCTCTGTCCTCCGGCTGTCACGCACGGGGAAGAGGGATCGTGTTGCTCTGTGGGTTGTGCAAGACTGCAAGTGCTCGGCGCGTGGCGTGCTTCTGGGAAAAAGGCGCCACCACCGTTTTGTCCACGCACCGCATTGGAAACGAAACCTTCCTGACTCGAGACACGTGGTGTGGCCTGTGGGAGTGCGGCGAACTCAACCTTGTACCCGCTTTCGGCGTCCAAAGCCTCTCTCAAGGGCAGATCTAATCTTAGAAGCGGTATGTGTATGTAGGTATAATCTGTACCGCTGATTATCCATGAATGCATATTCTCGAGATATGGAACCAAGAAGTATATGTCATGTCAAATACATAGACCGTATGGAATTTGCAACGTACTCCACGAACATATAGAAATAGCACTGTCGTTGGTAGTGTAGCTCGCCTTTCAAATTTCGAACGACGATATAGATACAGTGGCCGAGGCGGACGGAGAAGCACGGTACCAGTTTATTAATTTTTCTCCATTCCCTCCCCCTTCTAAGCTTCCGATAGCTTGGTGACAAAATAGAAAAGATGGAGGAAGGAGGCCATTCTATGGATCCAATGATTATTGAAGCAAATCTTTCCAAGAACAGATCCGTTCCTGTCCATTCATCAACTGAAGCTGAATCGGTGGATTCTAGGTACGAATCTTTCGCCTCTCTCCCTAAGTGCTTCTTGTACGGAGCAGATGTTGGATGATTTTACTATCGGAGATGATACTGGTCAGTATCAGTCACGAGAAGTTGAACATCAGTTTGGGTTTCGGACTAATAGGTGATTTTTTTGTCAAGCTCCACGTGTCTGATAGTTTGAGACTTTTGATTCAGTCGTTAGAAACTTTTTTGTTAATCAATTTTAGTTTCTGCTTTCTAAGGGCATTGACTACTGAAAAAGGTTGTCTTTAGATATGGATTTGAACTGCGCTTTTTCAGGATGGTCAGTAGATTTGACAGGGTAAGTTGTATTACTTTTATTTTATTCCATTATTATCCTAATAAATCATATTTGTGGTCGCTGTATTGTCTTATAATTTGGTTGCCTAGGAATAAAGTGAATATCATCGGTACTAGCGCTGAAGGTGTACAAGCAATGAATCTTGACCTCAATAGATGTGAGTATACCCAAATCTATTATATAAGATTGGATGCTTTAATTTGGGTTTCGTGCTTGATAGTAGTGTGTTACAAATAAAATAAAATTAGTATTGTTATAGCTATTATGGACTCTTAACTTTGAGACCTGTTAGGTGTCCTAATTTAGTTCATTTAATAAAATTGTTTGATTGTTAGAATGTGTTTCTAGTTTTTAGGGTAATTGTTTTTCGAGAATATAGCGTAGTTGTATTGTTATAATTATTAGTGTTCATGTAAATCAAAATTTTATTATGTCCCGTTTTAACATCCAACTAAATTATTACGTAAACCTAATTTCCTACTTACTCAATGGCATTAGTGCTTATTGTTGCAGGACACAGTGTTTCGAAAGGGCTATAGAAAATGAGTTTACAGCTGACTTTGTAATGGCTGGTGTTGAAGACAATGTTGAAATTTTAGCCGATATGGCTGCAAGGTAATATATTCATGGGTGCTGTGTATTTATATACAATTCATAAATGTATTTTCGTGAAATGACGAAAAAGGTAGCTTTGTTACTGAACTTATAATTGTGTAAATTATTTTAGAAGGATATTCATTAGATATATTCTGTTATGTTATAAAGTGCAATATATTTCGTGAAAATAATTTTTTTTCGATTTTTATACATGGAAAACACTGAATGCACTAGAATAGACCTTAACATAATACCTAATGAGTTCACTATGGAAACTGATTCTGTGATGGCTGAATCTTCAATGTTCGCTGTCAGTTTCGTGGGGACAACCGGAGATATACCTAAAACAGGTTGGAAAAGAAGGTAATTCTTCTTTTGTATAAACTCAAGATGATGAATTGTTGAGATTTAGTTGCTAAAAATTGTTTTTATTTACCTAAATTCTGTTTAATTGTTCTCAATTGTGTTCATTGAGTTATTAAAACTTAATTGTTCTCAATTGTGTTGTTGCAAGCTATGCTAGTCATATGTTATACAGTTATTTAGTAGAATAGATTTGCAAGTTAACAAGTAAAACAATTTAGAAGTAATACAGAATGCATGCAAATTCTAGTAAACTTATACTAAAGCTTTTTTTTACCACAGGAAGACTGCTATTAAGGGGCCTCGTTTCCATGAGCCTATTAGAGGAAGGCAAAGTGCTTTACAAAAAGCATTAATGAAGTATGCAGATCGATCCACATCTTATGCTATAGATCCTTGTGTTGGCACTGAATTTGACACTAAGAGGAAGCATATGAGTATTATAATCTATACTCGTAGGAGTGTGGTTTTGGTATATGTTGGGGGACTCCTCGGTTTTCAGTAAGCAAGAAGAATAGATATATTGCAGATGAGGATCGTTATCAACTTGGACAAGAATTTGTCTGCAGCTGCAATGTAAGTAATCTAAAGACATCTAAGTATTACACATCATGAAGTCTGAACTATTTCATTGGATCTTTACATGATTATAGTGTTGAAATTGATATTCTTTCTACATATGTACTAAAATTGATTATTTCCTAGGGTAAGCCAGCCAAAAATACAAAGAAATCTACCACTCGTACTAATTGTTCTGCACTTCTAAGATTGGCAAGAACTGAAGATCACGAATGGATTATTGTACAACATAATGTTGAATACAATCATGAACTTTCAAATACCTGTGGATAGAAGAGACAATGGTCATCTCATCATCACTTGGACATGTACACAATAGATCTTATCAAGAAGCTGAGGAAAAATAATATTGGTATTACACAGTTGTATAGTATACTAGTAGATTATTTTGGTAGCATTGGTAATGTACCAACCACCAAAAGATGTTTGAGCACTCTATGTCATAAGATTAATCGGGAAGAGTCCCAAGATGACATCAACAAGACTTTGAATCTATTCCAAAAAAAATAATGAAGGTGGATCTAGGTTTTGTATATGTTGTGCAACCTGATGAAGATGGAAGAATCAAGACTTTAATGTGGACCAACAGCAGAAACAGGAAGCAGTATAGCATATTTGGTGATGCCATAACATTTGACACCGCATATAAGACCAATTGCTATGATATGCCATTTGGTATGTTTGTTGGTGTAAACAATCATTTTCAGAGTGTTCTGCTAGCTGGTGTATTAATGACAGATGAGACAATAGAAAGCTTTGAGTGGGTGTTCAAACAATTTCAATCCTTGATGGGTGGTACAGCACCGAAAACTATACTCACAGGTATTTCCATGACCTTTTCTATGGAAATCTTGATTTTGTATATTTCTCTGTGATTTGTAAATGTTAGTATGATTATTTCCAAACCAGTGTAGAGCTTGCTGCTGTATGGAACGAGACGGTACATCGTTGGTGCAAATGGCATGTACTACGAAGAGTGAAAGAGTGTGCTAGTCCAAAGTACAACAAAATCAAAGAATTTAAGGATAAATTCCATAAGATGTTAAATGAAATGCTAACAATTCCAGAATTTGAAACATGTTGGTTAGAACTTATGGAGGAATATGGTCTCGAAGATAATGCATTCTTAAAACAAATATATGAAACAAGACATAAATGGGTGAAGAGTTATTTCAGTGATGTATTCTGTGCTAGGATGACTAGCACACACCGTAGTGAGTAGGGTCCAGAACATATAGTTTGCTTACAGACATGTCAAATGTATACACACACTATATGCTGTCAACTATTATCGGAACAATCAACTAGAAAGAAAATTCGAACAAATTTAGGTTTTAACAAATGCAGAGAGAAGGAACAGATGCAGAATGATACAAGGTATGAAAAGAGGAGGGATATTACCATCTAGGCACAATGGTAAGCAGTAATCCAATTGCAAGAATTGGTTGAAAATAGATTAGGAAACCTCGGTACTTAATCCAGCAAGAGAAACCATCTATATGAAGAATTGCTAAAAATGAAGATGGAAAGTATAAGTTGATTGGATAGATATATAATGGGAACATAAAAAGACATGTGGGTAAAAACTCACAGCAAAGTCAGTCTCGAAGAAATGGTGCCAATGGCACAAATAATCATCAACCTCAATTATGGAATTAAACTGATTGAACCTTCTAATTATAGCGTCAACAACTTCAGGATGACATAAATTATGGCCGGTGAATGAATGCTTTAATTGCAATGCAGTAAGTGACAAAGTAACGAGGAAACGGATGGGCAATGATAACATATTGAAGCCTAGGAAAGTATAAGCGTAATGGGAATGTAAGTGAATAGTAGAGTTATGAAACAGGAAATATAAAAGTGCGGAGGGAGGGTATGAGATACCATTCACATGCTTCATTGGTATCCAACTCGAAATAGTTGTACACAGTATCAGTAACTGAAGATTCAATAGAATGATCATGATGAACATCAGACCAAGGAATACAGTAAGTTGTAGAAGCAGGCATTTCACATTTATCGTTGTCTTCATACATTTTCTGATAGTATAGGACTTTGGAATCATCTGATGCAAGACCAAGAGGACATCCAGGTTCATCAGTATTGTTCATGATTGTAACGCCTCCATGTTCGAAACAAAATCTTTAGCAAACTTGATAGTGCCTGATTTAGGAGACAACTGGGCACGGTAGGCAGATGCAGTGGATACATCTTGGGAGCCAAGGGAAAAAGGAACAGGGAACAATGTCTTGATCGGGTGAATTACTTCTGTATTTGCATTAATTGGCACATGATATCTTTGACTCAATTGAATGCCAAGATCAAAAGAAGGTGGATCAGGGGCTATATGTGCATGCGTGGAATAATGAAGACATAATTGGTACAGCGGAAAAAGTGGAGCATAAGGAAGGAAGGCAAAAAAGTACCTAAAGCACTCATTTTGTGATGATATTGAAAGCTGTCACATTTGATCCGCTTCAGATCAGTTGCACTAGATGTAAATGAAGGTTCACAGCTAGACGAAGCAGCTAGAAGGGCAAAGAAATATATTAATTATAATCTGTATAGAGTACAGCTACAGAGGAAGATAACACACATATATGTATCAGGAATTGCACTTTCATCAGTATACCCACTAGCGAATAAAGGCACTGCACTCTATGGGTCCGATGATCCTACATGTGAAATATATGAGTACATGAATGGATAGATAGTAGGGAAAAAGGTAACATAGTACAAACAATCACCATGACAATCGGGTTGGCGTTGTTTCCGGATGCAGGAGGTGCTTGCATTATGGTCTAGTGTTTGCAAGTCCAGCAATCCCAATATTATCAACATGCCAGTCAACTATTGCACAGCTATCCCGGTTCAAAGCAACTCTCATATCAAGAACATGTATCAACATCTGAGGAAAGAGAAACAAACATTTGGTGTAGCAGGGCATGGAGTACAGATTTCAAGTCATTGATCTTTCTGTTAACATGTACATCATGCTTTTGAAGATATGAACGAAGGCGAGCATCCTGCAATAACATAAAGAACCAAGGAGGAACCACGAATTCAAATGTAACAAGGAAAAAAGGATGAAAACATGCAAGAATCTAATGAAACGAAAGAGAGGAATTTGTGTATTACCAAGGAAGGATACTTGGTTTTGATGTATTCACCAACATGTCCAACAACTTCAAAGGACAGATGATCAGGAAATTTAGGAACAGGTAATGATGTAGGTGTCACAGGACTATGAGGAGGAGCATTTGCTGGTTCAAAAGCAATAGAAGGCCGAGAATAAGTAGGCATGGGAAGTGGAGGACGATGAAAACTACGTTGGCCAACATTGTGTTTTTTAGTCGTACGAGAAGCGCGGTGCATGTACACAGAACATCCAAAAGGACGAAGCTACAAGATGACAGGGCAGCAGTGTTAATGAATTACAGAAAAAGTATAAGGCAATAGAGAAAGAAGAGATGCTTACACCAGCAAAATGTTTGAATTCATTGTCTGAAGCAGAAGCACATGATACAATCATCTTACGCAGGATAGATGAGTTGAAATCAATCATACGAGGGATATTGGTGTGCGGCATATTCAGTTCGCGAAGATTAATGCTATCGAGGAAAAGGATCTGCAATAAGAATGAAAATTTCATAATGTAGAATCAGCAGATGCGTACATACAACGAATATATCTGAGAGCAAAATTGCATTAAAAAGAAAAACAAACCTGCAGGAAGAAATGGCACCCTGTGATAGAAGTGATAGAACCCTTTCGAACAATATCATCTCGAACCTTCTGGGCAGACTCTAGCAAATTGCGATGAACATAAGCACACCAATTGAACCTATCCAACTTGTCAACATCTTTGAGGGCTCCCCATAAATCAAGAGTCCCAAAATCATGCTTGATTCTGGGTGCTAGCAAATGACCAACAACAAAGACAACAAAAGTCATTGATCAAGTTCTTGACGGCTTGAGTTCTCATCTAGCTTATGTTTCATAATATCTTCAAGACCTTTGAGGCTCCGAGCATCATCAATCAAACCGATAGCCACACGTATCATTTCTATCTGACCGGGTGTAATCTCAACACTATCAACATCAAGGTCACCACATGGAATTCTCAAGACAAACCAACATGTTTCCCATGAATGGAAATACGATTGATTTCAAATATTTCGAGGCAGCTCTCAATAGGATCGAGTTTACTCAGCAACCATAGAGACAACTTGAGATTCAACTTAGCAATATGCGGAATAAGCAGAATACGTCCCCACCCAATCTCCCGAACTAAATGCTTCTTCAAATCACAGAACTTGGAGACTGACTTCGTACACACGGCCAGGTGAACATCGATTGGTGACGGTAAGGAGCAGAAACAGCTTCTTCACCACTAGAAGAACCATCCACCGTACGGCGGCCAACTGGTGCGGATGCAGACAGATGCACAGGACGCTTGGGCTTCGAGTCATAACAGAAACTGGGCATCCAACCTGGAGGCTTTTTCCGGTCCATGGAGGAAGCTAAAGAATGGTGGGCACATGAGCAGAGGGTTACTAAGGGGGGCAGGGGAAGGAACGGAACCGGGGGATATCAGAAAGAATATATATGGGGGACGAAATGTACCAAGCTATACTGAAGTGTTTAGCGTTGTCCAAAAAGAATAGAGGACGGAACAGGAATGTTGAACAACATTTTAAAATGGGTAAACACTTGAAACCGTTGAATATAGCCATTTTAATATGACTACCTCAATAGATAGGAATATGTCAGGTACGGGAAGGAACTGTTGAATCGCACTACCTCAGTAAAACGATATAGGACTGTTCATTAACATTTAAATAGGCGTAAACACTTAGGAGAAAAACACATAGCCAGCTCTCTAATGGACCGGATAAACAGTATGGTCAACAAACTTTAATGGACGCGACAGTACGGTACAGGCTTTATGGCTCATCACACAATGCTGAGGGTCTCGACACAGTACCAAAAGGCTGCCTATACCTGTCACGCGAGCGGAGAAAAATAAAAATATGGGGCGGAATACAAATGAACAAGACAAACGCGCACACATCCCTAAATAGGTTTCGCACCGCCGTACAGATTCCAACTGGACCAGATACGGACCAAATACACACCACACGTACAAGCCGTGGTAAAATCATTTTGCGCTCTCAAGGGTCAAAACTCTAACATTAGACTAGATTGATGTGGATGCTTCGATGTGAGGATCAAACGGCTTGAGAGGTTCTTGGCTTCTTGCCACTTTATTGCGGAGCGTCTAGTAGATTTTGTTCAAAATTTTGATTGTTTGTCTAATTCAAAATTTGAATAAATTATTATTTATTCTGTTATCATATGTTTTATCACTAATTATAGTTTGTGTATGATTATAGTTTGACACGTTGAAACAAAAATTGAATAAATGAAGGATTAAAGTTATGCAAAAATGTCAAACGTCATATATTTGTGAGCTGAGGGAGTACAGATATATCCCTTAAAGTCGCGGTTGAGTTTTTACATAACTTCAATTATTTATCCTATTTAAAGATATACGTTATTATTTATTTTGTTGTGATTTGTAGCAAGTTTGAGCATGACATGTTTTTTTATATGTCTACATAAAATTTTTGAATAAGACGAATGCTTTTTTGAATAAAACGAACAAGGAAGTACGAAAAAAATCAAACATGACATATATTTAAATTTGAAAAGAGTATGAAATGCAGTATTGCCATTCCATTTTTTATTGCAAAATCGTTGGCAAACTGACTCGAAGAAGAGCTATTCTGGTGACATCCATTGTTGCCAGCATGCTTTCACAAGGTTACGGACGAGTGGGCCTTGATCCACGGGAGGCCTGCACACGTGGGAGAGGGTTCGGTGTGGCCGGGATGGGTCATGGCCCAGCCCGCGCGCGCGCGTGCGTCGAGATGGAATGGGATGGCCCGGCTGGCGGCCTGTGGGTAAATTCGGCCTGAGTGATGATGGCTGGGTTTAGTTTCTTTGTTTTTTCTTTTAAACAAACTAGCACATATACTGATCGTTCAAACATCACAAACCCCGCGCAAATGATCTAGTCATTTTTAATGAAATTTATCACAATTAATATTTTAGTTAAAAGAGTTGTAGCACTTTAACATACACCCCCAAATTAAGGAGCTCTTGCATAACTTAAACTACCTAAGTAATTAAGTTAGGTCAAATACATTTTACTTAGAGGTGTTGCAAATTCTAGTTAGAGACTTGTTCATGAAACAAACTTATCTTAGTTTAAATCGTATATAGTTACTATTTGAATTGTAAATTGTCTAACATGAAATGCAACCTCTCAATCCAAACAACAAAGTTTTTGAAAACCAAGATCCGAGAGTTTGCTAATTGGCACCCCATAAAAATGGGACGTTGCATCACTAATATGACTTTTTGAGGTAGACGAGATTGTATTGTTAGAGGTGAATGATGCATAGATGGGAATATCTTTTAGAGAAGCAAAGACGTTCTTTGAACAGAGGATATAGAGGGCTCCTTTGGAGATAGCTGATCCTCTTCATAAATGCTTGCAGTACGTACTTGCCAGTGTCATATTAGAAGAACGTAACCCTGCTTTAGCTTCCATCTCTATTTTAAGCATTTTTTGTCCAATGATCACGAGTTTAGCTTACATGTTCTCATAATAAAATATAGCAAGAACACATGTATAATACATATTAAGCTCCACGTTCTTTTTTATTTTTAGTAGGTTAAAATATGGTAGGAGCACAGCTATTGTCAGCTCATACAAGATCCTTAATAGACCCACCTAGTTACATTTCTTCATAAAAAGGAAAAAGTCTACATTATCCCCCTGACCTTTACATGTAAAGGTGGTCTACATCAACGCCTAACCTTTGAAATCGGATGTTTAACACCCCAAAGTTTGCAAAACCGGGCAAATAACCCCCTCGGTCGGTTTTGTGGGCGGTATTGGTGACGTGGCGTGACAGCATGGCAATGGGGCCCACATGTCAATTTATTTTCTTGTTTTCCCCTCTTTACTCGCTCTGTTCCTCTCTCTTCCTCACAACACCACCGGCCGCCCGCCTCCTCTACTTGCTCGGCCTCCTCCGCGTTCCTCCGCCTGCCTGTGTGCCAACACAGGTTGCCGCCGCCGCGCTCTCCCCTCCCCGTGTGCCGTCCCTGCTCCTCCGCCGCCAGCCCTACTCCCCAACACTAGACCCCTCTCTCTATCCGCCGGTCCCCACTCATGCCGCCGGCTTCGCTTCTCCGCCCCGGCCTCACTTCCCGTCGCTAAGCCCTGCTCCCCAGCGCCGGTCGCGCTCCCTGCGCCACCGATCCCCGCTCCCATGCTGGCCCCACTCCTCCGCGTCAGCCCGCCTCTGGCCATCATACCTGCTACTCCGCGCCGGCGCCGCCTCCGGTCGTCCTTCCTGCTCACCTGTGTCAGCCCTGCCCCTCTCCGCTGGTCCCCGTCCCTCGCACCGGCCCCTTCCTCTTCTGCTTGCCCGCTCTCTCCTTCCCCGCGTTCCTTTCTCCCCGCGTCAAGCAGGGAGCCAGAGGCCGACATGGCAAGGAGGCGGTGGAGCGTCTTTGTGGCATCGGTGGGGGAGCCAGTGACGGTGAGGAGGTCCACGGCGGCGGAGGTCCGCGAGAGGAAGAGTAGGAATGGGGCATGGAGGTGGAACACTGCGCGGGAGGCTGCGCGAGCTTCCACGCCATTGGTCCCCGCCTGCCCCATCTTCTCTCCACGCGTTCCTCTCAGCGACAGGCACTCTCCAGCTACGCCTTCGCGCACCGAGCTTGCAAGTGGGTGGGCGGGGGCTGGCAACCGGCGACTGTGGGAACTCCAGCACGGAGAAGAACGCGGGCAAGCGGAGGAACACAGAGGAGGCAGGGCAAGCAGAGGAGGCAGGCGGCCGACGGCGTCGTGGGGAAGAGAGGGAAATAGAGCGAGTAAAGAGAGAAAAATTAAATAAACTGACATGTGGGTCCCACTGCCACGCTGTCACGCCACATCACCAATACTGCCCACAAAACCGCCCGAGGGGGTTATTGTCTAGTTTTACAAACTTTAGGGTGCCAAAGATCCGGTTTCAAAGGTCTAGACTACCTTGCAAAGGTCAGGGGGTAATGTAGACTTTTTCCTCATAAAAAGTTACGATCTAGCATTCTATACAATGATTGGTATGGTATCCATGAAAAAAAATACCCCCTCCATCTCAAATTTTAAGGGGTTTAGGCCTCTCTAATTTCATTCATTACTCTGCTCAATATGTATTTGTCTAGATTCATGAACATCAATATGAATGTAGGACAGATAAAAGAAGTGCTAGATTGCTTTATAATTTGGATGGAGGGAGTAAGACCTATCCCAAAGACAATAGAGAGTGTTCCTCCTTTTAAAACATATAAAAAAAGGCCAGGAATAATTGTGTGCATGGCAAACAGAAATAACGGAGTGCTTTCATGCTTTATACTGGAAATTAGTTCTATTCACCTCTTCAATTTACAGCCACTCATGCCCCCAACGGCCCAACCCAAGCAATGCAACCCCCCACCCTTACAAAAAAAAAGGAAAAAACTTAAAACCTCTAGCTATATAGAGACAGTCATAAAATATATTCCATATTTTCTCCTACATCAGTTTTCCTAAATATCCACATCGAGGGTGACTAATTACCCTGGATTTAAGTGGGAAAGAAGATGGTGTAGGATGCCGCCAAGTATAGGAGTTTGTTAAAGATAACTGTTGGAGGGAGACTTTTACTTCTAGAATCTTATAATAAACTATATGGGCTAGTTTAGTAATGTCATTTCCCTTAATGAATGGAGGAAATTGAGGAAAAAATGAACTAATTTTTTCTCTATTCCCTAGAAAAAATGAGCTTCCTAAACTAGCACTACACTCCTCAACACACAATACTAGTCATATGTTAACCCTCGCTCTGATCCCATGCCATTAGCTTCCTCTCGCTCCTTATTCCTACCCTCTTTCTTCGAGTTTTTTTTTTTTTTTTGAAATGATGGCAATGTGACAATCTTCTGGTAAAAGGTGAAAAATAAATACAGGTAGTTAGGAGTTGGAGTTACATGCCAAAACCGACTGAAACCACAAACCCAAAAGTAAGACTCGTAAAAAGCTACAACAACGAGCTGACTCCAAGGAGTGACGTCGTGACGGCAACATCGCCATCACAGCAGGGGACCGTGCCTGCACTCCAGTCTCCACTCTCCAGTCGACTAGTACGTACATCGTCAGCATCACACCAAATGAAGGGCATATACTTTGTCAGCACGCAACTTTCCTTGGATCCATTTCTTAAGAATCATGCTAACTTTGTTGGCATCCATTTATTAAGAATTAGCTCGAACTGTTCGTGAATCGTGATGGCAACTAGCTAGTGTCCAACATCACTAATGGCTTAATTTGTGGTAGTGCAACTGTGCAAGTACATGAAGCAATTAGAATGGTAATCACAATCAATCATGGAATGTTGTCCCCTGCACTAGCTAGGTAGCACCAAAGTAGACATGTCAGTTCATCATTGTTGATCTCTTGTTTATGTGAAAAGTCAACACTAGCATCATTCTTTCTTGGAGATAATGCATGGTTAATAATTAGGAGTTTCGGCACATAGAGTAGTATTGTTATTGTCTGTGGCATTTATATTTCTCCGATCCATAAGCGGCTGGGTCTGGGTGGGTTACATATATATACGTACTAGTTAACTGCTGCTCAAAATAAATAGAATTAAGTCCAAATTAGCAGCAAGAAAATCAGCATGACTGACTGATCGAATTCGAATTTGCCAGAGAACGACAAAAAGGACGAGGTGCCCGGCCCGGCCGGTGGCCCTCTCACAGGTCACAGTTAACAAATTAATTAACAGAGAGAGAGTTAATTAATTCATCTCCTCGATCTAGTTGGCCGTAGTCGTCTTGAAGGGCGCGGCGGCCTTGAGGTTGTGCACGATGTCCTGCACAGAGCCGATGCTGGCGGCGACGGAGATGAGGAGGCAGACGAAGCTCATGGCCTGCAGCATCCACCAGCGTGGCTCGCGGCGGCCGATCTTGAGCCTGGCGACGTGCATGCTGACGGGGAAGTAGACGGAGAGCGGCCAGAAGCCGAGCGCGCCGATGAGGCCCAGCACGGCGTTGAAAAAGGGCAGGAGCATGGCGACGAGCGTGGTGAACATGATGAGGATGGTGCGGAGGACGAGCTTGAGCGGCGCGACGGCCACGGTGGCCGGCGGCGCCCGGGACGAGGAGGAGGAGAGGCACGGCGGCAGGCGCAAGTAGTAGGTGGCGTTGATGAACTTGGCGTCGGGCCACCGGCACGCGACGCAGCTCTCGAGCCGCGCGAAGATGGGCTGCGCGAACACCTGGTACGCGCCGATGAGGTGCACGATGACGCAGACGTTGGCGACGTCGACGAGCCAGAAGGGCTCGTAGAAGGCGAAGCCCGTGAGGATGTTCCCCGGCGCGGCGTCGCCGAAGGCGGCGTACCCCGTGCAGCCGAGCAGGAGGTAGAATACGGTGGTCATGCCGAGGCCGTAGAAGGAGGCGCGCTTCATGGTGCGGTTCTCGGCGGGCGGCGCGCGCAGCGTGTCCTGGATCTCGATGAGCACGTCCGCGAAGGTGTAGGAGAAGGCGATGTTGCCGAGCGCGAGGAGCACGTTGAAGGCCTTGGCGCCGTCGCCGCGCGCCGCGCCCGCCAGGGCGGCTCCCGCGAGCGTGCCGCGCGCGGCGCCGCCGTGCGTGCCCCACCACTTGGCGGCGCAGAGGCCCAGGCTGATGAAGGAGTAGCCGAAGGAGGTGGCGACGGCGACGACGGAGAGCCAGGCGATGTTGTGGAGGCTGGGCAGCTGCGAGAGCAGCAGCTGGAAGAGGCCGAACACCACCATGTACGTGCTTCCCGACGGGTTGCAGCCGGCGCCGCCCAGGCCCTCCCGGTGGAAGCAGTTGACGCGTTTCACCGCGCTGCATGCATCCATGGATCGAATAATGTTAATTACTGTACTACTAGTACTACTATTACAGTATGTCGTTGTCATCAGAGTATCAGACAGACAGTTCGTTAGAGACTGACGTATGTAGGTATGTACATACGTTAACCACTACAGCACGTACTCCCAGTGCACATTCAGCATGCCAGTCGTCACGCCGGATACGTGGCCGGTGGATGCGTGCGTACGCAAGGCAGCATATGGCCACCACCACCAGTCCACCAGGAGCCATAGCATCGTTAGTTGGCTCATGCGTGCAGCATCGGCAAACATTCGGTCGAGATGTGTGATGTGGTTACAACTGATTCTCGATCGCCTGGTTTCATGGGGCCGGCCGGGGAAGAAGGAAATGCGGCAAAAGCCACGGGGATCCCGCCACCTTTCCGGTGGCCGGCCTCGGCGGTTGCGTTGCGTTGCGCCGCCGACATAGCGCAGCGCATGCCGGTACGTACGGTGGTGCAATGAAAACATATGACGACGATGGTGCATGCAAATGCTCGATCGATCGAGCATCAGAAATTGATCGATTAAAGAGGAGAAGAGGTTAATTGATCAGCTACGACGACGTACATCATGCTGGCGCTGGCGGTGATGGTGTATCCGACGAGCGTCCCCCAGAGGTTGACGTACTGCGCGCAGCCGCAGAGCAGGACGTTGGTGCGGCCGAGGTAGCAGCGCACGGCGTCGATGTACTCGCGGTTGACGGCGCCGTGGACGGGGTCCGGGTAGCGGTAGCAGTCGGCCAGCAGCGCCGAGGTGTAGTAGGTGACGCAGGAGAAGCCCAGGAGGACGAGGGGCCCCGCCACCCACCCCAGCTGCGCCACCGTCCACGCCAGCGCCAGCACGCCGGAGCCCACCACCGCCGCCACGATGTGCGACGTCGCCGTCCACACCGTCCCTGCATATGCAGCAGAGAGTGATCAGAGTAAAGCAGCATATTGCATCCATCAAATAAAATAAACTGATGATGATCGTACATGATATGCATGCAATTAAACGTAACCTTGCTGGCTACAACATGATCTCGTCGATCGACCGATCCATGAACTTAACATACCTTGCCTCTCATGATCGTCACCGGCGGCTTCTGCATCGTACACTACCGTCGTTCTCCTCTCCATTATCTGGCTATCTCTCTCTCTCTCAGGAGCTCTCTAACCGTCCTCTTCGTACTCCCACTCTTGTGTGCCGGCCCTGAGCTGTTGATGTGTCCTCTGGCTGAGAGTGATGAGCTGCTGAGTGAGTGCGCGACGAGGCACGAGCCACAACCCAAACAAGGGTAGTATATATAGGGCCAGCGCGCAGCCAGCAGGCTACCAAGAAATAAAGCAACAAAGCATAGAGAGAGAGCTAGCGAAACAGTAGTATGGTGAAAATAGAAAGATGATTAAAGCAGCAGCTAGCGTATACGGATCATCAGCAAAGGCAAAATTATTTTGGGGTGCGCGCAGGCAGTCCCGATCGATGGATGGATCGGCTTTAGTTTATGTTGATCTGGTGGATTGCCTCAATTATGAGCGAGCACAAGTCGTCGCAGCTGCGCTGGAGAGCATGCAATATGCTGCTTTACTCTGATCGATCCATCAGGGATGTAGTATGCAGGATTTGTTTGTCAGTTTTGCTATGTAGATAGAGAAGGAAACTCCTAAAATATCTTTGTGCGGATCTAGTGCCCGAAACCCATAACCACTAGGGTTCTTGAGTGTAGTTCATGAGTGGATCTCGTGATCCAGAGAGGGAGGAACATAGAGAGGGAGTGAGAGACACAGGGAAAAGTACCTCTGTAGGGGGTGAGCTCGACCGGCGCCAGAAGGGACAACAAGGGGTTCCATGGCAGCGGCGAGCTAGATAGAGAGGACGATGCACAGGGGCAGGCGACGGCGGCTGTGGCTCTTCTCTCCACTACCCACACCTAGGTGAATCGCCCCTAGGGTTTCTGTGTGGTCCGAGGCAATGGAACGTTGGTTCAGGTGTCCATTCGTACCTCTTCTCTTATAGCAGTGCGGGGTGGAAGGGGGCCACAACTTACGGGAGTTTTTGGGCCTCCAATTCAAGGACTTAATCTCAACACCCAGACCCGGTTATGACGTCTCCTGGCCGGACCTAAGATCAATCCAACATTCTCCTCCTTGATCTTGGTACCTCTTGTTTCAGTAACATCTGTGCTCCATCCCTTGATAGATCAATATATCGAGACCAATGTGTTGCTGAACGGCCAGATTACATGCTACTGAACTCATTGACTACAATACACCTTTCTATCACAGAATGAGGCCTTTTTCTTCTCATCTAGAGATATTTGTTCAATTAGCACTGATCCATAATTGTAGGTTTTCCCATAATCCTAATGCTAGCTAGGTGTTCCCTGAAGATGTTGGGTGGAAGATCTTAGTGAGCAGATTCGAGCATCCTCTTAACTATCATGTGCTAATTTCTCAATTGTCTAATCCTAGATTTTCTCATTCACAACATATAACTCAATGTCAATGTCCTTGGTGCCCACACTTGACTTTTTGTTGTGATACTAAAGTATTGCAGACTCATTGTCGCATTGTATCTTAAGTGGTTTCTCTATAATGTCAACCACATCTCAACCCGGATACAATTTCTTTTAGCCGCATTGTCTGCCATGTTATTGTCTCATGATAAGCTACAAGGTTCAGTGTACATTGTCGACGGTACATTGTCGACGATGTAACAACTGACCATTCGCAGCTCTTTTCTATAACATGGCTCCTCCTACTAGAGTAAGCACATATCCAGATATAGACTCCATGGTGTCTCTACACCCTGTCTAGTCTGTATCTTTACAGCCCAAAAATCTCTAGGGCATATGTTTTTCTACAAATCATCGTGATGTCTTTTGTCCCTTTCAAGAATTACAAGGATTTTAGTTATCCAACCAAGTATTCTGGTCATCAAAGCTAAGTCAAGATGAGTGCATATGTGAGCATACATTTTGCCTCTGATCGTTGAAGCATATGGAATTAATTCCATCTAATCTCTATCATGTTCTTGTGTCACTTTCATCTCATCTATCTCATATTCTTGTGACACTTTTATCTTATCTATAGCCCTTGATTATTGGAGCAGACACTGCATTTAACGGATACATATATACTATGTCTTTTTATGATATTTTCTAGTATGTTCTCATCTCTATCTCTATCTCTGTGGATTTGAATCCACGGAACACAGGGTGCCTATCCCACATCTTTATATCGTAATTTGAGGATAGTAAATGCCCATCACTTCCAGCTAGTAGAATGACTTCTACACATAGCTTTAGGAAAATATACCTCCGGTTCATTAATCCATTGCATAAAAGCAATACAATTGTCCTCCTCCTTTAACATGTCAAAAATTCTAATAATCTTATCAAAACATTAGGTACAACACCTAAGTTTTGTTTAACCCATAAATGGATCTCTTTAAGTGGCAACTCATCTTTTCCTTTTTCTTTCATTATAGAACCCTTCAGGGTGAGCCATATAAATATTTTCTTTCAGTTCAGGAGTGATGTCTTGACATTCCATTTGATCTAATTCTGAATCAAAATAAGCAACTAGTGCCATAATTATTTTACATGAGTCTTTTGGTGAAGACGACAAGGATGTTTCACCATAGTCAATTTATTTTGTGAAAGCCTGTTGTCACAAGCCTTTCTATGTTTTTGAATTCCTTTGGAGTCTCTCTTCATCTTCTAGACCAAAAGAAATGACCTACTATCTTGGCTCCTTTAGGAATTTATTCTAAGTCCCATACTAAATTCAAACTCATATGTCTAATTTCATCTTCTATGGCACTAGCCATTCATAAGAGTTGGGACTTCTCATGTCTTTCTCATACCAAGAAGGATCTCCCTCTGAGGGTATATCTTTACTGAGATATGTCTCATAGTCATTAGGGATCACTGATCTCTAACTTTTTATATAAGCACGTCTTATTCTATTTCTATTTGGCTGCTCTGGTGGTGGATCATCAGCTATAGTCTCACCCACAGTAGGAAGCCAGAGGCTCAGGCATTATGTGAGTCAAAAGGTTTCCTGTTCATTCATTTGTCATAGCTTGATGAGCCAACATCCATAGGAGGGGTCGCAACAACAGTCACCTAAACTAGAGGTGCAACCTCAGCAGGTATCGAGAAAAGGGTTTCTTCAACCATTGGAATTGGGATGTGAATCCTCTACTTCCTCGAGGTTCTTAGAATACCGTGCTCCTCTTGATCATATCAATTTCTAGAAACACTATGTGTCTCATTTCTACATACTTCGTATGTATATCTTGACAGTGAAAACCTGAAACACTTCGATCTTTCAGGATAGCCAATGGAATCGCACCTTATTATCTTTTCATCCAACTTTCCCTTGAGCAGGAATGGATATCTTAGCCTTAGCTAAATAGCCCCAAACTGCAAATGGTTTATCGTGGGCTTTCTCTTTATCTTAGTCACTATCTTAAGTACTCGTGTATTCAAAATTTGTTTAGGTATATGAATGGCAGTTTTGAATGCTTCCATCCACATGTTTGCCTGGTGTCACATACCGAGAATCTTAGGTCATTCTCTTGCAGGCATCTTACAAAAGGTTCATGAAACTTGACCGTGGTACTCCCCCATGATCAAATCTTACTTCTTTTTAATCTTTAAGTCATACCAACTTTATATCTCCGTCTCAATCTTATAATCTGTATCTTAAGGCTTTAATAGATATTGTCATATTGAGGGTATTCTCTAAGAATGTTATGAACAAGTCATAAACGTCCATTGTCCTTTCAGTGGAAGACCACGAAGATCTTTATGAAATATTTCTTGTACTCTTGGGCCATGTTTGTTAAAATTCTTCTATGCAATCAATGCATCATTCTAAGTCAATGAAGTCTGGTGGATGGAGAATTGCTTCTTTTAATCAAGCAAACTTTCTAATTCTCCCCCTCAAAATGTGGCATAAGCAATAAAGACACAATTTCGACAAAAGTTCCCCCACCGTATCATTCCTTGCTTATAGCAATGGATGTATCGTTGTCTTTTCAACTTTGCACTAGGAAGGCAAAGAGAGTATGTCTCACCAGATGGTGAAACTCACATTCTTTCAAATTCATCTCATTCACAAAACATGGCAAATGGAAAGCAAATAAATCATTTCTCATCGGAAGGCAAGACTCTCATTCTCATTATTACACCCGAATTATGCACTCATGATTGACAAGCTTGCAACGAATGTGCTAATTTTTTGTCATAGAATCCGAAATCAAGTTTCTGCACAAGGAGGAAAAATATAAAATATCTCTCAAATACAAAGCCATCATCTAATTCTCCTCAATTTGTAAAAAAAATTCTTTATGGCTTTGACATGACATTCTTTTGCATAAGGAAAAATTCATTTCTTCTTGCTACTCTTAGTAGCACCTTCTTCTCACATAATCCTTTCTTGCTGCAGCACATACAAGTAGATACATGAATTGGAAAATATATACCATCTTCCTTTTGTTGTCTATCTGGGAGTTGTTGTTTTGTAGTGCCAAGTCTAGCTCACTTAGAGTAAACACCATATTTTCTTTCTCATGCCAACTGGAGTTGTCATCCCATTTAGCAATTCTATGGTCCTCAATTCTCTGAGAATCATAATACCATTCGAGCCTTTATAAGAAAAATATATCTTAGATGAAAATAGGCTCAAAATATTCTCTTTGAAAAAGTATCTAGCATGAGTTAAACTTGACGTTGGTCAGAATTAAACACACTTAGAATCTCGTTTCAACTTTATGAATCAAAGTTGCACAAGGTAACATTAACGTTGGTTAAAGTTAACACATGCTTGAAACAAAAAAAAATCTTTATTCAATTCAATAGTCTAAATTCATCGTTGGACGAAAATAGAACTAAGTTAAATCATAATCATGTCTCATCATCAAAACATGGCTCATCTGTCAAACTCATGGCTCATCATCAAAATTAACATTGGTTAAAACTAATTACAATACCATACATTTTCATATCAACATGCATTTCTCTAATAATTATTCACGTTGGTTTCAAATTACTTCAGAGAAACAAAGCACGATAAATCATCTTTATGCAGCGGAAACAAGGTCTCTATTCTCAGCTCCAAGAATAAAGCATCTAAAGCATTTCTTAATACATGTATCAAAATATACAAGTATATATTCTTGAAAAATTGCAGGGAAAACTAAGTTCTTTTGCAGTGTTCTCTGGCCGAAAATGGTCCAAAAAACCGGCCCAAGAGAGCGTGGCCTAGCATCCTCTCGCGCATCGACAGCCCAACTTGGGCCCGGGCGGCGATGCTCTCCTTCCCAAGGCACAGCCTGGGCCTAGGCTGAGGAAGCAGCCCACCGCCCAGCGGGGCTCATCCCACCACAATCAGTGCCATTCATCGTATCGGATGGCTGGGAGAGGGTAGGGGCTGGAATAAAACGCGGAAAATCCGCCGCCCCCCAAAAACCATAATTTCATTTCCCCCCTCCCTCAGGCCACCACTCTTATCTTCTTCTTCAGCTCTCTTCTCCCACCGACGATGAGCGAGAGATGAGCTGGAGCTCCTGCATCGGCCGGTGCCGCCCGTGCAGCCCCTCGCCAGTGAGCGCAGCAAACGGTGCACTGGCACTCACCGCCTCTTTTCCTCCCCCTTGAGCCGCACTATGCTCTCCCTCTCCTCAGCCGACGATGTGGACACAAGGAGGAGAGGAGAGCCACTAGTGTCTCATGCTGCCGCGTGGCCCTCTCGCTAATGAGCGTGCTCCCACAAGGGTGAACACGCCACCTGTCGAGTGGCCTCGCAGTGCTGCTCCTCAGGTGTTGCACACACTCCCCCACCTCCAGGGTTCATGGTGATAGCAGGCGATAGGCAATCCTCGGCAACGGTGATAGCCGTGCCCATGAAGGTGAGATTATCTTCCCCTCTACGGGGTTCTTGGGCAGGTGGGAGGGTTTCTTTGGGTTGGGGTTAGGGGTTCGATCCCCTATCCCTTCTTCTTCTTCTCTTCTCAGATCCTGAGTGATGAGCTCGAGATCTTCTTGATTCTTTTCTATGCTCTTGATCTGAGGATCAACTTTTCATTTTAGGGTTAGGGTCAAGAATGGACCAAGCTCTTGATACCGATTGTAAGAAATCTTTGTGCGGATCTAGTGCTCGAAAACCAGTAACCACTAGGGTTCTTGAGCGTATTTCATTAGTGGAGCTTGTGATCCAGATATGGAGGAACAGAGAAAGGGAGTAGGAGACACATGGAGAAGTACCTCGGTAGGGGACGAGCTCGATCGGTGCCAGAATGGCAACGAGGTTCCATGGCAATGACGGGCTGAATGGAGAGGACGACGCACAGGGGTAGTGACGGCCGCTGTGGCTCTTCCCTCCACTGCCCATACCTCGGTTATCGTGCCTAGCGTTTCTGTGTGGTCTGAGGCAGCGAAACGTTGGTTCACGTGCCATTCATACCTCTTCTTAGTGCGGGGTGGAAGGGGGCCACAACCTAGGGGTTTTTGGGCCTTTGATCAAGGCCTTAATCTAAACACCTAGGCCTAGTTAGGACATCTCCTGACCGGACCCATGATCAATCCAACACTGATGACTCCTGAGATGTAGTTTGGTAGCAGTAATTCTTAGATTGATGGGAAATGGGTTTAAATCAACGATAGATTAACATGCCATTCTCTAATCTCTCCTAATTCACTTCAATCCCTTTGATCCTAGAGTTGACAAATTTATATGCTCGTCATGTGTTTTTCTGGAACCGTTTGTAACAAGTACGGTCTTTATCAATCGTTTTCTCTCTGAAAGAGAGGGCATCCATCAACATATATAGGATTTGGCGGCATGCATAAACACTAGTGGTTGCTTATTAATTTGTTGCATGCTTCCTAGTGCAATATACTCTATTTACAGAATTAGGAAGTTAGGCATGACATATACGGCTCCGCAACATCACAACGGATTAGATTGACTCCAGCAGATCGTCCATCCTACTCTTCTATCCACTATTCCAACTACCTCCCTCTCTGTGAATAGTGTCGCTACAGTGTCATTTTGTACTCTACACGACCGTTTACGCAATCTGCTGGACTCAATCTAGTAACGGTATATACTTTGAGAATTACTAATTGGACAAATCACAAATGCGTTATTAGCTTTGTTTATATCACTACCAAAAGATGGAATTAGCACACATCCTTTTGGTGCATCAGGATCCAAGTGGGCTACCCGCGATCAAGCCCACAAATAGGTCTTTTTTTCGCGGATTTCATAGGTAACCATAAAAAAATGGCCTAATTGTGGGTTCGTGAATAATCCGCTTTGCATCTTCATGCAGCCACAAGTCCCCAACCATAAGGAATGCAGACCGGCATATCTCGTTGAAAATGGTCATCATTGCCTACTATGAGTCCGCACACACCCCATCATTAATTTGAGGTAACATTTAGAATATTGGGTTGGGAGAGCAATAGGTTATCGATCCTCTCCATACATTGCAGCTATAAAATACTCCTCCATCTCAAATCATAAGGGTGGTTGTAGTTATAACATATATTTTGTATATGTGTGTAGATTTGTCGATATTCAAATGAATATAGACAGAAATCTGAGAGCCAAAATCTCTTATAATTTGTGATAGATGGTGTATAGCAACCACCATTAATCTGACCCTATGCAATTTTTTTTTGAAATAAGGAGCTATAAAGCTATTATGTAATATACATACACGCGTGTTGTAAACACTATCATTACTTCAACTAGTGTATATGTGCTTGAGGCATCTACTGGCACATACGTCAGTGAACCGGTCTTAGCCTACATACTTGATGGGGCTACGCAGATTGCTTAAAGAGCGGAAGGTGTCGAGGGAAAGGAAGGAGCTACCAAGGCGGACAAATTAGGAAAGGAGAGAAAGGAGAGAGAATGAATTAAAAAGGAGGAGGTCCACTTCCATCCTTTCATTTTTCATTAATTCAAAAACAAGAAACTTCATTCCTGGTGGATATGGGTAGAAGGTGAGGTGAAAAGATAAAATACTAACGGTGAAAAACATTTTCCTTCTATTATTTTTGTACCCTTTTCAATCCTTTCCAAAACATGTGTAGTAGGGCAAATGTGATGTTTTTGTTAAGTAAAAAATGGTATTAAAAATTCGCTTCCTTTATAGCATAGATGTAATTCATCTATTCGGAAAAGAAAAAGAAAGTATGAAATCGATCTTGCATTTATGTACATCTTCAAGTTATATGTTTGATGGTTGGGTGAGTAGAAAATATCCATCCACCCAATTTTTCGAACGGAGAAAATTAAAGGATCTCACTTTTAAGGAAAATGGGTCCTACGCCTTGTGCTTAGTTTTCTATTGTGATTTTGGTGGTTGAGGTGACAACATGTACCATTTAGGACTAATGTGTATGCAAATTTTTTTTTATTTAAGTCAAAGGGTGCAAGATATGGACTTGGGGTAAAAAAAAACCTCAAATGAGGACTTAAAAGGCACCAGAAAAAGATCGCAAGCATGATGCACGACACACCGGTCTGCGGGCCAGAATTTTGCATGTACCGAACAGTCCGATGGTGCCTACCGGACGGTTCGGTGAGCAAAAGAAGGCCAGAATTGAAGATTCAAGACCCTGTGCAAATTATATGCATCAGACGGTCCAATGGCATACCACTGAATATTCTAGGAAGTGGAGAAGGAGAAGACTGGTGCTTGACCGCGCCGGATAGTCCGGTGAAACCGCCAGGCCTACTAGACCGAGACTACATCAACTTGAATACCACGAGTGTTATCACGCACTAGACGGTCTGGTGGTCGGACCGAACGGTCCGGTGCTCACAACGGTCGGACTGAAGTTCCAACAGTCGACTCCAACGATTAATTAGGTGTACACACTGAACGTTCTGGTGTTGTACGCATTTGACGGTCTAGTGCTACAACAGGATGGTTTGATGGTCGCAGTGTGCGCAGTGCAGCTACTCTCCAACGGCTAGTTTCAAGGTTAGGGATATATAAACCACCTTGCCCGGTCTCATTGATATGGTTGGTGACTCCTAAGTTTATTCTAGTTGAAGTGGCTCCACTTCTATAATGGGACTAAAATGTGCTTTATTATCGTTACGAGGAGTTTGGTAATCATATTCAAACATCGGAGGGATACAGATCCGCCCTAAGAAGTTGGACAGCAAGGGGCGTAGCCTGAAAACTAAGCAGCGGAAAATAAAATCATAGGCCCAACTTCCACACGCCACGGTTGGGAAGTATGTTGCAGCCCTTACTCGTCCAAATAAACGGTAATCTCATCTTCCTCACTAAAAAACATCAACAAGGCACTGGTGAGTACAAACGTACTCAGCGGCCCACCTTCCTCCATATGGAGTTACGGGGTGAAGCTAGCACTATATGCAGGAGATATCTAGAGTTCAGGGAGTTTTGCATAGAAACATTTTGTACGCAGGGTTTGAGATAATTATTAAGTTTTATTCTTTCAGAAGGCAGGGTTTTTCTCAACAAGGGTTTGCCGCCGTGACTTATGCCATTCCAGCCCACACATTTTTTAAAAAAAATCAAAACCATATCCATTTTATTATAAATCCAAACCTTTCATTTTATGAAAGAGCTAGATAAGAAACCAAGCTGCAACCCATCCATTCCAGTGGACATGGACTACAGGCCAGAGTTGTAATATGACCCACGAGTTGGACTTAGTGACGGCTTGCTTATAGCGTTCAAATTCCAAACCAAGCCCTTCGCCATTACTTCATCGTCTAGCAGTACTTTAGGGATCCGAGCCACCTAGCCGCACCCTGGCATCCCGCGACACCCCCTTGGCATACAACCCATCCTTTAGCCCTTGTGCGCCAACATGACAGCTACTAGACTATCCATTCTGGCTCAAGCCCGGCCACTACCTCATACAGAGTGGGTGGTTATACCAGAGGAGTTAGGCAAGATGAAACATCAACTCGGTCCTTACAGAGCACGGATAGAACCATTCCCCCTCTTCATTTTGTTTTGCTCGATATCGCGAGCATCCACATACCGACCTTCACCACGAAGTTCAGGACCTAGGGCAACCACGAGTTGCAATTACCCGTTCATACCCTGCCCTTAGAATGGTTGTTTCGGCCGAAGCCATATACCGACAAGGTCGGTTGACAGGGTACTTCCCAATTTTATTTCCAAAACCACCCCACACATCCCAACCATCAAGTTCCATAATCATAATCCAAATATAGCATCAAGATTATGATATATAATTTAGTGAGCGATCCTACCTATGTGCACTACATCTAGATAGTCTTAGGTGGTTATATTTTACTGGGTTTCCTTAGCAAGCAAAACATGCTAACTTTTATATGATTATCAGGCCAAGGGTTGTGTTTGCAAATACAAGGAAGTTTATGCATCAAGAGAGGATTCATGGTGGGCTTGCCAGTTCACTTTGTTGAGGCTGACGGTTCATCAACGGCTGGGGGCGAGGGTACATCATCTCCCAAATACTTTGGCGCTCCAACAGTTAGGGAGCGATGGTACATCATCTATTGAGCACATTGTTATACCAACTGCTAGGCGTGATGGTGAGCCATCGATAGGGCGTGCCAGTAAAGTATCAGCTTGTAAATGTCTGGTTGCTAGCTTCGAGCATTGCAAACAGTCCTTGCAAGGGGCATACCATCTAGAATCTCTGATATAACCTACGTGCATAAATAGGAAAAACACACACATCGAGGTATAACATAAGCTCAAGACAATTCGGGGGTGGAAGGATGTTTGGAGCGACAAGAGACTATTTGGGGGTTTGTCGGTGGCGCTTACCAGTGGTGTTGGTTCAGGGTGAGGTGTGGGAGGCAGCGAGTTGGGCTGCGAGTTGCCAGCCACGATAGCGGGCACGGTAGTGGGCGTGGTTGGCCAAGGTGGAAACAGAACTGAGGTGGTCGCATGATCAGGACGGGGTGGAAGATTTAAATGGGAAGAGCAAGACTTGATTGAATGCAAGTGGCGATGGTTTTTAGATGATTTTTGGGATCATCATCATCTAAGCCGGAGTTGGAAAGACTAAGGCAGGAGCCTTTTGAGTTTATAGAAAGGTAGGAGATCAACGACATCAATCACCAGGCTCATAATATTTGTGGGACCAGTGTGAAGCACTGATTGGGCATAGGACGCCGTCATGGAGGCATGACGGCGTCTTTCGGCTAGAGAGATAAAATGGTGGAGCAAGATTACGAAAATGATATGAATAGATAGAGCTTGATTTTAGATGAATTTATGCACAAGAATCACCTAAATCAAAATTGCATGGAGAAGTTATACCGTAATTAGTGGCTAGAGGGTAGCAATAGACCTTCTGGATAGTTGGAGGGGGGTGGATTCGGACTTTTTTTGGTGAACTTTTATCGAATCTAGCCCGTGGGAAGGAAACCTAGGCCAGAGGTGGCTTTTATCGAATCGGCGCGAGTGGCCCAGGGTGGGCAGGCCCAGTTGGTCAAGGGCGACAGCGGGGGTAACAGCCGATGGACGAGCCCACACATTGGTGAGGGAAGAGGGTGACAGAGTCACGCCGGGCGTGACGGCTGCACTGGCCGACCCGGCCGTACCCGGTTGAACCAGCCCGCGACGTTGTTTGCCGGTAGTTCTTGTTGGCGGTGACGACTCCCTGGTAAGTTCTCGGCGGAAGAACCAGGGCGATGAGGCGAATTCGGTGATGGTATTGTGGACGCGAATCGGTGGTCGGAAGTGGGGTGTCGCGAGTGGCGGCATGGTTGTGCACCAACGACGCAGCGGGTTCACGTGTCGGTGGTTCTGGACGAAGATGGATAGGTGGCAACGAGGTCCCAGTGATGTGGCAAGAGCTCGATTTGGCTCCAATCGAGCATGGTGGTGGTTGGGGAGGGGTGGATTTGGCGGCGATGTGGTGGCAACGGCGTCCGTTATGGTGAGAGCGCTCGGCAAGCTCTGGGAAGAGAGGAAGTGGGAAATTGCTGCTAGCAGCGCCCATGGAAGTCGGGGGCTGGTCGCGGTTGTGTGGTGTGGGGTGAGGGGGCAAAGCGGTGAGGGGCAGAGAAGGCTATTTATAGCCGGTGGAGGAGAGATGGAGGGGATGGCGTTGGCGGAAGATGGAGGAGAGGGAGGGGGCCACGGCACGGCGTAGGGTGTGCGTAGCGGCGGAGGGTTGCGCTGGGATCGGCGCGGGGCCATTGCAGCATCGCAATGGATCAGGGCGCATCGCAACGCGGCGCACGTCGGTAGAGGAAGAAGACATGGAGGGATGCGCCGACAAGTGGGGCCCAGCGGCACTGTGGGAGAGAGGCGCAACGGCGGTCGACGGGCCGCAGTGGGGAAAAGTGGGCCGGCGGCGGGCCAAGCCGAAAGGGAGAAGGGAGGGGAAAGGAGGAGATGGGCCATAGGGGGGAGAAGAGGGTGAGGTGGGCTGTGGGGAGGGGTTGGCAGCCCGAGGAGGGGGGAAGGATTTTTCCTTTTTTTTATCTTTTCTGGTTTGATATTTTGAATTTGGGAAGAAAATTTGGAGGGATTTTGGAAAAATTCCTGTGGAGGATTTGGTGGAGAAATATTTTAAAATATCTGGAGATTTTGTTGAGCTTACAAATATACTTTCGACAACAAGCAAAGTTTTGAAATTTTGATTTTAGAATTAGAGGGAGATTAGAAGAAAACTTCCTGTGCTAATTTTCGAGGTATTACTCTAGTATTGAGACACAAATTTAAGAGCGCAATCCATCACAAAGAGCATAGAGAATAGAGATCATATTTAGGCATAGACAAAGCTTGCGAGCTTGTGCTTAGGCCTTGTTAGTGCATAGCTCTTGGTTGTGACCAAGTGGTGTAGTGAGTTTTGCGAAGTTCCTAAAGAATCCGTGCTTGCGCGCACGAAGACTTGTAAGGAGGGCTCGTAAGTCTCGCAAAACCCTCCGAGTCGTAGAATGGCCACCACCTTGCTTGTGAAAGGGAGGGAGGCCCTCGGTGTTTTCGGTGCTTTGGTCAAAAGCTCATCTAGGGAAGACAGCAGAGAGCGTCTGTGAGAAGGCCCGCGGAAGAACCCAACAACCTTGCTACCCTTGTCGTAGTCCTTGTGCAGACTACATGAGAGCAAGGGCTTGCGTGGGTGTGTACCGAGGATATCCGAAGTTACCTGACTAAGTTGCTTGACCTTTGCGTAGATCACTTTGCTAATCTCTTTCCTTGCGCGGATTGAGGCTGGAGTCTTTGCGCGAACTCCGCGAGAGCAAAGCCTTACGAGGGGCGACAAACGAGGAGTTGGGGAGGCTTGCACGCCTTTCCGATATCTCGATAAAACATCTTCAAATCTCCAACTTGTGTCATCGTCGCTATCGTCACCAGGAGTTTGCATCACTTTACCTTTTTATTTAAGCTTCTGCATTTACATTATTGTAATTGTGTGCTTACTTTTTAAAATTAGCTTGATAGGTTAGTTTCTAGGAAGAAATAAGTTGTAGAGTTAATAACACTTCAAAATTTAGTGCGCATATCTTTTTTATCTTGCATAGATTTTGTTAAATTATTTTTAGAAGGCCTTAGTTTTTAGTTTTTGGAATCCTAATTCCCCCGTTCTGTTGGGTTCTCAGTTAGCTAGGAGCCAATCTGAAGCAAAAGAACAAGCAGCAATGGAAACTTGTAAAACAAGCTCGTTTATTTAGGAAAGGTGCAAAATAAACTCAATGTAAAAATGTAGAGGTTTATTCATTAGCAAGAGTACTACACATGTAAAACAGGAAAAAAACATGTTCCTCATTACCATGAATATTACTCCCTCCGTCGTTGAAAACAAAGCATTTTAGATTTATCCTAAATTAAACTTTATAAAGTCAAATTTGTGCATCATGAAAATACATGTGACAATGAATCTAATAATATTTATTTGGTACTATAAATATTTATATTTTTTTATATAAATTTAGTCAAACTTTACAAAAGTTTGACTTAGTACAAAATTAGAATGCCTTTCTAGGACGGAGGGAGTAGATGCATTTAAAGAGGATAGTGATTATGTTAGAGTGGCGCAGCGTTATTCCGGTCTGGCTTGCTCGGCACCCATGACGTGCGGCCCACGAAACCCATATACGTGCACAGAGTCCCCCCACGTAACGCCCATGTACCTGACTCAGCCCAAAATAGAAGTCTATTAGGTGGGATTTGGCTCTGTATGACATGCTTTCTCACTGTCAATTACCGAAGTGATACTAAACCTAATAGTTTATTTATTTTAAATACATACTCCCTCTTGTATTTTTTTTATTTCATGGTTTTTAGTTCAAAAAATGAACTAACTAGTGACAAATGTTCGATAATAGAGGTCGTATAAAATTCTAAGACTTCTTCGTTGAAATTTTGTAAAAAATATTTTCATAGTTTTTTGGCGAAGACTTTGTTTTAGATAACATGTTTTTCTAATGTAGATTGGTTTTTCTTTCTTATATTAAGAATGCTCCCTCTTAATTAGATTTGGTAATTCCTTTTTTCAAAAAAAAAAACTTTGGTGAGTTCATTTCATCTACTACATGTAAATAGTATTATAGAATTGCAAGTTACAAGATAACACGTCTTGCACGCATTAGCTTGTTTTCTACTTATATAATTTACTATATGAAATATATTTAGTACCATAAATACTTGTAACTTCAAAATTAGTATTGCTCAGATGCAATTAATGCATCCATAAATAGAAATATAAATTCATTTCCAAAAGGCATTCTTACATTACCAAACATGGCGTTTGAGTTAACTGTGCACACATCTCAGTTATTAAAATGCTTTTCAGCTGAAAATAATGAGGCACCTTTGGGATGCGGGAAAAATTTGTTGTTCATGCGTTTTTCCCGTAAAATTGAAATGTTTTCTGTAAAATTTCTGCATAATTTCTGTGAAAATCCTGCATTCTAAAAAGGACCTAAGGGAACCTCAAACCCAAACAAACAAAGGAAAATCATAGGCTCGTTTTACTATTCCTCGTCCATCTGTTTTTGTTGAAAATATTCAAAGCAACCACCTCCAATATGCTGCTCGCCAAAGGGGGTCACCTCAGTTGTATCATTACAGCAGTGCCCAAAACCACGACTAGTAAGCTGCTCTGAAAGGAGCCTGCAAAAATAAATAATAATGTTTATTCTCAAAAACAAGTTTACTCCACATCCACCATATGGGCATATGGCCCAAAGAAGGGCTGCAATCTCACAAATAGCAATTTTTTCCTTATTCCCTATGCCTATAAGCCAATCTTCAAATAAGTGATTCATTGTCAATCTTGATGGGTTAACCCAGTAACTATCTGAATAATTTGCAAATAAATTTAGGGTGATGTCAATCAAATAACAAGTGGTTAATTGTTTCATTACGTATGTAGAAACAGTAGTTTTAATTTGGCTCCCAAACTTAAAAATACTACTATTTGGAGACGCCAAAGAAAAAAATTATCTTTCGGGGTATCCTTCAACTTTGAAATTACACACACACACACACCACTGCAGAGTGAATCCTAGTTTATCATACACATATATAGACCATACTGAAAATTGGCCATACGTACGTATGCAAATCTCATGTGAAAGGGCCGTTCTCGCTTGAAAGCTGGATATTTGGTACTTTGGCTACAAGGTTAAGACAAGCATCAATTTATCCCCAACTAAAACTCTTCAGCAACAAATATTTTAGTGGCTCATGGCTCATAACTTCACCACTGTATCGCGAGAATAATTGACTATGAAGGCATGCAAAAATTTGATGATTAGGTTTATGTGCTTCACAAAAAAAAAAACAGTTTATGTGCAACAACTTAAAGATTTCAAATATTACCCTAGAACACATGCTGACATGCATGCTTAAAAGATAGCTTATCATAAGCAAACTAGGGCAAATAATTCACGATGCTTCATGATCTATGGACGGGGATCTACATATCAATATATGTATCGTGGAGTATCAACAACATAACCAAACATAAAGAGGAGAGATTCCTGCATCACTAACTCTTTGGAGAGATGAGCTAGGGAATCCGATATATTATATCATAAAAGAGTAGTCCTGAGAGAATTTTATAGGTTTTTTAGCCGAAAGAAGAGTAGTATTCGTATCAATCTGACAATTCGTACACCAGTGATCCTGCCAGGAAAGAAAGCATATGGACATGACCCGTATGCGTTCCACTAAGCATGGCACTTTGTGGGACAATGGAACACTAATTGAATCGTTAGAGGTTGGGAATCGTAGAAGCAAATAAATTACTATTATTAGATAGATTGAATTTATTAGATTTGTTTATGTATTATCGACACTCCATCTTAAAATGTCTCAATATTCCAGATGGATATGATGAATGCCCTTTTCACCCAGAAAAGATATAGTTTAAGAGCGAATTAGCTACGCAAAAGCTTCAAGAAGAGAGTTAGGCAACCGATTTATATATCCAAATAAATCCATATGCTGAATAATGAAATTTACATGACATTTTAGTAATTAGAGGCAGAGGTAAAGGAATCAATTCTTAGGATGAGTGCATAACTGACAAGGAAACCATTTTGGTTAATCCGAGTACGTAAGCTTGCTTGGTTTAGTTTACAACCTTATCATCACTATCTCATAACTGTGTTCTCTTCTTTTGTGATCACATATAAGCTAAACAATTTATTATTAGATAGCCTCTAAGTATCATTTCTGCATGCATTATATAGCCTAGTATTTTGTAACTCAGGCGAAATTTGTATACTAGTAACACCTGCAGCATCGAAGTTAGAAGCATATATTGAAAGCCGTCGAAATTGAATTCTAGGCTAATGGTATCTTTCAGAAAAATTCATAGCTCGCCTAGAAATTCTGTTCGGCTCGAACAAATATATGTGTGCATATGTGACCTAATAAAAGGGGTGATCATTGAAACATTTATTACCACTCACCTGTTACTATCTTGATGAAATTACCCATGATAGGTTTATTATTGATGAGCCGATATAGGGGGTGTGTTGGTTCACCACATGTGTTGAGATACGCTTCCGGAATGTGATAATGGGTGAACTAAACACCCCATTGTATAACAGTAAACAATTGCTATCCAATCAGGCTTCGTTGAAGGCTACACTGAGAAAGGGAGATGCATATATGCCATGAGTCGGTGCAGTCCGCGCTGGATACCTATTGGAACAAACACCCCTTTGTGGCAGGCCCTCCACTGCCATATGTTTAATTTTGAGCAACGCCTATCAGTGCTCTACAAGCTATTATATCATGTACTGCACTCACATCACATCGATCGCTTTGCCAAAAACAACATAAAAGATTCAAATTAGAAAAAACCACTCTCATTGTGGACTCGTCACTCCAAATGCGGTCCACTAATATTACTGAAAACTCAGGATCAATCAGCAGTCTCGTGTCTGTTCATCATCATCATCACCTCTTTTCATATGCATGCATGCATGAGGATTTTTAATTTGTACCATTTGCAAGAAGAGGTCTCTGTTCATCTAGTCACCTGTGGCAGCAGAAAGATTCAGACAGGGAGGTGCTTTGAGGCGTGGGTGTGGGGCCCCGGAGATGCGCCAACGGGAGACCTGATCGGCCCACTCTGATCTCGCCTGAAGATTCGTGCTTCTTTTATTTTTTATATCCGCATCTCCTTCGCCCTCCTTTCGATTGGACAGCGTCTGGCCGGAGTTGTCTTAGGGCCACTTGCGCCGGTGAGCACAGACGTCAAGGCGTTGCTCACTCGGCCTGGCTACTTTAGTGACGTTGTTAGTTGAGACGAGCGGATTGCCATGGATATGGATGCAGCATTATAACATGGATATAGCCCATGGTCTGCTGCAACTGATCGTATGTCTGCACAAAGGGAACCAAATGATTGGGTCTACTTCAAATCTAAAATTTTAGTGAATTGTATCGTAATTTCCTGAAATGAAATATAGTGTTTTCTAGATTTGTCCTAAGTTAAATTATTCAAAGTTTGACTTAAATTGCTCTCGCATTTCTATCTGGATCCACTGTCTCTCAAAAAGGACTATCTAGGCCCTTAAGCTTTTTAAGTGATAATTAGTTTAATCAAGGTCTAATCATATACCTCGCCTTAAACTTGAAATGATCCAATTGAAAAGTTTAATAAGAACCTAGATGGCCCATTTGAGAGATCATGAAACTACATAGGAATGAGGAAGTAGTCTAAAAACATATAATGCAATTCATTCTAATTTTTTAAGCCCGTTAGGAAAGATCAATCCTTGTAATCTCGTCCGTAAATTTAGGAGTATGTGGGAAAAAGAAAATGCTCAACTAATTTTCTGTTAGGAGGATGAACTTTTTTGGCAACTTAATAAAAATGGGGTTATTCTTCTCATTCTCTTTATGTAGCATAATAAACTTTAGAGATGTCATTCTAGGGTCCAATTTTCCTTTTGCATTGTTTCTAGAGATAATATGGAGAAAAGGAAAAAAAAGTTGAGGATCCTTCTTGCTTATATATTTTTGACACGGGATCACTCCACCGCTTGTTCTTTGATTGTATTGTAGCAAAACAAATGTGGTGTGAGTTTTCTATATGGTCATTGTGGGTCAAGCTTTCTATATGAAGTGTAGGTTTTGCTACAGATGGTGGTGACCACTGGTGCAAACCTAGCGAATTCTGTGTACAGAGGTGAAAAGGGAGGAGTTGGGAGCTATACAAAAGCTTAGCTCGGAAGCGTGGGAGGATCACAGGATGAGGAAATGATATATAGTAGCTGAGAGCAAAGCTTTGTTGGTACTCAAGACAGGAGCTCTGGATTAGGAGTCTGATAAAGTTATTGTGGAATTGAAGGATGTAATCAGTGACACGACAAGTGTTGAAGGAGCTTTAAGGGATGGCAGATGGATCAACTTGAAGCTTTTACGGGATAATGTTGATCGCTATGGAGGGGACTCTTTTGTAACTAGAAGTTGTGGGGGTGTGCGAGGAGAGTTGTGTTCTCCAGTTGTGGTGTTGAGTGCGTACTCGCTCCGTTCATCTTAAGTCGAATTATTTTAAGTTTGACCAAGTTTTTAAAAAATGGTGTTTTTGATATGAAATGGACATTATTAGATACATCATGAACTATATTTTTTATAGCTCTCTTCTTTGGTGTAGATATTAATATGTTTTCTCTATAACTTGTCAAAGATAAGGTAGTTTGACTTAGGACAAAAACACCATATTTGAGGCACCTGTAATTTTTATGCATGCTTTTTGTTTTCGGTGTGTTGGTCCGGGGACCTTTTGTTTCCTAGATGTTTTGGGATTTTTTTTTTTTTTGTCAACGATGATCTCACCTGATTTTATAACTTGTTAAATGGTCTTTTGGTTGCTTGAAAGACTTGGGGAGGTTACATGAAAAGGCCCCGAAAGACTAAAGGCCTAAAGTTCTAAAACTAAGAGAAACAAAAAAGAAGGGTGAGAGCTTAGAAGATGCGCCTGGGATATAAAGATGTTGCATGGCATAATTCAGCGAGGTCACTCATTCTTCCATGAGAACAAACTAGTACTTCCTCGGTCATGCAATAAACGTGTTCCTATCGTTTAAAATTTATCCTATAGAAAAGTGCATTTGTAACTTTAGACCAGCTATGGAGACCTATTATTACTTGCATATTTTATTTTTTGCTTGCACACTTAATTGTCTATTTTTTCTGTCCAAGGCATTGTCTTCTTTTTTCTTTTCCACTGTTTGGCTCAATAAGTTGTATCGTTGATTAATGGTTTTAACCATTTCTCAAAACCACTACTCTATCATGTACTCATTAATTAGGTGACATGGGATCTTTTTTTTAATGGGGAAGAATTCAATAAGAAAGAGAACGAAGCTAGGCCTTATGTGATATATATTGCTTGGCACAATATAAATTTAATGTCTCAGGTTACCGCGACGTGCTCGTCGCGCCGCTGGGTGTCGCTGCCCCCTTCCAGTTGAAGACGGTGGCTCCGGCGGCGTCTCCTATCGCACCCCTATCTGCGGCTGACGACTCCGGCTGGCAAGTGTATGAGGGGCGCAAGTCCCGTCGCCGGCGTCTGCGTCCTCCATGACTCTGACGGCCTGTCCCTGAGGATTTGAGGGGAAGGTGCTTCAACTGCTTCGCCACTTCCCACCGAGCTGCGGCCTGTCGCCACCGTCCCTGGTGTTTTCGCTGCCAGGCGGAAGGCCACCACGCGGCGGCGTGTCCGAGCCGTGGGACTGCTGCGGCAAGGATGCTGCCCAGCCCCCCCCCTCGAGGCGGCTCCTCCCCCTGGCTCTACTACCGGAGGTGGTGGGTTGCGGGAGGCTGACGCTCCCGCTGGTGGTTCTGAGCGGCAGTGTCGACATCGGGCTAGGCGGCGCCGCCCCTCTGACTACTGTTCCCCTCCCCCACCGCCGTCGGACCCGCTGGAGGGGGACTCGCAGTCGGATGATAGCCCGCCCTCTGAAGATGATCTAGCTCGGGTGCCCCGTCGAGTGCTGACCCGGACCGCGCTCCTGGATGGGGTGGAAGATGACCTACGGCGGGGCCTCATTGTCACATACATTGGTGACCGCAGCGAGGCTCCGATATAGGCTATCTCTGGCTTACTCGCCCAGAGGTTTAACATCGCAGAAGAGTCGATGAATCTCCAGCGGTTATCTGTGTCCGACCTCCTCCTCCTCTTGGCTGATGAAGCTATGGCAGTCCGTGTTTTTTATGGCGGGCGACCGGTGATCTCTCCGTCGTTCCGGTTTCACCTGGCGTGCTGGACACGTTTCTTCCGTTCGGCTGGGGCTGCCTTGTCACAGGCTGTGGACGTCGAGCTCTGAGGTATCCCGGCTCATGCCTGGGACGTGGAGACGGCGGCCCTTCTCCTAGACAAGTGTTGCTTGATCACGGGGGTGGAACAGGACGCTGGCACCCAGCGTGATGTTCTCCATGTTCGCGCCTGGTGTTCGCAGCCCGATCTCATCCCAGGAGCCATGAAACTTGTCATCGAGGAGCCGCGGGTCGCAGCGGAGGATGGTCTGCCGGTTGTGCGCGTGCTATCCTACATGATCCACATCTCTTCCTTGACAGCGCCATCTTCTTTGAGTTCGGCGCCCCGTCCACCACCTCCGCCTGCTAGCGGTCGACGCCGTCGACGGTGGCGATGCCAGCATGCCCACCCTGATGACGCTTCGTTGCTCGGACCCTACGACGGTTCGGGCTCGACAGCCAGCGGTTCCCATGCCCCTGTGCAGTCTCACCTGGGGCCACAGACCCAATCGGTGGCTCCCGCCAGGACGGTGGCCCCAACATGCCCTGCTTCTCCATTGGACAGTGTCCATTCGGTGTACGTGTGGATGCATGGCACGTCCCTCTCCCCTGAGGCAGTGCATAGGACGGCCGGCGCTGCACCCCAGGCATCTCCTTCGGGCAGCGCCACCCCGGCGCATGTCAAACCGTCGCCAGGCCCGCGTCCTTCGACCTTGGCAACTACTGTCTCCCCCATGCCATCTGAGCCTGAGCCGGCCTCTCCAACCGGGCCTATGGACGACACCTCTGTTGGGCCAGTTAGGTCTGCCCCTCCTTCTCCAGGCCGGCCAGTCGAGTGGCCCAGCGAGGCACTCCTGGACCCTATGACGACGAGTGGAGTTGACACTCTAGTTGGGCCTGCCGAAATTACACCCTCATCTCCCTCGCAGTCAGGCGAGGCTACCCTGCTCCTAGAATTTGAGGGAGGGCCGAGGCACCTGGACTTGGCTGTGTCATCACCACGGGAGGGCTGCCTCACTGCCACCTCACCATCGACCCCTGCGGCTACGTTGTCACCCCAGGGGGACTGCCTCACCACCTCCTCCCCAACAACCCCTGCAGCATCAGCTACACCGAGGAACATTCTGCACGTGTATTCAAGGCGACGTGACGTTGCCGTCGGGGCGCCTCGTCCCCATCTTCAGCACTTCTGGGGACCGTTGACACCTCCCCCACCAGTATTGCAAGATGCCGCCTGTTTGAGAAGGTATCTACCACTGTCGAGCAGCTACTCCCCCGCCCGAGTATTATGAAGCGCTGTTTCAAGGCCCCCCAGGCTCCCTGCCCCGTCGCAGCAGGAGGGTGGCGGGGGCTGCTCCTTGCTCTCCGGGGCCAATTGTTTCAGAGGCACAGAAGCAGGACATCCGAACTTTGGGTTTTGCTGCTGAGAATGAGCGTATCAATCTAGCTGCTCAGGATGCCTACAGCAAGCTCTTTCTTGAACCTGTGTCCGACATTCATCTGGCGGCTTTGGCTGCCATGTTTGGTTGGACGGTTGAGGAAGGTGGTGAAGCCCGCTCAGTGGATCTCATGGCTGGTCCCTGAGCAGTGTCCCTCAGTGGTCGGAGTTCTTATTGTTTCCCAAATGAATCCCTCATCTATTCTAGTCTAGAATGCGCGGGGGCTTAATGATCCGGTGCGTCGGAATTCGGTTAGAGATGTAATCTTGTCCTCCAACGCAGATATTGTTTGTCTCCAAGAAACGAAGTTGGCTGTTGTGAATCAGTTCCTCCTAGCTTCGGTTTTTAGCTCTGAGTTTGATAAGTTTGCTTGTCTACCCGCCCAGGGAACCCAGGGTGGTGTCCTGATCGCTTGGAAAAATTCGGTCGTTCAAGCTCTTTCTTCCCGGGTGGATTCTTTCTCGGTGTCTGTCCACTTCATGGAAGCGGAGGGTCATAACTGGTGGCTAACAGGTGTGTATGGACCCCAAGAGGATAGTGACAAGATTCTGTTCCTTCAAGAGCTCAGAGATGTGAGGGCTTTGTGTCTTGGCCCATGGTTAGTCGCCGGGGACTTCAATTTGATGTATCGGGTGGAAGACAAAAACAATGCGAATTTAAATAGAGCTATGATGGGGCGCTTTAGGCGCTTGCTAGATGACTGTGAGAGCAAGGAGATTCCTCTTCTTGGCCGCAAGTTCACTTGGTTGAAAGAGCGCGACGACCCAACCCTGGTGCGGTTGGACAGGGCTTTCTGCTGCTCGGATTGGGAGGAGCTATTTCCAGATTGCGTGCTGCAGAGTACTGGATCGGTTGTGTCTGATCATTGCCCCTTGATCCTTGGTCTCAGTGTGTGAACTAGAGGCAAGCGACGGTTTCATTTCGAAAGCTTTTGGCCGAAGTTGCCAGGGTTCTCTGATGCAGTAAAGCAGAACCGGGAGGCTCGTGTGTCCTCCTCTTATGCAGTCGAGCGTCTCTACCTAAAACTGCAGCGCCTTAGCAAAGGATTGCATAAGTGGAGCCAGCAAAAAGTGGGGAATATCAAAACACAATTGGCAGTCGCTAAGGAAATTCTTCACAGGTTGGAAATTGCTAGGGACTCCCGGTCCCTCTCGCAAGGGGAGGAATGGTTGAGGAAGAAACTAAAAATGCACTGTCTTGGGCTGGCTTCTCTGGAGCGAACCATTGCCAGGCTGCGATCTAGGGTTCTTCACCTCAAAGATGGCGATGCAAACACAGCTTTCTTTCACCAGCACGCTCGTTACAGGAAGAAAAAGAATTTTATTGCCAAGCTGCAGTTGGGGGATCAGGTTACTGTCACACAAGAGGGGAAACATGAGGCAGCCTTTGAATATTTCAATAATCTGTTGGGAACGGCAGAGGGGAGGGATTTCTCTTTTGATCTCTCAACATTCCATCTCCAACCACAGGATCTGTCCCCCCTGCATGCACCTTTCTCTATGGAGGAGGTGTGGGCAACAATCAGAGATATGCCACTACATAAGGCCCCTGGACCGATGGCTTTACAGGGAGATTTTATCGAAGCTGCTAGGATATCATTGGAAGTGATGTGCTGCTAGCTTTGGGCGCCATACACAGAGGACATGTGTTCAAATTCAGGCTGCTGAATTCTGCGTTCAGTACTCTGATACCCAAAAAGGTTGATGCCATTGCGGTGAAGGATTACCGGCCAATCAGTTTAATTCACAGTTTTGCCAAGTTAGTCACAAAGATCATGGCCAATCGCCTGGCTCCTCTCTTGCCAAGCCTAGTCTCTAATAATCAAAGCGCTTTTATCAGGGGTCGGAGCATTCAGGATAATTTTCTGCTTGTCCAACAGCTGGCCAGATCTCTTCATAGGAGCAAAGAACCTCATATTTTGCTCAAATTGGACATGTCTAAGGCATTTGATTCCGTCTCTTGCTCTTTTTTGCTGGAAGTCATGCGTCATTTGGGTTTTGGCCGGAGTTGGTGCAACCTCATCAGCATGCTCCTATCCACTTCATTGACTCAGATTATGATCAATGGGCATCCTAGACCGCCAATCTCGCACCTCCGTGGGCTTAGGCAAGGGGACCCGTTGTCTCCTATGTTGTTTATTCTTGTTATGGATGTTCTAAATTCCCTCATATCTGCAACCAGCTTGGACAATCTGTTGCTACCTATTCATGGTAATCATAATCTACATCGACTTTATCTATATGCGGATGATGTGGTACCGTTCGTGAGGCCATCACGCAGTGACCTCCGCTTGGTCAAAGAAATCTTGGAGTGTTTCGGACATGTCACTGGCCTCAGATGCAACCTATCCAAGAGTTTAGCGGCACCCATTCAATGTTCAGCAGATGACACGGCTCTTGTCTCGGAAAATCTCGCTTGCGCAGTCAGTAACTTTCCGTGCACCTATCTTGGCCTTCCTCTTACCATCAAGAAGCCCACCAAACCTGATCTGCTGCCTTTAGTAGATAAGGTGGCAGATAAGCTCCCTGGATGGAAGGCTCCTCTCGCAAACCGGGCTGGCCGTCTTGTGGTGGTCAAGGCAGTATTGACGGCGACCCCCATTCACCTAATGACGGCCTTGGATCTGCCAAAATGGGTGTTCAATTCGATTGATAAAATCAGGGGGAATTTCCTTTGGAAAGGTCAGGAACAAGCTAGAGGTGGCAACTGCTTAGTCAGCTGGACAAGGGTCCAGAGACCTCTGATGTATGGGGGCCTTGGTGTGCATGATCTTGAGCGTTTGGGGTGGGCCTTGCGCATCCGATGGTTGTGGTTACAGAAGACTGATGACTCCAGACCTTGGAAGGGCCTTCCGGTTAACGTGCCAAGGAAAGCTCGGGCCCTTTTTGATGCTGCGGTTGTCACCACGGTTGGGAATGGAGACTCCACAAAATTCTAGACTGATCACTAGATCCAAGGCAAGACAGAGGCGGAATTGGCTCCCAACCTCCTCAAGGCGATCCCAAAGAAATTTGTGCGGCAGCGTACAGTAAGCCAGGCTCTTGTTAACCAAGGGTGGGTGACAGACATTCAAGGAGCACTGATGGTGCAGGTCCTTTCGGAATATTTGCTTATCTGGAAGCTAGTTGACGGAGTGACGCTGCAGCCTGATGTCCAAGATCAACACCTTTGGAAATTTTCTCCACCCGGTTCCTGCAGCTGCAAATCAGCCTATTCTTCCATGTTCATTGGGACCATTAAGTTCACCCATTGGAAGCGAGTCTGGAGAAGTTGGGCACCCTCTAACTACAAGTTCTTTGTTTGGTTAGCTATTAACAACCGCTGTTGGACTTCAGATCGTTTGGCTAAGCTCGGTCTGCCCCACCAAGCAGCATGCCCTTTCTGCGACCAGGAGGAGTCCATCCACCATATCCTCTCCTCATGTGTCCTCTCTAGAGAAGTGTAGGAGTCAATCCTGAGGATGCTTAGGCTTGATATGGTCCTGAGGGCTATCTCTTCGAGCCGGTTTGGTTCCCGGTGGTGCAAGGCTTCTGCAGCCATCCCCAAGGAGCTCTGCAAAGTCTGGAAGCATAGGAATGCTTGTATTTTTTTTATGGGGCTCGACCTCAGATGCAAGTGTGGGTTGTATTTTGTTAGGTGATATGCAAGTGTGGGTTGTTTTGGGTGTGCGAGGTTTCCCTTCTCATTGTATTGCTACTTTTTTCTTTAATGAAATGACACGTAGCTCCTCTACGTCGTTCGAAAAAAAACTTCATAGGCACAACATCACATGAAATAATTATCTTAGATATGGATATATGGTGGAACAATATAGTATAGAGGTTGTTTCTTCTTAGCAGTATCCTATTTTCTATCTGACTTAGTATTTTTTATTTTAAAGTATGGTATTTTTGGATTTTAAAGTATGGTACTATATACCGAGAATAGCAGCCTAACGTACAATTGGCGTGGGACAGATGGGGAGTAAAGATCGAAATTGCGCCTCCTAGATCCGTCCAAGTGATGTTGCAAGCGAGACCTCAGATGGTGTAGCTAGCTTAATATTGCAAGCGAGACAACACTGTACTGAATGAACAAAATGCAGTTATTAGCTCCAAAATATAACTAGCTGTCATCTCAAAAATCTTTATTCAAGGCACACGCAGGCGAGCAGCAACTTCTTGATCACCAACTGGGCCCGTCCACAATGCATCCTAACTCGGAAATACTGCCCTCTATGATTCATTGTGTCTAATGGTCTGTTTGGTTTTTGGCCAAAATATGCCAAAGCCAATTTTTTTGCGTTTTTTGACCGTGTCGAATATATATTAAATTTTGGTCAAACATATACTTCACATTGATATAGTTTATTTGGGTCTTAAATAGACCATATAAATAAAAAATATGTTAGTTGATCAAAATCGATGTATAATCAATACGGTTAAAACGTGCCAAAATATTAGGTTGGGCACATTTTGGCCCAGATCCCGGCCGATCAACCACTAAGCTTTTCTTTTTTTTTTTAGCCTATTCAAGGCAGGTCCCACGTGTCAGCTACTCTTTTCCTCTACTGCCCCCGTCGGCCAGTCCAACCTCTTTCTCGTTTTCCGGATCCGTTCTGGGACGATGCAGAGGCCGAAGGAAGCTTCTGGACCGATGGGACGGCGTGAAATCATCTGCGATAAAACCCTAGAATGGCAAAACCTCATTTCCAATCGGAGAAGATCGGAGGGAACTGAAAAAAAAATAAATTAATTTTTATCTCAATTTTTTTTATTTTTCTTTAATTTCGATCGAAAATGGTTAATTCAAACTAGCCTTTAATTCCCGTGCTTTATGATCCTTTTCGTCCGTCAGACGCAAATAGGATTAGGATTTTATATGGATGACTCGTAAACCATGGTTTATGCGCTAGGCTGCCAAGCAGTGCCGAGTGCCGACGATGTAGCAAAAGAATGCGGTCCGTACTCAGGGCAAACCTTGCATGCTTGCCTTGCCCGCAAGCACAAAGGTTGACTCAAGCCATCACAATGAAGAAGGATAAGAAATGCTTGGTGCCAAAATTAGCTAGCTGAATTGACTTGCTAAAATTTTAGCTTGGCCACTTTTGGCATCAAACCAAGCAGACTCTACATCAAAGCAAAATGAAATTAGAATTGGGACTGTCCAGAGCCCAGAGAACAGGCCACGTTACACCAGATAGGATCAAGCCACGGCAACAAGCGTAGGTCTGTACTCTGTAGGGGAAAAGAGCCAAACACGCCGACCATACGAATCGCAATCTCTCGCTGGTCCACAAAGGAACCTGATAGATTTACACCGTACCTTGTCTCCCAAAAGCATAGGCTTAGCGGCAATGGTGCCGTCACCTCTCTTCTGGGAGCCTTGACTTGGATCCCTGGCGTCTGCCCTTGTGCTCTCTTTTCTGGGCAAACTCCTTTGAGCAGCTCACATCCATGGGTCTGCAGGCCATAGTGTCATCTCGCACATTACATCGTACCAAGCCATCAAGGAAAGAGTTCCACACAAAATGAAGAGTGCAATAATGATTTTTGGTGCGCATGGGGGAAAAGGAAGGTGGTTGATAAGAGAAAAGGTGCATCATGGTGATTAGATTTGGAAAATACATCATCAGAATGAGGAGTGGGACATGTCGAACACAAATCGCATCAGTCTTCAATAACCCATGAAAAGGTAAGCAGTTACTCTTCCGTCATCACCTATTGTAAGAATAGAACAAAGGACATGGAATTGCTGGCATGTATAGTTATATGCTAAGCAGTGCTAAGTTCTGAAAATGTCCATATACCAAGGCAGATTACTAAAGAATCGATCCAGTTAACATACAGCAGAAACTGATGAGAATAAAGCATGTGCCTTTTCAATTAAGGTGCTCTTTGGTCCATCACGATTCGATAACCTGAGCATAAAGACAGGAAAAAAACATGAGTTTCTATGCATGGTAAGAAAAGAAAACTGGAAGAAAAATTGTTCTCGGTTTCTTTCCTAAAAGACATTTTCTCCTGCTCAGGGTAGTTTACCAATGAATATGGAAAAGTACTAAGCTACTGCTATTGACACTCTGAAACTTTGTCTACGTATATAGTAATAGTTATAATATATGTCAACGAGAGAATAAAATTTGCTAGTACCGCTTGAAACCAGGCTGGAATTGGTGAAGCCAACAAAATTTAAAAGGGTATGATATTGGAACTCATTTCAGTATAGCATGTGCACTGTTTATTTCAGAGAAAATTAAAGACAACTTATATATTTTAAAGGGTATCCTATTTTAAATCACCATGCAATCTCCAATGTGCGACCAGGCCATACCAAACCTTTGGCAAGGGGCAGCATAATCTCTCATCAGACTGAGCAGCAGCAAAGTGCATTACAGGTTGGCATTGACACATAATTTCTTCATGCGACTGAACTTATAGTAGATGCCAGGTTTGGATGTCTTATACTCAAATTTGGCCCGCCAGAAGTTTGGAAGTTGTAGTTATGCAGGTGCACTATTCATTAAACTGGATTTAGGCATACCTTTCATAGCCAGCAGGTGGCAAAACTTGGAGGCACAGCAATATAAGCCATTTGATACAATTTGTCTTCAATTCAGGTCATATTTCACGTTAGCAAGGTACAGACCACAAGCAGGTGCCATAGGAGGTGCAGCAGTCACCATCTTTGCATTCAGAATTCTCTCAACTGCGACAAAGGAGCATGAACATCAATGCACCTCCCATGAATCATAAATCAAAAAAGGTACTCAATAACTTGAAGAACATAAGATCAGACCATCAGCAGTTGATAGATCTCCCGTCCCAACAGATTTTAGAAGACCAACCATCAACCTTACCTGCATTAGATAGGACATCAGAAAACAAGCCAAAAAATGTATAGGGCGTGCAGCTTCCCATCCTGATACTGTGACATCATCTAATAATCAAGTAACAGCAACATGGTGTAATTTAGTCATATAGGAAAGAAAGTGAGCTTCCAATACCAAAACGTAGAGGTGATATCAATGCATTAGCATGGTATTCATGATATTCACTGTTCATATATGAGACATGTCAAATCTGAGATCAATTTGGAGTTTCCCTTTACCATGACATAACTGAGATCATAATTTGACACATTATCCACTAGATACAGATATTCGGTAACTTCTCCACCTTGCTTCTAAGTTGTGAGACAAAGCATCTCAACAATGGTGAGGGAAGAAAATCAACCAAGAAGAGCACCTCTGGTACAGAATAAGAGTACTCATAATCGAAAAATCAAAATACACCAGCACAGATCATACGATTCTTAATTAACACAAAATCAAGAACAAACATGCCAAGAGTAACCCCCAAATCGATGACCTTCAAGTAAAATAAATTAACCTGATGGTAATAAATTAACCTGATGGTAAAGAAAAGACCGTGCTCTTGCCGTAACAACAAAGCAGCGGTGTCTTAATCTCTTTCCAAATTCTTTTCCATCCTCAGATTCTGATTTCACACTGCTAGTACAGGAAGAATCAGATCCTTTAGCCAAAGATTCCATGCCTGGTGTCCTCGAATAAACAATAGAGCCATCTGATGACTCCATCTCTGATCGTTCTATGCTTGATGGAAAAAACATGAAAGGGAATACTTCTGTGACAGTAAGTTCATCCAGAGTTCTCATTGGTGAGTTCGCCTGCAAGCAGTGGTCACTAAGAAAGATCAATGACATGAAAACATAGTTATAACCCAAGATAACACTTCAGAAATATACTTAATTTATTTCCACTGTTTAAAAAACGGACACCTAGGTGGCGCTAGGCATTAAGCATCACCCACCCGTCTAGTATAATTGTCACCTAGCTCACCTAATCCTAGGCACTGCCTCAAAGGTTCCCTAAAGCCGAATGCTTTTTAAAATACTTTATTTGTCCTCTGAGTTACAACAGCAAAAAAAAGCAGATATAATTTATATTATTCAAAAAATAAGTTAATTGTAAAGGAAAAGTTAACGAAAGTGTAGTTTGCAACTTTGCATCCTGACATCCATTTGGTTTATCAAAGTGCTTCCAGTGGGAAGGTGAAAAGTACCTACATCAGTGGTGCCCTAGGTACAAGCCTAACACCTCAGTCCTCAACGCTATGACTATGATTAGGAGATATATTTGTGTTTGTCTACCACACACTTCTTTATGGACTCCATGCAACTTAGAAAAATAATAAATAAGTTCACAATAGTTAAAAAGGAAAACATCACCTGACATCCGGCTGCACGAAATGAACTGAAATCATGATGGCCAACAAGTATGCTGCATGCTTTCTGAAAAAGAGACACCATCAGTAAAACTAACATCAGCAAACAGATAAAATATGTCTACAGACATCACCTTCATAGCTTGAATATCCAAATCTTCAGATATTTGCCAGGCTGAGTTTTTCTCAAAGACCGATGTTGGTTCAGGTCCAGAAAGCAGGCGATAGTGATATCTTCATGACAATGAACAGAACAGAAGGATAAGCATTTTCAGAATTTCAGTTGTCTATAAGGTAGCTTATTTATTATAGCTGCAACCTTTTACAAACATTGGACAGAAGACTGGAACAGGTACAGGAACAAGATTATTCTAAAGCATGCTCAATCGCTCATATTGTATTGTAAATTCTGCTACCTACGTGCGCTCCAGAGCTTTGTATCTAGCATGAAAATCTGGTGCAACACAGCGAACGTCAGTCACCATTATATCACCTTCATTCTTCTGCAAGAAGAAAAAGTGGAGCATGCATAAATATCAACAGCAGGAGACCAACTACTAACAAATATGGGAACATAGGAAAATAAATTTTAAGTCAGCAAGCTGTTTGTTCCTGGTCAAGAAAATGTAAAGAAATCTATACTTACTAAACTAACACAGACCAATTTGATAAATGAAAAGAAAATCTTCAACGTAATGAACATTAAAGGTTCTGTATTATGTCAACATATCACATGCAACCAAAATGGTGTACAAATTTCACTTTAGTTTTATTCTAAGTCAAATTTATGTAACTTACTTTTTTTTTAAAACAAAATGAACCAATATCTACAACTTCAAACTAGTTTCATTAAATCTACCATGAAATATGTTTGACTGTGAATTTAGTTGGCAATGTAGATGTTAATATATTTTTTCTAGAAGCTTGGTCGACTTAGGCAGGCTAAAGTGACTTATAATTCCTAACAGAGGGAGGTAGTAAACTTCCCTCGAAAAGAGTTGTAATAATCATATAACCCAGCTCCTACGGGGGTACCAAACCAATATAACTTTTTTTTTAAAATGGTATAGCCTACAGTGTTCGAGCACCCTTTAAATTTTCAGTGTCAGACTCAAAGAAAAGTAAATTTTGCCTTTATCTTCTTTGATGAATAGAACCTACCTGTAAAAAGTGGTTCACAGCACGTTTTACAACTCCAGGCTCATGCGGTGTTAACTGCAAATAGGAGAAAGGCTCATCAGCAGAGATTATAAGAGTTACCACTATTGGGCTGTGATGCTTGAAAACATATCCTTTATAAGATTATTAATTTATAATTTTTTGTAAGCATGAAACTTATAAAACTGAAATCGCACACTTGTTAAGGACATAATTAAGATGGAACAGAATACGTTTAGCATGCTAATGAATGCAGACAAGGACTTGAGGGGTAATCCCAGCTAACAAAAAATTATAGGTTTTGTGTACAGACCACTTCACCAGGCTTCCTTTTACTTATCCGCTCCACATCGACATGACAAACATTTGATAAAGCATGAACACCTGCATCCTGAACAAAAATACATTATTCAACCCATAAAAATACATCCCCAGAGAAGTATGTAACCAGTACAAGTGTACAACAGTCAAGTGCTGCAGAAAACTGCGTGCCAATAATCAGTGCAGCCTATCCACTTATCAGACCATAAGACTACAGCAACAATTCAATAACTCTATGCCTCTATCTACAATTCTACACAGCAAACAAGATATGAAACTAAGGAGCCTCATATAGCACACCATGCAAGGTTTATTCCAGCTCTAGGATAACTAAGTGTACAATTATGGTTCCTCCCTAGTAAGAAAAAGCACGGCCTCCTTATCTTTCAATTCTAGTTTGGACACCGACAGCATACTATCCAGTGCACACCTTTGACCATTTATATGTTAGCGAAGCAAAGATCTAATAATTAATAAATATAAACGACTTCTGTTGACCGGTCTACTAGTATAATTTCATTGTGACAAACACAAATGCATTTGATGTATATTTGTGGCTGGCAGCACACATTCTAGGATGCATCTCTATTGAGACAATATATAGCAAATTACATATTCCAGGACATCTCAGAACAGTAGTAAAGAATCATGAGATTAAGGGAAAAAATATCAGCAAGACTACAGAAGCCCAAAATATTTATTGCTATCACAAAATAGTCTGTAGTCAAAGAGTTGCATAATGCATAAACATAGCATATTGCAACAAATATACGTACTGAAATAGAAAATACTAATTTTGTTAAAAAATTGCATTCAAATTGTTATACCGTTCGGCTAGAACAGAATATCGAAACTGGCTGCCCAATGAATCTGTGAAATGCCTCCTGAAACATAGAGAGAAAAAGATAAAACTGTTAACTACATCTAACATCCATTTCTAGCCTCTACACTCTACTGCCAAGCAAAGGCTATCGAAATACTGAATTAGTTGATGAAAATGATACAGTGGCATGAAAAAAAATGGAAGTTCTACTCAAAATGACGCAGTGACATGAGGCAGCGATTAGTCCCAACGAAGAACATTCAGTCTGGTACTACCTCAAGTTTTTCTTATATGATGCAAAACAATTTAAAAATGAACTATTGTGCGTCATATAAAAAAGATCGGAGGGAGTACTTAGCAGCATCTAATTCACCAACTGGTTCATTCAAATATCACAATTTGCCATCGTAGTTAAAGAAGTAAATGCCTCCAGTAGCATCCAAACAAGGCATCTTACTACACCTATCCTGTAAGCAAATAATTTCAGACACCCCCAAATTCACATCGTCCTATCGACCTGGATACCTCTAACGAAGCCCTAATTCCAGAATTTGCATTTGCACTACAGTAACATATTCGGTTATCAATATGATCTCAGAAGCCTGGGACTCTGGGCCTTACCTCAAGGACGCCGACGACGGTGCGCTGGTTGGGCTGCTGCTGGGAGCCGGAGAAGCGGGTGCCTATGTACTCCACAGCGACCAGGTACCTCTGAGCCTGTGGGTTTCGCGCGCCGGCCATCGCCTTGCTCTTCACTTCCGTCGCCTCGCCGCCGTTTGGGTTCCCCGCCGGCGCCGGGTCCAGCGGCTCGGAGTACCTCTGGAGCTTCGCCGACGGCGTTGGTTCGTCGAGGGAGGGGTCACAGGGGCGCTTGGTTGTGGCGGCGGCAGCGGGGTGATTGCTGGCGCTCATGGCGATTGCAGCATGGAAGAGCAACGAGGGTTTTGGGAAGGGTCTAGGAGGAAAAAGGTGGCATTTTAGGGGGCAATCAAATTATTTGCCATCTTACCATGGCACCCCTCTGTTGTGCGTCCTTAAAATGGCACCTACATAATTGCCATTGTCAGTACCACAAAGATTCTATACCCTTGAGTCACCTATTCCGCGCCTCTGCGTCCCGTGTTAGTACTGTTGTGGGCTCTTGGGCACTATGGCAGGTGGAGCCCACAAGACCATATCCAAGGAGGACGCCGGCGCGTGGCGGCCGAACCCCGATGAGGGACTAGTGCTATAAAGGCTTGGGGTTGGCTAGCCGTACTGCTGCCGGGGCTCCAGGACCCGGAGTACTACTTCAGTCGAGAAACTCTAGTAAGGCTTCGTTCTAAGGGAAGACATCCGCCTGCCGTAGCATTAAATATTATAGGCGGATGAAGCAAGGGCGTGCCAACGCACCCTCGGCTGTAGCGCACGCGACGTGCAGGCCCCATCATCACCTGATAGAGCCAGATAGGAAAAGGCAAACCTCCACCCTTTCCATGGACGCAAAGTGTCCGCAACACTGGCGTATCCACGGGTGGATACGTGACCGCTGAGGGTCACGTTCACTAGCGCAGAGATACAACCGCGCGCAGTCCGTGCATGTCATGCACGACAATCCGGCACACCGCAATGGATCAAACACAATGTGCGGCGTGACGGCCATCGTGATGGACCATACCTGTGAGTACCAAGGCCATGCTGTATTAGGTAATATTGAAACCACCATTGTAGCAAACTGTGCTGCGAACTTCATACTAGGACTCTCCCTTGGTCTATAAAAGGGAGGTGTAGTGCTCTCAGGCACGGGATCGAACACAGAGAAAGTCCAGACTTAATACCCATTTGAGTGCCCTAGTCCTTGGTCACTCACTCAGCTTGTAACCCACCTTCCAATTCTACGCAAACATCTCTATAGAGGACGTAAGGTATTACACCATTTTGATAGTCCAAACTTCTCTACATCTATCGCGTTCTCGGCGCTCCATTGTGCACAGCATAGTGCTCACGACCCTACACAACTGTAACTATATGATACCTTAGTGTCGCTTTCGCCGACAGCCATCCCCGCAAAAATTAGCTAATCATTTGTCATTTTTACCTACATAGCGAGACATATAGGCAGTCCACGGTGGCAAAAGCGGTATGAAAGACTAGCATACGCAGCCTTATCTCTCTTTCTATTCCCTTATCCCACCAACATGTTGGACCCACGCTTGGAGCCTCCTTCTTCATTATGCCACCTCTCCACGTCGAGGCCATCAACGTCGAGCTGCTGTTGTGGTACGCCATATTTTGAACCTCAATTAAGTATATCATATGCATTTTTATCAAATTTGAATTCAAATCCTTCAAAACCTATTTTTGCCCAAGAGCAATAGTGCAAAGTGGTAATATAAATTATACCTTTTCACTTTTGTCTTTGGACCCTTGGGTAAAATTGCTTATGTAGGGGGTTAATTTTGAAAATTTAAATAGATAAAAAAAAGCGAAGGGGAGGAACCGGCGGCCCAAGCCACAAGCGGCCCAGCCTCGGTTTCTAGCCCAACTGGCGCCACGCGCCCTACGCTGGCAGCCCGGCCAAAACCGCGGGCCGACGCTGGCCCCCCGCCCTCGCGCCACCTGGGCTGGCCCACACCTCAACCCAACCCACCACCTTTCTTAGCCACTCCGCCTCCCTACACGCCCCACCCTGCGCGCCCTTGTCCGCCGCCTCTGCTCATCGCTGTTCGCCATTTTCCGCCGCTCCGCTCACCGCCGGAAGGTAAGAACTCGTGTTCTCCACCGTCCTCCACTTGCTCTACCCATCCTCGTCGAGGATTTGGTCTGGTTGTGCTTGAATCGAGTTCGACACCGTCCATGGCACCGACGGACACCTCCACAGTGTCACCTTCACTCCTCACCAGCACGAGCCTTTCCAACGCTCCCTGTTACTCACACGGGGTGCGAAACGGCCCTGCACACCTCGTCGGGGGGTGCTTTTGTGCCAAATCGACCTAGAGTCACTGGTAGAACCGCTCGCCACCGCGCTTTGGCACATGAGTGCAGTGCGCCTGCTACGGCTGTCGTAGGGGAAGAGAAGAGGAGAGGAAGAAAAGGGAAGGAAAGAGGAGAAGAAGGGAGCCGTGTGCCACCGCGCGTTTGGTCGTCGCCGGCTGATGCCGAGGACGCTCCATCGTGCGGTATGGCCACTAGCGCTGCCGCAGGCGTGCACCCCACGCGAGCGCGTCGCGCCTGCCAGCCTTGCCCTGGCATGGGCTGCACCCTGGGTGAAACCCAGGTGGGGCAAGCTATTGGGCCAAGTGAAAGAGGGAGGAGAGAGCAAGCCAAGTGGCCCGGGGAGAGAAGTAGGAAAACGACCTGGCCTTTGGACTGGGCCGAACTGAAAAGAGAAAAGAAGAAAATCAAACAAAGAATAGTTCAAGGAGGAGAATAGAACTTTTACATAGAGAACTTATTTTAGGCTTTTGGGTTATTTCCAAATTTTGAAATCTATTTATTTCGAAATTTAATAATTTAGTTATTTTTTTATTTCATTAAACTTTTTAATTTAAACTTAAACTTTGGCTTTTAATTATAGTCTTTTGATTTGGTAAATAATTAACAAAGATAAACCAATAAATTTATATTTTCAAAAATAATTATTATTTACTTTAATCTTTTTAATGTAATTAGTTTTAAAATCCTTAAAGTTTTATTTTTCTAATTAATTAATAAGGATAACTAAATAAATGTTTTGATATTTTAGAAATATTTATTATTTTCTAATAATTTATTTTTATCTTTTAAAAATTATTTAAATACTAGAAAATTATTTTAAAACCCTAGAGAAGCTCTCTAAGCCTAGGTTAAGGCTTGAATAATAATTCTAGTGCCCCCTCTTCTCTTTTTTAGAAAATTTTTTAATTTTTTAATTTACACGTTTATCATCCTCATACTTAGACATCATTCATATCATGCATTTAGATTTGATAAATCGAGTAGATCGCCAATGAGAGGATTCAAGAGGAAATCTAGGAGCCAAACTCTGCAAGATGACAACAGTACTAGGAGGAGCATTGCAGATCAAGATGCTAACTTTGCGAGCCTCAACCTTTGGAGTAATCTAGGAAAGCCCTGGTGCATTTGCCTTTTTTTAGTCTTAATCAATGAGTTATGAATGTACATTAGAGTTAGGAATTGATTGGAACCCTAGTGCATAAATAATTCCTTATACTAGCATGATTACTCCTACACGCAATAGTTTAGAATGCTTAGCCTTGCTTAAATATTAGGTTACGTTACTTTCAAAAAAATGAAATCCGGAAAAGAAAGTTTTCTTAAGATTCTAATTGGAGACATTGAGCGGGATCAGTTATGCTTTTGATGTTGATATTTGTGAAAGATTTAATAAATGATCTTGGACTTGGATCCTAACCCTGCCTATGTTGCTTAAATCTGTTCGATGTTTGGCCATGCTTTCAGCTTTCGAACGCGCCTCTTTCACTTGTCGTCGTTAGCAGGCTCCGATAAACCTCTCATCATTTGTACCTAAGAGTTGAAACTATACGAGACCAACTGGAAGGTGGGAGATAGGCGGGTGTCGACGGACTGTACACCCGGGTTCGGTGACGATGGTTTCGACTAGGTGGCACAGGATGTTTGGTTGTCATATGCGGGGTCATCTTACACGCATACGACGGGTGATTGAGTATTATTCTCGAGAGTATGAAATCGATTTAAATCGTTGGTCTTACCAGGTGTAAGAGTCGAATCATCACCAACATCGTAGTTAAGGAAGAGTAATGTTTTTGTTAAGAAATGTTTTTGCAGAGTGTTTGCCTTTGATTGCTAATAGAATAGGCATACCTTAGTATCTTATATAAGAACTAAAAGAAGTTAACACCCTAAAGGCTAAGGATCCACTTATAGGTTACTGCAGTGTGAGTTTACTTAACCAGATCAGTTTTAGATTAGAAAGTTGGGTTTAGACCCAGTGGTCGGGTAAGTCTTGCTGAGTATGTAATACTCAAAGTTGTGGCTTCAATCCCTTTTGTAGGTATTAGGTCTCTAGCTTATTCCTCTTCTTCCAGAAGATGTTAAAGCTGGGTGTCTTTCTGGCGGTCTTCTTCTACCTTTTAAAGTTGAAGAAATAAGAAAGTCAGATGTTAAAGTTTCTTTTAAAGTTGTTTGATGTGAACATCAGTAGGCTCAATGTTGATTCCACATATTATCACCATCTATATAACAGAGTACCATCAGTTGGTTTTCGCTTCCGTTGCAAGTTTCCTATTTTTCTTGTATAAACTTATAAAAGCTTTTCTATTCTTGTTCTTACCTGTTCGATTTTACTAAAATCTATTGTATTGGAGTGATCCGAAGACTCTTTATGTGTTACCTGGTGTATGTCCGATCCTGTTTGGCATAGTCAGGGCCCTTTGGGGACCTGGCGGACTACCAGACTTAATCCAGTTTAGGTGCAAAACTCGTGTTATGTGCTTAAACTAGGTTAAGTTGGGCGGTTCCGCCACAGCTGTAGGCGATAGGGAGGCGAGCGTGCGTAGTCGCGTGCGAAGTCAGAGACGGCGAGCCTGCTTAAAGGGACGCCAACATCGTGGGTGGGGGCGGGGACGACGGCATCGCGGGAGTGGGCGCAAGCCAACGAGGTCGCACAGCGTCGCACTCATGCACGGGACGGCAGCGGCCGCCGACGGGACATCGGCATCGCAGAACGGCGAGGACTCGCGGCTGGGACGTGTCAGGGCGGGCGCTGTGGCAGAACCGCCGATTTAATCCGGGCTAAGTACACCTGCCACCTCTGGCTTGCAGTGTATTTAGGCCAAATCAAATCCGGTCGTCCGTCGAGCTACCCAAAAGGGCACTCGATGCAACTATCACCCAGGGATGCCGACATCACACACGTTAAGCCCTCGAAAGAGCCACAACAATTACAACAACCCATCATTTCATACAAACATATATTGATTTGTTTGAAAATATTTACTCAAAATGGGGTACAATCATACTGAAATAGAGTTCCAAAATAATCTCGCAGCGGAAACCGTAACGTAATACCGATATACTCTTGCAGCGGAAATAAAACATCGAGCCATGACATTGAGCCCACCATTGTCATTCTCAATCATGAAGTTCCTGAAATAAAAATATCAACAACGTAGGGATGAGTACGTGAGGTACTCGTAGGACTTACCCGTGGACGGTTTCAACCCGACACATTTTAGAGTATGCAAGGCTTTTTGTGGACTTGACTCTAACCCGTGCAAGCTTACTAGAAGTGAGTCCTTACTTTTAAGTATCATTTATTTGTAAAGTATAAGCCTCATTTGATCCATTATAATTATCATTACGATCCATAAATCATATGTCTCATCATCTCAACATATATATCATCATAAAGTAGCTTGCAGAAATATAAACATACAAGTACAAACATGTAATATAAAAAAACATGATTAAATGAACAAGATATTAAAGTTATTACTACGTTGCCCGTGTGCGATACTGGCATTCTCACACCTGGTGAGCATCAGCGATTCGAATCGATTTTTAATTCTCGGGAATAACTATCATGCCAGGGGTATATGCTTACTAGCCATCGCGTTCCCACATATAGCCCCCATCTCCACTCGTCCCATCCCAAGTTCGATTCAATCCCGCCATTCCCCCGGGTTTTGCCCCCTCAGGAGCGATACCACGGCCGTACCGGGTCAGCCCTCCCTCGAGTACAAGCTCCCCCAGGCCTAACTCCCTCCAACAAGAATGGTAGGAACCTGTCTCTGTTCTTCGGATGGCACGAGTAAGACTTTCACCGGTCCATTATCCCGGATAAGCACTCTAGCAATGTTATGCCGATCAGCAGGCGAACAGCGAATCAGGCCTTAAACGACTCGGGCGGAGTCCACCAAACCATCCTCATCATTTTTCATGGTAATATGCCCAAATCTCCGCCCGGTCTCATCTTTTCATCACATCATATCATATTTCTCTCGTATTAAATTTTTGTAAAACATTTTGAGTCCTATCATCTCGCGAGTGAATATCTTCACTCGACTTCTACCGTCTAAGCATGGCTAACCATAGACTTCGACCTATCCATTCTAACTAGGATATCAGGTATTTATGCAGGTGTGGTTTCAAACAACTCCTGAACGTAAATGCACAATCAAATAAAGGGTGGTGAGATTCCCTAGGTAGGTGTATATGCCTAAGGGGCCTACCTTTGTTGTTGATAACTTGAACAAACTAAACTAAAGTTAGTTTGCCGGGTTGTGGGGCTTTGCCCCAGGCAACCCCTTGATCACTTGGACAACTCCTCCGTCCAAACACGACTGATGGGCCCTCCAGGTCGTGAACGGGTCTTAGTTGGTCTTCTAGATCACCGTTGCTTGTTGTAGCTCCACGCTTTATCTTCTCCGATCACGTATCTACAATAATCGTCACTATATGAATCATATGCATGATGCAGTGCATGGGATGCATGAAGATCAAGCACCTATAGGTAACAAACAAAATTTAAGGTTAGACAGACGATAATTGATGAACTACTTAAACAAGCATTGAACAAGCATGCAGTCAAACCATCATTTCGAGTATAGATAGCAATGAAATGACAATTTAGTTAAACAAGGAGTACTTTTGAGCTCTCAAAGCAAACATATACGTACACAATCATGCAAGCATTCATTTGGTTACCGATTATGAAGAAGGCATGTAGAAACTATTATAAAGACCTTAACAAGGAAAGGAGGTGCATTTCATTATTTTACCCTACACCTAGTTGTTTAGTTATCCAACTACCGGATTTTCATAGAAAGTGAGTGTTACGTTGTGACATAGAAAACTAACTATACCAAATAGCATATACACGACATCACAATTTCACGTCTGATCACCCATCACGTCCTTGTTTTATTTTCTTTATTATTATTTTAAGCTTATATAAGTATCTACTTGCAGAACACTAATGAAGCATCATCCAAAATGTATGAAAACTCACATAATCATATTTGTACAGTAACATGGCTGCATGTATTTTGGTGGCATTTTTGTAGCACATTAAATAGCACTTTTCTATTTCATTGTTTAAACCAACATAGCATTTGTTATTTTCAAAACACATAGTAAACAGTAACCAAAACACATGAAACTTTATTTCTAGGCTGCACTGGACCAATTGAGCACAATATAATTTATATGGATTTTTCTGAACCAGTGTTATGTAGCATGCATTTTCATATTCATGAAATACACTAGTTAATAGGGATAGGGACAAATCTGTAATTAAATAGTGAGTGCTAGGGTTAACAAAAATCACATGGATCCTAAATAACATGATAAGGTTACTATCCAAGTTTCATAATTTTTGAAGGTGTTTAGCTTTAGTTTGGCTAATTATCTAGGAAAACATAGCATGCATGAATTCATGGGCAAAACTGTCTTTTTACGTGCCCACATCATACCCACACTGTAGATCTAAAAACGAGGAGTACATTTCATCTACGTTCATATTTTCATGATTTCTATTTGATTTACTACGGATTTTTAAAGGACACATATCAAGAATATGCATTTTTATAGAAAACCATACTGCTGAGGGCTAAATCAAGATTAAACATAGTCTCCAGGGGCCTGCATGCAAGTAAACCTAGACTCAGTACACAGTAACAAAATTAGCACGGGAAATAAAGGGAACTCCAGGGGGTTTTTGGCAAAGTCGCCCTTCTTCTACCTCCAGACTGGGGAGAGAACTGCGCGCAGGGAGGGAATGACGGGGCTGCGCCGGCGCGAGGAGGCGACGAAGTGGCCGGAACGGGGTCGGGGAAGATGTTCCCGGATGAGGGGAACGTTTTCCCCAAGATGAGGACGCGCGGGGTGGACGGAGTTGGCAGGGAACACGCGGTGAACTGCAGGTGGCGACGGCACGGCAGTTCGCGGTGGCTCCGGCTCGATCTGTCCGTTCCGGCGAGAGAAGAGGCTATGGTCGGGTCCTCGAGCAGTGCAGGGACATGGGGAACTTGGGGGAGGTGGAAGGGAGGCGCGGGAGACGGCCGAGGTAGGTGTTCCACGATGGCATGGCTGCACGCCATGACCATGGCAGTCGCGTGCGTGGCTAGCAGCAACAGAGAGTAAATTTAAGCCAAGAACTTGGGGAAAACGCGGAGGAAGGTGGTGTGGTTGCAGTGCTCACGTAGGTGTGTTGAGAGGAGGCCAGAGGTGGCCGAGGCGCGAGCTCAAGCCGATCTCGGCCATGGTGGACGAGCTCTACACGTGGGGAGCGAGCGCAGGGGAAGGGATAGTGAGGCAGGGAGTGAAGGGAGCCGGGATTGCGTCCAGATGAAGCCGGAGCGCGGGCAGGGCAGCGGGCAGCGGCACCAGAGCCCGGCGGCCGCGTGGCCATGGCGAGCAGGCCGCGGCGTCCACCTGTTGGGGATCCAAGGCGCTGACAGGTGGGACCCGCTCGTCATAGATACTAAGAAATGAGGAAAATCCCGAAATTGATAAAAGAGGGTTTGACTGTAGGAATTCACGTTTGAATTTCGTATTTTTGCTCAATCTAACGGCCGAATTTGGTTAAAGTGAAAATACAAGAACTGTAGTAAATTTCACACCCTACAACTTTGTTATAATCATAAATACCATATTGTATACAAAAATATGGTTTAAATTCAAATTGAAAGAACTGACCAAAGTTTGACCAAGGTTTATTGCAAACTTAGAAATTCCTGAAGTCCATTTTATGCTCATTTTCAGAAAAAGAGTATTATACCAATGTTGTCGAGTTTTTAATTATCTACAACTTTCATATATAATGTTTTGCATGATAGGGACTTTTGTTCCATTGAAATTTGAATTCGCCTTACCAGTCAAAATTTGGCAGATTTAGGATTTTAATATAAAGGACTCAAAACCTTATTCAAACCTCTTTGCATGTCACAAATTCAAATACCAAAGTTGTTCATTCTAAAATTCTCAACAAGTTTGGTATAGCAAGTTAGATCTAGATCACATTAGGATTTAAACTACAAGCACAAATGTTTACCAAGATTTTGTAAAACTGCAGCTTCAATTTATGGAGAGTCTCCCTTATTGCAAACTTTTGAATGACCAAATGATGTCCAAGTCACTTCAGAGCTAGATGCTTAAATTTCATTTCATAGTTAGGTGAATTTTTAAATACTTGACCTGGTCAGTCACAAGGCTTTTCCTTTTGAACCGATTTTTTTTGACTTAGTGATTTCTCCCCCTAGTTTGTATTCCTCTCTGAGCATGACTGGGTCTTAATTCACCATTAGCTTGTGTCTAATTATGTGTTAGCTCCTTTAAGATGCCAGAGGCATCACAGGCGCGCGAGGTACGGGGCTGGCGAGGGCAGGGCCGACCGTGTGGGGGTAGGAACGGCGGCGGTGCGTCGGAGCAACCGCGACACGTGACGTGTCAATGGGAGGAGTTGAAGATGAATCTAGGATCGACGTCGTTCTCCCGTCGCCGCTGCCTCAGCCACCGAGTGTCGGCGAGGGTGAGGGCGGAGTTCGCTAAGCATTCCCGACATTCACGCTTGCATGTCCATGGGCACCGTTCATCTCTGCTCCTCTTGCTCTCCCTCCCCTTGCTCATGCCCTCCACTCCCCGTGTCGTCGCCGTGGCCGCAGGCCCTCCTCCATGCACGTCCGTCCGTCTATCTCCACTTGCGGGGCGCCAGGGTTGGATGGCTCACAGGGGCGCCAGCAGCAAGAAAAAGGCTATGTGCTCGGGTCCCACACATCGGTGGTGAAGGGAAACAACGCAAGGTGGCCGCATTGGACTGCTTATGTGTCTCGCCATATAGACAAAAATGGCAAATGATTAGCTAATTCTTTGTGCAGATGGCAAATCTGTAGTGCCATTCTAAAGCTGGCAAATGATGAGGTGCCATTAGTAACTGTGATACTTCGTATCAAGAGCCGCCTAAGGAGTTTATAGGCGATATGTTCCCTAAAATTTAAAAGCATTTGGTTCAAATTCAAATTTCAAGATTTTAAAAATTTCTAGTTTCTTCAAGGAACAAATTGCAAAAGGGTAGCTTAAATTTAGTCCTTGAAATTTGGTATTTGGACCTTGGCTTGAAATGGTCAATTTTGGGGTTAAAATTGCAAAAGAGTAAAGTTAAAAAAAAGGGATAAATCCTCAGACTGGGGCGGCGGCCCACGGCCACGTGCCCGCTGGGCAAGGCCCAGCCGGGGGCGGCGGCCCGCTTGGCGGCCAACCAGCCTACCACCCGCACCCCCTGTCAGGCGGCGCTGACACGTGGGACCCGCGGGGTGGGGTTCTTCTCCGCCCAGCCGAGCAGGGAGGGAGCACACCCGCTCGCCGCTCCCCCGCCCGTGCCTCGTGCTCTGCCGCTGCCGTCGTCGTTCCGCCGCCGTCGCCGTGTCCCCGCGCACGCGCAGGTAAGCCGCGCCACCTCCCCGCCTCTTCGTCTCCTTTGCGTCGGGGTTAGGGCCGGCCCAAGCTCGTGAGAGCTCGGAGCCTAGCCATGGCGCCGCGGCCGCGCCATGTGCCGCCGCCGCGTTCCCCGCGCGCACGAACCCCTAGGGTTCCGGCAGACACGCGCACCGGGTGCGCCGTGCCCGTGCGCACCTCGCGCGAGAGGGTGTTGGCACCGGCGGCCACCACCGCTGCCGCGAGGCCACCTCGCCTCCGCATTGTGCGGGCGGGAACCATACCGCAGCAGCCGGCGTGCACAAGCGGGGAAGGGGGAGGGGAGGAGGAAGAAAAGGTGGGGGAGAGAGGAGAAGCGCGCACCGCGCGTTGTGGTCGCCGGCGCTGCGGAGCGCGTCGCGTATGCGCCTGCGACCCCAACGCGCGTCGCGCACGCATGGCGCGCTAGGCTGCCGGGCGGCTGGGCCACCAGCCCAGCTGGGCTATCCGCCCCGGTGGGCCACCAGTCGATGCGACCGGTGGGCCGAGGCGAAGGAGAAAAGGGGGGAAAACAAACTTTTATTTTCATTTTTCTTATGGGCCGGGACAAATGTATTTCTGATTTTTGTTTTAATATGTTCTTAATTCTGTTTAGGTATTTATTTAATCTTTAATTTAATCTGTTTAGGTTAATTAATTTATTAATTTATATAAATATTATTTATTTTTAAAAAGAAATTAAATTAAAGCATATGTAATTAAAAAATAAAAATAAATAAAAAAATAAAAATAGTTTATTAATTTAGAAAATGTAGAAAAATTCATAGAAATTTATTAAATATAAAATTAATTCTGAAATACCTTTAAAATATTCAAAAATCTTTAGAAAATTCATTTGAGCTTTTAAAAATCTTTAAAAATAATAGAAAACTTATTCGAACCCTAGGACAGTCAATTAGGCCCTGGGGTCCCAGATGTTAACCCTCGGCCACCCTTTTTATTTAGAAATTGTACGCTTTACTTTTTCAACAGGTTGATCATCCTCATCCTTTCAAACTCATGCATGTCATCACCCTAGGTACGGTACTCCCCGTGGCTCTAGTTGAAGAGTCTTCCACCGCAGCAGAAGCCCCAGAAGCCGGTGCATCCGAGCCGTCCACCGCCCCGGAGGGAGCAGTCTTCGAGCTGACCGCCGACACCGATCCCTTGACCCAAGGCAAGCCCCGATGCATTGCCCTTTCTTTGAGTCCTTTAAATAAGAATGGGTTATGCTTGTGCACTAGAGTTAGGAGTTGGTTGAAACCCTAGAGTATGGTTACCCAATGTCCTGCATAAAGATCCTATACGCAGTAGATGGCTTAGGTGGCATAGGCCTAGAACGGATTTCTTTACTATAGTAAAGTTAATTGGTTAAGAATGAGAAGGATGTTAATAATTTGACAGACATGCGGCGGGATCAGTTTTGCTTTCGGATATTATTATGCTATGAGTATTGCCATGGACACTGATCCTGCCTGTGTCGCATAAGGCCGTCTGATGTGTGGCCTGGTTGGGCCGAACGCGCTTCATTCACTTGCCGTCCTTAACGGGCTTCGGTAAACCTCTTGTCCTGTTGTACCTAAGTGTCGGAACTAGACGAGACCAACTGGAAGGAGGAGGTTGGGGGGGTGTCGACGGACTATACACCCGGGTTCGATGAGGATGGTTCCGACTAGGTGGCATAGGATGTTGGGTTGTCGTATGCGGGGTCAGTGCACACGCATATGACGGGTGTCTGAGTATCCCTCTCGAGAGGTTGAAAATCGATTCGAATCGTCTGTGGCTTGCCGGTTGTAAGCCGCCTGATCGCCACCAACATCGTAGTAAGAAGTGGAATGATCTCTTAATGAATGTTTTGAAGAGTGATTGTTGCTTGCTAGTAGAATAGGTATAACTTAGTATAATAGGGCTATAATAAAAAAGGTGGTCGCTTTAAAAGCTAATGATCAACTCATAGCTCTGCTACAGTGTGAGTTGATTTATCCCTCTTCAGCCTCAAAATAGCGAGTCAGGTTAGACCCTGTGGTCGGGTAAGTCTTGCTGAGTAATTAGTATTCAGGCTTTTTGCCTACTCTTTTTACAGGAACCGACTATACTATGTTCGAATGGGATCCTTACCTCACTCCTCCCTTCTTCTGAAGCAAGCCTCACTACGCCCTGGGCTGCATAGTGGGTAGTTGAAAGAAACTTGTTGGACTATAATAACTTTTGAAAAAAAGGGCTGATGAACTTCCGGCGTTGATGTAATAAATAACAAACTCCGTGTTGTAATATTTCAACTCCATGTAATAAATGTGATTTTGTATGCTGTAACCTATGGACTCCTTCGAGAGTCGTCCCAAGACCAAGCTCGATCTGGATGGGAAGGCTAAATCAGGATCCTTAAGTTCTGAAGGACTACCGATGTTAGTCCGGATCTGGTGGAGTAAGCACTAAATCCAGGTTAATATGGGCGGTTCTGCCACAGTAACGATGACAAATAATTAAATGCTCCCATTTTAGGAAGAGGGGCTACTACCATCCGAATGTTAATGATAGGATTATTAATTAGAGATTTAATGTCCGTCAAATGACTGTTTTTTAGCATACCATCACTTGCGACTATAGACCGAGGGAAGAGAGGGCGAGCTCACCAACTCACTGACCGTCGTGTTGTCATCACCGTTGCTAGGGCTTTGGAGTCTAGGGTTTGGGATCGGGGTTGGGTAGCAGGGCCGGTGGTTCTTCTCCACCTTCGGCCTCAGAGAGGAGAGCTGGGGCGGCGAACTGTGGTGGCGGGTGAGACGACGGCGGCGTGGGCGTTGTCCGTCATGCAGGGAGGAAGGCGGATCGAGGAGGGCCGACAGGCGGGGCCGAGGTGACCTTTAGGTTAGTGGACGGCGGTAGTGGCGGACAGCGGGCAAGAGGCCGTCGTGCCGGTAGCCGGCCGGGTGGTAGCGCGAGGGTAGGGGTGGCCCTTCGCATTGTGGGCGGGAAGGGTGGAGGCGGGGTCGCGAGGGGGAGGAACAAATGATAAGGTGGGATGGTTCAACCGTTGGATACAAATTGTTGTTTACTGATGTCACTGATAAGGAGACACACCCATTTAAGGCTTGTTTAGAACGCAGGGATAGAAAACAAAGGAATTGGAGAAAACACATGAATATAAAAAGGAATGAGGTGCCAAAATAGAGAAATAGAAAACATAGTAATTCTGAGGAATAGCCGTTTGGTAAGGAGGAACCTGAAGATTGTAAGAAAATTGAAAATATATGATAATCTCACTTAACAATGGACCATAATATTGTGCACTAATCTCTTGTGTTTTGGGTAGCAGTCTTGATGATAAATTAATTAGTCAACATGATTATGATTTATATTTAGTAGGACCAGTATTTAATTATGGATTAATTAGCCAATGTAATTAAATTAGTAGTACATAATGACTATTGATTAATAAAATTGGACATGGAATAACATTGATTAGTTCTGGCCGTGAGGTAGCAACCAGTGTAGGAAGATTTCCATTAGCTTGGACCTCATTTTCATTTCCTCCAAAAGTGTATGATTGCTTTCCTTTCCTCTGGAATAGTTATGCTTGATTGCTTTGTTCCAAACACATATGTGTTTCCTACAATCCAAACAATGCAGTTATTAATAGAAGTCATTACGAAAATAGTAAGGTTTCTAGGTCTATCACTGCAAGGGTGGCCATGGTTTAAATTTTTTTTTCACAATTTAAATGTACCTTAGGTTATTTTTAACTAAAAATGAATAGAAATACGATCTTTAGTCCTACAAGTCCGATCAATTTCTAAGTTCCTACGAGTCCGATCAATTTCTAAGTCAAATTTGAATTTGAGTGCTTTTACCACCCTAACCACCGCTATTTGTTGCGGAGTAGTAGATTAAAATATTATATATTAATAGGGTTATCGCAATTTGCCGAGTTCTAAAATACGTCATTGAGACCTTTAAATCCACTTGCAAACCAACTTCTGTATAGACAACATGGGCTACTCTTTTTGGCTTCTTTAGGTCTAGCTAAGTTCCCCATGTGCCTCTACCTTCCTGCCAAGCTTCGGCAGCTCGAAATTGCCTCCATCGTCGCACTCCCCTACCATTGACACTAACTATTCAAATCTTAAGCCCCTGCCACCTCCGTCGCCTGATGGTTGTCTTCCACCACTATTGGGGCGAGCGGCCATCTCACTCTCCTACCCACCCAACACTGGTCGATGAGTCACTGATGACACCTTCTAAGCCTAAGACCATAGGTAGGACCGTCTCCAGCAGGATGGACATCCATTTTTGTTTATCACTATTCCAACCACCTCTCGCTCTGTCAAAAGTCAGTGGCGGACCTAGGATTCTCCCGAGATTAGAGCCAAGTTTTAATTTGACTCGATGTATAACATATATACGGTACGGCAATATTTTGTCTTCTAAGACATAAACTATACTACAATAATACACTAATTTATTAAAATATGCCAAAATCTTAAAAATGTTGGTCAAATTTAGAATTTCAATGTGCAGCCCTATAAACCATACGCAGCCCTCATTAAATTGCCAATGTAATTAAGTCTAGTAGTATAAAATTAGCCATTATGGTTTAAACTTAAATTGAATCGCACAAACTAGATTGATATTATCATCCAAATGATAGTTGCCTTTTCTAGTGTTCAGCGAGTGGTTGCTAGCTGCTGATTAAGGGCTCTGAACCATTTCCTCTTCCTAGCTCAAAAGATGCAGAACGCACCACCATAGTTCAAACATGGTGGGTGGAACTGAGACGCTGTCCATGCTCCCCTGCTCGGTGGTAAACAAGCAAGGATCGAGCATACCTTGAAGAAGGGTAGAAGGCAAACCAAGATCATGCGTGCACGTGTGCAGGATGCCAGGATGGGTAGGATATTTTGTGCCGAACAAAAAACCATGGAATGGACAATACCGCACAACGAGGACCGAGACTAGGACCGTGGCCCTAGTGGTCCTAGTGGCAGGTCCATCCCTATCTACAGTGCGCTACAGTGTCGTTTTGTATTATAGCCAACGTATTTGTACATCTCGTTGAAGACGGTCTAACCCCCAAAGCTCCAAAACCTTGGGTCGACGAGATCACTCGTACATTAAACTCATTGAAGGTCCAACCATAATTGAGCAATATATTGTGGTGGAATTAACTAGGAGGGACATAACTAATCAAAACTGATAAATGAACTGAAACTAAAGTGACTGAACCAAATGAACCGATATTAATTTTGGTTTCATCTTTTACATAACTAAAATAACCGATAATTTTTTTTATTTCGAGAATCAAGTACCAAAATATTGCAAATGCCCACTATAACCGCCCTAGGACCCCAATCGGGATGCGGGCTGTGGCTGCCTGTTGCTGCGCTCTAGCTCCCTAAAGCTGCAGTGAAACAGTAGGCCGAGCACTCTTGGGACACTGTAGCTACAGTGAAATGTGCAGCCGCAGCCCGCCATCCGCAGCGAAACGAACAGGCCCAGCTGCTGATTATCTATTATCATATCATGTGTCAACTTTGAGATTGCAACTTCTAATGCGCTACTACTTATATTGCTGCTATTGTGTTTGAGTTTATGCTCAGAAACATAGGATATGTTGCTGAAATTCACTACAAATTATGCTACTCTCTCCATTTTTTTTATTTATCACTTTTTAGTTTAAAAATGAACTGGCCGCCAACAAATATTCGAGAACGGATGTAGTATTTCGTTATTGTCACAACCTATTACGGTTAGTTCAGTTATGACCAGACCGAAATAGCCAAAGATTGAATGGTTCGGTTCCGCTTTTTCTAGGAGGTAATTCTGTTCCAGTTTTTGGACAAACGAAGTCTTAAAATACGTAGAACACAACCGAATGCTCACCACCAAAAAACGCATGTGTTATTATAGATGTATCCATTATGGAAAGAGTGTAAAAATAATGAGTAAATTCCAGTAATCTAAAAAATGCATATGATATAATTCATTAAGCAACTTTGTAAACATACCATCAAATCAAACTAAAGCATGCTATTTTAGCATTAGATATATAAAAAGGTGTTATCGTCAGATTTTAGCCGATCCGCTGTTGGGTCAGATCGGCTAATGGGCTAAGAAAGTCTACTCAAGGGAGAGGGAGAAGCAGCCGATATCAAAGCTAAGGCCGATGGGTCATGTATCTTAGGAGTTCAATCGGTTTAGCCTAAGTCGATTAGGATTTTTTTTTCATTATTCTAACTAGAATCGGATTTGACGTTCAAGTCACCGGACTATAAATATATATCCATACTTACGAAATAAAGTTGATGACAGATGTTCCCTAACAGCGGTTGTCTCCTATCTCTTTCGGCACATCGCCACCCTTGAGCAATTAGGGTTTACAGGGTCATCGTCATGCTGCTCTAATGTTTCTCAGATTCATGAGGGCATTAGGGCATGAGCCACATAGTGAACCGTGTACTGAAGCGGTTTTGATGGCATAGTTTGCTAGTTATTCCGGTGAATCCGCTTGACGTGAGAGTTACCAGCTACCCAGATGAATCTCGCGTCCATCAGCTATTCTGATGAATCTCGTGCAAAGCTTCGCTCGACGCGAGATACATTGTTTACTTCGCATATTTGTCGATCTATTTATGTTTCTTGCACCTAACGTCATAGATCGATCATCATGTAGCTCGTTTTACGTTACCTAGTCGTTTGTCACAACCCACGACGTGTCACTACAACACGTGCACGCGACATGCCGACAGATCAGCATATCACGATCACTCTATCTATACACGTCGTAATCTGTATCTGTTTATCTAGATGGGTTTCTTTGTAGATCCTAGTTTGAAGCCGATATGACTATGCATATCTCTTATATCGTGCTTTTAGATAGGGTTTATATCCATCTTATTCATGGATATGGTTTTGGTTATTATAATGTTTTATCTATAACTCATCGAACTTCGAGCATCTACATATATGCCGGTCGGAGTTCACGATCTCTCGTGGTGCTAATCTGAGCGGTCAGACAAGAATTTAACGTTTAAAATCTGTTGTCTACGTTTTTACAGGGAGAACCAGAGCCAACCACCGCATCCACCCAACTTTCCAGACTACAAGGTCAAGCCAGGTGGTGTGGGGGTGCGGGCCCACACCACCACGGCCACCTAGATCGGCTTTGCTCGCAGCCGATCGGAGCCACACTACAAGGAGACGAGTGCAGAAGCAGCGCGATCCCGGCTCCTAGTGTGTCCACGCCACGGGGCCCTCGCATCGCCGCCTTTCCGTGGCAACAAAAGCCTAGACTAGATCTGGGTCCAGATGTTAGGCATGGCTAGCAGCGACGTCGTTCGCTCAGCCCGCCCGGGTTCGATTCTCCGAATCGACCGGGTGTCTCACCCAGGTGAATCAATCCGCTGCCTCTCACGCGTGGTGCCACAAGGGACTGTGACATGCCCGTCGCCTACGGAGCCTGCGATGGTTTCGTTGACCTCTCCAAGGACGCGATCTTCGAGCTGAGTATAGTCGTAGATCTAGGATTGTCCGTAGCTGAGTGTGTGGGTGTGTGTGAGTGTGGGTGTGAGTAGCATGCTACACCTGTATCCAGTTGAGAGGCTAAAAAAACTAACTTTTTGAAAAGGGTTGATTTTTCTATTTTAAAATCCCAAAAATTGAGAACAATTAAAACTAAATTGGTAGTTATGCAATATTGCTGTGATTGTGTCGCTCCTATATACCACTCAAAACAATTGTTCATATCACAACGGCACAACTGAATTTTGCTCAAGTTCCGGATGTTGTGTCTCAAGATAAATACTCACTCCAGTTTTAAATATAAGTCGTTGGGACTCTTCGGCGCGGGCTGTGGCTACCTGTTGCTGCGCTCTAGCTAAAGCTGCAGTGAAACAGTAAGCCATGCACTCTCGGGACACAACATTGTACGTGACTTCTTGCAGGATTTCCTGTACTGTCATCAAGATACAAAAGCACATACACGGCTCAAATAAATAGCATTCCAGAATCCAGATATCAAATATCTTTTGTGTATATCACAGATGAAATGAAACTGAACTACCACGCTGCAACCTCTGTACCTTATTCAACATGTTGACACAACAGAGGACCATCTCACATTCCATTCATGTGCCAAGCTAACTAATACAAGCACCACATGGCGCCTAAACTCAAAAGAAGTGAAACAACTAAAAAGGAATGAATTAGAACCTTAGTGTTCTAACTTCAAACTGATACAAGGATCCATGGAAGGCATCAATCTGCAAATAGATCCTAAACACCTCCGACTGGTCAAGTATCAACAATGGACAGGAGCTAAGGATGACCGTCAGGTGCGCATTCTGAAAGAACTAAAGACCAGATCCACAGTTATTAACCTTCCCAGCTTCACTCACCATGGGATGTGATTCCTGGTTCACCATTGCTGCCCCTCTCTTGATGCAACTAACGACAACAATGAGTGGCGTAACAGGGGGGGGGGGCAGCAAGTTCTGCGAAGCTCAAGGAATCAAAAGCTGGGGAAAAACAATCTTAAATGCGAAGACCAGGGACAGCATCGCGCCCTGAATTGGGATCACTGTGTTTCAGAGACAGGTTTGCAAATTGTGAATCCAGGTCTCTGCTGTTACTGCGACTGTGGGTAGGAGCCTGCTGCTGTGGTACATGTTGCTGCTGCTGCTGCTGCTGCTGGAACAATGCCCTAAGACGACCAATTTCCCGCTCAAACATCTCCTGCTGATCTGCAACATTAGAAAGAATAAAGATGATTGATCAGTCATATGTTTCCTGCAAGAACTTTTTTTCATGTAACACTTGGTAAAATGCAACTACGCTGCTATACTATAATTCGAAGGCATTTATCTAGAAAATATCATTGTTCTCATAAATGTGGTAATACATTAGTGCTTTTATCAAGAGTTCAATACAATAATTCTTTAGTTAGGAGTCAGTATCTGCTAAAAATTTAGCAAAACAACAATGCAAAATATTCACTTTTGATATGCTATTTAGTACAGTATAAATTGGCCTGAAAATATTGGATAGTTGACACTTGGACAGACCCCTTGTGTATTTTATCATAGCTTCAGGAAATTACAAAAGACATGCATCCAACACCTGGAGCATGAAAATGATGAAAATGAGAATCCCTCTGTTTTTAGCTTGAACTAAACCATTATTGGAACAAGTCAACTGTAGGAATATAGGTTCACTAAAAACAAATTAATAGGTTCATACCATATGTGTGGACGTATCACAAAAAACATTTGGAATAATATTGTAACAAATAACATACATAATCTCATTTTCTTCACCAAAATCATATAGAGATTTGAAACCTGACTGCTACCCTTTGAAAATAAAAGATATTCCTAATCACCGAACTTAAAACAAGAAACATCCTGGAAAGTCACCGAACAAATTAACCGCGCGCGCACACACACACACACACTTTTTGGGGGGGGGGGGGGGGGGGGTTGGGGGACTTACAGCGTTTAATAAGATGCTCCTGAGATAGGCTCTCAAGCCGTTGCTTCAAGGCTTTATTTTCTAAGTCTAACATGATATTTTGCTGGCCGAGGAAATCCATTTCAGCGCTAACTTCTATACCCTCTGTCTGCAAGGGAAAAATTTGAAGAATTTTCTTCGATATTTAAGGTCATCCTAACTAGTGCAAGAAACGATCAATATGACTTGCTTAAAAAAGGATTACCTGTAAGGACTGAACTCTTCTCTCAAGCTCTGCAATATATTGGAGCTTTCGGACACGAGATCTCTGAGCATATTGTCTGCAATTGACATGGGAAACAAAAAGTTAAATAATCATGGCTCAAAACTCAAGGTCTATCAGCATATCTCTGCATGAACACCAGACATGGCACCTACATCTTATCCATCCTTTATTCCTTTTATGGAGGTGTGAACTTAACTTTGCATATGTTGACAACAAAATGAAACATCGTTGCACAAGAAGATGTGCACCTAAACTGCATTCAAGTGTTTTCCAAACTAAAAGACTGGTTAAGACCTCATTCATTCCAAAACCCCTCTACTGTAAAAATGTAAAAACTATCCTTCTGTTTTGACATTATCTGGTCACTACCGCTTCAGGAAGATCTACTCTGTTTCACCCACTTCGTGCTTGTAGCCATTTGGAATTGCCACAGCAAACACACCAGCAAAATGTTTACACAACATGGACAAGGCATTCGGCACAAACACAATTTTCCTGTTGGATAGCACTTCTATCAGTTATTTGACTAGCAACACATCATACAGAAGATCAACCTAAGGTGCAACACGTATAACTATGCACCCACCTTGCAGGCTCAAGGTCAAAGAACAACCATGAAATGCCTATACTGCAAATCAGAACGAAGGGTTCACTAAAGAGCGCAGCAGGTGGAGAGTAGCATGCCACTTTACCACCAATGGTGTTTCATAAACAGGAAATTCTATGAATGAACATAAAAATGACTGCATCATAAAATCAGCAAACTCACTGTTTGGCTCTCTTGGTGTCCGCCTCAGACTGCGAGTGCCTCAGGCCCTCCTTTCTCTCTGCTCCAACCCTCTGGTCATGAGCTGCATCACCATGGCCTTTCCTGTCCACCCCATTGGGCACATGACCATGCTCATGATCACCAAATGAGCTCGACGGACCATACCGCCCACCGTTCTTCTCCCTTGCTGGCATCGGCACGCCGCCACCCTGCCGGTACATCTGCCTGGACTCCCATGGCCTGCCCTGCGGCCGCCCAAATGAGCTCGGCTCGGGGAAGAACTCCGGCGCGCCCACCCAAGAAGCCACCTGCCCTCCTCCTCCTCCTCCCCTCATGCCATCGAGCGCATTGTCGTACATGCCCGCCCCTGAGCCGCCGCCCTCGAAGAGCGCGAACGAGTCGCTGGAGGACCTGCGGTGGCCGGGGCGGCCGTGCGCCCGCGCCGGCGTGTCCGGCTCGTCGAGCAGGTCCTCCAGCCACGACGGCTGCTCGTCGGCGAGGAAGCTCTCGGACGACGTGCGCTGGTGGCCATGCCGGTGGTGCGCGTCCCGCGGCCGCGCGATCGGGCCGAGCTCGGCGTGCGGCGCCGGCGCCGGCGCCGGCACCGCCGCAGGGAACGGGCTCCGCGGCGGCAGCAGCGCCTGCTTCTGGAGCCTCCCGTTCGCCATCATAGCCTGGTCACCCGAACTGCGCAGAGAAATTGAAACGGAAAATGGTGAGAAAAAGGTAAGATTTGAGAAATCTTTGCACCTAAACTACACCACCGAAAAGGTAGAAATTCAGGCAGGGTTCGTGCGGCTCCAGGCGCAGATCTCGTCTAGGAATCGCCGCAGGAGCGAAAAGTTGGAAACTTACGGCGAATTGGCATCAAGGATGCCGTTTCTACGGCGGACCAAGCAGGAATGCGCATCATTTTCCATGGAGAGAATGTGAACGAGAAAAATCAACGGCAGTCCCAAGAAATCAGCACAGAAACTGATTGAAGGAACAGGAACTCAGCTGGAATTGCTAGAATTCGACCGGATCAAGCCCGGGCGATCCGTACAAGAACTGTACAGGAAAAAAATTGAGCATAACACAAACCAGGGGGAAAGCACGTACCAATTCGACCGCAGCTCCAGAGCCTGGGCGCTTAGATTCCTGCGCCAGAATCCCAATCCTAAATCCGAATCTGGGGCTCCTGTCCTTCCTAATCCTGGAGGATTGGCGAGCACGAGGGGGAGCGGATGAGAAATGGCGAGATAAGAGGACGGGGAGAGAAAAGTCAAATGAGCTGTGCTGCTATTTAACGGCAGAGAATTTCAGGGTTTCAACGGCTGGGATCGGGGGGATTTGTCCAGATCGATCCATCCTGGCCGTCGGATCGCACAGGCGGTGGTGTTGCCGTGGGCGGGGAGATGCTTTGGATGCTCTCGCGTTGATGGGGAAAAGGTTAAAAATTCCGAGACATACGAGTGCATGTTGTGAGATCAGTCACATGGCATGGTACTCATAAAAAAAAGATCCCATGACATGATGTAACTTTTTGACGGAATAGACAATGGTTTCTGGGCCTGGTTCGTTTCCGGCCACAGTTTGCCATACCGCATATGTGGCAAATTTTGATTGCGTTTAAATTTATATCAAAATTTAGTGAAACAATGAATTTCTCATTCCCGCGTATTATTTTGAGACCAAATAACATGTGGGAACGAGAAATTTATTATTTCACCAAATTTTGATCTAAATTCAAACGCAGTCAAAATTTGCCACAATTGTGGCGTGGCAAACTTAGTCACGAACCAAACAGACTCTCCATCCACCAGTGAGATTTTAGGTTTGTGGGTTAAAATATTAAATATGTGACACCGTGGCAACATAATCAGAAAAGAAATGCCATATTGACATATGTGTAAATCGTTGATGATAGATTTGGAGGTTGCTGTCCCGTCAAATGTTAAGCTCTAGAATTCACACGAGAAATGCCCTATTGTTGTTGTGATTTACATAGCCTAAAGATGGGTTTGGTTGGATTGATCGAACCGATGGGGTGATGGTGATGTATCATTAGGTGATTCTGTAAATTTTATTAGCCAGTGAAAAATGAAGTGGCTATGAAACAAACTTATCTCATTCCATAAACCAAACGAAAATTGGAGTGAGAAATTATAGACCCACTCCTCAAACCAAACATGGCCACAGTGCCTCACGAATCATGACTCATGACCACGGCCGAGGGGGAAAAAGACGTAATTTCCTTGTAAGTTTTTACCCATAGTGTAATTTTTACGTCATTTTGTAACTTAAATAAATCGAGCGGCATAGAAATCCAGTTCAATATACACTTCAAAGAAAAACACGACCTTGCATTGGAAAAATCGCATTGCTACTACCTTGTGCTAAGATGATGTTGGGTGGTTGTAGTAACAAATGCAACCATTGAAAGTTGGAACTAACAATGCTTTGTAAGAATATTAGTTTTAGTTTGAATCGAGGATGCAAAGTGGTGTGCTTGTGGATATACATAGATACCGCAAATGACTGATCAAGTGCACAAGAGAAATACTTTAAAAATCACTTAGTAGATCCAAGACACCACCAAGATGAAGCCTCAAAGCTCGAAGAAGGACCCAGTAAAAATAAGAAGAACGTGACACGATGGTCCCGCTTGTCGATAAGCATGCTAGAATTTTTCAAGCATTGGGGTACTCGGTGAATAAGGCCTGGCAAAAAGAAGGCAGAAGCGACCACGGTGCACAATGCACCGAAACAGTCCGATGATTTATTGGTCTAAGTAAACTCGAAGAGGTGAAGGTTGGTCCATAAAATTAACATATATGGCCGATGACGTAAAATTAAAGATGCCTACATGATACGTGCATTATACAGTCTGGTGACCAGACTATTCATCGTGAAGAAGCTCTTCATCGTGAAGAAGCTAGCGTCCGGGAGATGTCGGAGACTCACTTGTGAGTGGGAAGTTTGCAAGATTATCCACGGAATTACGTGACCGGAAATTTGGCCCTCGCATGGGCCCTTGCGAGAGTCTCCAACAAGAATAAGGGGAGGCTTGCACCCCCCTCCTCAATATCTCATTAAAAGAATAGCCATTTCCCCCTGTCCATCGAGAATTAGTATTAAGTTCTACTGCTTTGTTTACATTTCATATTTGCATCCATATTGCAATTGTATGTTTACTTTCCTAACTTGTATTGATAGTACGTCGCATGTCTTTTTTATATAGGATTCGTTAAGTCTTCACTCATTTCCCACTTTTTTGCCGGATACCACTATCTTTTAGTACATTATCAGTATTTTTTACATTATTTTATGTGAAAATATGCTCGAAATTGTGAACTACTTCTAAATTGTTTCTCTGTGAATGTGTGTTCATATGTAACGCATTGTGTGTTTAACTATTTAATGCCCCATACTAGTATCACAGTTTTCCAATAACATTTAAAGATAAGTATGCTTCTGAAAAAAGTTGAAAAATACCTCCTTTTACCGACTTAAAATGGCAAATCAAAGACGGCTACCCTTCGTAGGAGTAGCTTTTACTTGACAAATTCATTGCTTTGATATCTAATTTTATCCATTTCAAATTATATAATTAATTCCAGCTTTGCACCTAAAAAGATTAATATTAGATTATTTTTGTTAAATCTACCCTAAGATATATTTGTTAGTATTGAAACAACACTACATTTTTCTAAAAACTTGGTACTAGATTTAAACGAGGATTTAACATAAATCAAGAGTGAACAAACAGAGGATAAGACACACTACTCTTTTCGATCTAAAATATTTATCGCCAGCTGAAAACGTCGAACGGGGAAAAGTCGGAGTACTATAAACTGGGATGGATATTATGCATTCGTTCGTTCATGGGCATCAGGCCATGCATGTGCGAGGGCGTTGGCGTTGGTACGAGCGACAAAGCCGTGTCGACCTGTCTGCCTGCCTGCCTGCCTGATCCCACACCCACAGGCCGGCAGCAGCGGCAGGTGGTGGAGAGGCATCGCCAGCCGGGAAACGGAAAGAAAACAGCGGCGCCAGCACAAAAGACAGCTCGAGATCCAGCTGCCGCTGCCGCCGCCGCCCCACTGGGCTGCCTGCACGTGCGCTCGATTTCCTTTCCTTCTCTCTTCTACTACTATTTCCTTTTGCCTTTGGCTATCTATCGGGTACCAGTACTATTTTTCTTTCGTGCTGTATCTGTATGCATTGCTCCCCGGGCTTCGTGCTTCGGTCCTGGGATATACGTATCGTATATGCAAAGGTGGACGATGGTTTTTTTTATGAAGAGGTGGACGATGGTTGAGGTGTCTGTTTCACGTGTATTCCATCGCGAGAAGACGACAAATACTTCTCCACTGTCCATGGTTACAGGACATGATCTCCCACAAAAAAAGTGCTCCCTTCTGTAACGCAGGAGGCAAATATTTTCTAGTCCTTACATTACATTTTAGAGTGCGTTACAGTTTAGCTCCCGAAATATTTGTAGGGACACAAATATAACACTGGTGTATGCAATTGAGGCAGAATGCAAGACATCAAGAGGTTTGCTATATTCTCTAATTTTAAAAGGCAGGAATAATAGGGCATTGGCGGTTACCTTTGTGTGGGCAATGACAGAAGGCATAGAGCTTGAGGAGGCAGCAGGGTCAAACGGCTATTCAGCGAGTGACTGATGATGTTGAACGGGATATTTCTGTCCATGTTCAGAACGACAGGAAATGTGTAAAGCAACGCTCGTATAAGTTTGAAACTGAAAGAAAAATAAGAGGCTGCTTTGGTTATTGATCTGGACCATATAGCAGCCAAAAAACATTCCATCACTGAGCATTCAAAGTGGAGGGTATAATCATGACAGCAATTTTTCCAATGCAAGAAACCAAAAATACGATTGATGCAGGTTATTAAGTCATGAAACAGGGGTGGAGTAAGATACAAAGCAAACTAACAACAGAGAAAACTTGTGATTAGCATATGCATGTGCGCACCATGCATGCACCTGTTGCAATTTAAGGTGTAGATGTGTGTATTTATTGCAAGTGCATACACGTACACAAGTCAAAAATTGCAAATAGAGTCAGCTGCATGCATGCATGTTGCAAGTCGCAAATTGCAAATGCAACCGTGGCTGTATGCATGCTTACAAGTCGCAAGTGCACTTGCAAGGTGCAACTTTGGCTGCATGCGTGCACTTGCAAGTTGCAACCGTGGTTGCATGCATGCATGCATGTTTGCAAGTCGCAAGTGCACTCGCCAGTCTCAACAACATGGTTACAACAGCATGCAACAGTCACTTGAGGGTTAAATAAGAATATGTTGCAAATGAAATAGGAAGTTACAAAGTACCTCAGTGGTAAAGCAAGCACTCTTGCAACCAACAAGTCACAAGTTTGAGCCCCATTGACAACCTATTTTTGCATGCATAGCAGCTGCGACATCTGAGCTAGAGCCATTGCAACTTGCAACCTCCATACCATAGCAATTGCAGCATCCATGTGCGCATTGAAAGTAGTACATGCGCATGTTAGTACCCTGGGTACTGAATAGCTAGCCTTCTCTGCTTTGTGGCAGCCTTTGTGGCAGCGCCCCTGGTCGAGCCACACCGAGCTGCCCAATGACATCCCCCGATTCATCCGCCCCTACTCACAATGCCCACGATTCGATTCGGTTCCGCCTTCCCCCCGATTCCACCGCCGGCGACTCTTCCTGTTTCGCCAGCGTCCTCCTTCTCGGACTGCTGTCCACCAGATCTCAAAATTGGCTGGCCACTGCTGCCCCTGTGTTTGCCTCCGCCCCACCGTCCTTCCCTGCCGACGCCGCTTCCTGTTCCGCCACAGCCGTCTTCTCCACCAAATCATCGACGGATCGACATCGGAGGCGAATCGCAAGGCGGGGATTCGGCGCGCAATCCTCCTCCGACTGCCGCCCCTTGATCGCAATCGGCCGGCCACGGCTAGGCTTGTGCTTGCCTCCGCCCCACTTTCCTGGCTCGCCCCGGCAGACCCTCCGCGCCTGCACACTGGGCTGCGGCACATGCTCCACTTGGCCTAGTGCCGCACCCTAGCTCGCCTGGGTTCGCCGTTGACCCGGACTGCGAGCGCGCCGTGTTGGCTAGGTCCCCACGGGTCTGCTCATCACGTGACCGCGCCGTGTTGGCCAGGCCCTCACGTGTCTGCTCATCAACGGACGCATCGATCCGACTCCCGCTTACCAGTTTTGGTTACCATTGCATTGATTCATTCCCCTGCTTTGTTCTCCAATGTTTTTTTTTTGCTGTATACAGCTTCTCAATTAATTGACCTCCGCCTGGAAGCCCCAAGCGTCACGGGTCCTCTCGTTTATCTTCACTGATAGGTTCATCCACGGCACCTGGTTCTTCCGGTATTCCGTTGCACCCTAGTTAATTCTTCCAGCCCCGCTTTAAAATTCCTCATAATCACCATTGTTCCTGCCTGTGCCGTTTTTACGAGTCTAATCAGAGTCAATTAAACCAGATTCTATTCATGTGTATCTGTTATTTCTGATCCGTGCTCCCACACAGATGCACCTAATCATTCTGAAAATGTGGCTGCCGACCCAGCCCCTGAATCTCATGCAAGGTAATTTCTGTTGCTGAATATAAGTTTCTAAATTTCCTTTTATTTTTCAATTGCAATTCGTATATAGATGTATTCAATTGTCACCGTATATCTGGTCAACATAGTGTATTTTTCGTTTTGATTGTCACATCCTATTTATTTCCTTTAACCATTGCCTCTTCCCATATCTATTCCTGTATACAGCTTGTACTATATTTTCCCATTTTTTTTCCAGGATGCAATCTGGTCAGCGGTTCGTTGACAGGATGCCCGCAGACCCCAAAAAAATGGTCTTCATGAGCACCCAAGAGATCGTGTTACCTATTGACCTATCATATGCTTGATCTATTTTGTTATTGATATTTATGTTTATCTTCTGTTATATTTCAAAAATATATTAGTTTTGAAGTACCTCTCCGACCTGAGCATACGTCCAACCATTCTTCTCGCCGTCAGTGACGTGACTCCGATTCCGGCTCTAGTGACAGTGATTTCGTCAACCCTCCTGTCGCTGCTGCTTCCAATCGTACACGGACCTCCACGCGCCCTGCACCTAGGAAGATTGTTGTTCCCAAAAAAAAGCACGACTTTCCCATCACGTGCATGATGGCCCAGAACTAGCGGTACCAAATCTTATTTCTCTGCTTTGAGGTCTGTCTATATACTTTGAAACTTTATATTTTTACAGTTTCATCCGCTATCTCTTTCAGTTTTACCTTAACCTTGTTTCTGTTTATATGATAGTAAACAATAAAAATATGTCAGTCTCTAATTAATATATGCGACAATTTTCCTTTTTAAATATTCGATTTCTCCCATACATATTTGGACCTCTTAGCTTAGAACACCTTTGTTATCTGTTTAACTTCTTTTATTTCAATTGTTCTATTACATGTTCTATATATACTTGCCACTGCAATTTGCACCCATCCTTTACATCAGCCTATACCACATTATTCCTTGCTTACTCTTTATAATTATTCATGACCCCTTCTTGTTCCTAGCTGACTGTATTTCTTGTCAGGCTCAATCCAATGTAGACTGGTCCAAGGAGGTGTTCAATAATCTTCAGTTTGCTATTCGAAGGTGGCATGACCGTGATAGGTCTCAAAGTTCACGTACAATTTATGGATGCTCTATTTTCCTTATAGTAAGCCCCTATGCTTTCTTATTCAGCTGTTGCCCTTTATCATTGCACAATTTTTCCAAACGGTTATGCTTATTACATTATCAGTTGAAGCATCCATAAGCCTTGTTACCAAGCACATGTTTGTAAAAAAAAATTATGTGGCATAAATTTGTTAACCTCTAATTTCCTATCACATGTTACTGCCTATTAATTAAATGCATCGAATTCACCACCCGTACGTTGATATTCGCGCCGTCCCTTGTCCCATTCGACGCCAATATATATATTTTTAGAAAAGAGCACTTGATTCTTATATAATGTGCAGTTTCAGCTGAAAGGACCTAGATGTCGCCTAGAGGGGGGTGAATAGGCGTAACTGAAAATTTACACCACTTAGAAACACACCGTCAGCACTCACACCGGATAGTCCGATGGGTACAACCGGACAGTCCGGTATAACCGGATAGTCCAGTTCTCTATACCGGATAGTCCGGTGTCACACAGAAACCGAAACCCCCAAGGTAAATATACGAGAAAATACTTATCGAGCTATGTGGAGCTGTGTAATGTGTTTGTATGTTGATTATGATCTCGGCAACACTTTATTCCTACACTCACAAAGAGAACTTGCACACGAATAATAATAGCGGAAGCAATAATGTAATGCAAGTAAGTAAAACAACCACAAGCACCAAGCTTGGGTCTCCCAGCAGGGGCATAGCACACACATCAAAGGATTTTAGTCCCGAGGTTCGGGCACACCCGCAAGTGTCCGTACGTCCCCGTTGAGGCGCCCACCAAGAGCTTGAGTCTATTTCAACTCACGGCCTCTACTTCACAACCACCAAGACTATGAAGGTGCTCACTGCAAATGCTCCGAAGAGCGGGGTAATCACCTACAAGAGAAGTGGCACCCACAAGCCGGGTGCCCTTCGGGTTGCTCTCGCCGTCTAGGAGGAAACCTCCAAGAGTAACAAAAACGCTTTCCGGAAATGCTTGCCAACTATGCTCAGAAGCTAGGTGCTCACAATGTAGCTCACACAATCTCACAAATCATCTCCCAACTCAAGAATCTCACAAATTTAGCTCAATCTCACAAAGATAGTGTTGGGAGGTGTTACTAAGAGCCTCTGGATGGATGTGGACGTGGAGGGAAGCAACAGCTGCAACTGGAAGAGAGTGAGGGGTATAAATACCCACCCTCATAAAACTAGCCGTTGGCCTGTGTCAGACCATCACCGGACAGTCCGGTGCGTACCTACCGGATAGTCCGGTAGAGGCGGACTAGCCGTTGGAGCTCAAACCCCCTATACCGGACAGTCCGGTACAGCTCACCGGATAGTCCGGTGAGGGGTTCCCTGATCAGAGGCTAAGGCACTGAGCCTGTGTCAACAGATGAGCAAAGTGTAGGTGTTGTCTCCATTAGAGATACACCTAACCAAGAGATGAGAGCACAAGGAAAAGATCAGAGAGATCACTCTCAATTCTGGGCTTAGCCTTCACCGGATAGTCCGGTGAGATTACCGGACAATCCGGTGAACCCACCCTCAGCACAATAACAACTCACGAGGAGTGTTTTGGCTCGACACTCTCTGAACTAGCTGTGAGCACATGTTGACTAGAGACTTCCGAGCTTCGCTTTCCTCTTGATAGTACGACGTACCTATGCTCAAGGTGAATATAAATCTAGATGAAATCCACTTGAGTCTTGTCTTGATGAATAATGCCGTCTTGAAATATATCCACAGAGGGAGATAGCGAAGCTGAGCTTCTTCCTTTGTGAGTAATCCTCTTTGAGCGAAATAGTTGGACTTCAATTTAGAAAACCTCTTTGATAGGTAGATGGAGCACATTTGCTCATTATCCATTCATTCAATTTGTTTTGATCATTATTGGCTTTGATATGCAATAGAGTGTCTTCATGATCATCCACTTCTTATATATGAGAAATCCAAGTAAGTTAGTGACATCCAAATGAAAGAGATACAATTTAGAGTCACTTTTCTTAACATGAAAGTCAAGTGTCTCAAGGTGCATTAATAAAGCAAGACTAGTGATGTGTTTTGACAATATATACCTGTAGAAACCTGTCAAATGATCTTACAAAGAGATTAGATCTTTAATCGCATTGTCACTCAAACACCAAAACCACTAAGGAGCCTTGTTGCACTTACACTAGCAACCATATGATGTGCAGTTTCTAGTAACCATGTACAACTTCCTTCCCCTCTTTTATTCTCGAGATACACCACTGAGTTCTTTTCCCGAACATGCTTTATACCATTCACTGAAATCCCACCTTTCTTGAGGTCACTTGTGATGCAGTGGCGTACATTTGATTCTAAATGAATGGTGCCTGAACAAGAGAGTTGCAAGTAAGAGAGTTATTGACGTTCGTTACAAAGAATACTAATTATCGAGGTTAGACAAATGACTTTGTGAAAGAAGATATGGTCCGAAAAGTTAGATAGATTGATTGAGGATCAAGGTACATATTTATACAGCCGAGGGGACAGAGTCCTAATCTAGGAAGAAGAAAATAGAGTCCTAATCTACCCTCGGCTAATCCTAATCAATCTAGGAAGGCGCAGGCTGTACCAGCTGGCCGTATCCTAAGTAATCTAGGAAGGCCTGGGCTGTATCAGCCGATCGTACAAGCCCAATAGGGCAGCACCGAACCAGGTCCACATGGACCGAAATACATATGCTTAACACATCCCCGCAGTCTTATCGTGTGCACCGCAGACGTTGAGATTGGATCTGAACTCTGTAAACACAGTAGATGGCAGGCCCTTGGTGAATATGTCGGCGTACTGTGAGGATGTAGGCACATGTAGAACACGAACATCACCAAAGGAGACACGTTCCCGGACGAAGTGAAGGTCGATCTCAATGTGTTTAGTGCGCTGATGTTGGACTGGATTGGAGGACATGTAAATAGCACTGATATTGTCACATTACACCACAGTAGCACGCTGAGGAGGGGTACACAACTCCTGAAGCAGCTGTCGCAACCATGAAGCTTCAGCCACGGCATTAGCAACACCCCCTGTATTCAGCCTCGGCACTGGAACGGGAGACAATGTGCTGGCGTTTGGAAGACCAAGAAACAAGATTGTCACCAAGAAACACTGCATAACCGGAAGTGGACTTGCGAGTGTCCGGACAACCGGCCCAATCAGCGTCGGAGTAGACCACAAGGTGAGACTGTGACGGCGGACGCAGGAGACCCAGATGCATAGTGCCCTTGATGTACCGCAGAATGCGCTTGAGAGCGGCAAGGTGTGGTTCCCGTGGATCATGCATATGAAGGCAAACCTGCTGTACAGAGTACGCAATGTCGGGCCGGGTGAAAGTCAAGTATTGCAAAGCTCCAGCTAAACTGCGAAAATCCGAAGGATCCGGAACCAGGGCTCCTGAGGTCGCGGAAAGCTTCGGATTGGTGTCAACCAGAGTCAAGCAAGGTTTGCAATCAGCCATGCCGGCGCGCTGCAGAATATCAGTCATGTACTGCCGCTGAGAAAGAAGAAGACCGCCATTGCAACGCTGGACTTCCATACCCAAAAAATAGTGAAGCTCTCCCATGTCCTTCATGGCAAATTCATGCTGCAAAGCTGCAATAGTGCGACGAAGTAGACCAGGAGAAGATGCAGTAAGGACGATGTCATCCACATACAGGAGGAGATAAACAGTATCATCACCATGGTGGAAAACAAACAGTGAGGTGTCAGACTTAGCTTCCCTAAATCCAATGGTAAACAAGAATGACGCGAACCGACTGTACCATGCGCGAGGTGCCTGCTTAAGACCATAAAGTGATTTGTTAAGACGACACACCAGACCAGGCTGCGTGGGATCCTCAAAACCAGATGGCTGTTCATAGTAGACCGGTTCAGACAAAGTACCATGTAAGAAAGCATCCTTGACATCTAGCTGATGAATAGCCCAACCACGAGAGAGGGCCAAAGAGAGCACAGTGCGAACAGTAGCAGGCTTGACAACTGGACTGAAAGTTTCACCATAATCAATGCCCGGACGCTGAGTAAACCCACGGAGAACCCAACGTGCCTTGTAACGCTCAAGAGTGCCATCAGACTGGAACTTGTGCTTGAACACCCACTTGCCAGATACAACATTAGCCTTGAGAGGATGAGGAACCAGATCCCAAGTATGATTCTGGAGTAAAGCTGCATACTCCTCTTCCATGGCAGCACGCCAATGAGGATCAGCAAGGGCACTGCGGAAAGTCTTCGGAATTGGAGACAGGGACGCAGCTGAGTACAGTGCTGGCTGCCGAAAGCCCAGCTTCCCGCGAGTAGCCATACGATGATGATTCACAACCGGGCTGATGGGGACGGCACCAAGCGGAATGGACCGCTGCTCCACCAGAGAAGGGCCATGCAGCGGCACTTGGACAGGTGACGACCGAGTGGTGGGGCGGAGCGGACCATGTACAGCAGTACACCGGGAGTAAACCTGACGGATCGAACGTCCAGGCACTGGTAGATAAACCAGTGGGGGCGGAAGGGAACGGTTCCCTGCCGGTGTTGGTGACGTAAGAGAAGGCGAGGCAGCAGCCACCGGTGAGGAGGGCAGCTCTCTGGCTGCAGCCGATGGTGCTGTAGGGGCTGCAGCCTGAACCGCAACGGGTGCGGCTGGTGGCGCAGCAGGGCTGGCAGCTGTAGTAGTGGACGCCGGCAGCAATGGAGGTGCGACGACGGCATCCTGGGCAGCGTCGGGTGCCGCTGGTGATGCATCAAGGCTGGCAGCCTCGCGTGGCGCAGCGGGGCAGGCAGCCGCATGTGGCTGTGCGAGGGGGGGGCAGACGGGTCCTGCAGAAGAAAAACTATGCAGCGAGCCAATGTGGACCGGAGCATCATTAGTATCAAGGAAATCAAGATCAGTGGCGCTGGGAAGGGATGCCTGCGTAGAGAAAGGAAACGAGGCCTCGTCGAAGACAACGTGTCGAGAGATAATGACACGGTTGGAGGAGAGATCGAGGCATCGGTAACCTTTGTGATGTGCAGAGTAGCCGAGGAAGACGCAGAGAGTAGAGCGAGAGGCCAATTTATGAGGGGCAGTAGCAGATAAGTTGGGGAAGCATGCACACCCAAACACACGAAGATGCTCATAGGAAGGCGGAGAGCCGAATAGGGCAAGATATGGGGTGGAGTGCTGCAAGGTAGAAGTAGGCAGAATATTCAGGAGGTGAGTGGCAGTATGCAGAGCTTCAACCCAATAGGAAGGGGGTAAGCTGGCTTGGAACAGAAGGGAACGAACAACATTGTTGAGGGATCGAATGCTGCGCTCAGCCTTGCCGTTTTGAGCCGAAGTGTAGGGACAGGACATTCGTAAGTGGACGCCGCGGGAAAGAAAGAAAGCACGGGCCGCAGAATTATCAAATTCTCGGCCATTATCGCACTGGATGCCCTTAATGGTGGCGCCAAACTGAGTGGTGACGTAGGTAAAGAAATTAGAAAGAGTTGGGAAGGTGTCGGATTTGAGACGTAAGGGAAAAGTCCAAATATAATGCGAGCAATCATCAAGAATCACAAGATAATACTTGTAACCAGACACACTGAGAACAGGCGAGGTCCATAAATCACAATGTATTAATTGGAAATTCTGAGTTGCACGCGAAGAAGACATGGGAAAGGGAAGACGGACATGACGACCTAGCTGACAGGCATGACAGAGACTAGGAGTATGCTTAATGTAAGGTACATAAGACATGGTAGCTAGTCTAGTCAAAGCCTCATGACTAGGGTGACCGAGACGACGATGCCAAAGCGTGGAGGTAGCAGCAGCATGAAGAGCCAATGGAGACGATGTTGGGAGCCGCAACGGATAGAGGGGTCCAGAACTATTGCACCTGGCGATCACGTTCCGAGACTGAAGATCCTTCACGGAGCAACCAAACGGGTCAAACTCAATGGAACAGGAATTATCAGTAGTGAAACGACGGACAGAAATAAGATTTTTAATGAGAGCAAGTGAAACAAGGATGTCAGTGAGACGAAAGGAACCAGGAAGGTGAGCGGCTCCGGAAGAGATGATAGGAAGCAGAGAACCATTGCCGACAACAATAGAGGGGTACCGGGAGGGAGAGGTAGATGAAAGAATACCAGGGTCGGAGGTCATGTAAGACGTGGCCCCCGAGTCGAAGTACCACTCATGCTGCTGCGGTTGGTTGAGGGAGACGGTGTGGAAGGCGTTGGCGAGGCTCTACTGGTCCCAAGACGGAGGAGCTGCTGCTTGGGATGGAGCACCATAGTGGAAGGCACCTGGAGGCGGAGCACCATAGTGGAAGGCACTTGGAGGCACCCAAGGACCAGTTGCAGGGGCAGCCACCATGGTCTGCTGTGGCTGTTGCTGCGGTTGGAGACCGGCAGGGCGAGGAATGGGGGTGAGTGGGGGCGCGGTCCCGACCACATCTGGATGGAACCGGTCCAAGGGTTCCAGACGGATGGCCAGGGCTGGCCGCCCCCGGAAGCAGAAGATCCACCACCGCCGCCCTTGCCCTTCTTGCTGTGGCGGCCTCTGCTGTTGGTGCTGGTGGTGTTGGTGGTCGTCGGTGGCTTGGGGGCGCCGGCAGGAGGTGTAGCAGCGCTTGTAGAAGATGGCGGCTTGGGGTTGCTGGTGGTGCCAGGAGGAGCGGCAGTCCCGGCACCGGCGATGAAGGCGGTCGGTGGTGCTGAAGTAGTACGCTTGGCCATTGTAAGTTCCTCCAAAAGAAGATCGGCACGTGCCTCCATGAAGGTGGGGAAGGGGCACCTGCGCTTGAGGTGAAGGCCGATGGAGTCGAAGCGTTTGCTGAGGCCTCGGATTAAGTTGGACGAGGGTACGATCCGAGACATGTTCGCCAAGGTCGGAGAGGGCATCGGCCATCGCCTTCAGCTTGCGGCAGTAGTCGATGATGGAGAGATCGCCTTGCTCGAAGTTGCGGAACTAAGCGTCGAGGTAGAGAGCGCGGGTTTCGCGGTTGCCGAGGAACTGGGTCTCGACAGTGAGCCAAGTACGTCGTGCTATGGCGCCGCGCTCCATGACGGCGTCGACCAGCTCCTGGGAGAGGGTGCCGTAGATCCAAGACCGGACGCCACAGTCCAATTGAGTCCAATCAGCAGAGGGGGCAGCCGGTGGAGCAGCAAGAACGTGGGACTCCAGGGAGTACTTTCCCAGGGTGAGGAGGAAGTGCTCACGCCATGGCTGGTACTTGTCGGAGGCCGCATCCAGGACGATTGGAACAAGGGTCCGGATGTTCTGGACAGCAACAGCCTGAACGTGAAGGTTGAGGATGGCGGTGGCCTCGTGAAGGTGGAGGTTGTCCCCGTCCTCGTTGGCAGAGGAGCCGTCGTCGTCGTCATGTGGGGTGGCGGCCTGGGCGCCAGCGAGCGCGCTCAAGCGCGAGACGCTCGCGCTCGACAGCGGTGGCCCAATCCTTCGTGGCGGCAGCAGCCTCCTTGTCCGCCTGGAGGGCGCGCGCCAGAGCAGCCTCGCGGGCAGTGAGGGCGGCGTCAGCAGCATCCTTGAGGCGGAGTTCCTTGACGCGGGCGCGCTCAGCAGCAGCTTCCGCGTCGGCCTGCGAGTCCAAGCGCTCGCGCTCTGAGGCAGCGAAGGCGCTGGAGTCATTGGGTGGAGGAAGGGTGCCGGCGGGAGGAGGGGTAGGTCCAGCCATTAGGGCAGCGGAAGGAAATGGGGGGGATCCCGGTCTCATGATACCATGAAAGAAGATATGGACCGGAAAGTTAAATAGATTGACTGCGGATCAAGGTACATATTTATACAGCCGAGGGGACAGAGTGCTAATCTAGGAAGGAGAAGATATAGTCCTAATCTACCCTCGGCTGATCCTAATCAATCTAGGAAGGCGCAGGCTGTACCAGCTGGCCGTATCCTAAGTAATCTAGGAAGGCCTGGGCTGTATCAGCCGACCGTACAAGCCCAATAGGGCAGCACCGAACCAGGTCCACATGGACTGAAATACATATGCTTAACACTTTGGATGATCATGACAAGCCCAAAGATGAGAAACCACGGCTTCATGTTATAGGGAAAAGGTTATACGTACCGACGTACGACTCTGTCCTTTACTTCCGTGTATGTTCGTGACTGCATGCCTGATCAATCTTCTGACACCGTTACCCTCAGCTCTACCCACCCAGTATTTCTTTTGACCCCGTGGCCCCAGTCAGATGCCAATCAGACACCAGGGTCAGACCTACAGCAGAGTTCATGCTATATATATGAATTCTGCAGCACTGAATATGTTTGCTGGTCATGTTGGCTTTCCCATGGTGAATCCATTTCCAGATATATGATGCATGTCACAATGCTAGAAATGAGTGCAGGTCCTGAACTGCATGAAGTACCATCTTAACACATGTTAGTGGAAACCGTTGCGATTAGGATTGCAGAGTTTTTATGCCAAAAAAGGTGTTGCATAGACCTCATTTTCAGCCCAATTCACCAGTAATCTCCACATGAACAGCTGCCTCTGTTAAAATGGTGAAATCTGTACACATCTCTTAATACAATTTCTCTTCCTGAGACTTTAGATGCAATATTTCATCCAACTGTGGCAGTCATTACAGACACGAAGATTCTTAATGACTCGAAGAGGAATACAAGGAGACAAAGTCATCAATCCAAAAGCCACAGCTAACTTCTCGCTGTGGATAAAAGCAGTAGGGTCTTTCTGCTCTTGTTCTTTTTCATGAAACAGATTAGAGTTCTCTTGCTGGTATCCTAATTTGGCTAACCTATCATTTAGATCAGCCAAAAACTTGTATATCTGATCAGCCAAGGGATGCAGACGATCACCAACGAAAAACACATGGACTGCATTCTTTACTTCAATCCAGCTACGACCTGGTTCTTTTTTAACTCCTCTGTCTTTCATCATCTTTCTGACCTGATCCCTATTGGTCCACTTCCCAGTAACAGCATATGCATTTGATAGGAGGACATAGGATGCCGAATCATGAGGCTCTAACTCCAGGAGATGTTTGGCTGCAAACTCCCCGATTTCTATGTTTTTGTGTACTTTACAAGCGCTGAGTAGCTGTTCTCCAAACCATTGCATCAGCAGTGATAGGCATTTCCTCAACAAATCTCCTTGCACGGTCAAGCTGACCTGCTCGTCCAAGAATATCCACAACACAGGCATAATGGTCAGGTATTGGATTAATTCCATACTCATTAGACAATGGATTTGAAGTAACTAAGACCTTCCTCAACCAGTCCTACATGACTGCAAGCAGCTAACACACCTATGAAGGTGGACATTCGTTTGGTTTTAGACCTGCTTGCTTCATCTGACCAAACAAATCCAAAGCTTCTAGTCCACGTCCGTGCTGTGAACAACTTGTGATGATAGTATTCCATGATATCTCATTCCTGTCTGACATTTCAGAAAACTTCATCTTGGCATCTTCAATACTGCCACACTTTCCATATAGTGAAATCAAAGCATTTGAAACTTCAGTTTCAGAGGTGTGCCCTGTCTTAATCACTCTACCATGAACCTGTTTTCCTTGTTTCATATCTGCAAGATTAGCTGAAGCGCTAATAGTGGAAACAAATGTGAACACGTTGTACTTGGCACCTGCTTGACCCATCTGCATGAATACCTTGAGAGCTTGTTCATATAGACCACTTTGTCCAAAACCAGATATCAATCCATTCCATGTAATCTCATCCTTATGTTCAATTGCCCGAAACAAACAGAGAGCTTCTTCACTTCTTCCACATCTTGCATACAGGTTTACCAGTGTGTTCCAAATTGAAATATCAGCTGAATAACCAGACAAGTAAACCCGAGCATGAATCTGCAAACCCTGGCGTATTGCTTTGATTCCAGCACAAGCACTTGCAGCACTTGCCAGTCCTACGTTATCTGGCCAAATTCCAAAGTTCTGCATTTCTTTGAATGTTGCAAGAGCCTCTTTACAAAGGTCATGCTGCACATATCCAGCAATCATGGAGGTCCAAGAAACCACATCTTTCTTTTCAAGCATTTCAAGAATTTTTCGAGCTTTACCAAGCCATCCATATTTGGCATACATATCTGTCAATACACCACTAACATACATATCAGATTCGAAGCCAGTTTTTATGCTTAATGCATGAATCTGCTCTCCAAGTTCAATTTGCCCGCTGCAAGTGCAAGTCCTCAAAATGCAAGGGTAGGTGAATTGGTTGGGGCGTACACCTGCAGCTTGCATCTGACAAAGGATGTTAAAGGATTTTGCTAGATCGGTAACCTGCCCATATGCCACAAGCATTAAATTCCATAGCACCACATTCTTCCTATCACCCAAATTAAAGATCTCATGGGCTGTTTCAATGTCGCCACATTTCACATAGAGATCAAGGAGTGAGCCTTCTGCTATGTAATCAAAAGACATACCAGCTTTCAGTAAATATGAATGGAGCTGTTTCCCCTTTTGAAGATCCTCTACAGAGGCACAGGCTGCAAGCAGACTAGCAACGGTCACACAATCAGGCCTCAACCCTGATGACTGCATCTCAGAGAAAATCAGCAAAGCACGCTCACCATGTCCACATTGAGCATGTCCTGAAATCAATGTATTGAATGTGACTCCATCACAGAATGGCAGGTCAAAAAATACCCATTCTGCTTGCATAAAGGACCCATATCGTAAGTAAAGGGCAATAAGTGCATTCCCCACAAAGGTATCCAAACAGAATCCTTGCTTGTAAGCTTGGACATGGATCAGCCGACCTTGCAAAAATAGCCCTGCTTTAGTGCAAGCACTAAGGACGCTAGATAGAGCATATGGTGTAGGATTAACCCTGGATCTATGCATATGGCGGTACAGCCTAACAGCTTCCCCTCCTAGACCATTATGTGCATACCCTGACAGCATTGCAACCCATGAGACATTGTCCCTGGCAGAAAGATCCTCGAACACCCTCCTCGCCTGCCGCACATGCCCCTTCTTAGCGTATAGATCGATCAGCAGGTTGCCAATGATTCTATCACCCCAAAAACCTTGCACAATCACCTTGGAGTGGATCTTCAGGATGAATGGCCAGAGGTTGCTACTCCCCCTACATGCTCGCAGTGCGCAGCACAGGTCACGGAGAAGAGGCGGACGGGCGTGCATGTACATATGTAGGATATTTGGTAATTTTCTGCAAAAAAACGCGAAACTAGTGGGTACAATACATAGCATATACTTGCAATTGGGTCATATCTGAATACAAGTAGCTTACATTAGGGCTTGGGGAGGCCGGTTTCACACAAAAGGAAGGGAAGCTCGGCACGGGCGTATGCGGAGGATACTCAGTCGCCTCGCACAGTCGCTGCTAGTGTTGGACCCAGGATTTGAACCCAGGTTAGGCCTGCCAAAAAACAAATATCCAATAAGGTATAAAGCAACGCACAATTCAGTAACACAACTATATAATCTCCAACGACTGAGCAAACGAGTATAAAACAACCAAATCAGTTCAAAACTTGCACAAACTACAGTTTTTTAAGAAAAGGTCTCCCCTGTTTTATTACTTGAATAAAACGTTTTAAGACAAGTGCAAGCATAGTGTATTCGAACCACGGCCGCCAATGCATAAAACTACAATTTAAAAGGCCTGACTGCGCTGCTAAGAAATATTAAATCACACACCCAATTTAAAAGTCCCTAAGCACAATCGCAATTTCAAAATCCCCAAACACACTCCCTAAGCAGTAGCATACCGCACACATTTGACACTAGACAGAGAAACGCACAGCCCAATTTCTGCATTTCAGTACTCCACATTCACTATCGTTTACCGTGACAGTAAGGCACTAGGCACTCACCAGTGTCAAGGTCTGACAAAGCTGATATGCAAAGAACAACCAGACGTCCACACTGGCGTCTAGCGGTCGGCTGGGAGGGGGGATAACCCAGGAATGGAGGCTACTGGCCGACCGCGGCTGGGCTGCGCCCTCAGCCCTCTCCTGGAGCCCCTGCTGGCTACTCGCGGGGGCGAGGCGGTTCCAGGCGGGCGGCGGCGCGGTGCCTGCTCGCTCTCCAAGGAGTCGCGGCGCCGGCGCGGGTGCGACGAGGCGTCGGCCGTCGGGCTGGGGGGCCGTGGTTCACGCTTCACAGCGACCAGGCCTTGCTCAGCCATGGGCCGTCAAGAGGGTTTTGGGCCGGCGAAGCGAGCCGAGCCGGCCTCTTTTAGTGAGCCGAACCCTACTGGCGTCCACCACCCCTTCCTTCTCTCGTCACGCTCGGGCTTCTCTGTCTCGCCCGACCCCTCTCTTTTCGCGGCGACGGCTGGGCGCCGCCCTACGGCAGGTGCCAGGTGCTCGTGGCGTTGGGGCCTTGGCCGGCGACGAGCGCCCACCAGGTCTGCGCACGCCCTTTCCCTCCCCTTCCTGCTACGTGAAACTCGAGCACCCAAACCCTAATGTAAGCTAATCTTATTCGGATCTGATCGTATCACATGTGTTATATGCCTACTACTAGCTTCGATGTGTTTTCCAAAAAATTATCGGGTGTGCACGTGTTCACCCCTGTCCGGTGCTGTGCCCGCTCCTGCGATCTCGGCCGCCGCCAGGGCTTGCGATCCAAGCTGCGGGTGCAACTTATTCGCGGGGAGATTTTGGGGTTCAACTGAAACCTAATCCCTGCTCTAATGCCATGGGATGGCGTGCCTACGGAGTGGAAATTGAACGGAAAAACTGCATTTTCTGTCATTACGGAAATTACAGTATTAGATTACAGTTGGGTTCCACGGCGCCATCCTTGTTTTTGGTAGCCCTGCTTTTTTAGATGAAAGTATGAAACCACTGGCTGTAAGCTTTGCCCTCTTCTGTTGTCAACAATGAGCTGCTGGGCTGGTACCGTTCTAGGACTTTATAGCTTCCTTCAAACTTCTAGTTTTCGTTTCAGAGTGAACACTAGTGCCCAGCACATACCTTTTGCTAACCAGGGTGTTTTTTTAGTTCCATAGGCAGGATATGAACTTTATCTTACCAGTGTTATGCAGCGTCAGATCCACCATCGTTTTTAAGTTGATTAATGTACTGTCTTTCATGTTCCTGTAATGATGGATCCATAAAACTCAATTTTTTCTTTGGTGTTTTTTTTTCTTCTTTCAGTCCAAGGCACTAAGCATCATGTCGGAAAGAGGTCGCCTGTCACGACGTCTCGTTGATGATCGCAGGAGGGGTTACCCTGAAGGCCGTCTGTTTGAAGATCCCAGAGGGTATCCTGATGTCCATGTGGATGATGATCGTAGGGGCTACTCTGGCATCCGTGCGGTTGAGGAACGTCGCGGCCAACCTGATACCCATCTGGTTGGTGAACGTAGGGGCTACCCTGCTGTCCGTGTGGCTGATGACCATAGGGGCCATCCCGTCATTCGTGGGGTTGAAGTCCGTAGGGCCTATCCTGACATCCATGAAGGCCCACGCATGAGGGGAGCTCCTCACCCTCACCCAGCTGCTTTAGAGGAACATCTTGAGTTACAGGAAGTTGAACTCCAGAGGCTTTTGGCAGATAACCGTGCTCTGCTTGAGGAGCGTGCAGTGTTACATGGGGAATTACAGGCTGGAAAAGATGAGGTCCGCCACCTGAACGTGATCATTGCAGACATTACCACTGAGAAGGAAGCTTATATCAGTAAGCTTGTGGACAAGAGGAGGAAGCTTGAAGCTGAACTTAGAGCAAATGAGCACTTACGTGATGGGATTGTGCAGCTTCGTGGTGAAATTGAAAAACTCATTGTTACTAGGAAAGAACTCTCTGAAGAGGCTGCATCTCTCATGGAAGAGCTCACAAGGAGAAAATCTGTTAAGCAGCAGCTACCTATGCTGAAAGAAGAGCTTGATGGTCTGCAACAGGAACTTGTTCATGTGAGGTACATCTGCAGTCTCATTTGCTCCATCTGATTCCCAGGCACACTAGTTAGTCATTTGCACATTTATATGCTTTTGAGGTCATTGGGTTGTCTTCTGCAGGACTGCTTGTGGATTAGAGCAGAAGGGGAACATTGAGTTGCTGGAACAAAGGAAGGCAATGGAGAAGAATATGGTTTCTATGGCACAAGAGATTGAACAGATGCGAGCTGAATTAGCTAAATTTGAAGCGAGACCATGGGGCGCAGGTATGACGTTGGGGCTAATCTACAGGATATTACTGTAATTTTTTTCTGCGCACAGTCCTTACTATTTTAGTGATCTGTCTATTTAGTGAATTTCTGCCTGTATTTCTGCATTTCTTTGGACTATTTCCACCACTAAGCTAAACTTTGTAGATTTAGAGCATCAGGCAATGGCTTTTGATTATCATGGGCATAAGAATTTATACATGAGTCTTCACCTGTGATCATTCCTTGGTTCTTCTTAATTATTAATTAAAATACTATGCGAGGTGTGGAATCTAATTACAGGAGATCCAATGCAAAACTACTGTAAAGCATTAAAGTTCAAAAAAGGGGAAATTGTACCCATGCCACTCCAATTTCTCAAAATTAGGTTTCATGACCTAATTTACAACATGAAATCCAACATTAAAAAAAATGGAGTGGCATGGATCCAAATCGGCACCCAAAAAATGTTTTACAAACTGGACCAAGTCCCTATTTGGCATCAAGTGACTCTCGAAGATATTTTTTCTACAAATATTTTTGGGTATTACAACTGTTTTATGGAATCCATTCTGAAGGTAGACTGCTACAGCCTATAACTAGGTCTTGCTGCAATTGGTGAAGGTGGCAGAGAAACACAGTGGATGAAAACAAAGTGGCCTTACACATGCTCAGCTGCTGTGTAGTGTGCTAGGATTTACAATTGCAAACAAGGGGGGAGGGAGAGATAATTGGGGCGGCAGCTAGGGTTGTCTGCTGGCCTGGTGGCGCGGCAAAGTTAGAGAAACAGAGATAGTGTCTGTTTGTTTCGAGAGCAAGGTATAATGGGATGGGATGGTTCCATGTCTGTGTTTGGTTAGAGGGATGGAATGGTTTCTTTTGTTTGGTTCGGGGGAGGGGATGGGTATACAAATGTTTGTGTTCTGTTAGCCATGCTACATGCAGGGCCCACCAGTCGGTGTCAACAATGAAGAGCATGACATAGCTGCCTGCCACCGCAGTTGCAGCCTTCCTGCTGCTCACCAACCCCCTCCGGTGCAGTGCTGTTGCCGCTGTTCATGCCACTGCTGTCCTGTGGTACATGGTGCACATCACTACTCGCCAGCCATGCCACCGTAATCCTGCTGGGCATGCTGTCTCACCGCCGGCTGCTGTTAATCTATCACATCGCCGAGGGAGGGAGGGAGTGTCCACCTGTATTTTGGGATGGGGCAATGTTTTAAATAGCGCGCTCGCTATATCGTCACTATAGCGTTTCTTTTTTTCTCGAACAACGCAGGAGAACTGCGTGTCATTGCATTAAGAAAGGAGAAACAGTGCAACACATGAGGGGAGACATGAGGTCCGCCTAGCGTTTCTAAAGACATGCCGCTAATACTATTGCAATAGGAAAACGTACTATTGCGCCGCTAATAGCGTTTTTAGAAGCCAGCCGGTAAATCCTATAGTGCGATATTTAAAACATTGGGATGGGGCCATACCGAATCTGCAGCAACTATTCCTGTTCTGGGATACTCCCATCATGTAGGCCTTGAACAAAACACTAGCAAAAATGATTTGGGATGGTTTCATCACAGTACATCCCATGAAACAAACACTACCATAGAGGACAATTCCTTCTACCTGCTTAATCTTCACTGATAAGTGATAACCTTCACTCTCTATGTATATAGGAGGCTACTTTTCCATTAAGCTATCTACCTAGATTGGATCTAGTTTCAATCATATCTCAATTATCCTAAATATAGAAGGAATTCCATAAATTGGAGACCTCGTGGCAATGTTATTAGATCGGCTGATCGAACCTAATCGTATGAGGACCGATTAGACGATTAGTCGCGATTAATCATCGATCAGACGATTAGTCGGTACGTAAACAACACACCTCACAGGCACAATAGTAGGTTCAGTATAGGCAGCACAGGTACCAAGGATGTGCACAAAACCACTAACCATAAGAGGATGATGAGGAGTTGCTCATCTTGATGATTGGATCCGGCAGCAGGACTACTAGAGAAGGTGGATGAGGCGGCGACGGTGCTCCTCCCCTCTGTGCTCTAGGTTGGTTGTGCAGCACACCTCCCCAACATGCAAGCGTTGATGGCACACTACCTCTAGCTGTTGGCGGCCAGCGGCCGGAGAGCGGGCAGTGGCGCGAGAGGTCCAATTATTTGTAGAAACAGAGCTGGAGGGCGAATTTCCTTGCCTCTATGTACTAAAACCTAATGGGCCAAAAAGAAGACCCATAGCCCAGTTGCTCAGCCTTGACGAAATTCCTCATTGCATGTTGGGCCACCCACCTAATCTCCTAAACACCCTAATCGGATGATTAATCGGCACCGAATCGTGATTAATCGAACGATCTGATATCTAATTGAGTTGAGCCAATTGAGTCACCGGTCCTAATCGAGGTTAAGGAACCGATAATGTCGATTAATTGTGTTTAATTGACCGATCTGATAACATTGCCTCATGGGCTGGGGGGGGGGTGCATCACCTAGCTGATCTTCAAATCTCAGTGTCTACAATGCCAGCTGACCATGACATGCTATTTGTTGGTATGTAAATTGTAGGACATTGAAATTAAGACATGGACACAATGATGTTATATCTCTGTATCTGAAAGCATTATCTGCAGCTAAAACACATTATTAATGTGTGTTCATGCCCTTGTGAATTTGTTAATCATCGCTTGGCAAAAGGCTGTAGCTAAATTTAAGCTGGACCCACATTTATTGGTACTGGCATTTACTAATCCTATATTCCTATGGGAGATGTGCCTTCGTAAATTCTGAAATTAAAATTGTTTACTGATAAAGGGTTCATATGGTTTGTGTTTTAGACAACAGGCATTAAATGTTTAGGTAGATATTCTTAGGCAGAGATAATAACTTGGCTATGTGCTTATTGAGCTCTGTTGAGTTTGCTAATTGCAGTGGATATGAGAATTCAAAAAAATGAAACACAATACTTGCACTGTGTTCCTTGGGGCATGCACAAATGTATAGAAGCAAGAATAGTGTTTCCTTTATGTTACGAATTATACACTAAAACATCATTTATGTGCGTGGCTATTCTTTTGTGCTGATGTCCAGCTAGACATAACCTTGGGACATCCAGAATCGATACACTTTCCATCATTGGCCTCTATATGGCTTACCGAACAGTTGTTGTAGTTTAATGTGCTGATAAGAATTCTGGAAATTGATGTATTACCATGCCATTAGCAGGTTTTTACTTGGGCACTAACACTAGTCTAGAAGCAGATCAGCGCCTATCAACTAATTGGCGATTAGTTAGGGTTGGTCGCTGCTTTGACAGGCTATGGAGGCGAACTGGGCTCCCTCCCCTGCTTGCTATTTAAAATTGTTTGAACTCATGTATGCTTGTTTCATTCCATACAAGACATTGGTTCCTCCACATTGATCATCTATCCAATTTTCTGCATTGATCATTCGGCCAGCTAGCTAGACTGAGCAAGCACCTCCACATGTTGGCTCCTTGTGTTCATGCCATTAGGATTGACCCATCCTTAATTCCAGTCCACGCTCTGCCACTGCTGCATAGGTATGCTAGGTGTTGGCCTTGGGCAACACTTGCCCATAATGAGTAAATCTCGGGAATCTTCCTCAACTATGTATGCTTAAATTATTTGTTTAGACTTGACCGTTAAAAATTTAGCATGGACAGTGATGTTCCTCAAAGTAGGCTTCCTGAAATAATATTTGTCTTGTCAGCACAGCATTGTTGATCTTGTGTTTATCATTTTTTATTTCTTTAACTTAAGTTCTAATGCTTCATTTTATGTACCATTTAAGGTGGAACTTATGGGATACAGATGGGCAGCCCTGAAGTGATCTTCACTAATCCATATGAAGATAATTACAATATCCATGTGGTATGATATCCCAAAAGAAAGCATTATGCAACCATTAAATTCTTCCATTAATAACTTAAGATAGTACCTCGTTTATCTCATTGTCTGTAACTTTCAATTATGTTACCAGGGGGTTTCTGAAAAAGGTCCTTTGCATCCTCCCGAATCTAGCTCATGGGGGACATATGACATTAATCGCCTTCAGTACCGCTAAGATCACAACTATTATAGTCATGAGAAAGAATTGCCTTCTCGGTGGAACGGTCATGTCACATGGTTTACAGTACCTAAGTTTTATCTTTCTAATTAAGAGTTGCCTTGTTTGAATGCTTCTAATCATTTTAATTTCTATGTAGTCCTTTATGTTTCTGATACTATCGAATTGCTATTGTGCCTAAATAGTTAAGGTATTGATACCGTGATGTCCAAGATTTCCATGGCTATATGGATCTATGACTATAATAGGGCTTGGACATGTATGATATGCATTTGTTAGTGTGTCATACATGCTCCACATGGCATAACTAGCCTGAAGCTAATGTTAGCTTTTCAGTGTTGAATCTGATGTGTTGACAAAAATGCTTACATCGTGCAACAGATACCGGTATACCTCATTCAATGTTAGTTTTTACTTTTTAGACATAGAAGAGAGTTGGACCGCATTGATCAGAATGTGCCACATGGTCCAATTTAGATATACAGATACCATACCATGCCCTTGAATTCAAGTTGGCTAAGGAGGTTCAAAACTGAGTCCAAGAAGGTGAACATTAACCTGAGTCCTTTTTTGTGGAGAAATCTGTCACTTGAACTTGAAGCTCAAAAGACACATACTGTTGACAGCCTAGAACACTGAGTTTGAGAATGTGAACACGATCGGCTTCAATATAACCTTTTTGACAGTTCTGTACACTCCATGAAGTTATTGTTATTTGCAGTTCTACACCCCTCATTCATCATTAATTCTAGACATTGACCTGAATGTGCCATGGCCCATATGATCCAAATAACTATACAGATGAACAGATACCATTCCCTTGAATTCATGTTGGATAAGGAGGTTCTAAACTGAGTTCAACAAGGTGAACATTATGTTGAACACATGAACTTGAGTCTAAGATTTTTGGGAAGTCTGTCACTCGAAGCTCAAAAGGCACTTATTGTCGACCACCTAAAACAATGGAGTTCTGAACGGTAAACATGATATTCAACTTTAGTCGAAGTGTTTTGTGGAAAAGTCTATTTCTTAGAGGGCATGTATTGTTGACTAGTGACAATGAGCTTATTCAACTCATGTTTTATGAGAACACTAACAATCCTCAAAATTGAATTAGTCTCCTAGGTCAGCAAGGCATAAAAAGGATGAAATAGACCAATGTGTTGGGTCATGGTGGTATCCCAGTTGAGGTGTGGAGATGCCTTGGTGATATAGCTATAGCATGGCTAACTAAGTTGTTCATTCATATTTTTTGGTCAAAGAATGCCGAAAGAGTGTAGAAGTATATCAGAACCAATCTTCAAGAACAAAGGAAGATTTCAATGTTGTACAAAGTACCTGTCGTATCATGAAGCTATGGGAGAGAAATATTAGCACCATTTGAGAAGAATGATGCATATCACCATCAAGCAATTTGTATTCATGCCTATAAGGTCGATGAGGGAACCAATTTTTTTTTCTTAATAAGCAAAGTTATGGAGTTGTACAGGTAGTGGAAGAAGGATCTACACATGATTTTTAAGAGAAGACCTTGTCAAAATACCAAGGATGCCATGTTGCGCCCTAGTGGGCGTTGGACAAAACAATGTTCCAACAAAGTAGTTTGGCATTGTCAAGGACTTGCAACAATGTTGTGACTAGTGTTCAAACAAGTGATGGCAGCCCGAATGATTTCTTGATTAAAATAGAACTACATAAAAGGTCTAAGACTTCATCTATTTGCCGTTGTGATGGATGAGGTGACGAGGCATACAAGGAGATATCCTTTTGTATATGTTTTTTTGCAGACAATGTAGTGTTAGTTGATGAAAGTAGGGTGACAACAAATACGAAAGAGTTCTGACAATCTTGTAGAATTGAAAGGTTTTAGTCTTGGCAAAACAAGAACTTAGAATGTCATTTCTGACTTCGGCACTATTGGAAAATATGAGGGAGACAATTGTTTGGATGGTCAAGTAGTGTCCAGCAAGAATGCCTTTCGATATTAAGGATAAAAAATGCTACAAAGAATAAGGATACTGATTAAGGTGACAAAGGCATCTTATGCCTTATTTGTATTAAGGAAAACAAGAACCATTACATAAGGATCATGCCAAAAAAAATAGAAATTCAATCAGATTTGACTATGTCTTTCTCCACTACATCCTTTGCAACCATGGCAACTATGCATGGCAACTATGTGTTGTTCCCCATCACTGTTGATCCCATCGACAATGGAAGAGAGGACAAACAGAGAGCAAAGCTAGGCCTGGGCAAACCTGAATTGCATAGTGGTTGTTGAGGACCGCAGCAGCTGCTCATCTCGAAGAATGAATCCATTGAATAGTTGCGAAAAATTTGGAAGGCCATGCCCCGAGGCTGATCCAGATATGTTCCTATGCCGTCATTCGTTGACACAACCACAACCCCCAAAGCCCTTCACTGGTGCCGTGTGGAACACTGGTGAGGCTGCGGAAGTTGGATTGTTACTTCAAAAAATCTCGCCATCACCTTGCTCAAGCAACGACGCCATGGACATGAAACCTTTGTAACAAAGTTCCCGGGTCGATGGCGTCAAGGAACGGCAATGTGGTCCGTGGTACAGTACTAAAAAGGACTTTAACACTATGAGGACGAGATTGTTCCTGCGTTCCCCGGACGAGGAACGTGGCAAAGTTCCATGTTCCCGTTTACTAAGCATATGAAACCCATAGACAAAAACGCTTCTGTCGAATAAACCACCAAAGCAAGATGGCAGGGGGACCAACACCAAGAAGGTTGCCATCACCATTGACGAAGGTGAGGAAAGATGAATGCTCTGTTTGGATGGAAACCTGAGCTACCACTACATGCCACTAAAGGGGTGGATCCCTTCTCCCTCCCTCCACCCTATGGTGATTTGCTGGAGACTAGAGAGCCTATGGTGATTGGCTGGGGAGAGAAGGAAGAGACGGAAGGTCAACAAGATCAAGAGATCATATAGGCCAAAGTTGGTAATCATACAATTAAAGTAGGTTGCATGAAAGTGCATCAATCATCTGGCATTCGCTGTGACAACGTGCCATCGAAGTTTGAATGTAAGTTCTATAGAATTGCAATTTTTAGGGTACAGAATGATGGCCTATTAAAAGGTGATATGTTCAACATCCAACTGTCGCAAAAGTGCATATGTTGCGTTTGATTTGAGACCATACAAGAAGACCTGCTACACCTGGACTGGTTTGGATGTGGCCCATAACCGTTGTGTGCACATGCCTAATATGGTAATAGCATATTGCTAGTTGTGCAAGGGTGGAACTAACTTATAAGCCTTTGTCTTTCAATCATAGCACCTCTGGATTAACCTTTTTACGAAGGGAGGATGAAAGTTGAGGTGCCATTGCAACATTGTTGGGAAGGGTGTTACGTGACTTGGTGTGAAAGTATGTTATATGGATTGGTTAGGGGCACCAATTGAAGAAAAGTTTGTAAATTGTGTTCGACGCATTACATGAAAAAGTAACCAACACCAGTTGAGGGTCTGGATATATCCAATAGAAACCTGCAAAGGCATGGGTAAAAGTCGTTAAAAGTGAACGGTAGAAATGCTCATAGATATGTAAGGAAAAAAATGGTTTAAGATAATTAGAACTTAGAGTATCTCCAATAATGCCTAAAAATAACTCCCAATAATCAAGTTTTATGTTCTTCCTAAAAGTATTAGGAACACTGATGAACGGCGCAAATATGAGGATGAATGTCAGGACCTCTGGGTGAGCCAAACAATTGGGCGTTTGTTTTCGGGGTTGTTAGAGTCCTCAATTTGCTGGTCACTCAGATGCTTTTAGGAGTATACTCAATAACTAACTACGCTTGAAGTGTTTGCTTTAGGCCATAAAGAGCCTATTGGAGCATCAACATTGAGTTTGGTTCCATCACCGCGATACGAGAGACATTCTTCATGTCCATACCAGAGATTATCTACAATGAGATGCTTTGCTTCACTGGATCATGCAACTATAGTTAGGGTGCGTTTGGCAGCACTCCGCTCCTGGATTCTAGAGAGTTAATCTGGGGTGTGCTGCCAAACGGCCAAAATGGCACCTATTGCTCCCAGCAATCTATGAGAATTACTTCTCATTTTTGTACATCCACCGATTCTCCTCCACGTCACCTCCCTAACACGGTTCATGGGAGCTGTAGTGGATGTGCGCTGCAACCAAACGGAGCACGGAGCTCGAGCAATAAGAAACAAGTAGCAGAGCAGGGGGGGGGGGGGTGGACGCTGCCAAAGGCTCCCTTAAATGTTTGCAAAAGCTATCAGAGTCTCGAGGCCGTATATACTTTTTGCTCCATTTAACCACGTTTGCGATCCAATGCCAAAGGCGCCCTTAAAAGTTTGCAAAAGCCAGATCCCAGAGGGCATATATATATTTTGCTCCACTTAACCACGTCTGTGATCCAAAATATATTGGCGATCTTTGATTTATCCATTGGGACGCATATAGCCATCAAGTTCATCAGGTTGAGTCCAGCAGATGCCTATCCCACCGCCCATATTCAAACTCCACTCTGTCATGTGAAACGGCCTCAAGCCATGCATATGTTCAGTATTACTTGAGCACCGGTGCATATGGAACTTTATTGTGTTGTTGCTATACTCCCGGAGGTCCGAACAGATTGATGATACTCCTACTTGGAGTACTGTGCCTGAGCTTTAACCTCTTAGGTTAGAATATCTTCCCATTTGGAAGTACCAGAAGGATTATGATGTTTTCATGTTATACAACATTGGATGGTAGAATTTAGATTCTTCGCCACCGGTAGAGGTAGCAAGGCTGTTCAACTTGAAGCACATGCAAGAAGAGCTGTCACTTACAAGGAAAAAAGATGCCATAAGCGAAGATATGTCTCCAGGTCACTTGAGTACTCTCACGACATGTGGAAAAAAAATACAAAGATTGTGATTCTTTTATGTGATAGTGGCACATGGAATCTCCAGGTCACTTGAGTACTCTTACGACATGTGGAAAAAAATAGAAGGATTGTGATTCTTTTATGTAATAGTGGCACATGGAAGATTTATTGTGTGGATATCTTTTGGTAAGGCTCTGAGAAGGGAAAGCTCGGTATTTGTACAACAGCACAAGTTGGAAGTTGAAGTTTGATGCATTTCTGTATAATGCTCACAGTATACTGCATACTTGAATACACGGTGGTTAAAGAGGTCAGACTTGACTGCTCGATGTATCGAGTTCATGGATATAGTTATGCTGGTGTTCTGGAAATGTGTTTTTCTAGCTTGTAGAGATCAATCTGGTATTTTTAAGCAGTGAAGATCATTCAATCATTCCAAAGTATTTTAATGTCAGAGACAATTTGGTGATTGGTTACCAAATGATGAGGCAAGTAATTTCTTCTTCTTAGCAGATGTTGTAGTGCATGTCTATCTAAATTTAAATGATCATGTATAGTCCTCCTTAACTTTGTTGATTTGTAGTTTAATTTTAGGATATTCAAAATGATCGTTTCTATCTGCTCTTAAATGGCCATTTTATCTAAATTATCGACCTTTGCAATTATGGATCCCAGGACTGCTACCAGTCTTCTCTAGAGGTGTTCAGCATTTACAATTCATATCATAGTAGGATGGAGTGTGGCTGTAACTCCATAAGCTGAAAGCAATATAGCTCCAAGGATCTTGTCCTGCAAATCACAAGGACTTGTTCACTATGAGTGTTATTTGTTTAGAATTGGTTAAATATTCATGGTGAACAGTCGTTTCTCGTGCCATTCCTTTGGTCTTTGAGAAGCACCATGACGTTTCCTGTTTCTTTGTCAGTTATCAAGGAGAGGGCTAAGCAAGATGTCCTACATTTGGAAGAAAAGTTGTTACAGAACATGTAATGGCAGTTGGCCAGACCCTTTGGGCTGGGCCAGTGCTACAGGAAACTGCCACAGTAACGCTGTGTACTGTAGCAGGGTCACTCCGTGTTAGCTAGAGATAAGGATATGGTTAGTTAGAGATAAGATAAGAATTACTCCCTCTGTCCTAATTTATAGATCGTTTGACTTTTTTGACATCAAGTTTGACTTACTCGTCTTATTCAAAAAATTTCACAATTATCATTTATTTTCATTATGATTTAGTTTAGCATATAATATCTTTAACTATGAATTGAATTTTTCTATATTTTCGCAAATATTTTAAATAAGACAAGTCGGTCAAACTTGGTGCTAAGAAAGTCAAACGACCTATAAATTGAGACAGGGGGAGTAGTAAATTAGATCTATTCCTTAGAGGTCAAGTAAACCCTCTCTATTCTATATAAAGAGAGGAGTTTTATCAATGAAAGCAAGCAGTAGATCAAACAAGTTAGTCTCCCCAGTATAGATCTGCCCCCGTCTAAGCAGCCCGGCTAGCTCCTGGTGGATGTTTATCCACCTCATGAACTAAGTTCATGACAGAACAGAATTAGATAACAAAAAAGTGCCATCTTCTTTGGAAATCTTATTCCTGATGTATATGGATTATAGAGGAATATACGAGTGCTATCTTGAGAATGGTTTAGCTTGTATTCTCATAGTTATTTCCTGGAGATTTTGAGTACATGCTGATAGAAAGTAGCAGCATCCTTAATTTAAGAAGAGATGTGTTCTGTTCTATCTGCAAGATGATCTTTGGAGCACTCGATCCTTGTTTCTACTTTATTTTTTCATCGTGTCTTTGTTTTTATCCTAGAATTGCTATAGTTAAATGACCCAGATACTACAATTGACACTCGAGGGTATGTATTTTGTGATGTTGTGTTGATAATTACTTTACATATTGCCTTAGCCTGAAGTTCTGGAAGCTTCATATCCTTGTCTTCTAGTTCTAGGGCCTCTGTAAATCTTTCTACTGGAAATATACTAGATAGCAGCAAATCCCACTAATGCGAAAATCTAAACTTGGTGGTGCTGGATTGCAGCTTCCAGTGAAGCGCGATTGGGGGGCATGGAAGGAAGAATTAACATCTGGCATATTGTTTGCTTTTGAGAGGAAAATTCGAAGTTGCATATTCCTTTGCTATGAACAATCTTGGATTGTTTTAATATTACAGTGATCAATGCGTACTTCAAGTAGTTAGCTATGCTTAAATTCTGCTGTTCATTCCCTTTAGCTTGTTATGTTTCTTGACATGGTGAAGCACAAGTGTTTGCCTACACTAGTCACGTTATAGTTTCTGTGGCGTGTGCTGTTATTACCATACTATATTGTCTTATGTTCTTTACTATTCTGCAAGTTGCACATATGATCTTTACTTTATTAGCTGTCACAAATGCCTAATCCTGTTGTTTTCATCCTTCCAGGCTGAAATTTTTGGTGCATGCGACAACAGAAAATATATTTGATTCATGATTCAACAGGTGCAGTACTATAAGAACACAGTTAAAAGTGGGGATGTATCTGGTGCCCTGTTGATGTCAAATGTTGTCTCAGATAACTTTCATCAACCCTGATCAGATCCAGGTATGGGTTACCCAAGAATCAACCGGTTTATCGATTAAAAAGAGCACAGCATCAAATGCTGCAACACTTAACGGAACATGAATTTGACATCATGTGTGACTTGGTTCATAAGCAGAAATTATTTCATTGTAGTTTGGAGCATGTGAAAATCTTTTCCAGTGCATCAAAGCCGTGGAAACTTTGGTTATTGTTTGGAAGCTTTTGCTCCATGCCATATTGTGGTTTGGTCTGTAGGGAAAATGAAAACAGTCTGCTGCAGATGAGAGTGCTTACAGTTTTCTTCATTGGTGGTTTAAGTTGTGCCAGGACATCACCAAGTTAAACATATTCAGGGTGTTCAGCTGCCTGTTCCTTTTGTTCCTGGAACAAATCAGTTTGGTGTCTTGATTACTTGAATGAGCAGTTTATAGAGCAATGGAGCTTGTGATGGATATGTAGTACTGCTCTATTTTCTTGAACTTCAGTCAATAAACACGTGATGCAAGAGCCCTCAATGAATTTCAATTTTGAACATAGTCCATGACCTGTGGAGTGATTGAAGCCAGAGTACTGGGATGCCGCTGCTGTAGGTATCTGTCATGTTTTCCACTAACTCTGGCTACATCTGCACTCATGAGTGTGTTATGGCAAAATAAAGTAACTGACCAGAAGTCCAGAAGACCTGCCCATGGAACATGTTTCTGGCAAGATGACGTTTATGGTGCTTGCTTTGGCCATGATACCTTCGCCAAAGCTTCAAATGGAATTTAAGATTATTTTACTAGGTGTCCATGTGTTTAAGGAGGCTGTCTGGAAGTTCCAGATTGGTTCTTATGTGTGAAGCACAACTGAAAGTTCACACGAGTTTAGCGGAAACAAACTGAGGATTTATCAACCTTGATACTCTGCATAATCATTTATCATCTTATGCTTATGTGCTCAATGCAGTGTTTTTCATTGGCCACAAGATCATTTTCTTAAGCATGTTTGGGGTGCAGTGATTTCCCCTGTATGCCAAGCTGCCTATGATGTTGGTCCGATGTTGTATGCGTTCAGCTGCATCCATCTTGAGGACTGGTTTAAGGGACAGCCTTGATCTGTTGTTGGTTGCATAACAACCCCATTGAAAAATTTCTGAGGCAGACTATCATCTGTTGGCATTTGGCATGGGCCATTTTGGACTATTGGAATATGGTAAAAAGGAAACACCTAGAGGAGACCTGAGATTTATTTGCTATTTTCGGTTATGCATGCGCACTATGCACTCAAGGGCAAATGTTGGCAACCAACCAGACTCGAATGGATGTTGGCAATGTGCTGCCATTTTTGGATCATGGATTACGGTGTTTACAGCTAAAACGCCACGGGAATGCTTACGGGTGGGAATGGTACGGATGCTAACTTAACATTACTAGCAAAATGTGTTTGTGCGTTGTGACGGGAGAAAAAAATCCTTAAGTACAGGTCAATGCATATACGAATAGGACTTGCGAAACAAATTTTACGCCATATTGTTGTGATGTTTTGTTGATTGTGGGAGAATTTTGGGGTGGTGCTAGTAGGGTTAGAAAGATATCTTTTGTGGGAGAATTTTGGGGTGGTGCTAGTAGGGTTAGAAAGATATCTTTTCAGCTTTCCGGTAGTATATAGAACGAACGTTGAAAATAGAGTTCGTATGTGACTTGGTTGTCCGTTTCTGATAATACATAGAAAGTTGGAAACGGAGTTAGTAGGCTGTTTGCAAATAAATTTCACGTCATATTGTTTGATTATTCTTGTTGACTGCGAATTTGATTGTGATATCAGTTGGGTTGAAAAGGTCATTCTATTAACATCGCAAAAGGAGTACGCTTGTGGTTTGGGTTTCCGTTTTCGTTTTCGCATGGGCTGCTTCTGGAATCCAAAATTCTACGTCATATTGTTTTGACTATTTCTAGATAAAATTTTAGGCCACATAAAAACAAACGTTACATTGAACCATCGGCCAATTGCGATCTGTTTTTTAAGGGAAAACAGTAGCCGGTATAAAAGGATGACAATTTGACACAAGATTACCTATCAAAAAAGGAAAGTTACATTGAAGTCCTTTACTTTGATCGCTATATCGCACTGAACAGTAGTTTCCTGCAAACAGTAGGGTCCTTTTTTTTTATTAACAGCCGTATATATACATATATAATGGACAAAGTTAATGTGTGACGAATGCCACCACTGCCCGCCCACCGGCACCACCTCTATAACCTCGCCCCCTCGACCACATCTTGGATTCTTGGGTCTGCTCTTCCCCTGCCACCTCTACAGTCCACCGACTTTATAATCTCATCTGGCAATCAAACAAAACGTTTTTTTTTCAGTTTTTTCTAACTGCGTTTTTTTCCACAGCATCCATTTATAAAAAAGCAAAAGCGAGACCAAATCTGCTTATTTTGACTGCCGTTTTTCGTTTATTTGTACGACTGTGGAAAAAAAATGCGGTAAAAAACAACTGTACCAAACAGGGCTTTAATGGGCCGCGACCTTAAGAAAACAGCACCAGAGGATGCAATTTGTTGGCCGGCGGTCCGACGACCGAACCATTAGTTATAGTTATTGCTTGGGAACGAAGGGAAATGATAGAATATTAGAATGGAGCATTGGGGGTGCAAGATGCTGACTCTCGACTGTTCGGAACGTTGGGTCCAAATCTCCATCGGAGCTACCAATAATCTCTGCTCTGTCGCTCAAGCCTTTTCAGTGATCCAACTGCCTATAAAATTCCACACAGATGTTACTACAATGCACACCCTAGACTACCCCATCTGTGCTTGTACCCTATCCTAGCAAAGAGGCCAGCAACTCACGTCTGCCATCTCCCTCGTTAGTTTCCAGGCGGTGATAGATCGATGGCAACAAGTGGACCTAGCGCCGTCGCCGGTGACGCCGCTGCCGCCACGAAGAACTCGTGGCCGGAGGTGGTGGGCCTGTCGTCGAAGGAGGCCAAGAAGAAGATCAAGGAGGACAAGCCGGACGCCGACGTGCAGGTCGTCCCAGCGGACGCCTTCGTCACCATGGACTACAACGCCGGCCGAGTCAGGGTCTTCGTCGACTCCAACGACAAGGTCGCTAAAGCTCCCAGGATCGGCTAGATGAGGACGTTGTGCCCGTCCGCCTGATGTAATAGGCATTCCTGTTAATTATGACAATAAAAAGCCTATGTTCTTCGTACTAATGGATGTGTGTGACCGTGTGTGTGACTGTGATCTCTTCGTTTTGGTCATATGCGTTTCAGAAAAGAAAACTGGGAAAAAGCATCACCAACGACTAAAACACGATGAAAAGTAAAGGTGGAGAGATAACCTATATAACATTTTTCTCCTGGGGCTGTTTTGGTAAAAACTCATTTCTCTTGGGGGTTGAAGGGGTTTGAGGATCAAGGTTGAAGGAGGTTGGAGGGAGGGATTTAAAAGGGAAAATGAACTTCTCAATCACATCCATTCCTCGTCAATCCCGGTGGAAAATGGTTGATCCAAAGTAGCCTTCGGGGACACCAATACCTGGCTACAACTTTTGTTAAAAACAACTTAGACGGACATCTTCCACTTAGTAATTGCACACACATGAAAGCTACTTCCTCTGTGGTCACAATGTGCCATTTTGAACATCGAACCCGGAAACACGATTCTAGTTGCTTCCATAACAAATTAAAAATGACTACCTATGTCTACTAGAAAAAATGGCACTCTTATGAGGCATAGTAGTAGCAGGAGGAAAAATGACACTCATTATTATTAGTGTCAGGCACTACTTCGGCACCGTTCACATTTTTGTTTAAAATACTTATGCAGTAAAAATTATTATATTAGTTGTGGGAGGCTTGTTACAGTGCTTCGTTGGAATCTTTCACCTTTGGCTCCTCCGTGCATCTGTGCCATTGATGCAAGAAACAAAGATTAATTAGGTCATTCTCAGTGAATGGTTTTATATTTGTGTTTTCAAGGTACCACATAAGCTAGAGAATATTGAAATCATGGCTGAAACAACCACTAAGAATGCATAATTTCATTCGTCGTAGTTTAATGAGAATGAAATTCCCACTGAGAAGGACCTTATGATTTATCGTAAACGAGGATAGTTTAGTACTTCTCTTGAGAGCGTCGAACCAAATCACCAGGATGATCTCCCAGATGTCATTGATGTCCAAGCCATGGTTCTTCGAGGCAAGGCCTTGGAAGCACCGCAGGACATGAGCCTCGATGATGGGAGCCCCTCAATCTAGGGACGGGGCAACGAGCTCTAGAGCAGCACGACAGGTGGTGGCTCGCACGCAGCCAATGACGAATGGTGGCTACCGGCGAGGATGGCGCCCATGGCAATAATATAGTACTAGCACAATATGTTAATGTAAAAGTATGATTATATCCTTTATAACTTGTTTGTGGGTCACAAAAATTAAGTTCTTGGGCTAAAAGTATTTTATTTCGGTCCACAATTTAAGTTCCTCTAAAGAGGTTCTTTCTATATTTTTAACCATTGAATTTAGGATAATGAATGGCTACAGTTAACTTTAAGCGCTACAATATTTCTCCAATGGGACGGCGTTTCCATCGACAGCGAGATGTTGGTGATGATCTTTAAATTCTGCCACTTTAGTCTACCTTCGTCAGGAAAAATTCCATGATGTCATCAATGATTCGTTTAATTTATTTCATAGCATGTTTGTTTGGTTTCATAACTATTGGTAATTTTTGTATAAATTTAGTCAAATTGGAAATAGGTTGACTTAGCAAAAAAATACAAGTAATATCTCCTAGCAAAAAATAGAAAATTTATACCTTTTAAATTAGGAATCTACTACCAAACTACTGTGGTTTACTTACAAAACAGACTAAAAAATTAATACTTCCTCTAATCAATGAATAAAAAACATTATATATTAAATGGGAGGAGACATTAGCAAAATTTGAAACAAGAAAAAAAGGATGGATGAAGAGAAAGCAGTAATGCCCGAATTTTTATTAGTGCCGAAATAAAAAATTATGATGTCAAAATAACACAAGGTTTTTTTTGTTTTTGCCCCTGCTCTGAACTGCAATTGTGATTTTGTCTCGTTTCTTTTATCTGTGTGATTTTGCCCTCTACTTATGAAAAGTCAATGCAATTTTACCCTTGGTTTTTGCGTTTTTACCTATGCTTTGACTGTTGACTAGAAGCAAAATCGCATTGACCAGTGAATGGTAAAATCGTACTTAGAAAATCACAAAGCTAAAAATATGAAGACAAAATCACACAAGTCCCAAACACATAAACGGAAAAATTTGATACACGCATCTCCATCTAGGACCATCCGACCATCAAGCCGTTGGGTGGCTGGCACGCGGGTCCACATGCGTTGGACTATTAGTTGTAGATGGATAGCGAGAGACAGAGAAGGTAGAAGACTTGGGGAAGAAGAAGAGAGGAAGCAGGTTGGGGAGGAATGATTCTAGTAGATAGATAGTTGTTTTGTTTTTCGATAACTCTCCCCCTCACAGCTCTCTTTCTTAAGTAGACTATTATATGGGCTCTTGCCCCTACTGAGTGCGTGCAAGCACTTACTGCCATTCCGGCCCATGGACTCTTGGATTGCTTTTGCGAACTCGTTCTCCTTTCCTGGGTGCTTCTTTGGTGGGCTCTGAAGAGTAGCTGCTAACGTTCCCCCCCTCCATGCGAAGCTGCTGGACCCCAAGCAGGTGCAAAAGGAAATTCCTGCCGCAGGTGCTCCAAGTTTTCCCATGTAGCGAGTTCAGGGGACAACCTGGACCACTGAATAAGAGCTTGCTTAAGGATGTTGGGACCACGACGAATAGTGCGGTGGTCGAGAACACGTTCTGGCACACGTGGAAGATCCAATGCATCAGGTAGAGCTGGCAAGACTGTTGGCAGAGGTGGATGGTAAGGCTTCAGCTGGGAGACATGGAAAACTGGATGGATCATCGCCGTAGAAGGAAGCAGAAGCTTATAAGCAACTGGGCCCACTTTTTCCAGCACACGATAAGGACCGAAGTACTTGAATGCTAATTTCTGATTAGCACAAGGTGTAAGAGATGACTGCATGTACGGTTGGAGCTTTAATAGAACCTGATCCCCAACAGAGAACTGGCACTCCGAACGATGTTTATCAGCCTGTTTCTTCATGCGCAATCGGGAAACGGGACAGATGCTGTTTAATGAGATCAGTCATGACTTGGCGATCCTGAAGCCAGGAAGTAAGGTCTGGGGCAGTGACTGAATCAGTGGAATCAATGCCAAAATGGCGCGGTGGATAGCCATATAATGCCTCAAATGGGGAGCGACCAATAGCAGACTGAGGAGTGGTATTATACCAAAATTCAGCCTGAGAGATCCAATTGATCCAGCGAGAAGGACAGGCATTCACGAAGCACCGTAAGTAAGTTTCCATGATCTGATTGAGGCGCTCAGTCTGCCCATCTGATTGGGGGTGATAGCTGGAAGTGGGGCGTAACTGAACATCGGCCAATTGAAAGAGTTCTTGCCAGAAACGACTGGTGAAGACCTTATCCCGATCAGAAACAATGGCAGTCGGAAGACCGTGGAGACGATACACCTGCTGCATGAAATGCTTGGCGACCGAAGCTGCTGTAAAGGGGTGGCGTAGGGGAATAAAATGGGCATACTTGGTAAAGTAGTCCACCACCACAAGCAAACAATTGGCAGAACCAGATGGTGGGAGTCCTTCCACAAAGTCTATTGATATAACTTGCCATGCAATCTCAGGGGTAGGCAACGGCTGTAACAGACCAGGCAAACGGTTCCTGTCAGGCTTAGCACGTTGGCAGATCACACAAGCTTGAACAAACTTGGTAACAACATCTTTCATTCCTAACCAAGCAAAAAGCTTCTTCATGCGAGCATAAGTAACAGGAATGCCATAGTGACCTCCAATAGCACTAGAATGACAAGCTTGGAGCAGTTTACGCTGTAAAGATGGATTATGGCCAATCCATACTCAGGTTTTATAACGCAGCAATCCATCTTGCAATGTAAAATGAGGAACAGCATGAGGATCAACCGACAGCTTAGTGAAAAGAGATACAGAGTGAGGGTCGAGTTGATAACCATCGACCACCTCAGATATCCATTGAGGAGAGACAGCTGAAATTGCTGAACATTGACTGTCATGGGCTGTTTTTCGAGACAAAGCATCAGCCACACGGTTGTCCACCCCTTTCTTATAGATGATCTTGTACTAGAGGCCAACCAATCGAGTGAACACTTTTTGTTGCCAAGGGGTGTGGAGTCGTTGGTCAGAAAGATGGAGTAAACTTTTCTGATCAGTATAGATGAAGAAAACTCCATGTTGCAAATTGGAACGCTAGGTTTGAATGGCCATGAGTATAGCTAAGTACTCCTTCTCATAGGTGGACAAACCTTGAGAACGGGGCCCAATGCCTTGCTGAGAAAAGCAATAGGATGATGCTCTTGCATAAGCACGGCACCAATACCACCCCCACTGGCATCTGTCTCCACAGAGAAAGGCTTCGTAAAATTAGGCAACGCCAACACTGGAGACTGGCTCAATGCTGCTTTCAGAGTTGCAAAGGCAGTGTCATGAGCAGAAGTCCACACAAATAAGGAGTCATTTTTGAGCAAGTCATTCAAAGGTTGGGCAATAATCCCAAAATGATGAACAAATTTGCGATAATAACCAGCAAGGCCCAGAAAACCCCGGAGCTCACGAGCAGTTGTTGGTAGGGGCCAATTAACAACAGCAGAGACCTTATCAGGGTCAGTGGACACTCCTTGCTCACAGATCACATGTCCAAGATACTGAATTTGACGTTTGGCAAAGGTACATTTGGAGCATTTAAGATTCCAAGCATCCTGGACAAGAGCTTGAAAGACAAGCTGAATATGGTGCAAATGATCCTCCCAAGTACGACTGTATATGAGTATATCATCGAAAAACACCAGAACAAACTTGCGCAAGTAAGGAGCCAGAGTAGTATTCATGGCCAACTGGAATGTACCGGGAGCACCTGTTAAGCCAAAGGGCATGACCTGAAATTCAAAGTGGCCCACATGAGTTTGAAAAGCTGTTTTAAACTCTTCACTAGCTTGCATGCGTATCTCATGAAAACCAGCACGCAATGTCCAGCTTAGAAAACCAGCAGGCGTAGGACAGCTCATCTAGCAATTCATCAATGACTGGCACGGGGTACTTGCTCTTCTCAGTGATAGCATTGAGGTGGCGGTAATCAACACAGAACCGCCATGAAGAATCCTTCTTCTTGACTAGTAGTACTGCTGATGAAAAAGGGCTAGTACTAGGATGAATAAATCCATTCTGCAGCATTTCCTGAATCTGGCGCTCAATCTCATCCTTTAAAGCAGGGGCAAAACGGTAAGGTCGCATCGCTACTGGACTGGCACCAGCTATCAGAGGAATGCCATGATCAAAGGCACGACGTGGAGGGAGCGAAGAAGGAACTGCAAACAAGTGTTGATACTGGTGGAGTAGAGCGAGCAGTTCAGAAGGGAGATCTGAATCAGGAAGCACCTCGGGCACATCTTTTAGCAAAGCCAGCTGTAATGTTGAGGTGTCGGGTAGTACAACAAATTGACTATACAATATGATGAAAGCTCCCTCAAAAGGAATACGCATCCAATGGTGTTGCCAATCAATGTGCATGGGACTATGAGAGCTTAACCAATCAAGACCCAGTATCATATCATAGTGTGGCAGTGAGAGTATCCTCAAATCAGACTAAAATGTATAGTGCTGTACTGACCAATGTGCTTGAGAAAGTAAGGCAGAACAATAAAGAATATCACCATTAGCCACTTGTACCTTGAGTGGTGTCGAAGCAGATGGCGGCAGAGAAAGCTGGGACACCAAGGAAGAACCGATGAAAGTATGCGAACTGCCGGAATCCACCAATATAGAGACAGGGATATCTGAATGCGACCTGTAAAACACATAGTCTTAGGGGCAGGCACACCGGAAATAGCTGCGACATAAAGGGTCATAAACATTGCGGCCTCTGTGGAAATAGACTCCTCCTGCTCAGAAAAGACATCATCCTCCAACTGAAAAACCTCCAAGACTTCATGCAGAGCATTCAACTGAACTGGACCTGAACACCTGTGACCTTTAGACCACTTTTCAGCGTAGCGCTGACAAAGGCCCTTAGCACGATGTTGAACACGCAACGCTGCCCACCTTTCATCAGACGATGGACCAAGGGAGGTAGCAGGAGGTGCTCGATCAGCTGAAGATGGCACATGTGTTTTGTCCGGCCGTAGAGGAGGCGGCAATGGAGATGCCTGACGAAAGGAAGACCGAGAAGGTATAAAGGGTTCTCGGCGCTTGACTAGAGCAGCCATTTCCTCCTGCAATTGAGCCAACAAACTAGCAGTATCCCAAGTAGAAGGACGTTGCAATAGAACTGCAGACTGAATTTCTAGAGCTAAGCCATCAATGAAATGCATAGTATAGTAAACTAGATCATAATGATGCCCATAAGCAGAAATTTGATCAACTAAGCCTGCAAAGCGTTCTATGTATTCAGCAACGGTGGATTGCTGCTTAATGTGAAGCCATTGCCTGACCACTAACTCATGCTGGTCCTTGTCAAAAGCGATCCAGCCAGAGGGTACAAAATTCAGACCAAGTGTAGGAACGGAGTTTGCTCTGAATAGATAACAACCACCGATAAGCAGCAGCAGTAAAATGCATCGATGCGATGCGGATCCACATAGACTGCTGGACCCCATACATCTCGAAATAATCTTGGGCGCGACGAATCCAGAGTTGTGGGTGTTCCCCATCAAATGGAGGAAAGTGTAACTTCGGCAAATGACCCATGGAACCAGAATAATCCCCAACATTCCCCGATGAGGCAGTATGCAGAACAGGCGTAGAAGAGCGGGGATGATGGAACGCACCTGTGACCGGGTGCGGAAGCGGAGTCAGCATGACTCCGGTCCCAGTCACCCGGTTAGGCTAGTCGTCGAAGTGCCAGGAGGCCGTATCGACTGGTACTCCGGCAGATGGGCGCGCGGCAGTCGATGGAGAAGCGCCGATGATGCCAGCGCCTGAAGAGGGGTTGTCGAGGATGCTGCGGTCCCGCTGCTTGGACAGCCGCTTCACCTCAAGGCGGAGATCCGCAACCAAGACTCCATCTCGGGACACCAATCCTCGAGGGAAGACTCGAGGCGCCGCACGCGAACGTCCTGAGCGGCAGCGATCGAGGCGATCTGCTTGTTCAGCGTGGTGTTGAGGTCGGAAAAACGCCGATCCAGCTGGGCGTCGCGATCGAGGAGGCGTTTGTCGAGGAGGGCGTCACGATCATAGAGGTGCTTGATGATTTTGGAGTCATGGTCGTCGAATCGCTCGGCAAACTCCTCGAACAAGGTCCTGATGTCAGGATTCATGGCTCCGTGTTTGCGGCGGAAGCGCGTGAAGTATTCGTGGGAGATCTCGTGGGGCTCCAGACCTCGATGGCGGGGACAGAAGATCGCAGGACGGTGTCTCTGATACCACTGTTGGTTGTAGATGGATAGCGAGAGACAAAGAACGTAGAAGACTTGGGGAAGAAGAAGAGAGAAAGCAGGTTGGGGAAGGAATGATTCTAGTAGATAGATACTTGTTCTATTTTTCGATAACTCTTCCCCTCACAACTCTCCTTCTTAAGTAGACTATTACATGGGTTCTTGCCCCTACTGAATGCGTGCAAGCACTTGCTGCCATTCCGGCCCATGGACTTTTGGATTGCTTCTGCGAACTCGTTCCGCTTTCCTGGGTGCCTCTTTGGTGAGCTCTGAAGAGTAGCTGCTAACATGGACCCACATGTCAGACACCCAAACGGCAGGGGATCTCATTCCATTCCTTCCCCCGTGCCATAAACCTCCACTTGCCGATGGCGTCCGTACCACGCCTGCCCGGAGCCCACGCCCGGCCCCGCACCTCCACCCCCGCCGCTCTTCCCTTCCTCTGCCCCTCCTCCTCGCCAAGGGTCGCGCCCCCTCCGGCGACCGGGCCGCGGAGGCTCGTGGTGGTGGCAGCGGCGCGCGCGATGCCGTGGCCGCACGTGCTGACGGTGGCCGGCTCTGACTCCGGCGCAGGCGCGGGCATCCAGGCGGACATCAAGGCGTGTGCGGCCCTAGGAGCCTACTGCTCCTCCGTCGTCACGGCCGTCACGGCGCAGAACACCGTCGGCGTCCAGGCACGTTATGCTCCACCCGCCGCTTCTTGGTTCTTTTGCTAGTTCGTTTCCTTTCGCTCCGATTCGACCGAGGAAAGGGGATGGATGATCCGGTGGTGCTGTAGGGGGTCCATGCTGTGCCGGAGGAGTTCGTGGGGGAGCAACTCAGGTCGGTTCTCTCGGACATGTCGGTGGACGCTGGTGAGCTTCTTTTCCTTTTAGGATGCTGTATGGTCCTGGTAATGTCTTGTGAGGGGTTAGTTTTTCGAGAGCTTATAACGCATACAGTGCCCGTGATGTGCCTGGTACCGACAGAGGCCATGTTGTTTGGGTCAGGTTACTGTTGCTATGATTACTAAGCTATCAAGTATGGCAAAGTGATTATGGAAGAAGTTTGAATGTTTCTGTTATTAAGTTTGTTCCACGTCAGTTTAAGTGCCGGGGGTTAAATTTCCATGAAACTGGATTGTGCCACTTTGAAATCAGCAGCTTCGGTGATAATAGATAATGTTATTTCCTTTAAGGTGATTGAACTGTACAGATCATGTTAATTTCCTGAAATCCTAATCCTTCATCCTTGCAAGATGCGGCTCTCTTCCTTAACCATGGTGTTTGGTCGACATAGTTATGTTTGTATACCAGAAGACTTGCTGATTCTCCGAATGTGCTTTATGTAAAAGTTGTCATATGAATTTTGAGTTAGATGGTAGTTTGATGTTATTTAATCTTTCCTTATTTCTACTTGGAACTTATGCAGTGTGTGTGTGTGTGTGTGTCTTCAATTCTTGGTTTTCTTAGGTGAAAACAGGGATGCTTCCTTCAGCTGGAGTGGTTAAAGTTCTCTGTGACAGTCTTAGGAAGTTTCCAGTCAAAGGTATGCTATATTGCTGCTAGTGTACAATGAAAGCATACTATGCCAGCTCAGTTATTTACTTGCTATGACTTGTGCTTCTGAAGGCAGCTTTAGTGGTGGATCCGGTCATGGTGTCCACCAGTGGTGATACACTTTCAGGACCATCTACTCTAGCTGCATATAGGTACAGGATCAATATTTATTTTGTTCTGAGTTCTTGTTGGATTGTTAGCCATTACTTCCTCAGTATCATAGCACTCATGAATATGCTTTTGCAATTGTTTTTGCACAGGGATGAACTATTTTCTATGGCTGATATAGTCACTCCTAATGTGAAAGAAGCATCGAAGTTACTTGGGGATGTATCATTGCATACAATTTCTGACATGCGCATGGCAGCTGAATCCATTTACAAACTTGGTCCAAAGTATGTGTTCTGTATTTCAGTAAATTTGTTATGTGTACCTTATTTGTTCTCTTACCCTAAACGTGCACTTTCACATTCTTGTGCATCTGATGTTAAATTTGTATGAGGAGGTATCAGCCTGACCTCCCAGTGTTCTATATGAACCTTATAAGCATATCGTTTGAAGCAAACTTGTTACCATAGTTGTCATAAGCTTGTAATTCCAGAGCATTTGCATCCATGCTACCATCATTAATATGTACTTTACATCTATATCTCAGGCTATTCAATGGCATTTGGGAGTCTGGTCCTACATTATTTGATATAGACCACTGTTATAGATGAAAAGAGCAAGTACGGATGAAATTATTCTAGTTACTTGCGTCCATTAATCATTCCTGAATATACATAATTTCCCTCTGCTCCAGCAAGCTCGCTATGCATGGTTCATGTTGATTTATTATGCCTGAATATACAGAATTTCTGTTAGTTCCAGCTTTAGCAGCTAATGGTCCCTACCATTTGAAAACCCATCACAAAGTTTTTTCGCAATACTGACTCCCCCTGTGTTGAATAAATGCTAAACCTTGTAGTTGGCCCTTTCTGGCTGAAAGCTCTTCATTTGATACCATTGTTAACTGCATTAGTGAATGGTCTCTTCAAAATGCTTATAATCATTGACACGCGATTGATGAATACTTTGGTAATACAAACTTACCATTTGCAGACATGTACTCGTGAAAGGTGGGGATATGCCAGATTCATCTGATGCAATTGATGTATTTTTTGATGGTATATTTCACTAATTTAATAGTACTCTGTTCCATCAGTTAAATTGTTTAATTTCCTCCCTTTTTAGCTTCCTCATACAAGTTCTGACCTATTTCATCAGGCAAGGAGTTCATTGAGCTTCATGGTCTGCGTATAAAGACCCGTAACACACATGGAACCGGTTGCACTTTAGCTTCATGTATTGCTGCTGAATTAGCAAAAGGTGCAAAAATGTTGCATGCTGTTCAGGTTAGTCAAGTACTTTTCATTTTCCATACACTGATACCTGAGAACATTTTTTAAAATGAGGTCAATTATCTGCTGAAGTGTCATTTATCACTAGGAAAATAATTCTTTGGCAATGAACATGACATAGATTGAAACCGTTATCTAGTCATGTTCATATTTACTTGGATTTCTTTTGTGTGAAAAAGTCTAAGTAAATTCTACCCTGTAACTGGGGTGACTCTTTAGTACAAAGGTCTGCAAAATTAGCAGGTGACTGGTGGTAATTCGTGTCATGTTAGATGAGATATTACAATGCATATTACTGTATGCGGATGTGGCACCTCGGCCAACCTTAATCTTCTTTAAATCTGAGCATTACCTATGCTGTTTCGAGCCATGACATTTTGCCAAAGAATATACATTCAAAACTCATCGCAATCATCAGTTTTTTATTAATTACCTTTCTTGGATTCTTAAGTCAGTACCTAGTGGTTTTGGAACTTAGCAGTTTGGCACTATATGTTTTTAAGTCTCATTGTTCATAACTGTAGGATTTTACAGTTTTTTTTTTTTTTGGTATCTTTCAGGTTTGTAGCATCTTATAGTTTTTTGTTCTAGTCTTTTTTTTGCCAACTTATATGATCTTGGCAGGTTCGCGAAGAAATTTGTGGAATCTGCTCTTTATCACAGCAAAGATGTTGTGATTGGAAATGGACCTCAGGGCCCCTTTGACCACCTCTTCAACCTCAAGTCTCCCTTATACAAGATGGGATCACTGCAAAAGTTCAACCCAGATGACCTCTTCCTGTATGCAGTGACAGATTCTGGGATGAACAAGAAATGGGGTCGTTCAATAAAAGATGCCGTGAGAGCTGCCATTGAAGGTGGCGCTACCATTGTCCAATTGAGGTATCTTTCTTGAAAACAACCAAAGTTCCTATTGTGGTTGGATCTCTTCATTTTACTCACTGATGTGCTCTTAATTTCCAATGTTCAGAGAAAAAGATGCCGAGACACGTGAGTTCTTGGAAGCTGCTAAGGCTTGTGTGGAAATCTGCAAGTCCAGTGGAGTGCCTCTACTGATCAATGACCGCATAGACATTGCTCTGGCATGCAATGCAGATGGTGTCCATGTCGGTCAATCAGACATGCCGGCATGGGAAGTACGGGAGCTCCTAGGACCCAGGAAAAATCATAGGTGTCTCATGTAAAACTGTGGTCCAGGCTGAGCAGGCTTGGAAGGATGGTGCGGATTACATTGGTTGTGGAGGCGTCTTCCCGACAACAACAAAGGCGAACAATCCCACTTTGGGGTTTGACGGATTGAGAACAGGTGTGCTCAGCTTCAAAGTTGCCCGTGGTGGCCATTGGCGGCATCAATGCTGAAAATGCTGGTTCAGTGATGGAGCTTGGGCTCCCAAATCTGAAAGGTGTAGCCGTGGTCTCTGCTCTGTTCGACCGGGAATGTGTCATGACCGAGACAAGAAACCTCAGATCCATCCTGAGGAATGCTTGCTCCAGATCTTAGAGCAAGTTGGCACTTGGCGCCTGTTCATTTGTTTTTCTTTGTTTAGGTAGAAATAGGATTGGAATCAAGTTTTCACCATGACTTTGTCAAAAGGGTAGACAAAAAGGTTTTACCTTCAATAATTCAGAGACATTTCCCTGGAAAAAGAATAAGTTGGGGGACATTTCCCCTAAAAATAAGGAATCTTACACATTTCAGAGGAGCTGGAATTGTAATAATAAATTAATAATGCATCTGAACCTATATTTGATGTGAGGGATTAGTTTTTTTTCCCAGCAGCTTGGTATGGTGTTGTTTCAAGTACGTTCAGCTGTTTCTCTTATTGAATTAGTTTGTTCCAGTAAAGTGTCTAAAGATTTGCTCTCACTAGACTATGATTAAAAAAAGAAAAAGAAGCCGACGTGCCACTAGGCCAATCTGCTTCTAGCCAGATCTGGCAATCAACACCGACTTGAATAAATGCAGAAAAAATCTTGCTTTTCCAGCAACCATTTGACCACGCACAAGATCCATCGCGCAACCAGCTCCTCCGACGCCGGCCACTCGGCCAGCCAAGATGAACGACCTCATGACCGACTCCTTCGTCGCCGCCGCGGCCAAGGCGCAGAAAGGAGGCGCACCGGCTGGCTCCGGCGACGACCCGGAGCTCCGCGCGTTCCTGGCCGAGGCAGGACGCGGCCAAGACCGAGATGGCCGCGCTGCGCGACGAGCTGTCCCTGCTCCGGTCGGCGCACGAGGCGTCCAAGAACGCCGTGGTCGTCTCCGGCGAGGGCCGCGCCGCCACGCAGGCCGCGCTCGTCCGCCTGCTCGGGTCCGCGCGGCGCCTCCGCGCGCGCCTGGCCTCCATGGACCGCCGCGCCCCTGCCCCCGCGGCCCAGGCCGCCGCCGGGCTCCGCGGCCGCGTGCACGGCCTCACCGCGGACGTGCAGGCCCTCCGGCGCCAGGTCTCCGCGGAGCGCCGGGGCGACGCGGCACGCCGGTACCTCGCGGCCACCGGGGACGCGCCCACCGAGGCGCAGCTGGACGGCCTCCTCGCCGGCGCCGGCGCCGACGACTCCGACGCGGCGCTGCTGTCCGCCCCGGGCGCAGGCGCGGAGCAGGAGGAGGTGGCGGAGGTGGAGCGCGGCCTCCTGGAGCTGCAGCAGCTGTTCCTGGACATGGCGGCGCTGGTGGAGGCCCAGGGCGCGCCGCTGGACGACATCGAGCGGCACGTGGGCGCGGCCGCGGGCGACGTGGCCGCGGCCGAGGCGGAGCTGAGCGAGGCCCGGAGGCTGCAGGGCGCAGGCGAGGCGGCGGCGGGTTTACCTGGCCGGCGGCATCGCGGCGCTGCTGCTCGTCGCTGTTGCCGTCGCCGTCGTAGTGGCCCTCGTGCTGGCGCGCAGGGCCGGCGGTGCCGGGAAGCTTGTGCTGCAGCTCGCCGCAGACCTGCCGGCGCGGTGAAATCTGCGTCGGCTTGGGACCCCGCGGTGGTCTTGCGGTGTGGTTTTGAGTTTGACAGTTTTTGGCGCCTGATTAACCTGTGTGAATATTTGTGAGTTACCTACCAATCGGTGTTCATGTTTGTGAGTTTACCCTGATGCTAATGTTGAGATTGAATGAAACTTTGGGTTTGGCAGGTTACAATCTTACATAAAGCGGGGAACTGAAGCTTTCGCAGATCAAATTTCCGCCCCTCCTACAATTCGAGCAAAAGAGTCTGAGCTTTTGGCGTGAAATGGGGGAAAAAAAGCACCAGCTCTACTATTGGCGCGGAAATAAAAAAAATAACTTAAAAATGGAGATGCGGGGATCGAACCCCGTGCCTCTCGCATGCAAAGCGAGCGCTCTACCATTTGAGCTACATCCCCTTCCTTTTTTTATTTCGCACATTGATAAAGGAATAAATGCTCTCAAAAGCTACTCACCCTTCGGCTCAGCCGAGGTGCGTCCATTTGGTATGGTGCTGTTGGCTGTTGCTGATTGTTATTGGTCTCGTGATAGTTGTCAGCCTCTTATGCATGTTGACTTCCTGTGGGCTAACTTCTCGTTTTAGGTCATGCTAGAATAGAGGAATTCATAGTCATAGAGATTCATGCGTTATAGAGTCACTGAGACAAATTCATGCACTGTGTAAGATACACCTTGTAGTTTTGTCACAGGATCTCATTCTCCTAGCGAAGTAGATTAAAAACATGACACTGACTCCCTGAATAATGTAGGTGGTCGGACGAATGGCACCAACATATATTGCTAGTTCTTAATCCAAAGGCCTATGGATCTGTATTGGTTGTCTGCATTAGGCTTATTTGGCTTAAACGTGCAAGATTGAGTGTTTGGTTGCTTGTTCAATTATCTTAGTCAGCTTAGACTTGTGCAAGTGAAGGGAGCTGAGCTGTATAAGTTAGTGCGCCTAGGATTGAGCTTCTTATCCTGGCTAATATAAGGTAGTACACCCCCAGCCTAACCAACTTTAGAACATGTGTGTAGAGAGCTGGCAAAAAAACCAAACACATTATTAGTTATGCGAACTCAAATAGGTCACCCAACCAAACAACACCACACTGCAATGTCATACGCTGGCTGTCCAAACCTGGATTCCCTTACACTGAGTTTGGGTGTTGGAATTTTAGGCTCAGAATTCGGAAATGGAAAAGGAAAATCCGAATTCTAGTGTTTGGATGGTCACCGCATTTGGAATTGGAATTTGGCCCGAATTCCATCCAGTATTCACCACACATGTGCCCCCTCCGACTCCAATTCGGAGACCCAACCCTCCGTTTTTCTCAGTATTCTCCACACGTCATGGGAACTCATCTGCGCGTCCCCGTTGGTCCTCTGCGTGCTGCGCGCCGCCCCCCCCCCCCAAACAAAGGATCAAATTTGTTAGAGTTGCCTTCTTTTATGGATGTTGATTTCCTATCAGTCGCCTTGGCATGCTAGAACAATTCGTACAGATTTACGTTAGAGTTACCAAAACAAATTCATGCATGTGTAAATCACACCCTGTAGTTAAGTCGCTACTCCCTAATTCTCACATGGAACTCTATTCTCTAGCAAGTAGAGTAAAAACAAGACATCGAACATCGGCCGTTGGATGGATGATGCTAACACAGATTGCTACGTCCTGTTTGGTTCATGGTCCTAAGTGGCCAGCTAATTTTGGCTATGGTTTCACCATGTTTCACTCTAAACCAAATTTGTCATATAACATAATTATTTATTCACATGCTTGTTTGGCAATGACTAAGCCATATAGATGAGAAAAATTTTGTTTGGCCAGATTTTAACATAAAGTCAAACGAAATCAAATTGTAGCCAAAATTAGCCTGACCACCTAGGGCCATGAACCAAACAGTCCCCAAGTTCCCGATCCAAAGGCCACATTTTTTCTAAAACCGAGAGATTCAAGGTTCTTGAAGAGGGCGTGAGCAAATGGAAGTGCCATTGTTCCAGAGAGAGAGAGAGAGTAGAAGCATTATTAATAGCAAAACGTGTAAATTGTTTTCATAATTCTAGTTCCAACATAATTTCGAGTGGTGCTATGATTTTTTCCATTCTCAAGCTAGGAAAGAAGTATCGAAGCACGCTGGGCCCCTTGTATTTAGGCTTAGGCTATCACCACCGGTTCGTCTATCTCACGATATATATTTCAAACTCTACCCTAGGCTGCATGTACAATATTTTACACCTTCGTTTGCACCCTCAGCCTTATGTCACCAGAAGGCGCTAATGGGTGTAAAAAATACTCTACACACACTGTAGATATATTGTAGGTATATTGGAGTTTGAAATATTGGGGTTATATAGATGAACCGGTGACCTCAGCCTCACTTGGAGAAACCGTTCGTTTATATTATTTTTGCAGTTTGCTTCTGCTTTAGTCTCACCTCTATAAATTGACTATATACTCAATTCTTTTTAGAAAAAAATAGATTGGCAAGCGCAGCAAACTACTCTTGGTCCTGTTACTTCTTTTGAGATGTGTTTCTATTTCTGTACACCCTTCGGTCCTGTTTCTGACCAAAAGAAAGTGGCACACCGTTCTGTCCACACTACAAGCGAGAACCAGGGAGCAGGCCTGGCTAGTCCATGGCCCAGCAGTGAACTTTCGGATTCGCACCAGGCTGCGGCCCTCGGGTGGTAGCAGACCAGGGCTAAGACCATTTTGTTTTTAGTCCCACACCGTCGGTTCGCAGCGTGCTACGCACCCGCGCTGGCTTTAAAACAGGTCGGGGTGCGGCCTTGCAAAACCATGATCCTTCAGGCAGTTAAAGGGAGATGAGGAGTGGTATAAGCTCGCAAATTTAATATGCGAGAGGGGTGCCCGCCCCAACTAAGCCTGTTACGACAACAGGGGCATCCCAATGACTTTACCATCTGATCCCGACTCTAAAACCAACGTTCAAATGTTTGATAGTATATAGGGCCTGTACACATACTCCTATTTAAGCCTACTATATTTTTTTCTACCTCTTTGTTTATTTTATTAATATGTTTTCCCGAAACAGTTCTTTTAAGGAGTTTGTAATAAGCTTTAAAATTTGGTGATTTTTTGTTGTTGAAGGGAGCCAAAAGTGTGAAATCAAGACCCAGGAACTCCATATTAAATCGTTGGTTAAAATTACATTTTGCTCAATTTATTTTAAAAAATCGTTTGAATTTCCAGCAGAACCACGCACTCCATAATATAAAATGCTGGCAAGGTTAAAAAAGGCTAGAATACTGAACAACCCCTAAAATATAGTACGCCGACCGTGGGGATCGAACCCACGACCACGTGGTTAAAAGCCACGCGCTCTACCACTGAGCTAGGTCGGCTTGGTTACTAATTTCACTCACAGACCTTATTAGACGTATCTGGATTCTTAATTTGCCTATTGAGCGAAAAAAGGACCAATGGCCTGGAAGCGTTTATATCCCTGTGAAACCACCAAACATATCTAATCCAGGTACTGTATTATTGTCTGTTACAATGTTCAAATCAATTAGGTAATCAGGTGCTGTATTATTAGCCTTAACCCAAACCTACCGAAATTCTATTATATTAGCTCACTTCTTATCTCATGTTTATTCACCACATTATATAATCTTTTTCATGATTTCGTTGTCCCATTTGTTCTCCATCTAATGTGTGAGTTGATTTAATCGATAGCATTTCCTTCTTAGATTGGAAAATATGTCCAAAATCACTCTTTAAATCCCGCAGCAACGCATGGGGCAATCACCTAGTTATTGTCTGCTACAATGTTCAAATCAATTAGGTAACCAGGTACCAAGGGCTTGAGGCTTTAACCAATTGAACTCCTACTTAGTGCTTGCAAATGGGTGTGTGTTAGCGAATTGCACGAGATTGACAAGTTCAAATTGCTTTTTTTTCCCTGAACACATAGGAGAGCTACGTATCATTATATTAAAAAGAAGAGTAAAATCTATCTCCGGTCCCTAAACTTGTCTTGGTGTGTCAACCTGGTCCCTAAAGTCTCAAAGTTACCATCTCGGTCCTTAAACTTGTCATGGTGTGTCAACTGGGTCCATAAAATCTCAAAGTGACCATCTTGGTTTATAAACTTGTCTCGATGTGTCAACCCTGTCCCTAAAGTCTCAAAGTGACCATTTGTACTGGGACCGGGTTGACAAACCGAGGCAAGTTTAGAGACCGAGTTGAGACACAAAGACAAGTTTAGGGATCGGGTTGACACACACAGACAAGTTGAGGGACTGGGATGGTCACTTTGAGACTTTAGGGACCGGATTGACACACCAAGACAAGTTTAGGGACCGGAATTGAAGCGCCCCAGTTTCCATAATGGGACTAAAATGTGCTTGATTACCATCCCAGGGTTTGGTAATCACATTCTTACATCAGAGTGATACAGATCCGCCCTAACGGGATGAACCACAAAGGGGCGCAGCCCTGAAAAGTTAAATAGTGGAATATAAACGTAGGTCCATCTTCCTTACGCCACAGTTAGGAAGCAGGTCGTAACCCTTACTTGTTCTCGGACCAATATATGTCCATTGCACTGAGAAAGACAACAACAAAGCAAAGCAGCCCACCTTCCTCCAAATGAATTTAGGGAAGGCTAACACTATATGTAAGGATATATCTGGAGCTTAAGATAGTTTTGCAGAAAAGTATTTGTATGCAGGGTTTGAAATAGTTGTCAAGTTTTAATCTTTCTGAAAACTGAGTTTTTCCCGAAAAGGTTTGCCACTGGACTTTTCGGTCCAAAGTGGCCCATGGCTTTCGAGCCAACACATTTTTCCATACATCCAGAATCCTCTGCTGAATCAAAAACCATTTTTATCCAATCACAGAATAATTCTATTTTATTTTATGAAAACTGCTAACTGAAGAACCAAGCCGTAACTCATCCATACCAGTGGACACGGACTATTCGAATAGGTTTGACTCTGATCAGAGGTTGTACTAATTCCCACAAGTTGGACTCAGCGGCACGTTACCGTCGTAACTGCCCGAATTCCAAACCAAGCCGTTGCCTTTGTTTCATTACCTAGCAGAACTTTAGGGATTCGGACATCCGAGCTACTCCAGTACCCCGCGGTACTTCCGTTGGCACACCACCCATCCCCTAGCCCCTTGTGCGCTAGCACAGAAGCTACTAGGCTATCCACTCCGGCTAGGGCCTGGCTAATGCCTCATACAGAGCGAGTGGTTATACTAAAAGAGTTAGGCAAGATGAAAATCATAACGGTCCTTATGGAGAGCTCAGGTAAAACCATTCCAACTTTTCAATGCTCTACAGCGCGAGCAATCCACTTACCCGGTATTCTCCACGAATCCCGAGACAAAGGGTAACCGCAGCTAGCTAAATTGCCCGTTCATACCCTGCCCTTATGGCTGTTTCGGCGCGTAGCCGTATTCCGACAAGGTTGGTTGCCGGGGTTCTTCCCCATTTTATTTCAAAAAAACACACACATCCACTTTCCCATACCCTTCGTATTCCACATTATTAGCATCAAGATTATGATAGATAATTAAATGAGCGATCCCACCTATGCGCGCTATATCTAAAATAAACTTAGGTGGCTGTATATTTTGCTGGGTTACCTTAGCTACCAAAACATGCAAGTTTTTATGTGATTATCGGGCCAAGGGTTATGTTTGTGAAACATAGGAATTTTATGCATAAAGTAGGGATTCAAGTGGACTTGCCTTTCACTTTGTTAAAGTGGTTGATATAACAGTTGTTGGACGTATTGGCGCAGACCATCGCGTAGCATACCGCGAGAGGTAGGCCGAACGGACTCTCCGGTAAGGCCTAGTGCACAAACTGTGATACCCTAAATTTTAAGTACATTTAAGCATGTCATCATATGCATTTTTAGAATTTTACGATTTAATATATTTCTAATTAAATGTGAATTTAGATCCTTTCAAAATCTATTTTTATCCAAGGGCAAAAGTGCAAGGTAATAATATGAAATACACCCTTTCACTTTTGTATTTGGACCTTGGAATAATTTTGATTGCATAAAGGGCAAAAATTTGTAAAAGTATTTAGTATTTAAAAGAACAATAAAAGAGAAAACTAAGGGCCAAGCCGGTGGCCCAAAACCGCGGCCCAGCCCCGGCTTCCTTGGCCTGCGAGCGCCACGCGCCTTGCGCGCTCAGCCTGGCCAAAACCGTGGGCCGGCCGTGGCGACTTGGCCGGGCGCCATCTAGGCCCAGCCCACAGACGCGCGTGCTCCGCCCGTCGTCTTCTTCGTCGCGCCCGCAGGAGCTACGCCACCGCCATCCCCGCCGTCCTCATCCCGCCGCCGTTCCACCGTGTTCCCCATCCTATAAAGCCTCCGCCGAGCTTCTCCTCGACCACCTCAATCCGAAGCAACCTCCACCACCATTCGACACTGTTTCTCTGCCTCCAATTTCTTCAATTGCTCTATTCATACCGCGAGCAAGCTTGCCATGAAATTCTCCACACCTGAGCCATTCCGATTCAATTAAACTGGTATGGAGCACTAGACCACCCTCCTCAATCTCCGCCCTACCTCCAATCGACGTTCCGTCGCTCCAGCTGGGCTCACCGCGGAGCTCCCGAACGGCAACTATGGCCGTCCATGGCTGTCCCTCCTCGGTACACCTCCGCCTACCCGAAAACCATGCAACGGACTCGCGTTGCCCATCTCTTCGCGCCGGTACTCTCGGATTCGCAAACGGAGGTTGGGAACCCACGTTCCGACGAGCTCCGGCGAGCCTCCGCACATCGGCCGCGGCAAAACCGGTAGTCGGCTGAGGCGCTCGCCTCGCGTGCCTGCCTGCCCTCCCCCTGGCCACATGGGCTGGCCCGATAGCCCTCCCCCCTGTGCGCATGGGCCAAGAGGCCGAGAAAGGAGAGAAAAAGAAAGAAAAAGAAAAGGCCCCGTGGGCCGAAATTTCTCCCCGGCCCAAGTTCGTTTCAACCTGACCAGATGAGTAGTTCGCCACGAAAAAGTTCATATCTACCCCTCAAACTTTCCAAAGAATTCAAATCTACCCCTGCCACATAATATTTCAATTATTATAATTTAGAATTAAATTTCCAAAAAGAATTATTATTTCTTTTATTTGTTAATTAGTTTTAAAACCCTTAAAGTATTTTATTTCTAAATATTTCATAAAAATAATTAAATAATTACTTAATATTTAGAAGCACTTTTTAATTCTTAATAATTCATTTTTGGCTTTAAAATTTATTAAAAATATTAGGAAATTATTTTAAAACCTTATAAACTTAGAAAAGTTCTTTAAGCCTAGGATAGGGCCTGGACAATGATTCTGGTACCCCACCTTTTTTTTAAAACTTTTATCCTTCTTCTTAATACAGGTTGATCATTCTCATACTTATGCATCATTCATATCTTGCATTTAAATACGATAAATCAAATAGACCGCCGATGAAAGTGTTCAACGAGAAGTCCAAAAGCCAAGCTCCGCAACACGACAACAGTACCAGGAGGAGCATTGCTAATCAAGATACTAACTTTCCGTACCTCAACCCTTGGAGTAATCCAGGCAAGCCCCGGTGCATTTACCCTTTTATTTTGAGTCTTAATTAATGAGTTATGAGTGCGCATTAGAGTTAGGAATTGCTTGAAACCCTAGAGCATATCGAATTCCTGATTCGAGCATAATAAATCCTATGCGTATAGATTAGATGCTTAGTTAAGCTCAATGATAGGTTACGCTTTCTTTGAAAAGAATACATCTTAATCTTTGTTACTTTGAGACGAATCCAAGACAGTTTCCTGAGTTATGAAATTGGAGACAGTGGACGGGATCAGTTATGCTTTTGAGACATGACGAATAATAAGAGATTAATGAATGAACATGGTTGAGATCCTGATCCTGTCTATGTCGTATAAGGCCATCCGATGTTTGGCCATGTTTTTAGCTTTCGAACGCGCCGATTTCACTTGTCGTCCTCGTCACGGGCTCCGATAAGACTCTCATCCTTTGTACCTAGGGTTGAACTATGGTGAGACCAACTGGATGGTGGGAGACAGGCGAGTGTCGGAGTACACTCGAGTTCGGTGAGGGCAGTTCAGACTAGGTGGCAACAAGGATGTTGGGTTGTCATATGTGGGGTCGTTGTACACACATATGACTGGTGTTTGAGTATCTATTCCCAGGAGTATAAAATCGATTCGAATCGCTGGGCTTACCAGGTGTAAGAGCTGAATCATCACCGACATCGTAGTTAAGAAGAATAATGTTTTCGATAAGTAATGATATTATCAAGTGCTTGCTTTGTTTGCTATTAGAATAGGTATTACTTACTATAAATAGGAACAACTAAAAGAAGTAGCACTCTAAGAGCTAAGGACTCAATTATAGGCCTTCCGCGTGTGAGTTAACCTAACCAGTTTCGGCCATTGGTTAGAAAGTCGGGTTTATACCCAGTGGTCGGATAAGTCTTGCTGAGTAATTAGTACTCAGGGTTGTGGCTTCGACTCTTTTCAGGCATGAGGTCTTTAGCTTATCTCTCTTCTGCAAGAAAGCATTGAAGCAAAGTGTTCTCCCGACGGCTTACTTATATCTCTTAAAGTTGAAGAAATAAAGGAACCAGATGCTCAAGCTCCTTACTATTCTTAGATTCGTCTAAAATGAAACAACACCAGTGGGCTCGATGTAGATTTCATGTAATATAACAGGGTTTCATCATTTGGATCTTGTTTCCGCTGTAAGTTTTTACACTTTTGTCTTATAATCTATAAAAACTCTTGTTTTATTTTATTAAAGTCTATTATTAGAACTTCTTGTATTGGAATAATCCAAGACTCTTAGGGGTCACTTGGTGTATATCGATCCTGTTTTGGTGTAGTCAGGGCCTTTTTAGGACCTGACGGACTACCGGGCTTAATCCGGTTTAGGCGCAAACTCGTGTTTTGTGTTTAAACTAGATTAAGTTGGGCGGTTCCGCCACACAAACAATGAAAACACACAATCGAAGCATAATATGAGCTCAACGGGTTTGGTGGCGTAGAGCTTGGATTGCGGAGATGAGAGTCTGCTGGGTTCTTACTGGTGGTATTACTGCAAGTGGTTGGGGTATAGCGTGTTTTCGGGTGAGTTGGCGGGCATCGGTCATGACAGTTTCGGAGATGCCAAGGTAGGGGTCGTGGACGCGAGATGCGGGGTTGACAACGCCGAAGGGGTGGCGGTTGCATGTTGGTCTTTTGGAGAAGATATTTTTATGAAGTGGTGGAGAGAGCAATGATGTTCAGATGATTTTCGGTATCGTCATCATCTTAAAGCATGGCTTGGACGGACGGACGATATGATCAGTGTTTGTTTGTGCATGAATGATGAACAAACGGATGAACGACGAATAAACAGACGAACGACCGGTGAACGGAACGGCCGATGAACGGACGAACGAACGATGAATGAACGATCAGAATAGTGTCTGTTTGTGCGTGTGTGCAGCAAACAGAAGGAGTGTGTGAGTGTGTGTGCTGGGTGTGCAGCAAAGTGTGCTGCGTGTGTGAGAGTGGGGCAGGGAGCTCTCGGTGGCTATGGTGGTGAACACGAAGGAGGAGCAGAGAGCTGCGCGTGCACAGGAGGGGAAAGGCAGGGAGGAGATGTCCGCGGCGGGCAACACCCGGGTGAGCCGAGAGCTGGTCGCGGCGGTGGTGTGCTTGGTTTGGTGTGGATGGAGGCATGGGGTGGGGGGCTATTTATAGCCGATGGAGGAGGAGGCCGATGATGTGTCGCGGAGGTGGGATGTCTACATGGCGCGGAGATGAGTGGTCCAAGTGTCGCGGAGATGGGAGGTTCACATGGCGCGGAGATTGGTAGTCCAAGTGTCGTGGAGATGGGAGGTCCACATGGCCCGGAGATGGGACGTCCAAGTGTCGCGGAGATGGGAGGTTCAAATGGCGGAGAGTATTTTGGTGGAGAGTATTTTGGTGGAGATTGAATTTTTGGAAAGGAATTTTGGAAAGAATTTTGGTGGAGAGTATTTGCGATATTTGGAATGTTGTTGAGCTTATATTAACATACTCAAAACAAATAAGCAACAACCAAAGTTTTCGAAAATTTGATTATGAATTAGGGAGGGATTAGAAAAAAATTATGGGTGCTAAATTTTGGGCGTTTGTAACACCCCAAAAAAATTTGGAGCCCAAAAACACTAAACCTCCCCCCCAACAATTTCCAACAAATTTCTACAGTTCCAAATGCATCCCTCAAAAAGAAAAAAAACATATGTTGGTTTATAAAGAAAAAGGCTAAAACCCTAAAACCCCCTTGGCCCGGCCCACCAGACCTCCCCTTTCAGCCTGCCCCGCTACGCCCCCCCTCGCCTAGGCCACTCGGGCCAAATCGGCCCAGCCCACCCCGTTCCCCCGCACACTCCTCCCTCTCGCGCTCCCTGACCCCACCTGTCAGGGGCGTCCCCAACCTCCCGCCGCGCCCGTCCTCCACCTCGGCGGAGCGCGTGCGTCCGCATCGCACCCGGCCCCGCCCCGGTGCTGCCCCCTACCCCACCCCACACCGGCACCGCAACCCACCCCCACACCGCCACGCCCAGCCCCTACACCGCCATACCCAGCCCCTACCCCGCCGCGCCCGGCCCCGTGCGTAGCTCGCCTAGTCCCACCCCGGTGAGCTGTGGCTCCAAGCCGCGCAGCCCCCTATAACGCCCCCGCCCATCGCCGCCGAGCTCCCCACCACCGTCAGCCGCTCCGCTCAAGGTGACCACCCCCCTTGGTACCCCGCTCCCTGCCTCTCTCCTTCTACCCCGTTCACCCCACCAAGCTTCCCAGGCACGCCGCCTAGCTCACCCCCCCTTGCAGGGAAGCAGACCCCTCTGCCGTAGCTCGGACCCCCGCCCCGCACCCCTCCTCGGTGGCGGAGAACCCCGCAGAGGCTACCTCCCCCCAGCCCAGCCGGCGCAGCCGGTCCGCCGCTGCCCTCCTCCCTCCTTTTTCCCCCGCCCGACCGGCGCACAGCGGTGATGGACCGCCACCCCCCGGCCGCGCCCAGCCACTGGCTGGTGGGCCCGGCGCTAAGCGCCGTTAGACCCCCCTTCCCCCCGCACGGGCGCCTGGGCCGGCCCGGTTGCCGCGCCACGCTCGCTTGTAAGCGTGGGATGCTGGCAGGCCGCGCCCGCCTGCAGGCCGTGGGCTGTGTCCCCGGACTCGGCCCGTCAAGCACTGAGCCCCTTTTTAATTACTTAAATCCTTGCTTTCAATAAAAATCCATAACTCTCCCACCCTAACCCTGTTGTAGGCAATTCTGGTGCCCAAATTCTCCTAGAAATTCCCTCTACCCAACCCACCCCCTTCTAAGGTAGTTTGAGATTGAATGATTGCTTTTAATTGCTTGTTTATTGTTTGTGCCCGATAGATACCGAACCAGAGAATCTCCAGGAGCCGGAGCCGACCGTTGCGGACCAAGAAGCCGACGACCCCAGTGACGACCTTCACTGCAACGAGAACCTAGACGACGGCAAGTCGACTGGAACCCTCTCTTGATGCATAAAATACCAAGTTTTGCAAAACAAATATTTTGGCCAGTGCAACCAAGTAAAAACGTGCATGATTTTGCTTGCTAAGGAAAAACCCTGGTAGGATAGCCAACACAACGTATTTAGAAGTAGTGCGCATAGGAGGGATCGCTCACTTCAACTATATGGACTAAAACATGAGACAGAGTATAGTGGAATGAGGTTGAGGTTGAATAGGTTGGTTTTCGAAATAAAATGGGGGAAGAACCCCGGCAACCGACATGGTCGGAATCTAACTACACGCCGAAACAGCCATAAGAGCAGGGTTGAACGGGTAACTTTGCTACTTGCGGTTACCCCATGTCCCGAGATTCCTAGGAGAAGACCGGGTAGGTGGATGCTCGCGGTGTCGAGTAAAAGAAAGGTTGTACGATGGTGGATTCAACCCGAGCTCTCCCTAAGGACCGATATGATTTTCATCTTGCCTAACTCTACTTTAGTACAACCACTTGCTCTGTATGAGGCAGTGGCATGGCTCGAGCTGGAGTGGATAACCTAGTAGCTTCTGTGATGACGCACAAGGGATTAGGGGATGGGTGGTGTGCCAACGGGAGTACCGCGGGGTACTAGAGTGGCTCGGATGCCCGAACCCCTAAGGTCCTGCTAGGTGATGAAACAAAGGCTAAAGGTTTGGTTTGGAATTCGGACGTTTATTTGGCCATAAGCGTTGCTGAGTCCAACTTGTGGGAATTAGTACGACCTCTGATCAGAGAAAAATCTATTCGAATAGTCCGTGTCCACTGGTATGGATGAGTTACGGGTTGGTTCTTCATCTAGTGTGTTTTTCTTAAAAGCGGGTGGTTTGAACAATGGTGAGTCCAGGTTGTGGATAAGTTGGGCCGCTCGGACCGGCAAATCCAGTGGCACCCCCCTTGAATAATGAAGTTGTTTTCATCGAATTAATAATTTGACCACTAAAACGAACCATGCATTGTTTCCCCCGCAAACATAAGCCCCAGATAAAACCTTGCATCTAGCGATAGGTAATCTCCCCGCTCAACAGGTGGAAGGTCGACTTACGGAGTTCATGAAGTAATCATCCTTGCTTTGTTGATATTTTACATATGGCTCGGATGAACTGTTCGAAGCTCTCTTCGGCTAGGTCATGACCCTACTTCCCAACTAGCCTATGGCATTGGGCCCCGGTGGATTTACTTCCGCTGTATCTTATTTTCATGCAATTATCTTGTAATGGTTTGCAATCGTTAGTTTCACTCGATGCTATCTGAAATAAATGTGTTGCTAGACCCTGGGACCAGCATTTGTATCACATTTGAGCTCTCATGAACTTGGGGGCACTTCAGGTGTAACGCTCCAAAATTTAGCACCCTAAATTTTCTTCTAATTCCTCCCTTATTCAAAATCAAATTTTCGAAAACTTTGGTTCTTGCTTATTTGTTTTGAGTGTGCTAATATGAGCTCAACAAAATTCCAAATATCGCAAATACTCTCCACCAAAAACTCTTTCCAAAATTCCTTTCTAAAATTCAATTAAAAAAAACATCAACGCGACACTTGGACCCGCATCTCTGCGCCATGTGGACCTCCCATCTCTGCGACACTTGGACCCCCAGCTCCGCGCCATGTGGACCTCCCATCTCCGCGACACTTGGACTCCCCATCTCCGCGCCATGTGAACCTCCCATCTCCGCGACACATCATCGGCCTCCTCCTCCATCGGCTATAAATAGCCCCCACCCCATGTTTCCATCCACACCAAACCAAGCTCACCACCATCGCAACCAGCCCTCGGCTCACCTAGGCGTTGCCCGCCGCGGACATCTCCTCCCCGCCTTCCCCCTACTGCGCACGCGCAGCTCTCTGATCCTACTTCGTGTTCACCACCATATCCACCGAGAGCTCCCTGCCTCATTCTCACACACGCAGCACACTTTGCTGCACACACAGCACACACACTCACACACTCCCTCTGTTTGCTGCACATACGCACAAACAGACACTATTCTGATCGATCGTTCGTCGTTCGTTCATCATTCGTTCGTCCGTTGATTGGCCATTCGTTCGTCGTTCGTTCGTCCATTCATCGGTCATTTGTCTGTTCGTTCGTCGTTCATCCGTTCGTTCATCGTTCATGCACAAACACACACTGATCATATCGTCCGTCCGTCCGCTCGTCGTTCGTTCATCCGTTCGTCGGTCGTTCGTTCGTTCGTCGTTCGTCCGTTCGTTCATCGTCCATACACAAACAGATACTATTCAGATCGTTCGTTTATTAGATACCATACGCAGACTGCGTACTATTTTGTTAAACTTACAGAATCAATATCTCAGTCGTACCATCTCCGATGGCTGTGATTCTTTTTCTAAATTCATCTAAATTCAAGCTCTATCTATCCATACACTCCACGTAATCTTTTTTCCTGGCCGGAAGACGCCGTCATGCCATTGTGACGTCATCCTACGTCCAGTCAGTGCTTCGCATCGGTCGCACAAACATTGTGAGCCTGGTGATCAATGCCGTTGATCAACTATTCCACGTAAATCCTAAAGGTTCATGTCTTAGTCTATCCAAGCCATGAATTAAGATGATGACGATACCAAAAATCATAAGAACATCATTGATCACTCCACCACTCCAAAAAGATCTTCTCCAGAACGCCAACATGCAACCACCACCCCTTCGGCGTTGTCGACCCCGCATCTCGCGTCCACCACCTCTACCTTGGCCGCGACGTCAATACGCCAAAACGTCTGCGCAGACCATCGCGTAGCATACCGCGAGGGGTAGGCAGAACGGACTCTCCGGTAAGGCCTAGTGCACAAACAATGAAAACACACAATCGAAGCATAATATGAGCTCAACGGGTTTGGTGGCGTAGAGCTTAGATTGCGGAGATGAGAGTCTGCTGGGTTCTTACTAGTGGTATAACTGCAAGTGGTTGGGGTATAGCGTGTTTTCGGGCGAGTTGGCGGGCATCGGTCATGATAGTTTCGGAGATGCCAAGGTAGGGGTCGTGGACGCGAGATGCGGGGTCGACAACGCCGAAGGGGCAGTGGTTGCATGTTGGTGTTTTGGAGAAGATAGTTTTATGAAGTGGTATAGAGAGCAATGATGTTCAGATGATTTTCGGTACCGTCATCATCTGAATTCAAGGCTCGGATAGGCTAAGACAGGAACCTTTAGGATTTATGTGGAGTAGGTGGATAACGGCATCAATCACCACGCACACAAAAATTGTGGGACTGGTGCGAAGCACTGACTGGGCGTAAGATGACGTTATGGTGGCATGACGGCGGCTTTCGGCCAGAACAAAAGATTATGTGGGTGTATGGATATATAGAGCTTGAATTTAGATGAATTTAGAAAGAAAAATCACAGTCATCGGAGTTGGTACGACTGAGATATTGATTCTGTAAGTTTAACAGAATAGTACGCAGTCTGCGTACATTATCCGATAAACGAACGATCTGAATAGTTTCTGTTTGTATATGAACAATGAACGAACGGACGAACGACGAACGAACGACCGACGAACGGACGAACGGACGACGAGCGGACGGACGGACGATATGATCGGTATGTGTTTGTGCATGAACGATGAACAAATGGTTGAACGACGAACAAACAGATGAACGACCGATGAACGGAACGGCCGATGAACAGACGAACGAACGATGAACGAACGACGAACGATCGATCAGAATAGTGTCTGTTTGTGCGTGTGTGCAGCAAACAGAAGGAGTGTGTGAGTGTGTGTGCTGGGTGTGCAGCAAAGTGTGCTGCGTGTGTGAGAGTGGGGCAGGGAGCTCTCGGCGGCTATGGTGGTGAACACGAAGGAGGAGCAGAGAGCTGCGCGTGCGCAGGAGGGGGAAGGCAGGGAGGAGATGTCCGCGGCAGACAACGCCTGGGTGAGCCGAGGGCTGGTCACGGCGGTGGTGAGCTTGGTTTGGTGTGGATGGAGGCATGGGGTGGGGGGCTATTTATAGCCGATGGAGGAGGAGGCCGATGATTTGTCGCGGAGATGGGAGGTCTACATGGTGTGGCGGAACCGCCGATTTAATCCGGGCTAAGCACACCTGCCACCTCTGGCTTGCAGTGCGATTAGACCGAACTAAACCCGGTCGTCTGTCGAGAGTCATTCGACCCCCGATATTACCTTTTCCCAGAGGAACCGACATCATACACATCTGACTCACGATGGAGCCACAACAGAAAGATCATCACAGGCAGTTGAATAGCATAAAATTAGACTTAGTTACAAACCAGTTTTTACATAAAATACAAGTCCAACATAATGTTATACGGTAGCAAGTTTGAAAGTTTCTCGCAGCGGAAATATAAGTTTAGGGGTCACCATGTTATCACCAAAAGATTTGCATTAGAGGTACAACATCGAGCCCATCGATGTTGCCCTCGTGCCACTCAGTCACCTCATCCTAAATGAGGGCATGCCCCGCCTCCAACACAAGTGCACACCATGAACTCCATACCTGCGCTCAAAATGTGGGGGCAAACCCTGAGTACTAATTACTCAGTAGGTCTTAATGGATTTGGCTTACGGCTGACGCGAAGCGGCTTACTAGCAAGTGGATCCTTAGCCTTTAGTTTTAAACAGTAACATGTGTAACATAAATAGTAAGTTTTCATCATTTATAGAACCTTCAACACAACTGTAACTTGCAGAAAGGTAAACAGTCCAATTCAATCATGTGGTATTCCGAAAACCATGAGTATTAAACACCGAGAGTTTAAGTAGTTACTACGTTGCCCGTGTGCATTATCAGCATTCCCACACCTGGTGGGCATCAGCGATTCGAATCGATTTTAATTCCCGGGAATAACTATCATGCCAGGGGTATATGCTTACTAGCCATCGCGTTCCCACATATAGCCCCCATCTCCACCTGTCTTGTCCCAAGATTCAAAGCGCCCCACCTAACCCCCGGGTTGTGCCCCCTCAGGAGCGATACCACGGCCGCACCGGGTCAGCCCTCCCTTAGGAGCGATACCACGGCCGCACCGGGTCAGCCCTCCCTCGAGTACAAGCGCCCCCGGGCCCATCGGCCTCCAGCAAGTGGATGGGCGGAGCCTCGAAAACTCCGGACAAACCCAAGTAAGACTTCACCGGTCCCATTTCCCGGTTAAGCACTCTAGCAATGTTATGCCGATCAGCAGGCGAACAGCGAACGGGCCTTATGCGACTCTGGCGGAGTCCAAAGTGCAACCTCATGGAAAGCATATACTGAAATAAATCTCCGCCCAGTCTCCATTTAAATCATGAGCAACAATAATAAATGATATGACTGTAAGCTTTTGTAACTTTGAAAACACCTACGTGACGAGTCCACACACTCGTGTCTACTCGTATCTAGTAATTTCTAGGCATACTCGTCCTACGAACTCTATGTATAGGTGCTAGGGCCAGGGCGGCCAGGCAGTCTAATGCAATTGGTTCCAAGCAACTCCTAATGCATATGCGTATTCATAAGTATAATTTGTTTGCTGGGTTGAGTATGGTCCTGCCTACCTTCCTCGTTAGAGTCAGTAGCTGCCTCCTGAGCGAAGTCGGGCTCTTGTTGTTGGTCCTCTGGCTCTGGGTGCAGCTCCTCTTCTGGTTCCTCTACTTCGGTTTGGTTCGGCGGTTGTCCTTCGCTCGTGGAATCTATATGCATGACATAGTGCAATTGGAGTATGTATTAGTGCAATGCTTGCTTCATGATGCGGGTGCAATGCAAGAAAACAGTGTTTATGGAATAACATTATGCATTGTTCGTGAAGAAATTGTTTAACGTTAGGAAATCGTACAAGCCATCACCTAAGATAGCTTAGCTTGTCACATAAAACAACGTGGGGGTGTGTGACTGAATAGCATCGATTTATGCGAAAAGACCGGTGTCTACTATTATCTAGAACTCTTTTTCATGGTTCACTATATGCTTAATTACTAAGCAAGGGTAAAATAGCAAATATACAGCAAGCATTGAAGCTATCAAATTCTTATACCAAGCTTAGCAATGTTGCTGCCCCAAATTCAGAAGTTTTGACTTTCGTTTAACCCACATTTTCTATTTATTGAATTTAAACATGCATGAATTTATCAATTTCAAAACACTAACTATACTTGACATGCATAGTACCCCATTTTAACAGTGAGCTCTTTATACTACAGGGAGCACAAATAAAATGTGTAAAACCATTTAGAGCACAACTTCTATATAAATATCATTTTCTCATTTATTTCTATGCTAAAATCACATGTAGGGGCAAAACAGTAATTAACCAGTGAACACTTGAGCTACCAAAAATCACAGTGAACCTTTATGCCTTAACAACCCTGCTGTCCAAGTTTGGCAATTTTTGGAGGTCAATTAGTCCACATTTCTTATTTATTAGGGTTTTTCATATTTGCACAAAATCAGGGGCAAAACTGTCTTTTCCTACTCAACCAGCATATCCATTCTGTAGATCTACTTAATAGGAGTTCATAGCAACTGAGTTCACATTTTTGTGATTTTTCCACGATTTTTTATGATTTTTCAAAGTTTACTGCCGAAATATTAAAAATAAAACGAAATCAATGGACCCAGGGACCTATGCGCAATTAACCATAGACTCCAGGGCTAGCATGCAAGTCCTGCAAGACACATATAACAGTGCATGAAGTAGAGTCACGAAAATACAAAAGGACAGGGGCTAAACTGCAAAACGCCATCTCTTTCTTCTACCTCCGACCAGGGTCTTGGCTGCACGCAGGGAGGGAAATGGCGGCGCGGCTCCACGCGTAGGGGCACGGATCGACGGCGGATAAGGTCGGGGAAGGTGTTCCCGGCCGCGGGGAACTATTCCCCCCTGATTTCGTCTCGCGGAGAGATCCGAGTGCGCGGGGAACGCGCGTGAACTCGGCGCGAACTTGAACTGCGGACCGTGGCGTGCGCGTGCTCGATTCAGGGGTGGAGAAGGGGAACAACAGTGTGGTCGAGCGCTCCGGTTGCGCTGAGCGGAGGCGAACCCGATGGAGGAGGTGTGGGGCGCGGGGACGTGGCTGGAGGTGGCTCTCGACGGCAGTGAAGGAGCTCCGAGCTCCCGCGGTGGGCGGCATCGGGCTCCACGCGGAGGAGGGCAGAGAGGCGCTGAGACCGGGTGGGATCGGCGGAGTGGAGGGAGGTGGAGCCGTTTCTCACATTTGTGGAGCGAGTGGGGGTCGGAGGGGGTTGGGATGCGAGCTCGAGGAGCTCGCCATGGACTCCTATGGCAGCAGCTGTCGGTACCCAGCTAACCGGGTACCCGCTTACAATAGACAAAGATCACTAAGGAGGGTAAGTACTGCAGTACAAGGAGGGCCTAAGGCCGCGTACAGATGGGCCCGGCCTACTCCTTGGAAAAGCTGGGCCGCGCACCCGGCCCACAGGGGAGGCCCCGGACCTCCTTCAAGGACCGAGCCTCCCCCAGCCACGCGAGGAGTCCCTCAGGGGAAGGTGAGGTCCGGACCTCTCGGAGGTCCGGAGCCCGTACCTTTGGTGGTCCGGGGCCGCCTCGTGCCCGCAGGGCACGGGGAGGTCCGGAGCCAGCGCCCTCGGTGGTCCGGGGCCGCCACGTGCCCACAGAGCACGGTAAGGTCCGGAGCCAGCGCCCTCGGTGGTCCGGGGCCGCCACGTGCCCACAGGGCACGGGAAGGTCTCGCGCTGCCACGTGCCCACAGGGCACGTGGCGGGGCCTTCAGGCGGGCGCCTCGCCCACCTGCTGCATTTATTGCGGGCAGGTGGGCGTGCCCGATGCCGCTGACACCGCCGCTGTCAGGCAGGCACGCCCCGATGCCGCTGACACCATGAGTGTCAGACGGGCGTGCCCCCGTTGCCCGCCGACGCCGCCGCTGTCAGACGGGCGTGCCCCCTTCGCCGCTGACACCGCCGCTGGCAGGCGGCGGCGGCGAAGCAAGGGGGCGCGCCTTACCAAGGCGCGACGGCGATAGCAGGGCACTACAGTTGATTTCCCCGGCTACACTGGGGTCTATATTGAGTAAACAAGTACGCTGTACTCATCATGAGCAAAGCCGCGCGCGGCGGCCGCGCCCAGCCTAATACTAGGTAGCGGCGCTACAACGCTACTACGAGCGCCCTGTCCTGTCACGCGTGCGCATCGCCTGCCCCTCGGCCTCTGAAGCCTCTCAGCGGGTTTAGCAGCCGATGGGACAGGGCGGCGTAAGGAAGGACGGCGCGGCGCCGTATCCAGACGACAGGAGGATATGGCGGATCTCCAGGCCATACCAGGTCACGTCGGTGGTACAGGCGCAAAGCATGGGAGCGTTGGACATCAGGCACAAGATAGAGCTGTAGCATAGAGGAAATGGGCCGGGACCACATGTCGGGGCCCGGCCACCATGTACATGCCCCCCTTGGCTATAAAAGGGGAGGCATACGCAACACAAGAGGACACGCTCCACGGTCTCCCCAGACCAAGCACAAGCACACAATCTTCACTGTCTTCACCTACAGACAGGAATACAAGAGCACATCCACAGTGGACGTAGGGTATTAAGCTCCGGCGGCCTGAACCACTCTAAACCCTCTCGTCACCATCGTGCCACCATTGACCAGCTAACAACGATCGCTCCCCCTAACTACTCTTAGTACTTAGGATCTCGGCCGGGTGCATTCCGCCACCCGACCAGGAGCACGTCCGCTCCGACATTTGGCGCGCCAGGTAGGGGAGTAGCATCGGTTAGAATCATCCTTCACCGCATGATGGTTCGCATCCGCGACTTCCATGAGGATGCAGCCGCATCAGAGGAGGTGGCCTCGACTGGGTCGCAGGCCTCCTCCCGCCATTCTGAGGGCGCGGCGCGGACGCCCCGGGTCCCTCGACGCCCCGCGGGGGGCGCCGCTGCTGCAAACACAGCAGTAGCGAGCGCTGTAGCGGCAAACGCCGCCACGGCGAACCCCGCTGCTGCCAGCGGCCCGCTCGCCGCAGCCAGGGAGCTGCTTCGTAACCCCCCGGGTCCGACAGCCTCTCCTAGCGCCCTGGCGCAGTGGCGAAGCGATGTGGATCGCCTGATCCACCTAGCTGAGGTCACCCCTAGCCCAGCTAGGACTGGATCGCGACCCCCTCCCAGCAGCGGGGGGAGTTCAAACCGCCGTAGGCAGCACGATGCGGCAACATCCGCGCGCTCCCCCTCAGTGAGGAGCGCACAGACGGAAGACCTGCGAGCGGAGCTCAACCGCTGGCGAGCAGGCACCCCCACCACCGTGGAGCAACCACGGGTGCAGCCAAACGCCGCCAAGGGCAGGAACCTTGACGCGGCATTCGCCGCTGCAACACCTAAGCCCCCGGCTTACGTGCAAACGCCACCAGGGGTCATACCGGCTGGAGTTGGCTGCGCCGCGCTCGCGGACAGTCTCCGCTCCGCGCGCTGGCCGCAGAAGTTCCGGCCGCACCTGCCGGAAAAATACGACGGGAATACCAACCCGTCGGAATTCCTGCAGGTGTACGTCACCGCTATCACAGCGGCTGGCGGAGACGACGCCGTTATGGCGTCATACTTCCATGTCGCCTTGTCTGGGCCGGCCCGGACTTGGCTCATGAACCTCTCCCCCGGGTCGATCCGGTCTTGGGAGGAGCTCTGCACTCTGTTCCAGGCGAACTTCGCGAGTGCGTGCCAGCAGTACGGCGTGGAGGCCCACCTCCATGCAGTACGTCAGGAGCCTGGCGAATCCCTCCGAGCGTTCATCGCTCGTTTCGCCAAGGTGCGGGGGACAATCCCTCGCATCTCCGACGCATCCATCATCACAGCCTTCCGGCAAGGCGTCCGTGATGAGAAGATGCTGGAGAAACTGGCGACCCGCCAAGTACAGGATGTCGCCACCCTGTACGCGCTGGCGGACAAGTGCGCTAGGGCCGCAGAGGGGCGTGCGTGGCACTCCCCACAATAGGACAGGACTGCCCAGCCAGGCGCCTCTGCCGGTGCCGCCCGAGAGAGCGGCAAGAAAAAGAAGAAGGGCCGACGTCCTGAGAGGTTCCTGGAAGGGGCCCCTGTCGCTGCGGCAGCACCTGGAGGCCGCGACACCGGCGGCAAGCGCCCGAGGCAACAGGCGCGGAACAGTGGCGGCTCATGTCCTGTTCATCCCAACAGCGGTCACAACGCCGCCGACTGCCGCGAGATACAAAAGCTCGTGCAGCGGCGTCTCAGTGAGCGCCGAGAGCGTCCGGCCAAGGACGACTCGCCCCCACGCCAGCGCCCTGGCAAGGGGAAGGCTACCAGCGACGGCGGGCCCGCCGCTGGGGGCAAGGAGATGAGCTACCAGCCCCCGGAGCGAGAGCTCAAGAGCGTCTACGCTCTAGGCCACTCCAGCTCCGAATCCAGCGACAATGAACGTCGCAAGAGGCTGTACGTTATGTACGGCGGAAGCTGGGCGGTCTCTTCCCGGAGGGACGTGAAGGCCCTATGCCGAGAAGTCCTCTCGGTCAGGCCGAGCGTCCCTGGGGTGGCTCCACACCACAGGTGGAGAGACACCACCATCTCCTTCGGGCCGGCCGACTGCCCAGAGAACATGGCTGGGGCTGGCGTACTGCCAATCATCACATCGCCAGTGGTCACCAACATACGGCTCCACCACGTGTTGATCGACGGCGGAGCTGCCCTCAACACCATCAGCCACGCAGCCTTCAAACAGCTGCAGATTCCGGAGTCACGCCTGGCTCCGATGCGCCCATTCTCCGGTGTGGGTCCAGTGCCAATCCACCCGAAAGGGAAGATCGACCTGCCGGTCACCTTCGGGACCCCGGAGAAATTCCGCACAGAGAACGTCCAGTTCGATGTCGCGAAAGTCAACCTGCCGTTCAACGCCATCATTGGCAGACCGGCACTGTACCGCTTCATGGCCGTTGCCCATTACGGGTACTTGGTCGTGAAGATGCTGTCCCCGGTGGGTGTTCTCACCGTGACGGGAGACCGCCACGCAGCCGTCGCCGCGGTAGAGAAGCTCCATGCTCTCGCTACTGACGCAGCGAACCCGGCGGGGGACAACCCCTCGACCTCTCGGGCCAAGGTTCCTGTTAAGGAACCGAAGGTGCCCAAGGTACGCCCTTCCGACCCAGAGGACGTGCCGGTCAAGACCGTCCAGATCGGGGCGGAACCCTCCCAGACCACCCGCATCGCAGGGAATCTGGGAGAGAAATAGGGAGACGCGCTCATTGCTTTCCTCCGGGCAAATGTCGACGTGTTCGCCTGGGAACCGTCGCAGATGCCTGAATCCCTAGGGAAGTAATTGAGCACCGTCTGAAGATCAGCCCGGACGCCAAGCCGGTGCGGCAGAAGCCACGGAGGCAGTCCGTGGAGCGCCAGGACTTCATCCGTCAGGAGGTCCGGAAGCTCCTGGACGCAGGCTTCATCGAGGAGGTCCATCACCCCGAGTGGCTGGCCAACCCGGTGGTCGTCCCCAAGGCGAACGGGAAGCTTCGGATGTGTATCGACTACACCAGTCTCAACAAAGTATGTCCTCCAGACCCTTATCCCCTCCCACGCATAGACCAGATAGTAGATTCCACCTCCGGGTGTGAACTTTTGTCTTTTTTGGATGCGTACTCTGGGTTTCATCAGATCCAGATGGATGAGGAGGATAAGAGGCATACAGCCTTCGTAACAGTAGATGGGTTGTATTGTTACGTTGTAATGCCATATGGTCTGAGGAATGCTTTACCTACGTTTCTGCGTGCCATGAATTTCACGTTCCATGACCTGATCAGAAACATAGTAGAGGTCTATGTCGATGACATTGTCGTCAAGACCAGGGTAGGGTCGACCTTGATGGAAGACCTGGCCCTTGTTTTCGACAGGTTGCGCACAACGCGCACGAAGCTGAACCGCGAGAAATGCGTCTTTGGCGTCTCGGCTGGTAAGCTGTTAGGTTTCCTAGTGTCACATCGCGGCATTGAGGCAAACCCAACCAAGATCAGGGCAATCGAGGCTATGCGGCCGCCGACCTGCATCAAGGACCTCCAGAAACTCACTGGGTCCTTGGCAGCCCTCAGCCGGTTTATCTCAAGGCTAGCCGAGAGAGCCCTGCCCTTCTTCAAGCTTTTGAGGAAGTCCGGACCATTCATATGGACCGAAGAAGCTGAACAAGCCTTCCAGGAGTTGAAACAACATCTCACTACTCTGCCCGTTTTAGTGGCGCCAGAGTCTGGTGAGACCCTGTTTCTCTACCTCGCGGCGACATCCGAGGTAGTAAGCATGGTCTTGGTCGCCGAGCGACCAGCCCATTCCCACGAGGGAGACACCGGGGTCCCCCAAGTGGATGGTGGTGGTCCGCCGACCACAGGAGCTGCAGCCGGCCCCGATACCGGAGGTCCGGTTGGCACGCTGCCCTGCCAAGGCGGTAAGCCACCAGAAGCTGGAGGCCAAGCCGCCCAGGGGGCCAGCCTGGCAGGGGGAGGTGGCCTCGGACCTACCACTAAGGTCCGGACTACCCAGAAGCCAGTATATTACGTCAGTGAGGTCCTCCACGGGGCAAAGGCAAGATACCTGGAAGCTCACAAATTCGCCTACGCATTACTTATTGCTTCCAAAAAATTGCGCCATTATTTCCAAGCGCATAAGGTTGTCGTGGTGACCTCTTACCCATTAAGAGCAATCCTGCACAATTCTAACGACACTGGGAATATTGCCAAATGGGCCGCGGAGCTGGCAGAGTTCCAACTCGACTTCCAGCCCCGAAGTGCTACCAAGAGCCAAGTCTTGGCCGACTTTATCGCAGAGTGGACTCCCACCACCTCGGGATCTGGAGGTCCGCAAGCCGAGGCGGAACCTTCCCTGCCAGACAGGACCGTCCGGGTTTTTATCGAGCCGCACTGGACTCTCTTCTTCGATGGGTCCGCCCGTGAAAAAGGGTCCGGAGCAGGGGTGGCCCTCATGGACCCGAACGGGGATCAAGTAAAGTACATAGTATGCTTCGAATTCAAAGCCACTAACAACATGGCGGAATACGAAGGCTTGATCTTCGGGCTCATGATCGCTCAGTCACTGGGAATCAAGTAGCTCCTGGTTAAGGGGGATTCCCAGTTGGTGATCAGACAGGTCCGGGGGGAGTGCTGCTGCAATAACCCCCAGCTCGCAGCATACCTCATGCGAGTGAGGGAGCTCGAGAAGGACTTCGAGGTCCTAGAACTGCAGCACGTTCCCAGGAACCTCAACTCAGTGGCAGATGACCTCTCCGCAAGGGCATTGACTCGAGGCCCGGTACCCGAGGGCGTCTTCAAAAGACAGCTACTGAGACCAACCGCCCAGCCAGCCAAACTGGGCGAAGGGGGCAGAACTAGCACCTCGAAGCTAGCAGTCCCGGTGGTCCTCCATCTCTGGAGCCCACCAAGGATCGTGTGGACTGATGACCCCGGCATGTCATCAGGGACACATCCAATGGCTCAGGGCGGTCCCGATGCACGGATCTCAGAGATCCGGGACTACCTGAAGGACAAAATCCTTCCCGAAGAACGTGTGCCTGCTGAGCGCATAGTGCGGTTAGCTAAACGCTACACGCTAGTAGAAGGGGATCTCTACAGGCGTGGCGCCAATGGCATCCTCATGCGATGCATAACCCGGGAGGAGGGCCGCGATTTACTCGCGGAGATCCATGGAGGCGAGTGCGGGAATCATTCAGGGTCCCGTACGCTGGTCGGTAAAGCCTTTCGGCATGGCTTTTACTGGCCGACAGCACTCCAGGATGCAGCTGAGCTAGTAAGGTCCTACAAGGCGTGTCAGTTCCACGCAAAGCAGATACACACACCGGCTCAGTCTCTGCAGATGATTCCACCCTCTTGGCCCTTCGCGGTATGGGGGGTGGACATCCTGGGACCTTTCCCTAGAGCTATCGGTGGGTACCGGTACCTATACGTCGCCATTGACAAGTTCACAAAATGGCCTGAGGTAACCCCAGTAGTAAGCGTCACCCAAGGGACTGCAACAGCTTTCCTTAAGTCCATTGTGTGCCGGTTCGGCGTCCCCAGCCGTATCATAACGGACAACGGGACCCAGTTCAGGAGCTGGGTCTTCCAGGACTACTGCGACGGCGTTGGCATCCAGTTATGCTTCGCCTCTGTAGCACATCCTAGGAGCAATGGACAGGTCGAAAGAGCTAACGCAGAAATCCTCAAGGGGCTCAAAACCCGCACCTTCAACTGCTTGGAAAGGCACGGTGCGAAATGGGTTGATGAGCTCCCCTGCGTACTATGGGGAAACCGGACCACACCCAGCCGAGCAACCGGGGAAACCCCATTCTTCCTGGTATACGGGGCCGAGGCATGCCTCCCACCAGAAATACTCTTGGGCTCCCCACGGGTCCAAGCTTTTGATGAATCTTTGCAGGAACAAGCTAGGCGCGACGACGTCGACCTCGTCGAGGAGCAAAGATGGCAGGCTGTAATCCGAAACGCACGGTACAGCCAATCGCTCAAACGCTATCATGAGCGAACCGTGCGGGGCAGGGTACTCCAACCTGGAGACCTGGTCCTGAGGCGCATCTTGAGCCGAGAAGGGCGCAACAAACTCTCCCCCAGCTGGGAAGGCCCCTTCAAGGTGACAGAAGTTAGTCGCCCCGGTTGCGTTCGCCTCGCCATGGAGGAAGGAGTTCCGCTGCCGAACCCTTGGAACATAGAACACCTCCGTAAGTTTTATCCGTAGGCAAGAAATTCAGGGCAACCCCTTTTCTTTTTGTAAGCTAAATAGGACCACCATGTGGACCAGAGCGGTGAAGGTCCGCCCTTGTAATCCCGACCTCTGGCTGACATCACATGACACCCTGTACCGCTTGATTAAAGAAAGAGTTTAGCCCTAAAATCCTTGTCTACGCTGTTACCCTACTGCTTATTCGGGCTACCATCCGTTTCAATTTCTCCTAACCCCTGCGTGGAACCCTACTCTTGCCAAAAATCTCCTTGGAACCAGCAGGACTTAGCAGCTTGAGTGTGAAATGGTTAGCACAGAGGCTGGGGAGGAGGTCCGGAATACTGGCTGCCAGGTCCAGAGAAAAGGGGCTCGCCTTGGTAGCACGGAGCTGTCAGCTGCTTAGCCTGGTCTCATACCCTAAGCACTGAACACTCCCTACCACGCCGTGAGTTCCCCCCAGTATCAGGAACAGCGCACTTAGTACTCCGGACCACCCCCTACGCTAATGGCACACCCCCTAACCTCAGCAGCAAGGTCCGGTTGCGACTCCAAGGACTTCGAGGCAGCGCGGTTACCTTTTGTTTCGCTAGGAGAGGTCCGAACGACTGCAGGACCGGACCAGAGCTAAGATGTTTTGGACTAAGGATAGTCCAGGGCTGTGTCGCAGTTTTGCCTGGTTCGGTACCCTTAACTCACACACCCTGCTATCCCACGAACAAACATCCTGGCCCCTGGCCCGGACAGCAAACGCTCCGGGCCTCGAATAGCGGAAAAGGTCAACTCAGAGTAGGTCCCGTAGGTGCGACACTGACGTTTGCCGTGAGTTGCATGCAGGTCTGGCCTCTGACTCGGTGGTAGCCAGCCTCAAAACTTAGAGCCTATCTACCAGGGGGCCAGGGGGTCAGGTAACAACACACCAGCATGCAGCGGGGAGTAAATGGAGATAAGTCGCAACTAAAAGGGTCAGGTAACAACACACCAGCATGCAGCGGGGAGTAAATGGAGATAAGTCGCAACTACCATTCTTATATTACTTGCCCATACTAATGTTTTACATAAAAAAAAAGCAAAACAAAACAGCAAAAGCTGTTGCCCTACGGCGCTGGGGAGGCTCCTGTCCCCAGTGCATCCGGGTCCTCGTCTGCAGGGGTCCGCTGGAACCGGGCGGCAACGACCTCCACCGCCTCCTGCACGCTATCTTGGGCGGCGGCCTCCGCTTCCTCCACCGGACCTGCAATGACCGGGTCCAAGGAAATGGCGGGGTCGTGGCTCCGGAAGCAGACCAGGAGGTGCTCCACCACAAGGCGGCACAGCTCGTGGCCCTCGGCTTCAAGGCGCTCCCCGAGCGTGGAGTCCAGGCACCGAAGTCGCTCCACCGCCGAGTCAAGGATAGGGAAGGCGTCCGCAATAGTGGACGGCGGCTCTGTCACCCGGATCGGACTCAGTCCGAGCGGTACCAGAGCAGAACTTGCCTCCCCGGCCCAGTCGGCGATGCGTTGAAGGCCGGCGCGCATCTGCTCCCGGTCCTCCGCCGCCGCCTGTTGGGCAGCACCCTGCTTCAGCTGCTCCAGGGCGGCCCGCTCAGCCAGCAGCTGCTTCTCCTGGCTTGCCAGCTCTGCCTCCCGGGACTTCACCCAGTCCTCTCGGACCTTGAGCGTGGCAGCCTGGCGAACGGCGGAGTCCCTGAGAGCCTTAGCCGATGCCTCCCGCTGAGCAACGGAGTCCTCACGGGCCGCAACAGCTGCCTCGCGCTCGACAAGCCTCAGCTTCATCTTGTCGAGCTCAGCGTTGACAGCAGCCTGCCGCTCAGACACCTCCACCAGCTCTTGCCGGCGCTGCTCCACGCCTTTCCACGTGGACTCCAGCTTCGCCTGCTCGAGCTTCAGCCGCGCCTCGCCCACCTCGGCCTGCTTCTCGCGGATCCCAACCGCGCGCTCTCGGCCAATGAGCCTCTGCAGGTCCTCATGGAAGGCCGCGCGGTCGGCATCGAGCTCGGTGTGGGCGGTGCAAAGCTCCGCACGGGTCCGGGTGTGCTGGGCGGTGGCGGCTTCGATCTGCTCCCCCAGACGGGCCCGCCAGCCGTCCAGACCCTCGCGCTCCTATTGCAGCCGGGCCCACTCTAGCTGGAGCGCCTCCTGGGTGTCGTCCAGGGCCTGGCGCGCCCGACGCAGCACGCGAGGGAGGGGAGCTCCACCCGGCTGGGGCAGGGGCAGGAGCGGCCTACCCAGAACCTCCTCCAGTTCCCCCTCAGCAGGGGGCGGAGATCCGGGGCTGGTCGCCTGGGCGGCGGGCGACGAAGGCTCCGAGGTCCGAGCGTCAGGAGCCGCCCCCGGCGCAGGCCCTTGGGCCGCAATGCCTTCCGGCATCGGGCTGCCTGGTGCCTGGGGCTGCGCGTCTGGAGCTCCCCCCTCAGCAGGCACTTGGGGTGCGGTCTCGGCCCCCGAGGCGCCCCCCGGCGTCGGTCCACCTGGGGCCTGGGGCCGGACAGACGGGGCGGCCCCCAGTGCAGGCCCCTCAGTCGTAGCCCGGGCCCGCGAGGCATTCTCCGCCGTCGGGCCACCAGGGGCGCACTTCTCCGCCGTGGTCGCCTGGCCACCAGAGCCGCGGGGGGGAGGAACGCCGGCCGGGCGTGTCGGCCTAAACAAAACACACGGCGAAAGGCTGAGAAGCCTGTAAAAGCTAGCCGTGGTACCGCGAAGTATTCGAAACTAATCTAAAAGACTTACCTCAGAGTAGGCGCCGACCAGCGGCCACGAAGGCCAGAGCCTCGCCGCGGCTGCCGTTCCGCGGCCGGCATTGCCGGTTGCTGCTGTTGCCGCGGGCCCGAGGCCGGCGGTGCCGGAGAGGGCCGCCGCTGCTGGTCCGGCATCGGGGGAGGTGCCCGGCGCTGAGGGTGCCGCTGGTCCGGAGGCGGCGGTGGCACTCGCTCCCCTTGCCCAGAGGAGCTTCCTTCCCCCGAGGTCCGCTGACGCTTCGGGTCGGGCTCCGAGACAAAGGTCCCGTCGCCGCGGACCAGCCTTCGCCGCGTCTCCTCACCGCCCGCCGGTGGGACAACGGGGGACGCTGCCACCGGCCCCTTGCCCTTGTCAGCAGGAGCAGTGCCTCTAGCACCAGAGCCCCCAACCGGGGCGTCGTCGATGTGGACCCCCCGGTTGGGGTCGCCCCCAAGCTGCCGCGCCGCGAGGCCGCCGTCGTCGAGCGTGGGCATCTCCCGGAGCACCGCCGTCCGCAAGGCCTGGTCGCGGCAGAGTGGCACGATGGCGGACGGCAGGCGCAGCTGCTCTGGAGAGAAACTCACGTCCGTGACGCACCGCACCCATTCCTCCAGCAGGAGCGACGTTAGATCGTGGTCTTCGCCACGCACCACCCGGCTGTAGTCGTTGGAGCCGGTGTAGCTCCACGCCAGCCTTGGCCGCATCTGCAGGGGGGCGAGCCTCCGCCTGAGGAAATCCGCGAGGACGTGCATTGAGGTCAGCCCGCCGCTGACGAGCTCGGTGATCCTGGCCAGCACGGGGGAGAACTCGGGTGGTAGATCCGTCGAGGCACCCTCCGGGAGAGATGCGTCGGGACTGCTATCGGGGAGAGCCAGCCGGTCGTTCGGCTCCGCCCTGACGATCACCCAGTCGTTGCGCCAGTGCTCCCACTTGGCGCTGGCGAAGGTGGGGAGGTAGGTCGATCTTCCCCCGGACCCCTTCAGCAGGAAGTAGTAGCGGCCGATCTCCGTCGAGCTCCTCCCGGAACACCTCACCGAGAAGAAGTGGCGGAAGAGCGTCACGCAGGGAGGAACCCCCACAAACATCTCACAGAAGTGGGCGAAGATTGCCGCATGAAGGATGGAGTGGGGGGTGAGATGCTGGAGCTGCAGCCCAAACGCCTCCAGCAGCAGCATGAAGAAGGAGGAGATCGGAATCCCCAGACCACAGTAGAGGTAGGGGACGAAGAGGACGAACTCCCCCGGCTGCAAGTTGCGGTGGGGGAGGGAGCCCGTGCGAACATTGTCGCAACGCTCTGCGTCCGTCCAGCTGAGCAGGCAGCGGACGCGGGTGAGGTTCTCCTCGGTCTCCCGGAAGGATTGGTGGCCCGAACCCATCGCTGAGGAATCTGGCGGTGGGGAGGAGAAGGAGCACGCAGCAGACAAGAAATGAGAGCTCTGCTGCGAGGAAGATGAAGCGCCGCGGGGGATGCGAGGGGTGCAAGGGCAAATGGCAGAAGGATGTGCTCGGCCGATGGTCGAGAACCCTATTTGACGGTTGCCCCCAATCCTCCGCAAGCCGCGGACGTCAAGAGTACGCGCGCGCGGACGCACCCACGGACCTCCAGGTCTATGACAGCAGGGGCCCGAGGAGGCAGTCATGACAAACGGGTAGAAGAGCAAGTAAGATAGGAAGGCGAACCGGCGGCCGCTCGCGGACGCGCGTCTCGGCGCGACGCGCGGGGCCCCTGCCTTTTCCGCTTTATGCACGGCTACCCACGTAACTATCTGCCCCGCCTTAATGGCAAGAGAAGGAGTAGGTGAACCGCCGCGCGGTTCCCGACGTGGGCCTGCCCCCACGTTCCCCGGGAGATTCCCACGATCGGGCGCCCCCAGATCGTGGGGGCCCACGGGGCCACCCCGTGGGGTCGGGTGCACTAGGCCCCCTCCAGGGTCAGGCGAGTCAAAGCCTCGACCAAAAATCAAGTGGTGGGCCCTGCCCAACTACGAGCTTAACGGCTAAACACCGGTAACCACTCATGGCTCCTGACGGCTTGAGTAGTAAGCGATGATGGGCTCACCTCAGGTTCGAAAAACTCACCAAAGGCGAGCCCAGGGGCCACTGTCGGTACCCAGCTAACCGGGTACCCGCTTACAATAGACAAAGATCACTAAGGAGGGTAAGTACTGCAGTACAAGGAGGGCCTAAGGCCGCGTACAGATGGGCCCGGCCTACTCCTTGGAAAAGCTGGGCCGCGCACCCGGCCCACAGGGGAGGCCCCGGACCTCCTTCAAGGACCGAGCCTCCCCCAGCCACGCGAGGAGTCCCTCAGGGGAAGGTGAGGTCCGGACCTCTCGGAGGTCCGGAGCCCGTACCTTTGGTGGTCCGGGGCCGCCTCGTGCCCACAGGGCACGGGGAGGTCCGGAGCCAGCGCCCTCGGTGGTCTGGGGCCGCCACGTGCCCACAGAGCACGGTAAGGTCCGGAGCCAGCGCCCTCGGTGGTCCGGGGCCGCCACGTGCCCACAGGGCACGGGAAGGTCTCGCGCTGCCACGTGCCCACAGGGCACGTGGCGGGGCCTTCAGGCGGGCGCCTCGTCCACCTGCTGCATTTATTGCGGGCAGGTGGGCGTGCCCGATGCCGCTGACACCGCCGCTGTCAGGCAGGCACGCCCCGATGCCGCTGACACCACGAGTGTCAGACGGGCGTGCCCCCGTTGCCCGCCGACGCCGCCGCTGTCAGACGGGCGTGCCCCCTTCGCCGCTGGCACCGCCGCTGGCAGGCGGCGGCGGCGAAGCAAAGGGGCACGCCTTACCAAGGCGCGACGGCGATAGCAGGGCACTACAGTTAATTTCCCCGGCTACACTGGGGTCTATATTGAGTAAACAAGTACGCTGTACTCATCATGAGCCGCGCCCAGCCTAATACTAGGTAGCGGCGCTACAACGCTACTACGAGCGCCCTGTCCTGTCACGCGTGCGCATCGCCTGCCCCTCGGCCTCTGAAGCCTCTCAGCGGGTTTAGCAGCCGATGGGACAGGGCGGCGTAAGGAAGGACGGCGCGGTGCCGTATCCAGACGACAGGACGATATGGCGGATCTCCAGGCCATACCAGGTCACGTCGGTGGTACAGGCGCAAAGCATGGGAGCGTTGGACATCAGGCACAAGATAGAGCTGTAGCATAGAGGAAATGGGCCGGGACCACCTGTCGGGGCCCGGCCACCATGTACATGCCCCCCTTGGCTATAAAAGGGGAGGCATACGCAACACAAGAGGACACGCTCCACGGTCTCCTCAGACCAAGCACAAGCACACAATCTTCACTGTCTTCACCTACAGACAGGAATACAAGAGCACATCCACAGTGGACGTAGGGTATTACGCTCCGGCGGCCCGAACCACTCTAAACCCTCTCGTCACCATCGTGCCACCATTGACCAGCTAACAACGATCGCTCCCCCTAACTACTCTTAGTACTTAGGATCTCGGCCGGGTGCATTCCGCCACCCGACCAGGAGCACATCCGCTCCGACAGCAGCGCTCTGTGCGCTTGAACGGGAGGCAGAGAAAGCGAGCGAGAGCTGGGGAGAAAGGAGCGCGGCGCGTGAGTGGGAGCTGAGTGCTGGGCGCTGGTCCCTTAAGGCCGAAGGGTGGCCGGGCGCGGGCAGCAGCGCGTGGCCGGCGGTGGCAGGCGGCCATGGCCGCGTGTGCATGCCGGAGCGGGTAAGGAGGAAGGTGACGCGGTGCGGACCGAGTCCATTGAACCAAGGCCCATTGACAGGCGGGACCCGCGCAAGGGAAACTAGAAGGAAACTATGGACCGAGTCCAGGGAGAAATGGATGAGGAGACAAAGTGGGACCCACGGAGCTGTCGTCCCCACGCGGACCCGAGGCGGGCTGACGAGTGGACCCCACTCGTCCGTGACTGCAGAGTGGAAAATAAATTCGGAAAATTGAAAAAATGCTGTTTGACTGCTGAGACATGTTTTAGAACTTATTGCTTTTGAACATCCTAGGGGCCGAATTTGACAAAACCCAAATTACAAAAGTTGTTCTAATCTTCTAGATCTACAACTTTTTCAAAAGGAGTATTATCAGATTCCAAGTTTAAATATGATTAAATTTGAATTTAACCTGCTGACTCCAGTTTGACCAAGGTTTAATGCAAACTTCGAAATTCCTAAAGTCTATTTTATGCTCATTTTCATAGAAAGAGTATTATACAAATGTTTTGTAGTTTTTAATTATCTACAACTTTCACATATGATGTTTTGCATGATCATGTCTTTTGTTTGCTCAAAATTTGAATTTTCCATTCAGGTCTATTTGGACAGAATTCAGTAGAAGATAGAAAATGAGCTAAAACACCTTGCAAACCTTTATGCATGTCAACACACGTAATACCAAAGTTATTCCTCACGAAATTTTCTACAAGTTTGTTATAGAGAGTTTGGTCCAAAACACATCATATTTTGAACTATAGTCACAAGTGCACTCAGGGTTTTGCATATTCCACTAGAAAATTTTTGGCTTCGTGATTTATTAGCCTAATTGTTGCTCTTCTCTAAACATTATTAAGCCAAATCCTTGACTACCGCTAATCTAATCGCGTGTTAAGACTTTCGAGATGCCGGGGCATCACACATGGCGCGGAGATGGGTGGTCCAAGTGTCGCGGATATGGGAGGTTCACATGGCGCGGAGATGGGACATCCAAATGTCGCGGAGATGGGAGGTTCAAATGGCGCGGGGATATTTTTTTGGAATCGAATTTTTGGAAAGAATTTTGGTGGAGAGTATTTGCAATATTTGGAATTTTGTTGAGCTCATATTAACATACTCAAAACAAATAAGCAACTACCAAAGTTTTCGAAAATTTGATTTTGAATTAGGGAGGGATTAGAAGAAAATTATGGGTGCTAAATTTTGGGCATTGCAAATCTACCCCACTTAAAATGAATCTCGTCCTCGAGATTCGGCTTAGAAGGTTTACAGAGTTTGCTTTACTTCAGCTAGCTGCTTCCTGATTCTTCATACGGAATGGAAGGTGGAATTTTAATAACAACCACATGTCCAACTCGATTCCTCTTCTTCTTCAGTTCTCTTTTCTTCTTTGTTGGAGATGTTTGTACAAGCCTTCCACATACGAGCTGGATCTTCCACTTCATTAACTTGGAAGGTTAATCCATTGCCTAGCGGCTCCAGGCAGGGGCTTTTCTAGAGAGCGGCAGAAATTCAGCAAGGCACTTTCTGCTCTCTAGATGGTGGCATAACCCGGGCGACTCGTCCAAAGGGATGGATCCATCAACCTATGGGATCCAGATTATCCTGCACCAGTGCTAATGGAAGGGAGGCTACCCCACTTAAGTAGGGCGGATACCCCTACTTGAGTAGGCTAGGCATTCTTCTGGAAGCGGAGAGTTGCTGCGTTTTTCAGCTGTAGTTGTTGTATCAGTGGACGGAGGGCAGGCTGGAGAAGAAACAGCTATCTTGGATAGCCTTCTTCCTGTTACACTTCTTATTGCCCCCAGCACTTCTTATTTTTTTTCTTTTTGCCTGTCTTCTGCCCTACTTTGGGCTCTTTGACCATGGCACAGCTTTGCTAGCAGGAAGCTCCTTCTTGCTTCTGCTCAGCCCGTGGGAGGGTTATCAACCGGAGGAGGATTAGGAGGCATAGGAGTAAGATTTCAGCGAAGAGTATGTAGCGAAGTGGGATGCAGACTTTGGGCTCTGGGTTCATATTCTGGGTGGGGGTGAAACGTGGATTTCACAAATGATTCCTCTTCTCGCAAAGTGGACGAGAACTTTTAGGATCTTGGAGACGAGTGCGCAATGGGAAGAGGGCGGTGGATTTCCCAAAGAAAAAGGAGACAAAGTGGAAGGGTGACAGCGGCGATAGTGTAGTAACTTAGGAGGAACTATCCTACCCAAGAATCACAGAACATGGGGAAGTTGTGGCTAGTTTAGTTGGTGGAAGAGGAACAGTGAGGGGTTTGCTCTGCGAGGTGAGTGAGGAACTGAGCTCAGGGGAGGGGGGTTTTATCGGTGCGTGAGGGCGGTGGTTGCGGTGCGGCGTGCTGTGCACCGAGGTGACACAAGCGGTGGAGGTGGAGCGGGAGCACACGGCGGCTTGAGAGTGAGGGTGGAGTGGGGGACCGGGCATCCCATGGGTGGCGGAGTGGGGACACGTGGCGGCCGGTGGTGGACTGTGGTGTAGGGGCCATCGTTGGCCGGCAGGGGCACGTGGGTGCGCTGCCAAAGGCGGCAGGTGGTGGCAGGCGGTGTGCGCATGCGGCGGCAGGGGTGAGTGGGTGGTGGGGGCCAGGGTATCAGATGCAGCTGAAAAAGGTAGGGGTGGCGGAAAGATGTGAGAGGCGGGAGACTGTGGTACGGGATGTTTCTTCTGGTTTTATCCATTTTCTTAGGGCCTCTGTTTCCTCTAGCTGTACCTTTCTTGGGCAGAGCTTTGTTAGCTGCTGACCGTCCTTTATTTCGAATAGAGCTTCCTCTGGTCGCTTCTTTTAGAAGGCACTTCTTTGATGGGCTTTATGGTGAGGAAGAGACAGCAGAGGTGAGGGCTAGTTCTAATGGCGATTTTATGAGCACTCAAACAGGGCAACATTTGATTTTGTTGACACATCAAGAGACAAACCACCACAACAAGACACAAGAAGGAAAACAAACACACTAACGTGACTACTCGCGCATAACTGACTTCAACTTTTGACTGCCAGAGGCTCTATTTGGCGATGGCTGCTGGACACTAGATCCTTCTCCAGGAAGTGAGAGTGTCAGGAGGGTACTCAAGCTTCCTCTATCTTCCTCTTGGTGGATGGTTACTAGGGTTTCTCCCTAATTCTGCTGTTGCTCAAGTAGAGGGTATTGGAAACTAGATTGGTGACTTGGCTCTGTTTGCCAAGGAGGGTTTGATATTCCTCCTAGCAGGGGGTACTGCATTCCCAAGGGTGATAGGTAACGGAGGTCAAACAAACTCTGTGATGTCGTGCTGCTTGGACTAGGGTTGGTTTCTTGCTTCTGTAGCAGTCTGGCTCTGTACTAGGACAAAAGGTCTTCGGTTATGCGGTTGCGAGCTTCCAACCTATCGTGCATGAGGTTCAGCTTGTCGTACTCATCATCCAAGGCTTGCAGATGAAGAGCAAGATAGGCTAAGACGGGATCCTCGGTTTCCTTCATGATCCTCAAGACTTCAACTTTTCTGGCCCAGCTTGTGGTCATCTTGTTGAAGGGTGGGAAGAATCTCATAGGGGTGTCCTGGATTGCCCTATGATAGGTCGAGCACAACTTTCTTATTGCATCACGAGCTGTAACGTGACACACATCCACAAACTGATGATTGGTGGCTGCGGAGTGACATCCTGCGAGGGCACGGTTGTCCTTGATGTACAACGAGATCATCCATTTCTGTTCTCCACTCTCGATGATTTCTCTGCCTAGGTACTCTGTGTATCCAGAAATCCTGAGGTACCGTATGGTATCCCTTAGGAGCTCTGGAAAACCTTTTACATCTTCACATAGTCTGACACGTCCGGTAGTTGCCATCTGAACGAGACTCGCAGGACTCGGTCTTAGAACAAAACTACTAACAACACACAAACAAGCAAGACAACGTCTACAACGTACGCGATCTACACGGTTAACTCTTACAAGGGTGCTAACTAAAGTGAAGGAAAAACTTCACTACCCAAATGTAAGAGTGACACTGGATACAACTAACTTCGGACCATGCGACTCCATTTCATGTCTGGCTCGGGGACCTCATTCTGATTCATCTGAGCTGATGTCGATGATGTCCTCTGGTGGTGGCTGAGTTGCGATGACTGGGTCGTCTTCTTCGGTTAGTCCGCTGGGCGAGGCAATGCCCGAGGGTTCTAGCCTTGCTTCTATTGGCGAGGTTGCCGGTGGAGCCTTTGGTTTGCTCAAGGAGACAGGACTTGAAGGTAGGGCTCTGGGTAGCTCTTCTTCCAGGTACTCTGGGCACTCTAGCTCGGGTGCAGGGATCTTCCTCAAGATGAGGGGTTCTGTTAGCCCTGGTGGAGGATTTGGGAGGGGCTTTGGATTTGGTTGGCTCTCAGGCTCAGGGAAGGTGACTGGTATGCCTTCCAACACAGGGACTCCCACCGAGAGATCTAGGCGCTTTCTCTTTTTAAGGAGCACGGGGCGACCATCGAGGATGGGCTTTTCTTCTGCCATTGCTGCTTTGCAAATGAGTGGTCCCGGGTTCTTTGAGCCCTATGGCAGTCCCTTTAAATAGCTTGGTTGGCACGTCCTTTAGTGCTTGGCGCCATTGATAGGTCTCTTGTCGACTGTGCCATATTGAGCAGCCACTTATGGTGAAGGGGGCAGGATTAACTGTGGATACTATTTCCTTGTTTTATGTTGCACGCCTTCTGGCTATTCGTCGGGTCATGTGCTTGACCAGAGTGGTCCATATCTTGAGATTTTGCCATGTGTCCTTGTGATGGTGATGTGTCTTATGGCGGGCACCGGTTCCTTTAACATCGATCCATCACGTACGTCCATGTATCCTGGCTTTATTGGTGTGTCGTTCAAGCTACCAGCTTTCTTCTGCCAGAAGCTTGACTCCTTGGTGACGGCCGTTGGGGTAAGAAAGGGCCAAAACTTTTTGAAATAGAGTAAGATGAGGAGCAGAGGTGTTTTTCAAATCGATTTTGGACTCAAAACATTTTTCCAACCTTAGGGTTACGTCATACGGCCAAATACGGCTCTGATACCACCTGAAGCGCCCGAGTTTCCATAATGGGACTAAAATGTGCTTTATTACCATCCTAGGGTTTGGTAATCACATTCTTACATCAGAGTGTTACAGATCCGCCCTAACGGGACGAACCACAAAGGGGCGCAGCCCTGAAAAGTTAAGTAGCGGAATATAAAACGTAGGTCCATCTTCCTTACGCCATAGTTGGGAAGCAGGTCGTAACCCTTACTTGTTCTCGGACCAATATATGGCCATTGCACTGAGAAAGACAACAACAAAGCAAAGCAGCCCACCTTCCTCCAAAGGAATTTGGAGAAGGCTAACACTATATGCAAGGATATATCTGGAGCTTAAGATAGTTTTGCAGAAAAGTATTTGTATGCAGGATTTGAGATAGTTGTCAAGTTTTAATCTTTCTGAAAACTGAGTTTTTCCCAAAAAGGTTTGCCACTGGACTTTCCGGTCCAAAGTGGCCCATGGCTTTCTAGCCAACACATTTTTCCATACATCCAGCATCCTCTGCTGAACCAAAAACCATTTTTATCCAATCACAGAATAATTCCATTTTATTTTATGAAAACTGCTAACTGAAGAACCAAGCCGTAACTCATCCATACCAGTGGACACGGACTATTCGAATAGGTTTGACTCTGATCAGAGGTTGTACTAATTCCCACAAGTTAGACTCAGCGGTACGTTACCGTCATAACTGCCCGAATTTCAAACCAAGCCGTTGCCTTTGTTTCATCACCTAGCAGATCTTTAGGGATTCGGGCATCCGAGCCACTCCAGTACCCCGCGGTACTCCTCTTGGCACACCACCCATCCCCTAGCCCCTTGTGCGCCAGCACAGAAGCTACTAGGCTATCCACTCCGGCTTGAGCCTGGCCAATGCCTCATACAGAGCGAGTGGTTGTACTAAAAGAGTTAGGCAAGATGAAAATCATAACGGTCCTTACGGAGAGCTCAGGTAGAACCATTCCAACTTTTTAATGCTCGACAGCGCGAGCAATCCACCTACCCGGTATTCTCTACGAATCCCGGGACAAGGGGTAACCGCAGGTAGCTAAGTTACCCGTTCATACCCTGCCCTTATGGCTGTTTCGGCGCGTAGCTGTATTCTGACGAGGTCGGTTGCCGGGGTTCTTTCCCATTTTATTTCAAAAAAACACACACATCCACTTTTCCATACCCTTCATATTCCACATTATTAGCATCAAGATTATGATAGATAATTAAATGAGCGATCCCACCTATGCGCGCTATATCTAAAATAAGCTTAGGTGGCTGTATATTTTGCTGGGTTACATTAGCTAGCCAAACATGCAAGTTTTTATGTGATTATCAGGCCAAGGGTTGTGTTTGTGAAACATAGGAATTTTATGCATCAAGTAGGGATTCCAGTGGGCTTGCCTTTCACTTTGTTGAAGCGGTTGATATAATAGTTGTTGGACGTATTGGCGCAGACCATCGCGTAGCATACCGCAAGGGGTAGGCCGAACGGACTCTCCGGTAAGGCCTAGTGCACAAACAATGAAAACACACAATCGAAGCATAATATGAGCTCAACGGGTTCGGTGACGTAGAGCTTAGATTACGGAGATGAGAGTCTATTGGGTTCTTACTGGTGGTATTACTGCAAGTGGTTGGGGTATAGCGTGTTTTCGGGCGAGTTGGCGGGCATCGGTCACGACAGTTTCGGAGATGCCATGGTAGGGGTCGTGGACACGAGATGCATGGTCGACAACACCGAAGGGGTGGCGGTTGCATGTTGGTGTTTTGGAGAAGATATTTTTATGAAGTGGTGGAGAGAGCGATGATGTTCAGATGATTTTCGGTATCGTCATCATCTGAATTCAAGGCTCGGACAGGCTAAGACAGGAACTTTTAGGATTTATGTGGAATATGTGGATAACGGCATCAATCACCAGGCACACAAAAATTGTGGGACTGGTGTGAAGCACTGACTGGGCGTAGGACGGCGTTATGGTGGCATGACGGCGGTTTTCGGCCTGGACAAAAGATTATGTGGGTTTATGGATAGATAGAACTTGAATTTAGATGAATTTAGAAAGAAGAATCACAACCATCGAAGTTGGTACGACTGATATATTGATTCCGTAAGTTTAACAGAATAGTATGTAGTCTGTGTACAGTATGTGATAAACGAACGATCTGAATAGTATCTGTTTGTGTATGAATGATGAACGAACGGACGAACGACGAAGGAACGACCGACGAATGGACGGACGATATGATCAGTGTGTGTTTGTGCATGAACGATGAACAAACGGATGAACGACGAACAAACAGACGAACGACCGATGAACGGAACGGCCGATGAACGGACGAACGAACGATGAACGATCGATCAGAATAGTGTCTGTTTGTGCGTGTGTGCAGCAAACAGAAGGAGTGTGTGAGTGTGTGTGCTGGGTGTGCAGCAAAGTGTGCTGCGTGTGTGAGAGTGGGGCAGGGAGCTCTCGGTGGCTATGGTGGTGAACACGAAGGAGGAGCAGAGAGCTGTGCGTGCGTAGGAGGGGGAAGGCAGGGAGGAGATGTCCACGGCGGGCAACGCCCGGGTGAGCTGAGGGCTGGTCGCGGCGGTGGTGAGCTTGGTTTGTTGTGGATGGAGGCATGGGGTGAGGGGCTATTTATAACCGATGGAGGAGGAGGCCGATGATGTGTCGCGGAGATGGGAGGTCTACATGGCGCGGAGATGGGTGGTCCAAGTGTCGCGGAGATGGGTGGTCCAAGTGTCGCGGAGATGGGACGTCCAAATGTCGCAGAGATGGGAGGTTCAAATGGGGCGGGGATATTTTTTTTGGAATTGAATTTTTGGAAAGGAATTTTGGAAAGAATTTTGGTGGAGAGTATTTGCGATATTTGTTATTTTGTTGAGCTCGTATTAACATACTCAAACAACAAATAAGCAACAACCAAAATTTTCGAAATTTTGATTTTGAATTAGGGAGGGATTAGAAAAAAATTATGGGTGCTAAATTTTGTGCGTTACAAGAATGATTATTCTAAAACTTTAGAGACCGGATTGACACACTAAGATAAATTTAGAAACCGGTGATGGATTTTACTTCTAAAAAGAATATAAAAAAGGCTAGAAGACTCGTGCAACCTCTAATGGGCAAAGGTATAACAAAATGACCCGCTAGTCGCCATTCTACACCAGAACATGACCAATGATCAAGATTCAAGAAGAGGGTGCATCATGGCCATATGCTATGAAGATCTTTGATTCCCGCCATACACTATGGTCCATAGCTTAGCCTCCATCCTAATGACGTTTGAGGGATCGAATCAAACCATTGAACTAGGCGGCGAATCTTTTTAAGCGAGGAGATTAATAATAGATCTGGTCCGAATGTTACTAAAAAAAGAATATTTTGACTTATAACTTCTTTGAATACTATAGCATTTATAGTAATATCATCGTCATAAAAAATACTACATCCATGCTATGAAAAGTGACATTCTAGTTTTGTTAGAATAGACTAATTTTATACTAATTGATGCATATGCCCGTCAATTTTCCACCCATCATCGCGACGTGGTGTATCGTATGACGCCATGTACTGTAGAAAATAACTTCAGATTAAAACACTCTTCTGTTGATTTTTTTGAACCCTAGATATACACTTCAGCATGGGCCAGAATGACTGACGAGAAAGAGGCCTAGCTTTCCACCTCGGTCGGTCGGTCGGCTTCGTTTTCTTGGCCTGCAGCTGCACCAGGGCGCTCCGCTGCTCGGCGGCGGGCTGGCGGCAGGGACGCCCGTATCGTTAGCGCGTCGTCCGCTTCAGCGACGATGAGGGCACCGCCCGCCGTCCTGTCACTTCTGGAACCAAATGCGTCGCGACCTCCTCGCACGGCTGCTCCGCGCCAGCACCTCCGGCGACCCGCGCGCCTGCGCGCGGGCGCTGCACCCGCTCGCCCTCAAGTCCGGGCGCGCCTCCGACGCCCGCGTGGCGACCGCGCTCGCCGTCGCGTACGCCAGGTCGGGCCACGTTCACTCCGCGCGCCAGGTGTTCGACGGAACGCCGCGCAGGGACCTGGTGCTCTGCAACGCGCTTGTCTCCTGCTACGCCTCCCACGGCCTCGTGCGCCAGGCCTGGGCGCTCTTCGCCGCCATGCGGAGATCCGGGTTCGCCGGGGACGGGTTCACCTTCAGCGCCCTGCTCCGCCCCCCTCCGCGCCGTTGCCACTCCGACGCCGGGATGCTGCTCAGGCTAGGAGCGCTGGCGCACGGCCTCGTGCTCAGGTTGGGTCTCCTCACGGACGTGGTGGTCGCCACCGCGCTCCTTGACATGTACGCCAAGTGTGGCCGGGCAGTGGAGGCACGTCGGGTGTTCGACGCCATGGCGGTCCGGAACGTCGTCTCCTGGAACGCGATCATTGTCTGCTACGGCCGGCTTGGTGGAGGCAAGGACGCTGTTGAGCTCTTCCGATGGATGCTGAGGGATGGGCACTGCTGCCCGGATGAGCTCACGCTTGCCAGTGTGCTGAGTTCATGCGCCAACATGGCGGCGGCAAGCGAGGCTACTCAGGTTCATGCTTGTGCCGTGAAGAGGGGGTTGCAGGGGTTTCTGCAGGTGGCCAACGCCGTTATCATGGCGTATGGTAAGACCGGCTTTGTTCAAGGGGCGATGCAGACATTTGCTATGGTCTGCAACCCGGATATAGTTACATGGTCCTCTATGATTTCGTCCTACGCCTACCTTGGACGCTCTAACGATGCAGTTCATGTGTTTGAGAGAATGCTGCAACAGGGTGTGCAGCCTGATGGCATCGCCTTCCTTGGAGTTCTTTCTGCCTGCAGCCATGCTGGGCTGATTGAAGATGGATTGCGCTATTTCCTTACGATGACGAGGGGCTGCGGTATCGATCCAACTCTACAGCATCTTGCTTGTCTGGTTGATCTCTTAGGGAGAGCTGGCAGGATTGAAGATGCTCACAACATTGTAGTCAAATTTTCCTGTGAAGGCAACGCTGATGTTGTTGGAGCTTTCCTTGGTGCTTGCAAGATGCGGGGCGACATCGAGTTGGCAAAGTGGGCTGCTGATAGGCTTTTGTGCCTGGAGCCAAGTGAGGCAGTAAACTATCTGCTTATGTCCAACGCATTTGCTGCTGCAGGAGCTTGGAACGAGCTTGCAAAAGTAAGGAGTCTGATGAGGAGCAGGTGTGGCAACAAGGTTCCTGGCTGTAGCTGGATAGAGATAGGTGGCATGGTTCGGACATTTGTTTCCAATGATATAGTGCTCCATCAATCAATCGAGATGCAACAAATGATGGAACTTACTATTTCAGAGGTGCAGAACAAATGCAAAGAAGACGCAGCTTTTGAGGATCCAATTTTAATTCAGTAATGGCGACGATGATACTTACTCAGATGTTTGATTTCTTATTCTGGGTTAGCTTGGCATCTGCAAAAGTCTCAGAGCTTATCACTTATCAGTGTGTGGGATTATGCTCATGGAAGTGATATGTCACGCCTTTGTGTAGAGTATTTTGGGTAAATGGCCATCACACTAACGAAATGCCAAAAACTGCCTTGATTATATTTCATAAAGATAGGATTAATCTAACCACAGGGAAAGATAAAATTTTACGATGGTGCTAATCAATATTTTTACATGTTCTTATTTAGTCTATTAATTTCGGTAAGTTCAAAATATGTGAAATAGTTAACCTTAAACTACGTTTATGGTTGTGCTCATAATTTCTCTTCCAGTAAAGCCGTCGAATGAGATATATATTTTCAAATGTTTCACATCTAGCACCCCATCCGTCCCAATTTATAAGTCGTTTGAATTTTTTAATAATTAAGTTTGACTAACTCGTCTTATTCAAAATATCTGCGAAAATATCAAAAAGTTAAATTTATAGTTAAATTATATTATATGCTAAAATAAATCACAATAAAAATAAAATAAATTGTAATTATGAATTTTTTGAATAAGACGAACAAGTCAAACATAGTGTCAAAAAGTTCAAATGACTTATAAATTGGAGCGGATGAAGTAATAGTCATATGGATTTGAATTATTATTCAATCTAAATATTCACCGTAGCCATGCAAGGGCACTGGAGCTGCAGCTGGTGGCACTTTGCCGGTTCGCCTCTGACCAATTGCCACCGTTGTTCGTGTGGGGGAGTACTGGTCTGGAGAGCGAGAGCGAGAGCGAGACAGACGAGGCAGTGCCACAGTGGGCAGTCGGGTGGTTGTTTGCCTGGCTCTAGGGTTGCGGGGTACTGAGGCTGCCGGGCTGCTAATCTTTTGGACCAAGAATTTGGCCCATTTAGCCACTATTTTCATGCTTGCTTAGCATTTTCGGCAGGCTAAGGCTGTGTTCACCAGAGTGCCCATCTAACCCCGCCTATCTGCTATTCAACTCTCTCCCTCTCTGTGTACAATATCCACACATTGCCAACACAGTAGATGGGCGCCCTCTTTGGACGGGTTGGTGAACATGGTCTAAGGTCCTGTATGGATCCATACAAATTCTACGATACAAATTACAATCTGGATTTTAGAAACCAAAAGCTAGGGTGGGCTAGCTTATCAGATTCTACAATTTGAGAGTAGATTGTATAATCTTCTTGGCATGTTTGGAGAAAAATCTGGATTCTACAATCTGCAGACATCCATACGCAGCCTAAAATCCTTGGCTGCCAGCTATACGTGGCGCCAAATTGTAATATCTTAGCTGCACCCTTGTCAAGCAGCTATAGCTGTTGGGACTTGGATCACTCGCATGTATGGAGCGATCCCCTCCCACCCAGAAGTTGTAAACCGTCTGGTCCTTGACGATCTCATTGGTTGTGCTGATGAGTAGAAGTGCATCTTTGAAGTGTCAAAACAAAGAACCTTGGTAGGCATACAAACGGAGCAACAAATATTTTTGTGGGTCCCCGCAAAGGCCTGCTAGCAGGCGCGCTTGCATCTTTAAACCTTGGGCAGGTGTAAAGGGCTGTTTGTGTTTGGAAGAGGGTGTTTCTGTAGCTCTAGCTCTAGTAATGTTTCACATTCATTTGAAATTTGAAAAAGTAGTTATTAGTATAAGTACAGACAAATTCTAGGTATTTGTAATGAAAATCCCTTCTATATAAATATGGACAAAGAATAGCACCAGACAAAGAATATGGATTCTATGCTGCAGAATAAAATGAAAAGCATTCTCTTGCAGAAAAGTCCAAAGAGGAATGACTGCATCAGTGGCCAATTGATAACGTTGCAGACTTCTTCAAGATCCTTGCCCGCCAAGGTAAACACAAGTCGTAGTACAGCTCATCTGGTCACCATGTTGGACGTATCCACAAAAAGTCCACAAAGCTTGCTTCGCATGGACTTTGCTCCTACCCTATATATACATATAAGCAATTCACGGCGAGCAGTGAGAAAGCTCACCATAGCACAAGAACAACCACAATTACACAACTAGGAGATACAAAGCAAAAAAACTTAGTTGTGTTAAAAAGAAAGTGAAAAGAGGGATCCATATACATAATCAGGATCAAGATGGTCTTGGGTCTGGATTGCTTTGGTTTTACGATGAGGCAGGTGTCAAAGCCATCTAAGCAGGAAGAAGCTGGTGATGCGATGAAGTCGAAGGACGCAGCAGAAGCAGAAGCATCCGGAGAGGCCGGTGAGACGAAGGTAGAGAAGGCTGCAGAGAAGCAGAACAAGAAGGGGAAGGAGAAGGACACAGGGGCTCCCCTTCTGGTGCCTCACTTCCCTCGGCGTTCTACCCCTGGCTTGCTCTAGCTACTTTGAGTTCAGTTGATCCGTTTCTCTTCTTTGCTGTTCTTGCTGAAGGCAAGCAGGAAATTACCGGCTAGATTCAGAAGAATTCTGTTTATAAAAATAGCGCGATGAGTTAATATTTTACGGAATCTTTGCGGTTTGTGTCACCATTTTCTGCTCAAACATCGACCACCCGTTTAGAGCTGTTGAAATGCTCAGTTTTTTTCTGAATCGATAAGTCGCCCAGTTAAAAATTTGAAAATTATTCGATGTTGACAACAGGACAAAGCTGGACATACGTGACTTACCCTTATGGCAGCCACCTGTTAGATCTTAGTATTAGTTAAGTACCCATTACTATTTTTTTGTACTTTGTACCATGGTCCATCTTATTCTCTGAGTTTATTACTGGAAGCTGTAGGCATGCAAAGTATTCCCAGGACTCCATACTTATAATTGAAATCTACATGGTACATAATGCTATTCGAAATTACTCACAAGTCAGGCATGCGGTCCAAAGCCTCTCCGTCCATGGATCAATCAAGTGTATACGGACTCCCCCTAGCACTCAGGGGAGTAATTTAGGAGGGATGAGGCAATGAAACGCTGGTCTGATTAGGTAGAGTAGTGGGTACACCCTAGAACAATCGTTGATCTTGGACCATTTGAGCATTTGTCCTCAGGCAGCATACTTTTTTTTAAACGTGCGGAGCACAGGCAGCAACAGCATACTATTGAATCTGGGCTAGTTTGGGAGACAACTATGGATGAGTTCACTGAGACAACTGTTCCGAGGGATTTTCTACTTAAAATTAACAGTAATCAATGATAGAGAAAAGTTAACTATCTGAAGCTGAAAGCATTCAGCTAGACAGATTTTAAATAGAGGTGTTGAAGACATCCAACTCGTGATAGAGAATTTGAGCTAGAACACTCCCAAACAGATGCCAAAAAGTCAAGTAGGATAGAACTGAAAACTTTGAACTCAACCAATTTTGAATTAAAGAGCAAAAGGAAATAAATAAGAATTTCAAAAATGTTTTTATTAGCAGACCTTCCTCTGAATTTTCTAGTTGAAATACAAAAGAATCTGCCTGCAGAACAGCAGAAGTATAAACTCTTCATCGTCATATGATGGAGATTCACCACTAGTCTGTCCTCACCTGCCCAAGGGTTGTGATTAACACATAACAGAGTTTTGTGTCACAAAAAATAATGATAGTAAATATCATTACCAGTTCATATGAATTCTATTCATTTATATTTTGAATTGGTAGTGATTTGTATATGATATACTTCCTCCATATATAAATATAAGTCATGGTTGATTTTTTTTCCACAATTTCAATCGTTCGTCTTATTAAAAATTTATAAGTTTTTATTGATTTTGTTGTGATTTTTTTTATCATTGTAGAGAGTTTGGGTATGATTTGTTTTCTTATATGTTTACACAAAGTTTTTGAATAAGACAAACAATTGAAATTGTAGAAAAAAAGTCAACCGCAATTTATATTTAAACACGGAGGGAATAACTTATTATCACCACTCATAGACAATATCAAAGGAGTATTAATGATTTAGTGCAGGTGGTTCTATACTACAGTATTGAAAACAAAGTTTTCTAAAAAGCAACCAAATACTCTTTGGGCTAGAATACTATGTTATCTTTGTATGCCATGGTATTGCATTAGAACTATAAAAATACATGGGCTTCCAAATAAGGCCTCAGACTATATAATTTGAGATAAAATCGTATCACCTCCTTCCATTAATATATGTCATTTTTAAATTAAAAATGAACCAAAAATCTTCATAGATTATGACTAGATGAAGTATATAACTATGCTAAGGGGTTTTCTGATTAAAAATAAGATCAATCAATGATATAGAAAAGTTAACAAGCTGAAGCTGAAAGTTTTCAACAAGAAAATTTTTAAATAGAGGTATGAAGATATGCAACTCGTGATAGAAGAGAATTTGAGCTAGCACACTCACAAACAGATACTACCTCCATCGACAAATTTATGTCTCGGTTGACTTTTTTTCAAAACTTGGATCATTCGTCTTGTTCAAAAAATTCACTCAAACATGTAAAAATACAATTCATACTCAAACTATGTTTAGTAATAAAACAACTCACAATAAAATAAATGATAAATTCTGAATTTTTTGAATAAGACGAATGATCAAAGTTATAAAAAAAATCAATCGCGTCGTACATTTATGAACGGAGGGAATACCAAAAAAATCAAGCAGGATAGATCTGAAAACTTTGAACTCAACTAGTTTTGAATTAAAGAAATAAAAATTTCAAAATATTTTTATTTGCAGACTTTGCTATGATTTTTCTTGCTCTAAAACCGTTTGGCCATGCTAGGAGCAACGTGCTGCAGATTCATGGTGCAACACCACATGCATTTGTACCACACCACATTCATTAAAGGATTGGATTGAGTATGTGTCCTTAAAAATGATTTTCACTATCCTATATTTTCGTATATGTTGATCTATTTTTTTTGAAACGAACCAGGCAGGAGAGCTGCCGATTATATTGATATAGAAGAAAAAAAAAACTAGACTGGGCGACAAACAAACACCACACCACTCCAACTCAATGCACCACACAGCTCAACTGGCCGGTTGGATTGAGACTTCAACACGGCACCACACTCAACACTGAGACAAACACGGACCCAATCTAGGGAAGACGCGAGCTTCCAAAGCGACGCCTCCAACAAGGAGTGCGACACCACAGGCGCCGCCGCCGCCCAACCCTACGGTCAGGTTTTCACCCTGGAACACGATGCACAAAGGAAATAGGGGTGGAATGACGATGCTTCCAAGAAAGTAAACGGCGTTTGGAGGCGTCGCCATCATCAGCCCAGAGGACGGGCCATGCTTTCGCCGCCACCACCAGTACCACTGCACACCAAAAGCTGCGAACAAACCCCAGGCCTTGTGCTGTAGATGAAGAAACTCCTGCCGCATCTCAGAAACTGGCAGCGAAACAAGGGGCGCAGACCGCACTACACCAAGAAAGCCACCACCTTGCGAGGCCTCCCGCTGTAGAGCGGCTGCAACTTGGCACTCAAACCGACGGAGTAAACACACCAAATCCAAAGTCCTATGAGGCTGCCACACCACACGCTGGGGCCTCGCCACTTCTGCCACTAGACTCCACACTCTCACGTCACGAGGGTCTTGCCACATCCGTCTCTGGCTACCAGGATGAGGATTTGTTTCTCGAATTGCCATTAAAAATAAGAACAAGGTCGCCCTGCCCCTACGAACACCGCACAACCAATCTGCCACCGGAACTCCGATCACCAGAATGCAGCCACCTGAAGGTCACCCAAACACGGCCGTCGACATCAATGCCGCCTGCGCCATCTTCCGATGATGTCCTACACCGGAATAGCCACCACTAAGCGGGGCTAACCGCCGCAATCCGCTGCAAGCAAAGCTGCCACACTTGTCGCCACTGCAAGCGTCGCCTTCTGACGCGGTCCCTCGCCACACAAGCAACTGCCAAGCAGAGCAAGCCACCGAGGTCCACTGCAAGTAGTCACCGCGACGAGCATGCAGCGACCTTAAAGCCAACCGCCAATGCCACCACCCTGTCGCAGCCAGCCACACCATGCCCCATCTAGGTCCAGGCCTCTGACCGCCATGCCCGGTGAGAGGCAGGTCCACCTGGGGGTGGCCGCAAATCCTAGTTGAAATATGGATGGCGTGTTTGGTTTGAGAGAGATTGAGGGATTAATGGAGATTAATAAATACTAATAAGTCAAAATCTCCCTCAATCCTCCCAACCCACTTCAATATGAGGCTAACTGAACATGCCTGTGAGAACCTGCCACTAGAAGTTTGAAGTCATCATTGTCATATGATTGAAGTTCACCGCTTGTCTGTCCTCACCAGTTGAACGATTATGATAGAACACATAACTAGAGTTCTGTGTCATGAACAAACAATGGAAATAAATATATTACCAGTTCATATGAATTCTATTCATTTATATTATGAATTGATAGTGATTTCTATGTGATATAATTTATTATCGCCGCTGATTGACAATATCAAAGGAGCATTAATGATTCAGTACAGGTTTATGACATGCATGAATACAACCTCTTTTTGGAAATTTGTAGCATTTCCATACTGATCGAGTTGATTTTGATAAATACTACAGTAAAATACAATTAGGATTCAGAAAATTTTTTAGATTCCCATCTTTGTACATTAACTCGCAATTCGTGGATCTTTGTAACTTTTTAGATGGTTCATCCTAGGCTCATTCTAGGTCCAACCACATAGAAAGTTAAGGACATAGGTCCTTCATTGAGATACCGTGGACCTAGATAGTCTGGGATAAGTTCAAGGACCCTTGTGTGTTTTGTTGTATATAATAGTGAGGATTGCAACTCTCAGAATATCTATAACTTTATATGTTACAATTTTTTATTTGAAGTAACCAATACTCCCTCGATCCCAAAAAAATTAAGGTGTGCATGTATTTCAAAAAGTTAAACTTTTTAGAAAAGGTCAAAAAGTTAAACTAGATAATCTTTAGCTATTCTCTAAAATATATCATTTGTGGTGTACCAGAAATTTAATCATATAAAGTATTTTGAAACATGAATTGGGAAACCACATGCGTGGCATAAAATTTTCAAAATGTTAGATTAACTTTAGATCAAAGATTACAAAGTTTGACTTTGCAAATCATGCCTGCCTTATTTTTTTGGGATGGAAGGGGTATGACCAAATAACCATGCAAAGTTGGTAAAATGAAAAGAAAACTCCGATGGTGTCTTGTGAGGGGAGAAGCTACAATGCCACAAATTGCATACTCGTGGAAAATCGTATAATTTTGTGAGTTGCAACCTTTAATCTTTGAAGTGATTCAGGTGCAAAAGATTTCTTTTTTTAAAAGCATTGAAATTGTCAGATTTCGCGTGGGTAGGTTTGCCTCGCGAGGATGGGGAAGAGTGCTAACCTTGGTCACATGTGACCTGTGATGTTGATATATATTGTGAAACTAGGCCCTTGATCATGGCCACTCAACTTTACCTAAACAACAAAATAGGCAGGCTGTAATTTTCGACCCGCGTTAGTCCTACGGGCCGCTATTTTTACTAAAAGCCGAACACCGAACATAACATAAAAAATTCTAACTCAACTCAAAGTATTAACTGGATGGGTCAACAAAATTTTCGGCCTAACGTTCAGGCTCATATAGGATGTCGATATTAGTAAAAAAAAAAACGATCCGGTTGTTTTTTTAACCCAACCCGACATATGAGCTGGTCCAAGGGAAACTGTCTACCTTTGAGAACAGTATGAGGAAACCGTCTACCTTTGGAGGGAAAACATGGAAACCGACTGAAAAACATGGCAGTCATGTTTCAGTTTCTTTTTGGAAATCCCCCCCCCCCCCCCCCCCCCTTCCCGAAACAGACTGTTTCATGCTACACACAGGCACAGCAAATGAAGCCGAAGCCTACATCAGGGGCCGGTTACTACTACCATGCGCTGCATTGAAACCTCCTGTGAATGCTGGTAATTCGAGACAGATTAAAGGTGCAGTTGCAGGGTGGTGGCTTTGTATGGCAGTCACGGGGTCCGGGGGTAAAAACAGCTCGCGGAAGCGACGACGGCACACGCTGCCCAAACCGGCCGCGCCTCAGTAGATAACACGCGCCCGTGGGTTCAGCGTTCCCAGAAACAGCTGCTGATGGCAAGCGAGCCAAAGCTGCTCGTCTCAAAGGGGATATGGATTTGTGCGGAGGCATCGTCATTGACAGTTTTGTGCATTGGCAGCAGGCACAGAGCGGTGGGACTCGTAGCATATGCATGTACACATTCTCAAATTGACAGATGTAGTGTACTGTATATATACGAATGACCTGATGAGGTTAGAAATGGGCAAATGGTGGCCAGCTGCTGCCAAAGCTTCAAATCATCAACAGATGGTAGTGCAGAAGGAGGTGCAGGTTGCCATTATGGCCAAGAACGGCCAAAACCGTGTATGGGCATCAATGGCTACCACCTGCAGGTTTAGGCCCTGCAACTTTTTACGCAGTGGAAAGATAGTCCCATCGAGCTCCTCTCCTCCGGTCTCCACATCAGTCCAGCCGCGCCTGCAAATCTCTCTGTAGCTCCTTAATCCCCTTTGAGATTGCCTTTTTGAGGTTGCTCGAGGCCCATGCCATCTTCTTCCTAAAGGCTAGTTTGTCCACCTCATTTTTCTAAGGGATTTTGAAGAATTGAGAAAGAAAATAGTTCATTTTCTATTGAAAAAATGGAAATCATTTGGAAAAATGGGATTGCCAAATTAACTCTAAATTATGCTTTAATTATGCACACTTGTTCTATGTCACTGTGCGTGTGCCACCATCGATAAATCCTGGATCCGCCTGGTGCATTGCATGGTCGTATAAAGACATTCCTCAAGACAGATTCCACAGCCAACGCCGGCCATGATTCACCGATTGGAGCGCTATAAGTAAAACTCTCCTTGTTCGCGCGGGCCGGCGCGACAAGTTGGTTCGCTTTGCTAGCTAGTAGCCCATCGTCTTCTAGGAGTTGGAGCTATCAATGGCCGCCAGCCGCGGCGTGGCGTCCGGAGCGGTGGCGCTCTTGCTGCTGCTTGCAGCTGGGATCATTGGCGTGTCCCGTGGCCAGCTCCAGGTGGGGTTCTACTCCGACTCCTGCCCGGACGCCGAGGACACGGTCACCGCCGCCGTGCAGGACGCCGCCGCCAGCGACCCCACCATCCTCCCCGCGCTGCTCCGCCTCCAGTTCCACGACTGCTTCGTCAGGGTACGCACGGCGGCTCGGGTCCCGGTTCTCTTGTCAGCGCTGCTGCTTCAAGTGCGTGCGTGCGCGCTCACCGGCCGGCGATGTGTGCAATGCAGGGCTGCGACGCGTCGATTCTGATCAGGCGGGCGAGCAGGGACGCCGAGGTGGACAACAGCAAGAACCAGGGCCTGCGCGGCCAGGACGTGGTGGACGCTGCCAAGGCGCAGCTCGAGGACCAGTGCCCCGGCGTCGTCTCCTGCGCCGACATCATCGCGCTCGCCGCGCGCGACGCCGTCGCCATGGTAATAAGATGCTGAAAAAAAAAGAGTAAATGATCACGTACGGTACGGAATGCAGCTAGCTGACCTGACGCGCGGGAACGCGTGCATGCCATGGCATCAGACCGGCGGGCCGTCGTTCGACGTGCCGACGGGGCGGCGCGACGGGCTCGCGTCCAACCTTCGCGACGCCGACGTGCTGCCGGACGCCGCCGACTCCATCAGCGTGCTCCGCTCCAGGTTCGCCGCGAGCGGCCTCGACGACCGCGACCTCGTCCTCCTCACAGGTAGCTAGGCGCACCTCGCCATCTTCGTTCTCCATCAACGTGCATGGACGGACGTCGGCATGGTCACCGCATGATCCAATACATATATGCAGCGGCGCACACGGTGGGAACGACGGCGTGCTTCTTCGTGAAGGACCGGCTGTACAACTTCCCGCTGGCGGGCGGCCGGAGGAGGGGGGCGGACCCGTCGATCCCGGCGGCGTTCCTGGCGGAGCTCAAGGCCCGGTGCGCGCCGGGCGACTTCAACACGCGGCTGCCGCTGGACCGCGGCAGCGAGGCCGACTTCGACGACTCCATCCTGCGGAACATCCGGGCCGGGCTCGGCAGTCATCGCCTCCGACGCCGCGCTCGCCGGCAGCAACGCCACCCGCGCGCTCGTCGACGCGTACCTGGGCCCCGCGGCGGGCAGCTTCGAGCGGGACTTCGCGGCCGCCATGGTCAAGATGGGCAGCATCGGCGCCATCACTGGCGACGACGCCGGCGAGGTCAGGGACGTCTGCTCCGCCTTCAACACCAACTGACGACGATCCGTGCAACATCGAGAGAGACAGAGAATTTCGACTGTGCACACTTGATTTGATGTGATTTCGAGTTCTTGATGAGTGCATTATTGGCCGCTTTCAAGATTTTTAACCGGAAATTCTATCTAGCCTAGAGAAATACGTACATGGTTGGAGAAGGATGGCACATGGAGGAATTGTGCGGTGGAATTGATTATGAGCTTTTTGTTGCAGCGATGCAATGCAAGTACAGCATACATGTGACGATTTATTAGCAGCTGTCTCTTCGTGCCTGCATGCACGGGTGTCCTAGAAAAAGACGATGAGCTCGTGCAGCACCAACAAATCAAACCGCGTCTGGTCAGTAGATTCTGCTCGAATTCGGCAGCGTCTCCCGGCCCCTCGAGTTCTTTTTGGGGTTCAAACTCACCTACTATGATAACCATCGGTTCCCGTTATGTCCAGTGCCGTACTACCCGTTATAGTATCACACAATCCACTCTATGTCATTGATTCTAATTCTCTTAACTTTCAAGGTGTCCACGTCATCTAACTTAGTCCAGCAACCACATCTGTTTTAGTTGGTTCGATTCGTCTCTTAGCCTTCTCCAGCCGCGCAGGAACTTGAACAACCTAGATTTTAAAAAAGCTTTTGACAGAATAGAACACTCCACCATTCTTTAGATTTTACAGCATAAAGGTTTCAGTAATACCTAGGTAAATTGGATGAAGGATATCATGACCTCGGGCTCATCGGCTATGCTCCTCAATGGGGTTCCAGGAAAGGCCTTTCACAGCAGAAGAGGAGTCAGACAAGGTGACCCTCTCTCACCTCTTCTCTTTGTTCTGGCAGCAGATCTGCTACAAAATTACTAAATAAAACCAAAAGCATGGGTCTGTTGAACCTGCCAATACCCTCAACTCCAGTGAAGATTTCCCTATACTTTAGTATGAAGATGATACTTGGATTATCATAGAAGGCTGCCCCAAACAGCTCTTCTTCTTGAAAGCTTTGCTGAGCACTTTTGCCAAGTCCACAGGCCTGAAGATCAACTTTACCAAATCAATGATGGTGCCAATAAATTTATCAGAAGAAAAGTTTGACCTCTTAGCCAAAACTTTCGCCTGCCAGAAAGGCTCTTTTCCTTTCACTTATCTGGGCCTACCTTTGGGTCTCACAAAACCGAAAGTGAAATAATTTCTACCTCTGGTCACAAGGTGTGAAAAAGGCTTGTAAGTTCCTCCATGCTTCTCTCTCACGCAGGAAGACTACAATTGACAAATTCAGTCCTCAGCGCTCTTCCAACATTCCATCTTTGTACCTTCAACATGTACTCCCTTTGTCCCAGAAAGCTTGTCGTTCTATATTCAACTGCTGTCCCAAAATACTTGGCGGACTGCTCTAGCTAGTACTCCATGTGTCCTCGTCAGTTTCTAGATTCATCAGTTCCTATGCGTCTGTTGTTTTTTTTTTACTCTCATCAATCTTCCCCAGTCTCCTTCGTACACCATACTTGTGTCTGTGGTTGGAATAGTTTAATCGTGGTGGGTTGCATGCTTTACGGCAGCACAATGATGGCATGCATGCACTTTTGTTACCGAACTACAAAAGCTTGTAGTAAATGAGGGCCTTTTGGTCTTTTACCTCCTCTGTTGTTTTGGCCTCAAAGTCCTAATCCGACTATAATTCTGGGACAGAGGGAGTATAGTTTAGTATTAGAGCAAATAGGCAAATTCAGAAAAAGCTGTCTCTGGAGGGGGATCAGACATCAATGCTAACCAGCAGCCAAAACCAGCCTGGACCAAAGTAGCAAAGCCAAAAGATGAAGGGGGACTTGGTGTCCTAGATCTCAGAACACAAAATGAAGCTTTACTCCTCAAAAACTTGCACAAATTCTTTAACAGGATGAACATTCCATGGATGCAACTGGTCTGCAGTCAATACTATTGCAGTAACCAACTGCCTTCCACATCCAAAAAAGGGTTAATTTGGTGGAATGACATTCTAAAGCTGCTGGATAAATTCAGAGGCCTAGCAAGAGTCACCCTGAAGATGGGAGAAGCTGTCTACTCTGGAAGGATTCTCGGAACAATAGCAACATTCTAGAAATCCAGCTACCAGAGCTACACTCATTTACAAAAAATAGTAGGTTCACTTTATAACAGGCCAAGCAAGCTGAAGATTTTGCTCAACTCTTCCACCTACCCTTGTCGGTAGAAGGCTTCTCACAATTGCAACGTCTAACAAATATAATCCAAGGGCTTGGAGACACAGAACTAGTGGATCAATGGTCATATATATGGAATAGTGATGTCTTCTCATCAGCAAAAGCATACGAGAAACTCATAGGTCATCAAGAGGTACACCCTGCGTTCAAATGGCTTTGGAACTCGTCTTGCCAGCACAAACACAAAGTATTTTTTTGGCTCTTGTTACAAGATAGACTAAGCACAAGGGAACTACTAAGAAGAAAAACCATGGAACTGCCCTCTTCCAGCTGCACTCTTTGCTCGGAAAATATTGATGAATCAGCCTTGCACCTATTCTTCAATTGCAGCTTTCCTCAGGAATGTTGGGCGATCATAAATTTGCAGATAAATCAGACCCTTGGCTCTCTCCAGACTCTGGACCATCTCAAGCAGTAGCTGCCCCTACCATTCTTCATGGAGATTATCATTATCATGTGCTGGACCATTTGGACCCTGAGAAACAACAAGATCTTCAGAAATGAAGATACAGAAACAAGTCATAGCAAGCAATTCTTTGTTCATACTTTCAAGCTCTTACTGCTTCGAGCTGAGAACAAATATTTCCCTGCCATCGATTTCTGACTAGAACCTTTTTTGTAATTTCCTTTACTTCTCTTTTGTAAAAGTCTTTGTCCCGTTTGGGCCTTTTAATGCATTGTTGCTGTAGGGAGAAACCCCTCTAGATTCTTCAAGAAAAAAAACCAACCAAACGTTCTCTCTTCGTCAGTTTCTCCTACTCTTCCCCTTCCATCCCACATTCCCACCCACGAAGTTCTTCCTATTAATGCAACGAGGGACCAAGGAGAGCGCAGATGCCATGACTCTGGTGGTGTGGAGCTCCAATCAGCAGCACAGGGTGGAGCCACGACAGAGCGAAGAAGCCATGGAGGAGGCGATGAGCATGAAGAGATTAAAACATCGCATATGTTGCGCCGCGCTCGAAGGAACTCCAGCATGACGTAGAGCCTGTCAGGCAGGACCGTGGGAGGAGCTATATAGAAACCGGTAGGCTACCTTCGTGCTGACGAGAATAGATATATTTACATATTTTTATATTTTTTTGAACAAGAGGAATGATGTAACTTTATGTAAAAATGTGTCATTTATTAGAAAACAAGGGCAGTACTAGCTAGTGCAAAAAAAGAACAAGTCTATACACATGCCATCTTCAGTTTTGCTCTCACCTTCTTCGAGTGCAAAACGGCCGCTAGCGTTAGGAGATTGTCCGGTTGGAGTTGACTCTCATCCTCGTGTCATGCGGCCGGTAAACGTTCTCGTCCCACCGTGGTTTAGCCCAGACCTTCTCTGATTAGTGGACCCTCACCTAATCAGGTCCACAAATCAGTGAACATCAGCATGTATCAAGCGCGGATTGTGATTATAACCGGCCAGACGTGGAGGCTAACAAAAACTGAACGGCGCCCGGGAATATCTCTCGCCGACGACAGCCCATCAGCAGGCCTCTCTGCCTCGATGACGGCTCCAGCTGTAGATAGGATCAAAGTTTAAATTTGAAAGGAACCGCCGCTTCGCTCGCCGTCCGAGTCGCTCTCCAACAGGACGAAGCTGGAGGCGGTGCCGCTCCTCTCCTGCCTATAAATAGGAGAGCCTCACTCGAGGACCAGGCCACCACACACACAAGACACCACAATACAACGCCCAACTCCATACCTCGTCGCCTCCTGCTGCCGTGATGGGCGAAGACGCCTGCTCCGGCGGCTGCGGCAGGACTTCTACTCCAGCACGCGGCGGCCTCGGCAGCCTGCACCGCTGCCGGCCGGTGTCCCAAATGCAAGGAAGCGCGCCACAGCCGTCGTCGTCGAGCTCTCCGGCGCCGACGTCATGGCTCCTTCCGTCGTCGCCATCAATCCAGGTTAGCATATCTTGTGTTTTCTCCATCTCCAGGTTACGTGCATGAATGCTGTGACCTGCTGTTCACCCCACGCGACGAGCACCACCGGCGAGGGTACCTGCTGGGCCCCAGATCATCGTTGTGATCCATCCTCGGATTACTGCAGCGACGTCATCGGAGCCGACTCTTGAACACACTATGTGTTTCCATCTACAAAGCTCGTCGGTGCAAGGCTCGCCGTGCTCCACGGCCTCGCCGTCGTACTCACCTAGCCGGAGTACGTGGCCATGGACCATCTACACCAGGAGCTCCACCACCTGTAGCCCTGGAGTCCGACGAGTTCACTGATCCAGACCGGCCGGTGCGTGCATGGCTGCCGGGACTACTCATGGCGCCACTCCTTCGTCACTCGACAAAGCTGTCGCCACCCAGAGTGCCCGAGAGACGGCGCTTAGGGTGTGTTTGGATCTCTCCGGCTAAAATTTAGTCCCGTCACATCGAATATTTGGATGTTAGTTAGAAATATTAAATATATTTTAATTATAAAACTAATTACAGGATTTAACGGCGAAACGAATCTATTAAGCCTAATTAATCTATGATTAGCAAATGTGATGCTACGGTAACCATTTGTTAAACATTGATTAATTAGACTTAATAAATTCATCTCGCCGTTTAATCCTCATCTATGTAATTTGTTTTGTAATTAGATCATATTTAATACTTCTAACTAGCATCAAATATCTGATGTGACGTGAGCTAAAGTTTAATATCGGATCCAAACACCCCTTTAGTCTCGTGATTTCGACTCTGAGAACAGTGGCAGCCCGCGTGTGCATGCATACACCTGTACACGTGATCTGCTTTACATTTTTCACCTTGACGTGTCATACACTGAAGCCCGCGAATCATTTCTTTACTGCGAACGGAGCAATGATTTAATCTTTGTTGAACTAGCGGCGGATGCATACACACTGGCCTACGCCGAACTCCTAGTTCTGTCTGATTAATATCTCCAATTAATATTTATCTCGATTACACTACCAAGACATCCATTCGGCCCAGCTTGCAACATCATGCACTCCATCAACATTGCTACTACCACGACAATATGTTGTCCGCGACCGAGAAGGTCGAACAACAAAGCGGGCGTAGTCGACTCTTAGACTACGCTATAACCGGCCCATGGACCGACGAGGCCATAATAATGCCGACGCCTATTTTAATCTAGGCCATATCATCACGTGCATGGAGAACGCGAAGCGAAGACCGAAAAAGACGACCACGACCACTGCAGCTTAATCGGAGGTGTTATGCAAGTATGCAAGTCTGCCTCGCAGATATAATTAACTGGGAGCCTTACGAGGCCTTAGAAACCAGAAGACCACATCGCACCATGTCAGATCTGCCCAACGACAGGCTATGGAGCGCGCGTATATTTTCTAGAACATTTATTTGTATTATTTGAGATATGAATAAAATATGTTCCTATTTTTGCCTATTGTGTTATTTAATTTTGTGTACTTTAGTACACTAACACGCCCACACTTTATTCTTACTCACGAGTAGAGAAACTCAACCCCACGTGTGTCACTCTCCCACGGAAACACTTAGGCCTTGCGCGGCTACTCGAATGAGTACTAATGGAGTCGTGGCTTCTCGACACCTCAAAAAAATAGCTTTGCCTCTCTTCCTTTACTTTTCTCGAAAAAATAGCTTTGGCTCTCTTCCTTTACATTCATGCAATAACATTTTTGTATTTACTTTTCGCACTATATTTTTCTATAATTGCATGCTTGGCTCTAGGTTGCAAGTCTTTTGTTACCATGTAGCAATCTACACACACTTTTTAGGCATAGGGTAATTGAAACTAGACCGGGATGGCTTGAGGGTGCAGAACGGCAAGGACGCCCATGTTCTGTTCAAGAACACGTGTTCTGTTCAAGAACACAGGCCGACGAAATTGGAGGGAGGTAGAAGAGGAGCGGAGGAGCAAAACGTCTCGGCAGCTTAGCGCGAGGATGGGGAGCGGCGGAGCACCTTGGCTGCCCTTTTATAGGCTGACGGAGAAGGTGGGCGAGGGTGAAAGGAGGCTGGTTCTAGTTGGCGTCTCCAGCACGAGGAGGGATGAGGGGGCCGAGGGAAAATATCGTGTGTGCGATGCGCGGACTGTGGAGGAGGGAGGGGGCCGATGCTGATGAGTTCGAGACTGCGGACTATGGAGGGAGGAGGCCGATGCTGAAGAGGCTATGGTGGCAGAGTAGGGTCGGAGTGGAGCTGGGGTGCGATGCTGTCTTCGAGCACGAGTCTCTCGTGCGTCCGGTCAGGAGGAGGAAGGGGACAGGGGAGGAAGGGGCTGATGGGCTGGACCAGGGTGTCAATGGGAGAGGGGGAAGGTGGGCTGTGGCCCAGGTGGGACTTGGGAGGAGGAAAGGAGGTGGGCCGGCGGTGGCTTGGGCTGAAATGGAAGGAGAGAAATTTCTCTTTTTTTCAGTTTTTGAATTCGATTTGGATTTTTGGTAGGTAAATTTTTGAAGGAGTTGGCGGGAAAATTTGTCCACATAAACTTATAAAACATAGTACAGAAAATACCAAGGTGATGGCGGGCACGTGTTCTTCTTCCATTCACGTGATTTATGGGATCACACAATCTCATGTTGTGGTTGGGTTCAAGCTAGGTCGATTTTATGGATGATTTTATTTTTGATTTTTGTCTAGTTTTTCTATTGGCGTGTATTGGATTGAAAAAGTACTACGCGTCATCTAGATTTTTATTTGTGGATGATGATAACAACGTGTCATGCTATTGGCTTTCAAAAGTGAATGAAACCGTATCACGAAATCTCCCGATTAATAATATGAACTTCTTTAGAAAACAGCTTCTTGATTTGGGCTCGAACAAAAAGAAGCCATGCCCAATATGAATCGCTTGCACAATCCATGGGCCAACATGGCTTTCTTGATTGGGCCTTGAAGCCTTTGCCATTTAATTTTTATTTTTTGGATGCCATTTTCAGTTTCCTATCTATAGAACAACACTACTTGGTTTCCAAGGCCTTATTCTTACGAACCACCTCTAGAAATCGGTTTCGATGGGAAAATGGCAACTCACCCCTAGAAATTCCCTTATTTAATTTTAGGAGCCAGAAAGTACGTTGAACCGCATCTAGAAATCCTGGGCCGTTTGCCTAGTCCTACTGCATGATATAATAGCAGAGACGGCTCAACTTTTTGTCAATCTCACAAACTAAATAGAGAGCATAGGTAAAAAAAAGTCTTTGCTTGTAGTAGCGTAGGGTTAGGATGTACTCCAAGATAGCACTTCTCCCCCAGTCCGTAGATTTTTCTATTTTCTCTTATATCTGTCGACTACAATTTCCACTTCTTCCTGGGTTTTTTCCTGCAACACGCCGAGAACAGAATTCATGTGCTGCGAAAAGGACGGACTTCATCTTTGGTTCTTGACTTGTCCGTATAGGAAGTAAATATAGTTTTCTATTTTCTACTGCACGTGACACAGGAAAGTTAACCAGCGCAGTACGTAGTATGTTGGAATTTTTTTTTAATCATGAATCTATAGCTAGTGATAATGCCATACAACGAACGCCACTTTGTATATATGATATATCATCAGTTAACTGATAAAAATACGAATATAATGGCAAGCCAAGCATCTGTAGTCACGCGCAGTGCAGATACGCACCCCACGCATGCATGCACATGATGGTTGCACACACTTGCACTGCAACGGGTTAGTAATTTCCAGGACGACCTACATGCCTCATGCCATGCATGCACCAATATTTCATTATTTCTACGTATTATATGCGGTCAATTTGTTTCGGCATAAAAGTCTAGCTCTCTGCACCAACTATAGACGCCGGCTAGAGCACGGTACAGATACTGCTTTCGTTTTTATATGACTTGATACCAGTTTTTACACCAGCTCAGCATTCTCAAGAGCATGCAACGGACAAGAGACAAGTTAAGCTATTGGACAACTAACCGAGAGCTCTTCAGGTCTCTGGTCAGAAGTAAACCTATTCTCAATTTTCGGCCACACGCGCGTGGCCCAAGAAAATCAAGTTAATCAGCTGGCAGAATTATCTTCTGTTCTGGATCATGAATTAAGCTACTACCTACCTCAGTCGTATGATGAGTGCTACTGATATTATATTGACGTACCAGACCGGTGCAAATATGATCTAATTCCAAACCGGCCGGTAATTTCCAAGGCGACAATGCATGCTGCATGACCTGATCCGTACGCTCTTGGTTAATGGTTAGTAGGACGCTTTACGCTGAGTCTAGCAAATCTTCTGTCTCAGCCGTCTATATTCAAATTTCACTCAGTCTACAGTATAATTATAGTGTTATTTTCATACTATAGGCAACTACTTTAGACAATCTGTTGGATTTGGTCTTAGTTTAATTCACTAAGTTCAAGTCTATATGCTGAGCTGAGCACAATGGACCTTTCGCTGCTGTTGGGCGGCAGAAACTAGCAGCGGTGAGAAAGGGTTTGACTGGGCTATGGGCTATACACGGTCCATGGTCAATGCTGGAATAAGAGGATAGATACATGCCATAGTTCATCATAGACTGACCCATAGCCATAGTGACTTCGTTGAGTTCGTTCCCACTCCGCGTTGAGTTCATCCGATCCCCCTGCACGCATGCGTGTACCACGGCGCTAATACTTAAATTTTAAGTTCAGTCAACTTGAAATGGGAGTACCTGATCAGTTTGTCTAGACTTCCTAGTACCTGGCAACGGAAGTGGCAGCAGAGGAATTGTGCAGCAAGGCGCCCGATAATAGAAGTGCCAACAATGCCAGCATGTGTGATTAATGCTGAGGAGGGACAATGGCGACAAAGAGGAAGAGAAGAGAGATCATGTTGAAAAAAAATAAAAAAGTTATTTCAGTTACAATGGGACCCACACATGTCAGATATGAGAAGAGAAAAGAGACTGTGGATCTAACATATTGGCCTCACTTATGAAAGCCACAGTGGATGCACAATCAACAAATGGATTTGTGGTTTTGGGTCTCCAGTCACACTCAGTACAACTTTGAGCACTCACATTTCTGATTTTTTTACTTACAAAACCACAGTCAATGCATGGTCAATGCGTGGATTGGTGGTTTCGAGACTTGGTGGCATACAAACTAGCTTTAAAGACCTAGATGATATGTTTTTTCAAGTTATGGGATCTATATTCTAGGTTTTATGAGTTTAGAGACCTAGTTGATACACCGTGCCATATTCAAGTACCACTTGTGTATTTCACTGCCATCCCAAACATGTGAACGTTGTCTCTATAACATCCTACTTCTTTAGCACACCCATCAATGATGCTCCACCATAACTGCATCATCTATATGCTGTGAATGATTTGCTAACAACCACTAGTTTACAAGAGTTATGCAAGCCTAATTTTTTAGAGGTAATTCTACCATGTTTTCAATGGAAAAGATAGTAATGTAATAACAAGACAAGCACCGTAGCATAGATGGATCGACTAACCTACATGTCGATCACCAACCCCTTGTGTATATGCCTGAGAGTGGATTCCTAGGATATCGAGATTGATTCGATCTTTATTTTTTACAAGAAGATTTGTTTACAACCCGAATATATCCCAAAGTTACCAATGGTCTCGGTTAGGCACCTCAAGCAGGGGTGGAAACAGGGAGAGGTGGGCAGGGCCTGGCCCCCCTTATGATGGAAAATTTTACACTTAATTTTTTCAAAATGTAAAAAATAAAAATTTAACACTATTGTCGCCCTAATAACAATTGAAAAATTCAAGTGCCTCTGCCTCCAAGACCCTAGGGTGTGTTATATACCCTGTCTCGTACTCTCATGGGCCTAAATGCTGTTCGTATGGGTACACGGGTGCAATGTAGTCCACCCTCATCTACCCTATAAAAGAACGAGTTTAGAAAAAAATGTTTTTTACCTAACATTTTCTACCCACCTATATGTCCGCCGTTGGATCCAACTCATGCCCTCAATCTAACATTTTTCTATCCTATAAAAGAACGAGTTTAGAAAAAATATTTTTACCTAACATTTTCTACCCACCTATATGTCCTCTGTTGGATCCAACTCATGCCCTCAATCTAACCTTTTTGTTTTAAACGTCTCCACCGTAATCATAGAATACTTGTGCAATAGAAAAGATTACAATTAATCCCGACCCTATCCTTTAATCTCTGAAGCCCATCAGACGGCGTACAGCTCCGGTTACGGGAAACTCTTACGAGTTTCTGCCGGCAAAGCCCGTACTTTTTTCACGTGGAAGAAAATCGTACCCGCAGAAGAAAATCGAACCCGTCTAAACAGAAATTTGATAAATAGAGGCTCGCAAGAAACTACAATAGAAAGATTAGTCATACTCTAATATAGGTCCAATAATCAACTGATTTGGATCCGTGATACCTCAATAATAACCTATGAACTCTGATCGCCATGCTGTATATCAAATCAAATATACCAAATCGACATTCGAAGTCTAAAAAAGCATATACTAATATACATTTGACATGCTCATCCCACAGCATTGATGCAAACAACTCAATGAATCATGAGATCGTACACGAGGGAGAGAGGAAAGAGAGATGATGTTGTGGGACGAGATCCAAATCTTGGGGAGAGAAATCAAGAACTGCCGTGAACCAGCAGCCGCGCCCACCAGAGAGCCTGTGGAGGGAGGTCGCACCGGCCGACGAGAGGAGAGGGAATCTTCCATGAATGGAGTACTTAGGTTTCTTTCGTGTATTGTTCTCCCGTTGTATGTGTGATCTGGTTTTCCATTTTCAATAATCCGATTTTCAACTGGGTGGAATGTATAAAATATTGGACGGAGAGTGTATTGCCACGAAGCATCTTTAGGGAAAGCTATAATATTTTTTAGGACGCTAAATTTATGGGACAATGTTATGATCAATCAATGAAGCTAAATTTTTGACGTAGGTATCACTGCTACAAAAGTTCACTAGTAGGAGCGCCTCCCAAATCACATTAGGAGCGGCTCCAAAAGCGAACCTCTCCTGTTGTGCTTAGAGCGGGCCCCATGACGTGCACCGCTCCTACTGTAAGCTCAGCAGGAGTGGTGCGTGTAGCAGGAGTGGTTAGTGTAGTGCACCGCGCCTGCTAATTGCTCTTTAGCAGGAGCGGTGCACGTCAAGAACCACTCCTGCTATTTTGTTTACAGGAGCGGTGCACAGCACCCACCGCCCGCTCCTGTAAACAAAATAAGAGGAGCGGTTGGTGGAGTCCACCGCTTCTGCTAGCTTCTGAAGCGCCCGCAAAACTTTTCATCCTTAGCGCAAAAATCAAAATATTTATCTCTTTTTGAAATACTCTCTTCAACTAGCAGGAGCGGTGGCCTGTGGAAAAGAGTCCACTGCTGGTACTCTCTTTAAAATACTCTCTTTCTCATACGCTCCGATCAGTGCTTTCTCCTTCCTATCTTCTACCATCTAGTTCTTCTTGTTCCTTGCTATCTTCTTTGCACCAAGGCCAGCACGAGCAGCGGCGACTGAGGGAGCTCGAGCGGCGACTATGGCTTCGTCGGCGCACTAGCGGGCGGCACGGGCAAGGCGGGTGGCGCACCTAGTGCGGCGGCGGCCTGGCGCAGCCGACCCATGGCGGAGCGTGTGGCGGCTTGCTTGCGCACCGCATCCATGGTGCGGACCAACTGGGAAGCCGATAAGATGTGCGTACTATCTTCTCTTCCGCCTACTTCTCCAATCGATTTGATTTACTTTGATTTGATCCCATCCTCCAATCGATTTTACTGCTGCAGGCTCGACGTCTAGATCTACGACAACCTGGTGAAGCGCAACCTGCAGGCCACCGCCAAGGCCTTCATCGTCGAGGGCAAGGTCGCCACAGACCCCATCGCCATCGACTCCCCCGACGGCTTCCTCTTCGAGTGGTGGGCCTTCTTCTAGGCCCACCTTGTCGGCATCCAGCGTGGCGACGGCCGTGCGATTGCGGGCCCAGCGCGCAGCGGCGGCGCACTTCTTATGGCGGCCAAGCCTGTCAGGTGCAGCGGTGGCTTTTTTATTTTTTAATCCACGGCAGGAGCGGTGGGCAGCTTGAGTTGCTCCTCCTAAAAATCTTAGCAGGAGCGGTTCATGTTTTGAGCCGCTCTTGTAACGTACTTAGCAGGAGCGGTTCATAACGTCTACCACTCTTGCTAAGATCTTTACAGAAGCGGTCCACGAACTGCTCATATAATGTGTGCAATGCAAGAGCCCACGAGTAGGAGTGTTTCTCAAAACCGACCTTACAGAGGCATCTTCCACCGGTGTTATAGTGAACTTTTGTAGTAGTATATTTTTTAATGTTTTTATACAGTTGTATTTGTTGCGGAAGTCCGTTAGCATTTGGTGTGTTTCTTTAGTCAAATTGTGACCGTCAAATTGAAATAGCTCAAATAAGCAAACTACTGGGTGTATGCTCGTCCAACCAAAAGTCGAGGAACAGTAACGTGCAGACCGCGGCCCTGTATTCTCATCCAAAATTTATTTCTCCCCATATTTCTTAAGTATTATTTTAAGTACTTGTATTCCTTAAGCGTTATTTAAACAGTAATATAGTTATTGCCCAGAATTGGTATATTATTTCAGTCACAAGAATTTTTTTCCTCACTAAATTAGGTAGTAAAAATGTCCGAGGGAACCTTATACATTGTTGCCTCTGTCTTCCACTAAGAACATTAATCTAGCATTTGTAAATTTTCTTACAAAGAATGTCAATCTAGATATTTTAAACATTATTTTTTTGCATGGCACCATGTAATGCACCAGAACAAATGGAAATTGAAGTGCATGTGTCAGTTAACCTTAGCGCTATCATGTCTTAAAAGGCGGTGCAATATTATGCGTAATTGATAAAGTATAGACACTTTTTTCCCTATAAGTCACAATGTGAAATAATACTAATAATTTTTCCTTTTAAAAATACGATAAATCTAGATGGACAATTTTTATGGATAGTTCATACCTTTTTTAGTCTATGGGCCAACCTCTATCTTTATTTTGAAAAAAAAATAGCATACACTCATATACAAAATTATAAAATTTCACATAAGATGATTTTTTGGCACGTGCGGAACGCACGTGTATTTTTCCTAGTCTACGAGAAAGACAAGGTTGCTGACTCGGTAAACGCTGTTACTCCTATACAATAAGAATAAAGGCTATGGAGCAGAAGTAGCAACATGCCTAGCTTATATCTTTGAGGAAGAAGACACACTGTTAGAGCTTGTTTTAGTAGGGAATACGAGTGGTTTTGAAGGGAGCGCGGTGTGTTTCTCGCGTTTCTTTTTTAACTGCACGAATATGAACAAATTACGAATCCCTGCTCCATCTTAGATTAACCAAGCTTAGTTCAATGCTTTATTACCGCTTCACAATGCGGAACCAAGTCGGTGCATGTACGGGAAGAAAACCAATCGATTATTAAACGTCAAAATTTATAAAACTCAAAAGGGACGCACGAACGAGTTTCTTGGGACTTTTGAACGTTGCTGCTGAACCTGATTGAACACGTCAAACGAGGAGTTTCAGAGTTGGGCGACTTGTATGCAGATGGATGCAGACGACTTCATCGGACTGACGTGCATCGCTTTTGGACAAATTCAATTTATTGAACTGCAAAGTGGAGTGGACTTTTTAGATAGCGTGCAGTGGAAAATTGAGCTCGCGAAACGACGCACTAATTAATAATACTACTTTTTGAGGAAAAGATTATCTATCTATATTCACGAATCTAGGTAGGTCACAAAAACTTTACCACCTAAGTGCTAGCTATTTCCAAAATGTGGCTTTGACGTTTATGCCTTTAATTTGGAGTCTAATGGTGATTTTACCTTCATTTTTTTAACTTTGTGGATTTATCCCTACGTTTTCAAAACGAAGGAAAAGTTTACCCCCATTCAGTTAACGCCTCTTAACGGTGTCACCCTGCAATTTTGTCCAATGCTCATTGCTTGCTCCGGCCGGTGTGTGGAAGCCGCCGGTGGGTAGCCATGTCGCCGGAGGAGGAAGCCACGCCGCCGGTGGGTGGAGAGCCGCTATCGCCAGAAGGGGGGGGCGAGGGGAGCCGTTGCCGCTAAGGGAGGGGAGTGCACCGCCGAGGGAAGGGACCCGCGCCGTCGAGGGAGAGAAGTCGCGCTGCCAGAGGAGGGAGCCGCGTCGTCGGTGGGTGGGTAGCTGCGCCGCAGGTGGGTAGGGTGGGGTGGGATCCGCTAACGCCAGGGGAGGGGAGCGCGCCGCCGAGGGAAGGAACCTGCGCCGTCTAGGGAGAGAAGCCGCATCGCCGGTGGAGGGAGTCACTTCGACGGTGAGGGGAAATAGCGCTGCTAGTGTGGGAGCCTGGCCACCAGGGATGGAAGCCGTTGGGGGTGGAGGAAGCCGCACTCGCGCCGAGGAAGCCACTGGGGTAAGGATGCCGGAGGGAGCCGACTGGGCGTGCCGTTGCTCTATTGCCGCCGCCTCTGCTGTGAGGCCAAGAGAGAGAGAGTAGTGAATGGATAAGGGTATGGGTGTCCTTTAGTTTCCTATGTCTTTATTTGTTTTTTGTTTTTTTCTTAACTAATTTAATATGGTAACATGGAACGGACTGTTAAGAGTAGGGGTAAATGACAACTTCGTTTTTAAACCGTGAGGGCAAAATAACAAAATTGGAAAATAGGAGTAAAAACACAATTGAACTCTAGAATAAGGTATAAACACTAATCTCCCTTCCAAAATCTAAACAATTAGGTGGCCGTGAACAATGCCTGCATAAATAAAATAATATGACATTGTGTCTTCTCATTGAGGCCACGCAATGTGGAGAGGATGTGCAACGTAGAGCTCCTATGGCCCTCTCGAAAACGAGTAGGGCGTTGTGAGGAGAACGCACACGAGGTATGAGCTGGCTGATAGGTGAGTGCCATATTGATCGTGCCTAAGAAGCCGAAAAGTGTATCTATCCTATGTAACCCAATCCTCACGACTAAAAAACACACAGGGGGAGATCTTTTCCTTTCTTGACCGTATGTGGCGGTCCCATCCCAGTAGATAACCAAGAGCGGAATCATTCTATTAATATGTGTTATCTCTAAATCAAACGCATGCTCCATTGGAAAAGTGGCGTTAGTTTGGAGAAAAATGCCGGCGAACTGAGCGTAACTCAGCTGTTTAGATTCGTTGTGGTGGAACGTGTCCATCCAGATTCAAGTTCTCGACTTATATATATTAGCGCGGGTGTTCGTATGATTTAATGGTTTGATTTTCTAGTGGTACACTGACGTCCCGTTCGATACGAGGCATCTGTGGTGACTCCATGAATCTCGAGTCGTCGGTTCAACCCAGTTTCACAGAGATACTCATACGAGTAGGAGGAGGTGAGTATACACACGTGTTAGTGCCTGCGTTGTACTGTGTTTTGGAAAAAAAAAATGCTGGTGAATAGTGTAACCATAAAAAACCACATTTCATGCTTTAACTTCATGGACTCCAAATTTTAATCGGTCAAAACTGGCGCTTGTTCTCACGTCTCACAACTACAATAATCTACAGTACAGTTTATTAAGAGGGGCAACCATAAAATCACATGAAATGCGTTTTCTCTCTGAAGAAAAGCCAATCGTTCACATGTTACAGATGTCGGGTACGTACATTTGTCAACGCGTGACGTACGTCTGTTGCGTTTCAGCCGAGGAAACAAAAAGAGGGCGTATTTATTTATTCGGCCAGAGAATAGAAATACGAGTAATTAAGCACCCGGATTTGACAAGTGGCCGCCAACACGGCATCCGTATGGCGACGTACAGCGTACATGTACTCTTTTTTTCTTGCGACTTTGAAATTTGAATATGTCAAATTAAATGTGAACCTGCCCAACGAGTTTGCAGTTTGTACCTACGTTGTCCGGCCCATGTATATTAAGACTATCTCTAACCATTGTCTATAAATCTTACATATCCACGGTTCTTCTACTATTCTAACTATCTCTCTGTCTACAGTAGCGCTACAGTGTTGATTTGTACTATAGACAATCCTTTCAGTCAATCCCATTCGGGATAGTCTGAACTATAGTAGCTTCTTACCAGAGTCAATCCCATTCGGGATAGTCTAACTATAGCTTCTTATCTAGGATTTCAAAAGTCCTGAGAACGAAGAGGAAAAATTTAAAACATAAATATCTGTTCTGTTCTCCCTCTTAATTGATTGACGGGTTGTCCTGTACTTTCATTTTTTTTAAAACACAAATATCTGACACATGATGGCCTATTAAATGTGATTAAGCATGCAAAAAACGAATGGAATAGAGTTAAACGCACAAGCGAGAGAGAGAGAGGTCACCACAAGCAAGAACCATTGGGCTTGACCCGGCATCGAAGTGAATTAAATTAACTCCAATTTCAGTGCTGGTATTCCGTCTTCCTCCCACATTCCCAGTTCCTGTGTCCTCCTGGTACTACTATTCCACCTCCTGTTTTTCTTTTTTCAACTCCTTGTGCAGCCGACCAGCACTCCAGCTGTGCAATGCAATGCAAATGCCATGCCGGCGTGCCTTGCCTATATATACGTGCATCCATGCAAAGCTTCAAGCCACACATCTATCATCGAGCAACTGCTAGTATATTATCGCCGTTTCATTCCTTCGCTCTCCCAAGTCCTAACCAAACTGCGCCATTGACGTGCCTACTTTGACAACAGCAGCTCCTCGATCGCAAAAACGTGTGCGTGCGATCGTCGATCGCGAGCATAAATCTATCCATCTACAATGCCGTCTGTGGCTTTGCAACATGCGCCCATGGCGGTGGCCACCAGCAGTAACAAGGCGCCGGCGGCAGCGGAGGAGGCGGCCGCGAAGAGCGTGGCCACCCTGCTGAGCCTTCTCCGCGTGGCCGACACGTCGTCGGGCCAGAAGTCCTCCGGTGGTGTAGCTGCAGCCGCAGCCGCAGCCGCCATTGCCGCCGGGGCGGGGGACGGCGACGACAAGGTGGCGTGGCTCCAGGTCGCAGCTCATCGGCAAGGACGCCGAGTTCGCCACGCCCTTCGGCCGCCGCGCGCTCACGTACGCGGACCAGACGGCGTCGGGGCGCAGCCTGCGGTACATCGAGGACTACCTCGTCAGCGAGGTGCTGCCCTTCTACGGCAACACGCACACGGAGGACAGCCACGTGGGGAGCAAGACGACGCGGCTGGTGCACCGGGCGGCGCGCTACGTGAGGCGGTGCATGGGCGCGGGGCCCCGCGACGCGCTGCTCTTCTGCGGCGCCGGGACCACGGCCGCCATCAAGCGGCTGCAGGAGGTGATCGGCGTGGCGGCGCCGTCCGCCGAGCTGCGCGGGAGGCTGGCCGCGCAGCTGCGCGCCGAGGAGCGGTGGGTCGTCTTCGTGGGGCCCTACGAGCACCACTCCAACCTGCTGTCGTGGCGCCGCAGCCTCGCCGAGGTCGTCGAGATCGGCGCCGACCGCGACGGCCTCGTCGACGTCGCCGCGCTCCGCCGCGCGCTCGCCTCGCCCGAGTACGCGCGCCGCCCCATGCTCGGGTCCTTCTCCGCCTGCAGCAACGTCACCGGCGTCGTGACGGACACCAGGCAGATCGCGCGCGTCCTGCACGACCACGGCGCCTTCGCTTGCTTTGACTTCGCCGCCAGGTGAGCGACGACCCTGCAGAATCACAGAGCGATTAAATCTATGCTTACACATTATATTTAATATTCTTGATTGATGACTTCATGAGAGCGATGGATGGATACTTACGGCCACATGAATGTCGCACTCGTCTAAGGTCGATATACGACGTGCGTGACAAAGATGGCTAGCTTTGACATTCTAGCTACTAGGATCTTATTGGGGCACATCGTTTATCTTCAACTTTCTTGTTATTATTTATAACTTTATTATAAATCTATATTATTGCTGTACAATAACATGCATAATGTCAAAAAGGATGTCGTACATGAGGTAACATACACTGGATATTTATCAAAAACAAATAAAATCCTGAGGTTTATTAGGTTTAGTTTGTTTTCTAACTCTGCTAGCTAGCTTCTTTGCACACCTGGCAAGTAATTAAACATTTATGTCACACGCAAAAGCTATCTACCTTTGACATTATAGCTACGATCTTATTTAATTTGGGCATGCACCACGTTTATCTTCAACTTTCTTGTTACGCACTCCGTATTATTTATAACTTCTACTGCCCCAATTCACAAATGTACGACGCATTTATTTTTTTCCAAAATACTATTAGTGTTATTCAAAAATTTTCTTCAAACATGTAAAAGCACAACTCATACTCAAACTATCATTAACGGCAAAAAAAACCCCACTATAAACTGATGTTAACTTATGTATTTTTTAATAATACTAATGATCAAAGTTTTTGAAAAAACTCAACCGCACCATAACATTTGTGAACAAATCTTTATTATTGCTGTACGGCAATATTTTCACTTTGCACTTTCGCAGTACCAATAACATGCATAATGTCAAAAGGATGTAGTACATGAGGTCATACACTTGACCTCTTACAAAAATAAATACAATCCTGAGGTTTATTAGGTTTAGTTCGTTTTCTAACTCTGCAAGCTAGCTGCTTGCACAGATGACAAGTAAACATTTATGTCACGCGCAAAAGAAATATCTTGAATCCATAGATTTGACTGGCAGGCGCAGCTAATTTCATCAACTCTTTCCATTGAATACGACAGCACACAGACTGCCGACGATCTGATCAATAATAAATTGTACTGTGACGTTAAGTATGAACACTGGAACTACATACATATGTGTTGACCTTGCTGTGTATCTTGTTTTCGCGTCGAAGTAAACTGAATTGCTTGTGACCAGCATTTTTATTCTTCTCACATAGTCAAATGTCAGAGGAAGATGGCTGCAAAATTCTAGAGGTCTCATTTTGACTCTGCAAAAAAAAAGACTTTGACTTGGGGACCAACATTCTAAGAACTTGAGGTCACTAGGCCCACAGGAACCTCTTATTCATTTTCTCAATATGATCAGGAATTCATCCTTGGACTTTTCCCACACCAACTAGGCTCACAATTTCAGAAAATATTTAGCCTGTCATATTGGCTGTTTACTTGGCACATCGGTTTGTGTTTCTCCGCATGATCGAGCACATTGAAAAATTCCACGCATCGTTATTATTTCTAACTGGTGCCTTTGTGCAGTGGACCATACGTGAAGATTGACATGAAATCTGGGGAAATCGACGGCTACGACGCAGTCTTCTTGAGCCCGCACAAATTTGTTGGAGGTCCGGGCACGCCAGGCATCCTTCTGATGAACAAAACATTGTACCGGCTCAACTCCCAGCCTCCATCAACATGCGGTGGCGGTACTGTGGCCTACGTTAATGGGTTCAACGAGGAGGTCAGCACTCAACAGAAGCAAATCACAAAGAATTATCATAATTATATAGGCCTACCTCTATTACAATTGTTGCTTATCTCCTAATCAATAAACTTGGCCAAATTGTGCTGTGCAACATGTAGGATACAGTGTACTACGACGACATCGAGGAGCGGGAGGACGCAGGCACTCCACAAATCATCCAAAAGATCCGTGCATCGCTTGCATTTTGGGTCAAGGAGTACATTGGGTATGATACTATGAGCCTTCGAGAGCGAGTGTACTCTGAGATGGCAATGAAGAGACTTGTCAGGAATCCAAATGTATGGGTGCTAGGCAATACGGATGTCGAACGCTTGCCGATCTTCTCTTTCCTCATCTACCCTCCGGTGACAAATTCTTTTGGGGACACGAGTCGCAAGCGTCTCCCTCTCCATGGCCGTTTTGTCACAAGTCTTCTCAATGATCTCTTTGGCATCCAAGCAAGGGGTGGCTGTGCATGCGCAGGCCCTTATGGCCATACATTGCTCAACATCAAGAATGAGCTCTCCCTTCGCATCCGATCGGCGATCCTTGAGGTATGATTGAATTATGCCATGATGATGAATAGTATTCTGTTTTGCCAGATATACAAATTGTACTAATGTCACTGTTAACTATCATATTTTTTTCAGGGCTACAGTGGACTCAAGCCAGGATGGACTAGGCTGAGTTTTTCTTACTACCTGTCCAAGGAGGAGTTCAATTTCATCCTTGCCGCCATTGAGTTCATTGCGTCGTACGGCCACAGGTTCCTTCCTCTATACAAGTTTGACTGGATCACCGGTGACTGGAAATTCCGGAAGCAGATAATCAAGTACCATATCATGAAGGAGGAGTTGGGTCTTCCCACTGGTCTTGATATCCTTGCTGAAAATGAACAGTCAAAAGTTGCGGATAAATCCGAGAAGAACCATGGAGTTAATCGTCACAAGAAGTTTGAGAGCTACTTAGAGACTGCCAAGAAAATTGCACTTTCATTGCCAGATGCCACTCAAAAGATTGTCAGTATTCCAAAAGGAGTAGACCCTGACTTGGTTCTTTTTCACATATAGTAAAAAGGCTATGATTATTATAACAATAAAAAGCAGCTTGGCAGAGCATCTGATTTCGCCAAAATTTGCTGTATGACCCCATGTGAAAGTTGTACGTACACAGTATGAAAACACGTTAACCTAGTTGTTAGTTTGCAACAATGATATTTTCTAGGCATATCCCATGTGGTTTTGTGGAAGTAATATGCATATATCTTTTTACACTAGACAAAAAAAAATGAACTCTTACGTAAGAATCGGACACTGACAGCAGCCGCCAATATATATACTGCAGTCGCATATATAGGGTGCCTTCATTTATCTATGTGCACTTGTTTTGCTGTCTCTCTATATGGCCATTTCTATTTCAAAATGTGGCAGTCAACGATTGGTGCGAAATAAAGGTGACCTGTGACTGTGACTGCAATCCAATTTGATATTATTTGAGGATCTCCATAAGACCATTCAGAATGATCAAGCTATTCCAATTCTCTGGTCTATTTTCTTTATCTGTTACATGAGTATCATGCCACGTTGCTAGAATTATTATACTGCTACTTCAGAATCTGTCCTCTCCTTTTGATGCAACATCATATCATATCCCCGGTCTAAGTATTTCAGGTACGGATCGGATGAGGACCATGAGAAACAGTACAAGAAGATGCCGCCAAATTAATGCCGAGGCAGGCATGCAGATAATGGTGAGACCGAGTCCAGTAGACCAGGTAAATTGTTGTGTAGATTACAAAACAATATTATAGTGACACTAGTTTATAGAAAAGAAAGTAGTTAGAACAATGGACACAAGGGTTGGATACCCTAAAGCGATCGAGAGCATTTTGTTTTCTTCCTGTACATGGGTAAATTTAGATGTCACACTTCCTAAATCCTGTATTTAGAACAGCATGTTGCTCATTTTCAGTAAGAAAGAAAAGAAAACAATAGAATATTCAGGAAGAACAATCAGGTTTCCAAACAGTCAGTACATTCGTGTGCGGCCGGTCACTCCGGCGGTGTATCATTTGACTTTTCTTTTTTTCATTCAGATTGATCGAGACATAAATGATTATTCTTCGTTTTCAGTACTACTTATATGATATTCGAATACAATCCCATGTAATATATCTTGTAACTTGTAAGGTGGACTATTTGAAATTGTAGTTTGCTTAACCAATTAATTAGAAGATAAGTATTTTTTTTGCCTAGCCTACCATTGGAAAACTTACTTTCCAGGGCTTAAGCAACTGCAAAATTAGGAAAATAGGCGAAAGCATAGAAATAAGACTTCATATGAGGATACATATGATTCATAGATTCAATGAGGTTTTCATTTCTTCCAACTTTAAATGGAATGCATGCCAATACCAGTTCCTTACATGCAGAATGCACTACAATTCAATGGCCCCCAAAAAAGAACCAATCAGTTGCCTTGTTATGTCTACTTCATCAATATCGCAGACCCACGGCGGAATAAGATTGGCAACACAATTAATTCCCCTAAGAACGCCTTAAAATAAGGCTGCAAAAAGGACTATTATGAATCCTTTGTCGAGATAACAAGCTTTATCCCTACTGTTTGATTTTAAGTGCTAGAGATTTATAATTGCCGTTATTTTGATGCGAATATTATAATAGACGTTTTTGATATGAGTCCCAGATATAACGGTTGGAGCATGAAAAGTACGTAGGTTTGGACGCTGTGACCCCTCTTCAGCGGTGTGTGAGTCGGCTCCAAGATTAGCATGGTGATCAATGCATCAAGTGATGCACATGCATTATACTGTACCATCCTATAGATTGATGCACATGCTACTTCTTGTTAGAACTTGATATACCTTGTAATAAGTCGTGTCTGGCTAGATGTAAAGGCCACCCAACCCTAAGTGCGCGAGGTGTTTATCCTACTCTACGTTTTTATGCATGGTATCAACAGACCAGGGTCTTTTTCCTACCTCTACCCTGTTCTATTGCCAGCCCTAACTAATAAGCGTGCTGCGCTAGCCCTCTCTGATCTGAGTTTCTCTGTTGAACCCGCCGCGCAGCCTAGCACATCGTCGGCCGTCACGTGTCTTCTCCCCTATTCATCTCCATGTGCAATAGCTACGCATACGCCGTGCTAAACACATCCAAGTGCTGCTTTGCCTTTTCCGCCCAGAATATTGCTATCTCTATGTTTTTTTAATTTAATCGGGGGACGAGGGTTCCCACCTTTTCATTCACCACTGATACCAGAAAAAGCTAGGAATGGTAGGAGCCAATTAGGAGCCTCAAGTTTTACAGAGAGCTCATTGGCTCAAGGGGGTACAATGAGGGGGAGATGATTCTACATTGCTGAGAATAAGCTACACCAAAGGTTAACAATCTCCTCGCTGTCTTTCGGTAGTCGGCAGCTCCACAACCGACATTCAAATTTACATATTGAGAGAAGCCGTCGCAGGTCAGGTCTTTGGCTCCTGAAGATGACGTCATTACGGTGCTTCCATAGCTGCCAGAAGCACAAGAGAGTCATGGTGGAGAGGAATTTCGACGGAATGCCCGCACCCCCACCCCACCCTCACTCGCATGTCGCCGCGTACCCTCGCTCCACCTTCCACCGCTTGTGTCACCTCGGTGCACAGCACACCGCACTCCAACCACCGCCCTCGCGCGCCGATAAAACCCCCTCCCTTGAGCTCAGTTCCTCACTCAGCTCGCAGAGCAAACCCGCCACCGCCCCTCTCCCACCAGCTAAACCAGCCACAACTCCTCCCATGTTTTATGATTCTTAGGTAGGACAGTTTCTCCTAAGTTACTACACCATCGCCGCTGTCACCCTCCCACTTTGTCACCTTTTACTTTGGGAAATCCACCGCCCTCTCCCCTGGGAAGAAAGACTCAGAAACCCACCCAAACCGCCTGCCACCTCCACCGCCAGATGATAAACATAGGAGTCCTTTTACTCATCCTTATCCATTGCGTACTCCTTTCCAAGATCCTAAAAGTCCTCGTTCACTTTGCGAGAAGAGGAATCATTTGTGAGATCCACGTTCTACCCCCACCCAGAATATGAACCCAGAACCCAGAGTCTGCATCCCCCTTCACTACATGTTCTTCTCCATGTTTCTTGTCCTATGCCTCCTAATCATTCTTCGGTTGATGATCCTCCCACGGACCGAGCAGAAGCAAGAAAATGCTTCTCGCTAGTAAAGCTATGCCAAAATAAAGAAGCCCAAAGTGGACTAAGAAGCAAGCAAGAAAACAGAAGAAAAGGTGCTTGGGGTGAAAAGAAAAGTAACGAGAAGAAAGGCTATCCTAGATAACTGATCCTTCACCAACCCGTCCCCGCACTACAGGAAAACCTACCATGTTGATACGCTTTATTTATATAATAGACACGTTTTATTTCGTGTCTACGTCAATGTTAACATATTTTGTAAAGCGTGCTAGAAGCGTCTTCGCAAGCACCATATCAAAGATTATAGAGACGGATTACTATAGCGTATCTATAGTTGATAAAGAGACGTTTCGTAGAAACATTATATGCATGCCTATGCATTTTGGTACACTTTTTTTATAAATATATTTATACAATGTGTCTATTTACGTTGTTATATTTTATAAAGACGCTTCAATATGTGTTTAAAAATAGTAAAAATATTTATTACTACATAATATGTTTTTTATGCAATGCAATCGCTGAGAATCGAACCCACGACCACATACATCATGTAACACTTCCCCACCACTAGACCAATTTATCGCCCATGAGTAGTTAAGTAATGCAATCTTTTTATATTTACTATTAACGAATTTTAACTTTTTAATACCGTGTCAAATAACGTCTTTGTGTGCCTATAAACGCAATTGTCTAATACGCTTTATAGTGTGTCTCCACCTATTGACGGTTGAAAACGTGTCTTAATTCATGTTATTATATTTTTAAGTTTTATCAAAAAACATATTTACATGCATATGCATGTTTGTTTAACACGTTTATGCCGTGTCTATATGCTACCGATGGTTTATAGTGTAGGCTAACTATGTGTCATTTTGAGATGTTTTAAATAACATGACAACAAGCGTCACTTCATGTCTTTCAACACCCTCTAATCGTGTCTAACACCATGTCAATTTGAGATATTCTGTAAAACATGTCAAAAAGCATGTTTACGTCTTTTGTGTAGTAACGTTTTAGCCAGCGTTACTGCCAAAATGTATCTAGAAGGTCTTTTTCCTGTAGTGCCGTCTGCTGATACAACAGCAGCAGTTGGAAAACGCAGCAGCTCCCCACTTCAAGATGAGTGTCTAGCCTACTCAAGTAGGGGTATCCACCCTATTTAAGTGAGGTAGCCTCCCCCTATGTTAGCGCTGGTGCAGGATAATCTGAATCCCATACGTCGACGGATCCATCCTTCTAGACGAGTTGCCCGGATTATGCCACCATCTAGATAGCAGAAAGTCCCTTGCTGAATTTTTGCCACTCTCTAGAAAAGCCCCCTGCCGGAAGCTGCCATACAATGGATCAACCTTCCAAGTTTATGAAGTGGATGATCCAGCTTGTACGTGGAAAGCCTGTACGAACAGCTCCAACAAAGAAGAAAAAAGAAACGAAGAGAAAGAAGAAATCAAGATGGACATGTAGTTGTTATTAAAATTCCACCTTCTATTCCGTGTGAAGAATCAAGAAGTAGCTACCTGAAGTAAGGCTATCCCTGTAATCCCCCTAAGCCGAATCTCAAGCACGAGATTCATTTTAACTAGGGTAGATTTGTAACGTCCCAAAATTTAGCATCCGGAATTTTTTTCTAATCTCTTCCTAATTCAAAATCAAATTTTTGAAAACTTCGGATGTTGCTTATTTGTTTTGAGCGTGTTAATATGAGCTCAACAAAAATTTCAAATATCGCAAAATACTCTCTGCCAAAATTGTTTCTAAAATTCATTTTCAAAATTCAATTCCAAAATCCTCGCGCCACTTGGACCCCCATCTTTACGCCACTTGGACCCTCCATCTCCGCGCCACTTGGATCCCCCATCTCCGCGCCACTGTGGACCTCCCATCTCCGCGACACATCGTCGCCCTCCTTCTCCACCGGCTATAAATAGCCCACCACCCCATGCCTCTATCCACACCAAGCTCACCACCGCCGCAATATTAGCCCCCGGTTCAACCCGGGCTTTGTGCACCGCGAATGCCATTCCCCTTCTCCTCTCTTGCCTGTGTTCATGCACGGGAGCAGAGTGTCTCTGCATTCTTCGTCGAGAGAATACCATAGCTCGATTGCTCCGCCTGTGAACACATCGCCACCTCCCCTAAGCCAGCAGTTCCCGTTTTTCCCTGCCTGTATCGAGCTCCCCACGAGCTCCTAGGCCGCCACCGATGGCTGTCCGTGGCAAGCACCTCCGCGTCCACCACCTCCACCACGCCGACAACCACCAGAGCTGAACACCCGTGAGCCCTCTGCCCGTTGCTCACTGGCGGCGCGAGGCAAACAGCCGAGCAGAGGCGCTGCTCGAGCCTGCTCGTGCCCCTCTGCCTGTTATAATAGCCCCCTCTCCTATGAATGATAGGTGGTTGTACCCATTATTTTTTCCACGCCAACTACCAGCCACCGGTGATTATCCCATCACTAATCACGTATCACTCGAGCTAGCAGGTCTAATCTTGTACCATTTTTTTCTTCTATTCATTTATTTCCGAATTAATCTCTCGACCATACGAGCTCAGATTCCATCTATTCTTCTTTTTAAAATTCATCAAAAATCAATATCTACCATTTACATTAATTTCATGATTTCAGGAGTTTACAGAGCCGTCTACAAGTGGGTGCCACATTCGACAGCGTAGGCGTGGACCGTTGACATCAGCCTGAAACTCTGCTCGCAGGCAGTCTAGAAATATTTTCTGCTCATCCAAAATCTAAAAATACGATTTCATTCTCCAGTTTCCAAATATTCGGATTTTAGAATATTCCAGAAATATCCCCTTTTCCTTTTCTTTTTCTGAAATATACAAAATTCGCATCTTCTCCATTCCAACTCCGATTTGGTGATTCTTTCGCCTAAATTCATCTAAAATCAAGCTTTACCTACCCATACACTCCACCATAATCTTTTGTTCCTGACCGGAAGCCGCCGTCATGCTACCATGACGCCTGTTCTACGCCCAGTCAGTGCTTCGCTACCGGTCGCACAAACATTGTGAGCCTGGTGATTGTTGGCGTTTCTTAGCCTTAACAGGTTTTACTCCGCAAGCGCACGGAGACCGATGTAGCTTTTCAACCAGAGTATTCTAAGTTTCGTATTTATCCACAGGGAAGCAGCAGGCGAGAGAGTATAATTGGATAAACTCAAATCGAAGTCACCGTACTTTAATAAATGTACCAACTAGTATCTAAGCAGGGGTAAGTTTGGTAAAGATGGGTGTATGGTGAAGAAGTAAATAAACTACCTAAGATACACAGTAGAGAGGTATAGTTGCCTAGGAGTACAACGAATAAGATAAAGTTCCCAAAATCTATTATATTCGTCTGCAAAGACTATGTTGTGGTTAACTAAAGAAACTCAAGTAAACAAGTCAGGGTCTCGCGTCGAGCGAAATTCCGGTGCCCTCGAGGGGTCAGGGGGTAGATAGTTGACCACCGAAGGAGAACCCGGCTATCACCTGCGGGCCTCCCGAACTGAACGGGCCTGGACTACAGAGGGCACACCACACGCTGTCACTGAGTGGGGCTACCAAGCAAATCTGCGTGGAGATGATAGCACGCTATAAATGTACTCAAGCGAAGCTTGAGTAACAATAGATCGTCCTTGATCAGAGGAGAGGAACTAACCAGATCCTGTCGTACAGGTTGGATTATAGCACCGGACAAGAATAGCATGACTTGACTAACAAGATAACCACAGCCTAAGCCTAGCAAGGATGCAAAAAAATGTACACCACACTTGTAAGAGATAGAAATAAAGTAAAGCATAAATATATTATACTGAAGATAAGAGTACAAAAGATACAAGAACTTAACCGCAGACTCAGAGCTATCTCCAAGAACTCCGAGGCAAAGCTCGACTCACTCTAACTCTCAGGACTATCCTAACTACTAAGATGTAGAAAATGACACTCTCTAAGGTAGAATGTAGCTCTCAATTTCTCCACACTTTTACAAATGAGCTCTTGGGGCTTATTTATAGTCCAGCAAGTGAGGGGGGTATTTATAGCTGGCTTAGGTAGGTTTGGGGGGTAGGGCGGTGGTCGGCCGACCATGTAGGGGGTTGGCCGACCTAGCCCCCGACCTGCCCGATCCACTGACTTGGCCATCCAACGGCTTGATCTTGCTTTCTCACGTCGGTTGGCAGTTGAAACGGTTGGTGCACGTGTAAAATGAGGGCCTTGCATGGTCGGCCGACCATGCATGAGGTCGGGCGACCACGTGTCCTGCTCCGATTAGTTGCATGGCTCCTTTCCTGGATGAGTGATGTCACCGATCCGTGGTTTGGTGGTCCTTCGGCCCTTGGATACATTGGATGCTTGGTTTGAAAATTGGATTAGACTGCCTTTGTGTTTCCTTGCAGGTTTGGATTGATGACTTAGCATTTGGGCTCCGAGGGAAAGTCGGGCGGCCAGGGGCAGGGTCGACCGACCCTGCCACTAGGTCGGGCGACCCAGCAGGTGATCGGCCGACCAGGACCCATGGTTAGCTTACCAGGCCACTTTTGCCTGCAGTGCCCATTTTTTATCCTTAACACGTTTTCAGCTGTTTTATGTGTATTTTATTACCTGCATCCAAATATTCATGTACATCTTAGTGGAACTCGTTAGTAGTAGGGGTTAGTCCATTTTATTCAAATGCTTTGCTTCATTTGGTAGATAATTGACAGTAGATATTGTGAGATTTCGACCGTCAACAGTGATCGATGCCGTTAATCTCCTATTCCACATAAATCTTAAAGGTAGCTTGTCTTAGCCTGTCTGAGCCCTGAATTCAGATGATGACGATACCGAAAATCATCTGAACATCATTGCTCTTTCTACCACTCCAAAAATAATCTTTTCCAAACCACCAACATGCGACCGTCGCCCCTTCGGCGTTGTCGATCCCGCATCTCGCGTCCACCACTCCTACCTTGGTGTCTCCGTAACTGTCGCTACCGAGTCTGCCAACTCGCCCTGAAAACTCACTAGCACCCCAACCACTCGCAGTAATACCACCAGTAAGAACCCAGCAGACTCTCATCTCCGCAATCTAAGCTCTACACCACCAAACCCGTTGAGCTCATATTATGCCTCGATTTGTGTGTTTTCTTTGTCTGTGCACTAGGCTTTACCGGAGAGACCGTTCGGTCTGCTCCTCGTCATATACTACGCGATGGTCTGTGCCCAATACGTCCAGCAACTGCTATATCAACCGCCTCAACAAAGTGAAATGCAAACCCACTGGAATCCCCACTTGATTCATAAATTTTCTATATTTTGCAAACACCTGAGCTCTCCGTAAGCACCGTTATGAATTTCATCTTGCCTAACTCTTTTAGTACAATCACTCGCTTTGTATAAGTCATTGGCTAGATCCAAGCGGAGTGGATAACCTAGTAGCTTCTCTGCTAGTGCACAAGGGGCTATGAGATGGGTGGTGTTTGTGCCAACAAGAGTACTGCGGGGTACTAGAGTGGCTCGGATGCCCGAACCCCTAAAGTTCTGATAGATGATGAAACAAAGGCAACGGCTTGGTTTGGAATTCGGACAGTTAAAATAGTAACGAACCACTGAGTCCAACTTGTTGGAATTAGTACAACCTCTGATCAGAGTAAAACCTATTCGAATAGTCCGTGTCCACTGGTATGGGATTTGATAAAAATGTTTTTTGGTTCAGCAGAGGATGCTGGATGTATGGAAAATGTGTTGGCTGGAAAGCATGGGTCACTTTGGACCGGAAAGTCCAGTGACAAACTTTTTTGGGAAAAACTCAGTTTTTAGAAAGATTAATACTTGACGACTATCTCAAACACTGCGTATAAATACTTTTCTGTAAAACTACCTTAAGTTCTAAATATATCTTTGTATATAGTATTAGCCTCCCCAAAATTTCTTTGGAGTAAGGTGGACTGCTGAGTAAGTATGTACTCACCCTTGCTTTTTTGTTGTTTTTTTTCTCAGTGGTACGGACAGATACCCGAGAACGAGTAAGGGTTACGATCTGCTTCCCAACTGTGGCGTGAGAAAGACGTGCCTACGTTTTAAATTCCACTGTTTAGATTTTCAGAGCTGCGCCCCTTGTCGTCCTACCCGTTTAGGGCAGATCTGTATCACTCTGGTGTAAGAATGTGATTATCAAACCCTGAGATGGTAATAAAGCACATTTTAGTCTCATTATGAAAACTGGAGCGCTTCAAAAATACTAGAATCCTTTCTATGAAACAAATATTTTGTGCCTAATCTTGCTATTACTAATTGGAGATTGCTTTTAGAGCCTCTTATTATTCCTCATAAGATGTACTAAATAAAATATAAAATCATAGAAATTTTCACAATAATAAAAAACATTTGCCTAATCTTGCTATTACTAATTGGAGCCTCCTTATTATTTTCATATGATGCGCTAAATAAAAAATAAAATCATAAAAATTTTCACAATAATCAGAAACATCTTATTATCGAGCCTCCTATTATTCCTCATAAAATACGCTAAATAAAAAATAAAATCATAGAAATTCTCATAATATTCAAAAATATCTGACTAATCTTACTATTACTAATTGGAGCCTTAATCCTTATAAGATGTGCTACATAAAAAATAAAATCATAGTAATTCTTACGATAATCAGAAACATCTTATTATCGATTGCATATTGAAATCTTAATAGACATTGGATCTTTTTTATGTAATTAACATCCTATTATACATCGTGTAACTATAATAATAGATCTGTTTTCTCAGAAAAAGATAAATCTTAAAAAATCTCACAAAAAATAGAAACATTCCGTCATGCATAATGTAGCTCTAATAATAATAGTCATTAGATCGATTATAGTTTCTAAAGTTACCCATCATGATATTATGAAAGATGAAATAAAATAATTCTGTAAATTTGTATAAATATTGTTCATCGTGCTATTATGAAATATGAATTTAATAACCTCTTAAATTTTCTTAAAATTACCCTACCATGCCATTATAAAATATGAATTAAATAACCCCTTAAATTTGCATATAAATTATTCAACATGCCATTATAAAATATGAATTAAAATAAACCCTAAATATGCATATAAATTAACCAATATGCCACCATAAATATAAATTAATTAATTTCTAAATTTGCATATACATTACTCACAATGACATTACAAAAGATAAATTAAAACAATCAGTTTTAATATTATTACGGATTAAATCTATATTTTCTAAAACTCTAATCCGTACGAGAGCACGGGTTGTTGGAGAGAAAGAGCATACCCTTGAGTCCTTCACAGCCGGTCAATGTTACTTTGTCTACTAGAGCCCGAACATGAACGAGTTCTCTTGTTGCTCCGCAGGATCTCCTCGGGACAAGATAGTGCTCGATCCCATGTTCATACACATCCCTCACGGAGGCATCGTCACTATGCAGGTGGCTATATAAGGCAGGAAAGAGCTGTGCAAGTGGTTGGTCCTCTGTCCGCACATCCAACCAAAAATTGGTGCTGCAGCCATCGCCAATGACCACACGCGTGATACTTCTATACGCAGGCAGCAATGCACTCACAGCATCCCAATGAAAGCCCATCACATCTCCTGCAAGGGTGGCAAGGTCAATTCTTTCGCGAGCCCAGGCAGCCCAGGAAGAAGAGCCGGGATTGTAGAGCCGGTGCACAAGTTTCAGAAGCAGGCAGGAAGTTTTGAGCATCAAGCCGGCGGGTACCCAGCCCTCCATCTTCTCTCGATCGGCAAGTGGCTTCCCACGCCACTAGGCACTGCCCACCTTTTGTTTTTCCTTTCCTCTCCATAGGAATGATCAGCGTTTGGCGTGCAAGGCAGTCATTAGGTACATGAGTTAATCAGGACCACTTGGCCAGCCGGGCTCAAGAGCATAGCACTCCATCCTGAAAGACGCTTGTCAATCTTGGCAATCAGAGGTGCAAATGATGAAAGCTGCAGTTTAGTATTGGAGAGAGGGAGTCCCAAATACGTTTGTGGGAAAGAGTCCTGCTTGCATTGGAGGATATCAAGGAGCTGTACCAGAATGTTAGGGTCAACATCTATGTGTGCTCGCATCTATGTCATTCGATTGGCTCCATTGCATTGTACTTCAACTTTGGAAAAAGGAAGATATATTAAATTTCAACAACATTGTAACATTGTGATGAGACAAAGCAAAGTGTTGAAAGATAAACTCTTGGCCTCTATTTAACAAGGAAACCCACGGTCAAAACAAGCTAAACTCAGTGTGGCTCTCAGTCCAAAGACGATTAGATAGCCACCCAGTGCGTTTAGGAGAAAACATCCACAGCCACTTGTGTCAACAAATGCATGTGATGCTCTCCGTAATAAGGTCCCATGAATCCGTTTTTTAGCCCATATGAACACATCCAATGGACTCTTATAAATACAACTTGCAATGGAGAGTACAATTTCTCCAAAAACATTAAATCGTTTCTGCATAGCTAGATAGACCAACACAAAGCTATTACTCAAAGAAGAACGATAGTTTGCCATGTGGTAGGAATTCCTTGTAGCCACGATTACAACATATGAGAAGCATTATTAGGTTTGGGAAAGTTAGACGCACACTGGAAAAAAGACCAAACTGCTCTACCAAGCGTCAATCGAAGAAACGGTGCTCAATAGTATCATCTTTATAGCAGAAGCTAGAAGACTTATTGTTTTGCGAGTGAAATGCATCCCAGGTCCCTAAACTTATCCCGCCTTCCTACCTAGGTCCATCAACTTTAAAAACGCATATCCAAGTCCACAAACTATTCCCTATTCCTAGTGCTCACCTGCCATCCAAAACCCACCAGTGGGGCTATTTGCTCCTTACGTGGCATCTACCGTGCGCCAACGTGGCCACAAATCTTGCGAATACCCCCTTTCCTTCTCTCTATCTCACAAACTTGCCTATGCACTCTCCTTCGACCTCCACGTTGCCGCCATCACCCTCCTCACCGCCCAGGGCCGACATCTCCGGTCCGGGGCCAGTTGACCCCTACCTTGGGCCTCGACTCCGCCATCCTAGCCTCTCCCTCCTGCTTAACCACTCCCATCCCGACCGCCCCTACTCGTTCACCTTTGTCAACACGTGGGCCTTCCTACCGGCGTTCTCATTCTTGTCCACAGCGGCGGCTGCACTTCCTCTCACGGTGGCACTTGGACCGGTGGACTTGCTCTCGCCCACACTGGTGTCTAGATCCACACTGGCGGCCGCACTCCCCCTCGTGGTGGCGCCCGAGCCGACGGACTCGCTCTCACCCGCACTGGCGGCCAGATCGACACCAGGTGGCCGCACTCCTGCCCGCGCGGTGGCCTATCCTACTCCAGCGACCTTGCTCCGGCCCGCACGGCGTAGTGCGGAGGCGGTCGACTTTGCTAAGGGCTCAGGGCGGCCGCTGGGGGCTCCGTGCATGACGGCCACACCGCCGAAGCCGACACCGTCCACATCGTCCTCCACATGGGTTGGGCATCGCCATGCGAGCTCCAGAGGGTGCGGACTCCAGCATTAACGAACGTCAAGCTGGCACCGTACACGACCACGTCCCTCACTGCCGCACGACCGCACCAGCGTCCTCCACACGTCGGCTAGCAACACTGCCAGTGCTGCATCTCGCCTCCTTGATGTGCCCTTGGTGACCGGTGACTTGCCCCTCCTCTCTCTTCTCAACGGCGAGCGGCAGCCCCTCACGCCTACTGGGTCGATGGTTGGCGCGTGCAGGGGATGGCCGCACCAGCGGGCGAGAGCGAGGCCGCTGGCCCGGACGCTACTAGGGGCTGAGCGCGGCCGCCGGGGCAGGATGGGGGCTGCCGCCGCGGGCCGCTGTAGCAGCTGGCCTACCACGAGGTCGGCGATCAAGGCCCTCAGGATCACACGCCGGCAAGGTGTGGATGGCCCGCAGGCCATGGAGCAGAGAGGTGTGGTGGGTTGGCATGGGCCATGGTGGCAATGAGATAAGGAGAGGGGCGTATTCGCAAGATTTGTGGTCACGTTGGCGCACGGTGGATACCACATAAGCCACAAATAGCCCCGCTGGCGGGTTTTGGATGATGGGGGAGCATTAGGAATAGTTTGCAGATATGGATGTGCGTTTTAAAAGTTGATGGACCTATGTGAGAATGCGGAATAAGTTTAGGGATCTGGGATGCATTTCACTCTTGTTTTGCCAACTGCGTTTTATTAAATTATGTTTCGTGAGTAGAACACCCTTCGAAGATACCAAAGAAAGACCTTACTTTTTAATTGTTGCCTAATCTTTCACAATTTCTTATTAAGTTCGGTCCTTTCACTGGAATAAGAGCCTCGTACAGTGATTTCATCGAGAATATCCCTTTTGGGTTAAGGTCCGGTGAAACGAATCTAATGCATAGCAGTAGTCTGTCGTCTGTGCATGCATGCAGAGAACCGGTCTGTGGATGTCAGGTTGCTTTTGCTTCCGGTTGAGGGTATGCTTGCGATTTCTGCGACTCCCTACGCATCTCTGAAGGGACGGAAGATGGAGATGACTCTGAGACATCGATTTCGCGACGCAGAGCTTCGATGGGCTCCTGGATCGAACTTGATTCCAGATGATGGGTGGACGGCAGTGGTGCTTGTTAGTCGTCGTTTGCAGCACTGGACAGCTACTAGTGATCAGGTTGCCTTTCGTAGAGCACGTGCCTGTATAGCATCTGATGTCTGTAACTCTGTATGTGGCCGGCCAGCGTTGCTGGGAACAGTATATATACTGCTTGGGCCTTCAGCGACGGCAACCTCTGGTGGGTCGCAAGCACGAAAACACGAATTTTGGGCCGAAAGCCCAATGCCCCCTACGATAGCTGGGCCCATGGGGCGTTTTCCTTCGGGTCCCTCCCATCCCATTCCAAGCGAGCGCAGCACCACTTCGTCCACTCCACTCGCCTCGCCGCCTCCACCGCGCCGCCGTCAGCCCGTCATGCCGTCGCCGCCGGTGCCCGACGATTTAATGGATGATGATGGTGCATTCGAAGATACCGATGTCGACATCGCCTACAGCGAAGAGGACCAGGATGAGGATGGCGAGGACCGGTGGTCAGATGGGGGAGATGACGACGGTCAAGGATCCACCGACGACGACGATGACGACGACGATGATGAGTGTGAGACGGAAGATTTTGCCGTGCGAGATTGCGGGCCATCCGCACGATCCAGGGTTTCTGAGCCGGAGGTGGCGAGCTCGCCCACCTGCCCCGTCTGTATGGAGCCATGGGCTTCGCAAGGCGCGCATCGCATCAGGTACCGCACGGCGGCCAATGCCGCTCTCGCTCTTCAGATTATTGTTGGATGGATGAATGGATGACCAACTGTAGCCCATTGACGACTATTGGATGCTTTCAGAAAGTGTGCACATCAAAAATCTATATTTACCTCGTATTTTTCTCAACTTCGGTTGCTGTTTCACTGAATGCGCTTATCTTGTCTTGAATTCAATGGGCAACGGATACAATCGGGAAAAAGAAAACAGAGAGACTGATTTTGTCGCATTCTCTGCAGTTGTATCCCCTGTGGGCATGTCTACGGGAGATCTTGCTTAGAGAGGTGGCTAACCGAGCGTGGGAATCCAAGTGCAACGGTGCGTTTGCCAAAGGGCTAGTTTTGTTGTCCGTCTAATTAATTTGGTGATGCTCGCTCACGCCTTACGTCTCCAAGACATATCTTTTTCTCCATGATTTCAAGTGCTCCTTTTATTCTATTTCAGTGCCCGCAGTGTGACAAAATGTTTGAACACAAGGACATCATCAACCTCTATGCACCGGAGGTTGCCATTCCAAATAGCGAACTTCAAAAGGTTAGATTGGTTGTTTTTCACCCCCACAAGGAAAATCTACGGACCGTGAACTAAAGCCTGTTTCGTCTCTCCAGGAAATCTCATATTTAAGAGAGAAAAATACCTCATATCTAAAAGAGAGAGATGATTTCCAGGAGAAAGCGGTAATTAATTTCATTAAAGTATCTTCCTGGTCACCCTTACATGCTCTCCAATCAGAACCACATTTAGTATCAGAGATATATCGTTAGGTGTATTGACCGGTTATGTTCTTGTCGTCTATTATATGTTAGAACTGATGACAATACCATGTAATGTAATTAGAAAGCTTAATGATTTTTTATTAAGAATCTTAATTCTTGTTTTTATAAAGTGCAAGTAATGATTTTCTAATCAGAAAGCTCAATTAATTATTTTTTATTTAGAAAAGCTTAATTAATGATTTTTTTGCGGGAGCTGGCATCCAAACAGTTTCAGGCACAAATCGATCAGATACATGCAGTTGTAGCAGAGCACCTAAAAGCAAGTCGGGACCGTTTTGAAGCACAATTCGATCAGATACAAGCAAATTTTCAGGAGAACATGAAAGCACAGCAAGACTACTTCATCTCCTACATAGCTCAGCACAAAGTGGCGATACAAGTAGGCTTGAAGCCTTAAAATTTGGCCTCCAAAACATTTGCATAAAAAATATTGACACATTGCATTTGTAGGCCAAGTTCATACAGCTGGGAATGCCAATGGTTCCCTATCCACCTTTCGAACCACCCCGGTTAGTGATGCTCCCTAGGACACATCTGTTTGGACCTCAGGTATATTTGATATGCTTATATTGTCATTGCATCATTTGCTGACTGCCTTTAGAATTAATCTTGTGTCTAATCTGTATATGGTAATTTAGCAAATGTTGGCTTTGTATAGTTGTTTTATTCACTAGGCATATGCCCGTGCGTTGCTACGGGGATGCTAAAATTGAACAAAATAATTATTCTAAAAGTTTTCATATGGGAACAATTTGCATAACGTGATTCCCTGACAATAAACAATTTGCATTGTCTTATGCAGGAATCATTGCCAAAACTTACACCTCATACTCTGTCTAGACCACAGGTTTATCCACTATTGTCCTCGTGTTGTAATGTAATTTCACATGTGTATACACTAATTACACAATATGAATTATTTTTCCCAGGGGCCGACATCATAGTCGCCAAACAGGTTTCACACTCTTGAGGCGGGGCAGAGTGGAGATGCAAACCTCGCTGCCTAGTTCTTCGCCTGGGGGGTAGCGATCTAACTCAAACCATCTTAGTAACTAGGTTTGGGACATGAACTTGCGTTATGTGTGATGACTTGGATCGGACTGTGTTATTTCTTAAAAGCTCTCATCGGGCTTCTGTGCTTTGACAATGTGTGTTAATGTCTCAAGGGTGGAACTGCTGTGCTGTAGCGTTTTACAATGCGTGGTATTTATATCAAGCTCTCGATGGGACCGATGTGCTGATTGACTATGTGCAATCGCAGCAATCTGTGTTCTGAATGATATGCATTTGTTGCATCTAGCACTGGCCTTACCCTAGTTTTTATCCATAATTTTAAAATTTCTAGCGGCAAATTTCTAATTGTTGAGGGAGGCGAGGCAATAGGTAGTAGTAGATACTAAAATAAAAGGAAAATGAGTGAATTGTTGTGACCAAAATAAGGAAAGGGGATGGTGCATAGCAATTATCAGTACAAGAGTAGAGTCCGGTGCCGAATTTGTTGGGTTGATTTGCGAGCAATCTCTGCGGCCCACGGCGGATTAGCAGCTTCACGGTCCACAATGGATGCGGAATGCAGAGAGGGAGGCTGATTCGTTTGGGTCGCTGCTGATTTATTTCTTTTTTTATTTTTTGTTTCCTTGTTTCTAGATTCAGCTTCATTTTTCTTATCTTTTATCTACGTATATATTTATTATTTCAAATACAAAAATATATATCCTCACAGCGCACCAATTTCTCCATGTTTCCTTCTTTATTTATTTTATTTTATTTCTATATATTGTATTCTATTTTTATTTTTCTAGAAGAGTAATAAGCTGTGAAATAACCATAAAGATATTTTTATTTCCATTTGTATTTGTGTTATATCTGTTTAAAATTTTTTTCTCGTTATGTGCTTGTTTATTGGATACAGTTTCCATCTCCAACGGATAAGGAGTTGGTAGAGTGGTAGGAATAAAAATACAAGGGGCACCACTTGTATGATTCACACGGTATGATGATAGTATTTGCAGCGCGGATCTAGATGGGGTGGCCGAGGCTATCCCCTTCTACTGCCCCACAAGTAACAAAGCCTTCCTTTGAGCCCCTTTGAATTTTTAAGGAGGAAGAAAGAAGAAGAAAAGAGAAATAAAGGGAGGAGGAGGTTGGCTCCGCCGCGCAACTAAATCTTTGTGACATTAATTATCAGTGAGCATGGGAGGCTATTTTTTGCTGGGTAGAGCTCAATGATGGATATAATAGAAACCTCATATTGCCTTTGTGACTTTGTCGTGCTCGAATCACACTTCATTATAGAATGTGTTCGGTTCATTCGAATGCGTTTTTGAGAGCTCATAACAAATATTCAGACAACCGAACAATAATTGAAAATATTGTAAGCAACATAGTTTTAGATCATTTTGGCTGTACCACTATAATTTTGATACAGTTCCATATGAGAAAGTTATATGTTAATGTTGAAATACACTGCCTCACTAGCACGAGGGTTGGATTTGGATACAATTATTGTTAACAGTCGCCCTTTTCAGTCGTCAAAAAGAAAGAATCCTCTTTTAGTGGTGTATTTTGCTTATTTATTTAATTCGATTCGATTCAAATCATACTTAAAACAAAACTAGCATAATTGGGCCAAAAGGGCACCCCATCCGAGCGGAGCAGCCGAGCAGGTGACCCATGTTCTCCCTCCGATCCCCATGGGATCTTCCCGCTACTCGACCGGGTGGGCTGCGCGGATTGAGGATGCAATCGCACGACGCGCGGGTTCTAATTTTCGTTGCATTCCTCGATTGATCGGCTTGGTTTGCGCTGCCGAATGTGGTGGTGGGGAATTCGGTCGTGGGGATGGGATTAGATTGGATTAGCTTGATCGCCGCGTTGTATGTGTTATCTCATTCTACGTACAAAGACAGTTCTTTGGAGGTGGTTTCTCTGAGGCGCACTCTCGGGAGGCAGTTCCTCCCTCGGACTCCCCTGAACGGACGGAAACACGTCTGTTCACCACGTGTATATATATATACACACACACGTATATATATATACATATATATATACACGTATATATATACACATATATATATAGAAAAATTCTTTTCTACATGCGCATGTAGCTACACTCACCTGTGTATCTCAACATTTTGAGGGTATTTGATCGAACGAAAGGTATGTACATGGGGTATGTAATAATACTAGGCCATCTGTGGTGGTATGTGCACGAGGTATGTGAGTATACCTGAGGTATATGGACATACCACATTATATGTATTAATATAAATGTATTATCATAATAAATTAAAATCAGAGGCTGATTTGTAATTTTTTCGTGTGGTGACATTTGAGGTATCTTAAAATAAGTATGTGAACATACTCAAACTGATAAATGAGTATTCGGACATACCCTTGTTGATTTTTTGAAGATGAGTGTACCTACATGCGCATGTAGATAAAACTCTTCCATATATATATATACATACAGGAAGAGTTTTATCTATATGCGCGTGTAGCTACACTTACCTTCAATAAATCAACAAAGGTATGTCAGAATACTCATTTATCAGTTTGAGTATGTTTACATACTTATTTTAAGATATTTCAAATGTCACCACACGAAAAAATTACAAATCAGCTCCTGATTTTAATTTATTATGATAATACATTTATATTAATACATATAATGTGGTATGTCCACATACCTCAGGTATACTCGCATACCTCATGCACATACCACCACAGATGGCCTAGTATCATCACATACTCCGTGTACATACCTTTCGTTCGACCAGATACCCTCAAAATATTGAGATACACATGTGAGTGTAGCTACATGCGCATGTAGAAAGGAATTTTCATATATATATATATATAACATTCTATCAATGAATTCCAACAGTTCGACTATTTTATCGTTCTTGTTCTCGCTCTCGAGTTCCTCGATCCTACTTTAAACACGTTCGAGTTCTTCCGGGAGAACCTCGCGAGAGAAACTTTCCCGACGGCAACATCCGAAGATCCAGCACCCGAAGGAAGTCTGCGACGGCGGCGGAAACAAATCGAGGCCGGCCACGTCCGCCGGCCCGGAAAGCAGATCGGAAGATCGGCGAGAGAACCTCCGCAGATCGGTGAGAAAATCTCCCCGGAGAAAACATGTTCCGAGAAACTCTTCCCCACATCGGAAGGTACGAAGAATCGCGTAGTCCGGAGGCTTCTCCGGACGATGAACGCCGGACGGTGCGGCCCCGGCGACTCACCCGCACGGCAGGCCGGATCGACGGCCGCGACGACTTGCCGCGCACTTGCCCGGAGTGGCGGCCCTGGCGGCTCGCCCGAGCAACTGCTTGACTTGGCCCGGCGCGGCAGCCCCGGCGGGCGGCAGGGACGCCCATGCCCGACGCCGGCGGTGCGCCTCCTGCTCGCACAGAGGCCCCAAGGCTGGCGCGGCGGCGGTGCGGCATCCGGCATGAAGACGAGGCGTGACGCCCATCACGACGTCCACAGCGGCGGCCCGGCACGGAAACGGTGCAGCGCCCGCGCTGCGCCCCTGCCTGCTTCAGTGGCGCGGCGGCCGCCGGCGCGCCTGCCCAGCAGCGCAGCTCCCGCGCAGCGCCTGCGCGACGCCCTTGCCCAGCCCCAGCAGTGCCTGCATGGCGCTCCTGCTCGGCTCCGGCGACACGGCGGCCCACAGCAGCGTCCGACGGCGCGCCCACGTGGTGCCCAGGCGAGACCGCAGCCCGCGCGACGTCCCCGGTCGCAAGGCCACCCGACGCCCGCGCGGCTGCCGGCGGCGATGCCCGCACGGCTACGGCGGCAGTTACGGTCTGGGCGGTACCAGGCCTAAATGGGCCAGCCGATGAGCCCATTCGGCCCCCTCCACTCGCTTTGGCCAGGCCGAAAGTGGCCACAGGCCACTTCCCTGGTTGGCTCGGCCCGAAATGTTTCTAACATTTATTTTTATTTTCAGCAGCTTAATTCGCAAATATCCCTTAGGTTATCAAGCAATTATGCACTGCTCGTTATCAGTAACTAGGTGTCTATGTTTTTAACATCTAGACCTTTGGTCACATCTGTATTTGTAAAAATATGTGCATTTTGTATCAAATGCAAGTTGTTCATATTCTAAATATTTGCATATATGCAATTCCATTAACATGACTTATTGTTGATTTATTCAACGCATTTCTTTTCTTGTAACTTTATTTACTTAAGCCCAATAACTTATGTCAATAAGTTCTAAGTGCTTAAAATACAACCAATGCAAAATACATTTATGTGTTCACCTTTTTCATTTTGTTCAAACACAAATATTCTGAATTTTGTATATTGGTTATACACAAAGTAGTGACATAGTACTACCAATGAAGCCACACTGTATCTAACATAGTGATGACCATCTATGTGGAAACCTAATATCAAAGTTTGGAACAAAGGGTCTACACCCTTTTTAGGTGAATATCTTAATTCATTTTTGAGATTGGACATCGGTACTACCAGAGTGCTGCTTTAGGATCTACACTATGTCCAATAATGCATAGTGACCATCCCTATCCAATTTGAATATGAATTATATAAGGTCAACAACACTTCGTTGATTACTTTCAGATTGATAGTCCAGTAATTTGAGGCAAGGACCATGTTTCCTAAAACATAGTGACTGCCTCCAGATTTGATTACACAATAAAGTCTACATTATGTTTTCCAACATGATGACTACCTTCAAACTATATTGTTATTGGCACAACACAATATTGTGGGATGATATTTATACAATATTGTTTCACCCTACTACAAAGTTACCAATTTTTGTTCATACCTTCATTGTTTTTGCAAGCTTATACATAACAATTGAGACTATTTTGGCACTGATTCAATCGCCTATCTAGTATAAGGTGAATACTACATGTGACTCAAGACTCATCTTGATTTCACAATATTTTGCATATACCAATTCAAGATCATCTTGAATTGAGAATTATTTGAACAATAATTTTGCTTAAATAAATAGCAAGAAAATAGTGCATTATTTTGGTGACACCTTCTACTATACACAAAGTCTATGTTTTGGCAATGATTCTTATATCACTCGTTCCCATAAGAATGGAGTCCAAAACATTAGTAGTAACTTTGTCGCTTGTTTCTTAGAATGGTTAATCCAAAATCATATGTCATATTGACACCAAAATGTTACATCATAACATTCTATTGCTTTATTAATCATAACATGGTTAACCCATGAAGAATTTGGCTAATATTTCTAATGTGGACATTGTTCTAACTCAGATTGCATGAGATTAACTCTCCAACATGGACACTAAATATCAGATGCTGGTTTGTCGCCTCATTACCATGCTGGCTCATTTCTCCACCGGTGTGTCGTGTCCATCTCCCTACAACTACCACACATGTGCATATGATTTATTTTATTTTATGCATCTCCACTCAGATAAACTGAATGTGTTGAGGAGTGTGTTCTATCTATTCTTTGTGACTTCTGTATTGAAGTTATCAACAAAGAATATAATATTGCCTATCAGGATTTCACATCTATGGCAATTTACAATATGATGGAACTTAAAAAAAATGCACACATCATTTTCTAGAAAAATAACCAAGTGACAAATCTCACATTTGTCAATATATGTGGTTGTATGATCTACGAACACATAAAAATGCCAAATCAAATATGTGGCTCAACTATACCTCAACTCATTAGAGGCAAAAGAGTTATTGGAACAAATTTGAAGTTCAACTCAACAAATGAGATCTTCAAGTCTCCATATTATACTTGGAATAAATACTATTAGCCCAATTTTTATACTACATAATGTACTATCATTTCATTACACAATATCATACCCTCAGATATGATGTTCAAGTTCTATATGATCCAAAATTCATACTTAATTTTGGATTACTATATATAGAATAATTTGGGATTCAACCAGATGGAAGAAATTTGTTTAGTGGATCATTGAACCACTAACATATGAGAGACTATACACTCTCTAGGGTATTAGTCAATCAGATGCACGCATGTATCCTGATTTTACAAATATTCTACTATATTTTTATTATATCCAGTTACATGGTTTCCATATAAAAACCATATACTAAGAGTAGATGAAAGTCTACATTCAACTTAGTACAATGGATATGAAAACCAAATATTTATACAATTTTCTTCTATATGTAGAATGTATTATACATACACCAATCTCATATTACTTGTTGCGTATAAATAATTTTCTCTCTTGATCCAATTAGGATCAGGCATTATTGTTTTTGTTCATTCTGTCTTAGAATGATGAGAAAATTACTATAAATTCTATTGGTCACAAATAGTTCCCCAAATCCACAGATTTGTTATGCACAATATGTGCAACAAGAAAATTAATTTTAAGGCCCTCTTACCTTAAAATTCAAATGATCCATTCAAGTTCTTGAACAAATTTAAGAACACATATGTGATCATTCAACCATTCTATTGACCACCCTGGTACTATATAGTGCACAATGATGCATATACAACATAGTCCCATCACAAATTTTGCCAAACTCATTGTTCAAATTCATCAATTTTAGAAAAATTAGTCTGGACACAAAATAAAATCCATTTACATGGAATTGTTTGGCATTGAAGGACTAGAACATTAAGTACCTTGTGTCCATACTTATGGTGGTATAGTTGAATCTCTTGAAAAGAGAATCCTATCATTCGCATGACCAATACAAATAGAATTGGAAATTACTAACACCTCATCGGTGACATGCGGCCATACACATTGCATGATTTATACAAATTCATGAAATTGCAAGCATACGGCTCCCTCCGTAGCAGTCACTACAGTGAAATTTTGGCCTTAGACAAAAGATTTTCCATCTGCGTATCAGTACATATACTGATTTCACCACTTGAGCATACATACATGTGTATTTGGGATCCATATGAGGTATCAATATCCGTCAATCACATAATACCTCAGATCTCCCACAGGAGATTCATATACAACTTGTATGCTACACTTTGAGAATGATTCCAGGCATTAAGGGGAGATACATACCACATAAAGAATGCCTAGAATCTAAAAGAATGTCACAAACTGGCGTTCAATCCTTATATTCATGTATTACATGATCTAAACCAAATTGTTCAGAATATCATATGTTTGCACCATTGCAAATAATCTACCAAGTGCATTTACATGTCATATAGGTGTCACAAATTTCGATCTCATCCATTGTTGTGTCAGAAAGAGTGGAGGTACCAAAACAAAACCACTCAACTCCCTTACCAAAATAAGAAGGGGAGAAGTATGATCACATGGGATACAGCTCTTTGTGAGCATACTCAAACAGGGGAGAGAATCATTCATATTAGTAAATGCAAATCAACTCCAAGTTGATAGACACCTTATGGATATTCGTTATCCAAAAGCCTATGGATCTTAATTATTCAAAATCCCAGCATAATATGTGCACATGTCGAGGTTCTGGGACATTAGAACACCCTAACTCTGTCGTAATGGGAAATGACATAGAGTTCAAAGGGTTAAAATTTCCACAAGCTATATTGGTTCCACTGAATTAATCATACAAAGACTACAAAGTGTCGACATCATTCTCTCATCAAAATTGCTATACACCTTCTACTAGATCCAGATCAAAAGTCCTAGGTAAAGTGTCACAACACTCAAATTAGGTCAACCAAAGGTGGCAATTTAGAGAATTGCTTTCATTCAAATAAAGAGGAGTATTTACCATAGTAAATATTCTCCTTACAATGTTTTCTTTATGAAAGTAAGTGGTGAAATAACGAGAGCTTATAGCACAAGGTTTCACGCAAATACCTAGCATATCATATCTATTGATATGTGTGAAAATAATGTTGCATTGGTAAATTAAATGAATTTGGTTAGTTCAGTCATCTTAGTTTTTTATGGACTTTGTATTCTAAATCTAAAGCACAAATCGCAACATACAGACTCAAGTCACACCATGACTTGAAATAGTCAAGTTGATTGTGGTACAATTGACTAAGTGAGTTTCTTCCTCAGAATGATTACTCCAACCATGATGATTGCATATGTGTGTTCATAGTGAAATTCTAGAATTGAATTTCATATCATCTCTAATCACACACAACATAATTTGTGATCATCATAAGACGGAATTTGAGATGAAATATTTGGGTAAACCAAATCATGCTTGAGTCTACACTTAAGCATAAATATCAGTCTTCCAGTATCCAATTGATATTGGACAATAATATCCATCGATACTTATGGTCGTTCAATCCGTAAAGATGGATCAATATCCATTTAGACTCTAGGATGACAATCTTAGTGCCATAAAAATGCTTATGTATCATGCAATTTGCAACAAGCCTGGAATTGCATTTGCAGATACCTTGCTAGCTAAAACGGCGCAACTCCAACAACATCGCAAGGTGAGAGTAAAAAAAAGATATCCATAGATATCTATATGGTACCATAAGATCTTGATTCATCGATAGATAATTTAAGATATGACCACAGTGGGATATCCAGATACTGGCTATTTGATCCCTATGATGCCATATCATATACTGATATCATAGTGGTAAAAGTTCTCATGGGATCAATAAATCAACTCTAATGATTACTTACACCTGTCATTCTGAAGCGTCATATAAATATGCATGACTTCATTGAATGGCCACAAGTGGTTCCATTGAATCACCTAGATATGAATTATCTATGAAGGTAATTCTGCTTGTGTTACACAGATGCAAACAGGTTCCATAGGGGCAATATTATAATATTGCATATATACTCATCAATTATAACAATATGAGGGTATAAAAATCTTGCAAATTTACCCAAAGTCCCTATCAATTTCCACATTTTACATGTGTCCATTAAATTGATATGAGATGACTTTGAGATTTGCAAAGATCAGGGGGAGCTATCTCCTACCTATTAACCTGTCCTAGCATCATATTACACTCTTTTCTTTTATGAGTTTTCCTCACATGGTTTCTTATGGAAAGTTTTTAACGAGGTAATAATAACACAAGTATATGTCACCTTTTCTGTTTTTGCCACTGGGGTTTTTAAAGAAACATCAAAGACATGCCTTGTCCTTAAGCTTGTTATGAGTTTTTTCTCTTTCAGGTTTTCTCATACAAGCTCACAAGTGACAATCACAAAAATATACTATATCAATTTATCCTAATTTTCCCATTGGGTTTTAATAGAGTTTTTAACAGTATATCAACATATTCTCCTCATATTTTTCCTACATGGTTTTTAGGGAAATTCATTTCTACATACGCATGTAGCTACACTCACCTGTGTATCTTAAGATTTTGAGGGTATCTGGTCGAACGAAAAGTATGCACACGAAGTATGTGATCATACTAGACCACCTATGGTGGTATATACGTGAGGTATGCGAGTATACTTGAGATATGTGGACATACCTCATTATATGTACTAATATAAATGTATTATCATAATAAATTAAAATCAGGGGCTGTTTTGTAATTTTTTTACGTGGTGATATTTGAGGTATCTTATAATAAGTATGTGAACATACTCAAAATGATAAATGAGTATGCGAACATACCCTTATTGGTTTTTTAAAGATAAGTGTAGATACATGCGCATGTAAATAAAACTCTTCATATATATATATATATATAATGTCGTATCTCTAATTTTTCCCCACAAGGGTTTTTGGAAGAGATACCAAAGACAGTGGTTTATTAATCACAATAAGATATTCCTCGGATTTTTCCCAAAGGATTTTTCGAGAAATTAACAATGTATTGATCTCAAGATTGGATTCGATCAATAGGGAGTGTTACGAAACAAATATCTCGGGGTGATCTCATCCCACGTACGAAGACTTCTTTGGAGGCGGTTTCTCGGAGGCGCACCCTTGGGAGGTGGTTCCTCGCTCGGACTCTCCGACGGAACGGACGGGAACATGTCTGGATCAATGAGTACAACAGTTCAACTATTTTATTATTCTTGTTCTCGCTCTTGAGTTCCTCAATCCTACTCTAAACAGTATGCTGATTTGATTGTAAGAATATTACTGTACTTCTCCAAGTCTCCGGTGCACTGCGAGGGTTTCTGGATTTCGGTGTGGGTTTTTTTAAAGGAATCTCCGCCGTGTATATTCGACTTATTATCCATACTGTTGACCTCGCGGCAGTTGGCAGCTAAGATGATTCATCTGGTCTCCATTATCTGCTGGGTGGGCTTCATTAATTTATCTCTAGTTAGCATTCGGATCAACAGTGTTGATGGGAAACACATTAATGCTTAGTAGTTGGTTAGAATCGATATGTACTCTATATAGCATGCTAACCATCTCTACAGTTCGCTGTGTCTGTCCTGGGTGGATTTCTGTTTTCGGATCGGATCTGCGAGAAATTTTGGTGGCTGATTAAGAAGGATGCTCTTTTTGATCCCCGAGTTCTGAATGTCCCTAATATATGTATCATACTTGAATAATTACGTCTAATATATTAGTTTAATAATGGAAAAAGTCTATATAACTCCCAACCTATCAAAGATTGGACACGTAATTCCTCGAGGTGCGAAACCAGATATTTAACACCCTAAAATTTGATAACCAGACAAATAACACTTCTTCAGACTCGGTTAGACAAGTGTATTGAAAAGAATCGGAGAAGATTCAATCTCTTGCTAGTTAAATTTAAATTAAAAAAAATTCAATCTACCGCATTCCCCTCCGGTACTCTCGCATCAAACGAGCTCTCAGTGCCACGCAGGACACAGATGCCGCGTCAATTTCTGTTTATTATTTTTTCTTACTCACTGGCCGGGGCTGCCGTCGCCTACCGGGCGCTAGCCGAGGCTGCTGTCACCCGCTCGCCCGCGCACTAGCCGGGCTGTCGTCGCTCGCGCGTTCGTCGGGGCTGCCGTCGGCCGCCCGCCCGCGCTGGCTGGGGCTGCCTGGGCTGACGGCGGCAGCAGCTCGCCAGCTCCAGTGGACGGGCGGGGGGTGAGCGATTCGTGTGGCTCCGGCTAGCGCAATGGCTGATGGGTGCGACCAAAGGATGAGAGAGTAAGAAAAAAATAAAAAAAATAATTGACGTGATGTCTCTGTCCCGCGTGGCGTTCCACCTATTCAATACCACTGGGGGCCGTTTGGTTAGGGTCTCACAGTCCCATTCCATCTGAATTCATACGTCTATTTTTCTGTCCGATAATTCAAACAGGGTAGAGAACTTATTTCACTTCATATTTTTCTATTTCATCCTACATTTTTCTATCCTTATCCTAATCCAAACACCACCTAAGGGTTATTTGTCCAGATTTAAAAAATTTAGTGTGTTAAATATTCAGTTTTGCAGTTCAGAGGTTATGTGTCCAACCATTGATAGGTTGGGGGTTATACAGACTTTTTCCTTTAATAATGCTTTGCAAACTAGGGAAGTTTCTAATTTTTGGCGAACGCGAAACAAATCGTGTCTTTTTTTATTAAGATGATACCAAATTATATCTACGGAAGTAAGCTGCGGCTTATGAACCATGGCAAAGTAAAGTACAAAGAGAAAAACCTCTCAACACACTAACGTATGTCCACCACAACCAATAAACTCACTGCAAGCCGACATAAAAAAACGCTAAGAACTACTCAATAATTCAAGCTCAACTACGGCGAGAACGACACTCGGAGCGCCGCCACCACCAGGCCAATGGCCGAAGCTTTCACAAGACAAGAAATTAGGGCGGCAATGATAACGCCCTCAACAGGGTCTCTACGTCTGAGACGAAGCCGCTATCAACAGAGCTTTCGCTTGCCAACCCAAAAACTCCACCCCCGTGGCCGAGCAGAACATTGAGCAACCTGGGTGAACTGAAAAAGCACATCGAACATCCGGAATGAAGCGGGGGTTCCGCCTCCGCAACACGGCCACAATGACAGCAACAATGACACAATGGAGACCAAAGCTTCAACCCGAGCAAGGCTTCAACAAAGCGAATCAACCGCATCGAGGAGCAAAGCTACAACTCGAGCAAAGGGGAGCCAATCTTCACTAGGGATGGGAAGAGGCATCGACCCTGCACAGAACAAGACAGCCACTGAGTGGCGGTAGTACCAACACCCGGCACTAAGGCCGGCGAGAGGAAGGAGACGCCCGACAAGGGAGGTTGGAGCAGGTCAGCCGTAGGAGGCGAAGGGAGGTCAGCTGCACCGGGCGGTGCACCTGGCCCCAGCAGCGGTGTGCACAGCCGCCCACTAGGCGGCGCGGCGCACGCGGCCACCCACCTGGCAGCGTGGCGCGGCTGGCCCCGGAGGCGGTGAGCACGACCGCTCACTCGGCGGGCGCTCGCCCCGGCCAAGCGCCGCGGCAACCACAGTGGCAGCAGGCGTCGAGGCGGCAGGCGCGTCCCGCCCGGTAGCGACACGGCGAGGAAGTAGGCGCAGCGCCCGGCAGCGCCAGATCCAGCCTGCGGCCGGCTGATCTGACCGGTGGGATGCGGATCCGGCCGGTGGCCGGCAGATCAAGCCGGCAGGAGGTGACCCCAGCCAAAGGGAGGCGGAGAATCGACGGCGAAAGGTGAAGAGAGGGAGGGAAAGGGGGAGAGAGCAAGGAGGGAGGAGGAGGTGGGACGCGATGAGGCGGTTATGCGCCATCGCCACCAGCGGCGACGGCGGCCGAGCAGGCACTTCGGCGGGGGCTAGGGTTTGGGCAGCGCCCCCTATCGCCTCAAGGGAGACGACGCGCGGAGAGGGGGGGGGGACGCACCGAAGTTTCTAATTGATTGTCCACACTTTTTTGTAAAAGAATGGAAGATTGGTCCTGGTCCCTTTTTTCCCAATAAAAAGAGAGAAGGATCTGTTGCGCAGATTTGCTTAATTATTCTTTTTTGTTTCATTTCCGTTGCTTGATTGGCCAGTAAACTCCGGGCATGGAGACGGCCGGAGGTATCTCCACCCTCCACCACACAGTGAGTTCTTTAAATGAGGGACCCGTCAGCTTATGTTCCTTATTGTTGAGTCATGTCGAAGTATCAGTGTTTGTAATTATCAGAAATTTGAAATGCCGTTCTCCTAAAAACAGTATTGATTACGTGATGATTTGTTACATTTGAACATTTTTTAATGGTAATAGCAGGAGGGCGCCCTATCATTAAACTTAACAAGAGAAAACGATTTTACAGAGAGCATTTTGGGCATTGCTTAGCTACTCATGCCAACTTGGTCCTATTTTGACACTGCGCAAGATATTTTGCATGCTCTTGTTTAATTACCTGTACAACTATATTTTTCGGTGAAATCATATTAACATTTCCTCGCATACCTAAGGCAGCATATCCTTTGAGTAATATTTTTGAGATTGTACCACAATTGTAGTCATTAATCGTCGCATTGGAAAAAGACTGGCAAAGGCATTTGCGACTGAGCTTCAAAGTGGTAATGTCCTCGCTGCTCATTAAAATTGCTCTAACCCTTTTAACGCTAATCATGAACGCCTAATTAGTGCTCAAAGTGGTAATGTCCTTCAATAATATTTTCCTAAAATAAAATTTCCATTTGCACTAAACCTTCTGCTACTATCCTTAGTTCCTCAGCTCGTTAATTCCCTTTCTGTGACTTCATGTAAAGAAAGTTGCATTTTTCGCCTCTAATATTGACATGCTTAAATCACATTATTTATTTTTTGCAAAAAAACTATTACTTTGACTTATTTCTTGATCATTTGGTCTATAGTTATCTTCATATCTGCAATATGATTATTGGTAATAATCGTGGTAACCTTTTAAAAAATTTGATGAGGAGCCTAAATATAGTCAGTTGCTGTAGATATACTTATTCTGATCTATCAAAATATCGCATACAGCCAGATCACCTGCTCACTTTTTTTTATTAAAGGGATTTATTCATTATTTATCATCAAGCTATGTACAAAGGATATCTCTTGATATGAATATATTTCAGAAATTGATTTTCCTGGAGGACTCCTCTCTGCTTCATAACAAGTCGAGATGATCTAGCATTCCCAGAAGTAAGTAATTAGCATCACCAGATTTGGAGGCGGGTACTGAGCTAGGATTGTTAAGCAAAATACGCGGGCGCTCTCCAAGATTCCGCATATCACTGTACGCAGATGATGCAGCAGGTTTATTGCGCCAAGTAAGGAGGAGGTGGATGTACTCATAAAGCTGCTGAGCTTGTTCGGCAAGGTGTCAGGGCTGATGACAAATTTTCACAAATTGTTAGTTATCCCTATCCGCTGTAGAGGCCTGGACCTCAACAACATTCTTGGCAACCTACCGGCAAAGAGAGTATCTTTTCCGGTCAGATACCTAGGCTTACCTTTGACTGCTGCTAGACTCAGGAGGGCGGATTTTCATTTCTTAATAGACAAAGTGGTGACCAAGCTGAATGGATAATGTGAGGAATCTTACCGCCGCTGGTCGTCTAATGATCATCTCACAAGAAATCTACCTCCTAGCTGCCCTTAAAGCGCCAGTTGATGTTCTTGAGTTCATTGACTCTAAGAGGAAGCAATTCCTTTGGTCTGGTTCGGGAAGACTGACGGGCAGCAAATGCAAAGTCAACTGGACCGTGCGTCGTGCCCAAAGGCTTGTGGTGGCTTGGGGATTCTTCATTTAAAGAAGTTTGCCTAGGCTCTTTGCTTAAGATGGCTTTGGCAGTAGTGGGTTTCTGAGGATAAGACTTTGCTAAAGAATGATGTCCCTTGCACTTCTTCTCATCGCCACTTGTTTGCAGCAGCAACAACAACAATAAAAATAGGAGATGGAAGGCGGATCTCCAGCTGGAACAATGCTTGGTTGCATGGTATTCAACATTTCAACCAAGAGACCTTGCTCCTCCACTTTTCCTCATGTCCAGAAGGAAAGACCATTCGCTACATGAGGATTTGCAAAATAATAATTAGATTAGGGATGTTAATTTGCACCAAGGGGGAGTTCTATGTCACACATCTTGTGGAGTTCTGTAGGCTCTGGACTGAGGTAGTTAAGGTACAGCTCCATCCGAATGCCTAGGATAATATCGAGTGGAAACTCACAGAGAGCCAACATTATTCAGCTCGATCTGCATATCAGGCCCAGTTCGTTGGCTCCACATGCACTGACTTTGTTTGGATCATCTGGAAGGCCTGGGCACTGCCAAAAATGTAATTTTTCTGCTGGTTGACGATTTAGGATAGAATTTGGACAACGGACCGTCTGGCTTCTAGAGGGTGAACTCATAACACTAGTTGACTATCGCTTCGCAAAACACGTTTGGGACGAGCTTGCTTGTTGGACGTCGATTGAGGGTCTTAGGCCCCATTCTTGGGAGCAGCATGACTCTGTCCTCTAGTGGTGGACGGCCTTAGCGAGGGTGCCGACAAGCAATAGGAAAGGTTTGAGGAGTCTTATTATGCTAGTCGCTTGGGGTTTATGGCATGAGAGGAATGTGAGAATTTTCAATCGCAGGGAGTCCTCTTTTCAACAAATCCTTGCCGTGGTCAAGGATGAGGCAATGGCCTGGGTGGCCGCTAGCTAGGGCCAAGCATCTTGCTAACATTATTTGCAGATTGTAGTCAAGTCGGGTTTGGCGCCTTGTTGCGGTGGTTGCCGCTGTATTGTATTGTTTCTGTACAGCTTTGTCCACGTGGCACTCTATCTTTTTAATATAATAGGCAGCTCTCTTCCTATTTCTATTTGCATGCACTTCAGCAAAAACAGTTGGATCTGAGGTGGGTCACCTTTCCAGTCATCCTGTTACTGGTCCACCTCAGATGCAGTCTCAACTGTCCCACCGACCTTGACCTACCTAATTCACCTGAATATAACAGGTAATGCCTATAGTTCTACTAAATTTCATTACCCATCTACAGTTCCATTGTTTTTTAGTAACTATTTCTTTCACCTGGCTGATCATGTTTTTGGGCAGAAGTCCGTTCAACGGGACTGCCCCCCAGACATATGCAGCAACCATATCAACCGCCAGCTGTAGGTGTCTATAAAATAGTGCCTTTGATATTATATTGTTCTGTAGTTTCCCCATCTGTTAATATTATTGGTAAAGTAAAACTAACAGCACACAGAAATTTCATAGTATTTTTCACATCCTCTTTTGAGCAATCAAGGATGCTTTGGGCATCAATCTGGAATTCTCCGTCTCTCTTGGAACCTTTTCAGCTACGTGATTATTTTGGGTCATGACATGTACTCTAGGATATGCCGCGATGTTCCAATGTTGGAGTTCTTAGTCACTGAATTCAAAATGCAGGTTAATAGCTATCAAATCCATCATAGAAAAATTTAGCATATTTATTATCCTTGATTTACTTTTATTCCAACATTTGGAGCTGTTCACTATCGCCAATAAAATAAGATAGGAAGACAAAGATGCTTTACGGGACTATAATGGCGTTTCATGTCAGTTTCTGGAAAGAGAAACCGATTTTTTTCATGGGAATATATGGAAACTTATATTTTTCCTGCACCATCCCTTCTGAAATTGTGCTTCGGAGGTATGCCCTTGAATTTTGAGTTCGTTTTCTGGATAGCTGTGTCGGGCAATTCTATTACTTCGCCCTCTCCACCGTGTAGGGCAATTCTAGGGTATGGTTCTGCCCCGGCCAGCGCTAGGAGGGATCCAAACCAAGTATCCGCCTCCTCTTAAAGGTACTGACCAAGCTCGCACCATCACTTCCCATCCTCCGTCTGCCATTGCTTCCCTTCTATTGCAGCCACACCAAATCCATGGTTGATGTAGTCGCTGCTGTGCTTCTCTTCTTCACAACATCGGGTCCACACCGACCACATCGATTCCAAGGCATCCCTATATTTCCTTTTCTTTTTGAGAGAATTACTTATTTGGCCTAAAAAATTTGACGTTTCCTTCTTTGACTAGGCCAAAAAAATCCATTCCCTACTCGACCCAAAAATTTTATTTCGTTCTTTTCTTGGCACTTCCGTCCATTTAGAGCCGCAACGGTGTCAAATGGAGCCACGAGAAAATCCCCAAAAATACTTTTTGGCCCCAATACATAACCAACTTGCTTTCAGATTTTTAATGGAATTTATTACGCATTTTAAATAAACGTTTCTCTATTATCTAACTTTACGTCAACATCATTATCATTTCCCAAACATCTATTAAGCTTTATATGCTGAGGTTCAAACTTTTACAGTAAGCTACATATACAACAAAGGGAACATACAAATTTTTATGTAATATTTGGAGCATCTTTCCTATAGCAAATATTTTCCAATTCAATTTTTTATATCTAAAAACAAAGACAATTGTAGATTTGTCATTTAACTGTAAATTCTAGGGTTACAAAAATCACCACAGAGCCAAATTATTATATGAAAGCTATTGTCCAAGAATTCATGATTTTTGGAGTTCATTTTGCCCCTTTTTGGCATTTTTTTTGTTTTAGATAACATGCAATAAATCGAGAGCATAAAAATCTTTGCATAGATCTCTATCTTTACCATTATATGTAGATCTACTAACAAAGAATACAACTTAACAAAGTTTGAATTTTTAGTATTTTTATTCGAATTAATGGATTTTCAAATATTTTCAATTGGACGGAAGTGCCACGAAAGAAACGAAACAAAAATTCTGGATTGAGTAGGGAACGGAAATTTTTTCTAGGCTAAAGAAGGAAGAGCTAAAATTTTTTAGGCCAAATATATAATTCTCTCTTGTTATATTCAGCAGCCAAGGCTACGTAGCAAATCGATCAGTATAGCTTTAACTGTTATGTTGTGTATATTTGATCCGACGATGAAATCCAAATAAATAACTAGACACACCATGCCCTAACCTAATCCAGCACAAGGAAGAATAGAAAATGATTGCGCAAGAACTGGTGGGTGCATACCGAAGATGCCTAAGATGATGTAGGTGGAGGGCACTGTAATTAGAGGTGTAAATGGTATGGATATTATCCGTCTGTATCCGGGTTCCGATCCATTTAGAAGGGCTAAAATCCGATCCGTATTCGAATCCGAACATTTAGTATTCGATCCATATCCGAATAATGAAAGTTGGATAAATATGATGTCGATAACCATTCAAATCTTATCCGACACATTTGATCAATATCCGTATCCGATCCGAATCCGAAGAAAAAATATGAAAATAAATACGATATCAGCGATATCCGTCCGTATTCGATCCGATTACACCCCTAACTGTAACGTACGTGCTGCGAAGGACCAACTACTTGCGAAGATAGACGACGGCACTTAGTAACTCGCGCCTCTTTCAGAACGCAGTTGGAGAGAAAAGTATGTAGGGTTCCTGCATATACTTTCGTTTGCTCTTTTGATGCAGTAATTTTGGATAGGCAAACCAAAATATTTAAACTGTGTTTCAATAAAATCCGCCAACAATAAGACTTCCCAATTGGTTGATTGATGGATGCTAATTCTACGAGGTCCTAAGTTTGATCCTTTTCAATATCAAGATTTTTGTATATTTTTTGGTAAGGGCAAATAACCATATACAACATTTACCTACTGTGGCAATATATACACAACTTGCAACAATGCTATTTCTGTTGCAATAGAAGTGAATGTATTGCATCAACATAGTTTCATTGCAAATTCAATTAACCTTGCCACGGAAGATGCAGTGAATCGCAACGATAAATTGATGTGGCAATATATCTAATTTATCGCTACACCTTAAATTTTAGTTGCAATATGACCCTTTTTTTGCAACACCTCAAAACAATATAGCCACAGACATTAATTGGTGGCAATAAATTGAGTGAATTGCCACACATTTAAAAAAACGTGGCAATAGCACTCCTCTTATGAAACAAAAATAATGGTGCTGCAATAATTTATGTGGCAATAGACCAAATTTTTGTACACCTTTGGCGACTACGACCTCGCCAAAAGCGGCCCCGACGACCTCTTCACCTTCATCGACACCTTTGCGTCCCCCACCTCGCTGAGAAGAGCAATCAATGAAGCCCTTGCTGCTCATCGTCATCAACGACCCCCTCCTTTGATGTTGAAAGAGACAAAGATCACTTAGACTGTATACTTCATATTTGTATAGGCCGAATGGGTGTTCGTGCTCTTTTCTCCATTTTTTTCCATGGGGTTTTTGGATGGAGTTTTTAGCGAGACGTATGCACGGGAGTAGGAGTGAGGGCATTCTTCACCGCCGATCTGATAGTAGAATCTAAGCCTTTTTCATGTATTAGCTGTTTCACCTTGTTGTACCAGCCAAGCAAAAAAACTGAAGGGCTCCTGTTGGGGGAATAGGCCTAGCGAGGGCTAATCTGTAAGAACTAGGGACCTATATGTAACAACTAGAAAGGCTAATGGAACGAATAAAAACAACCACCTCCCCCACTATATAAGCAGCTATAAGGCTAGGAAAAGGGGGATAGACTTCTCACTGCTACTCTCCCTATATGACCGAAGATCCCTGCAACAACAACTAGCTAATAGCAAATCCAATCTTATGTGGATGATAATTATCACAGAAAACAAGCCAGGCAATTGGATCGAATAGAGCCCCTCAAAGGCATACACTATTTATTTCATTGTTGCATTCAATTGCAAAGCCAGCAATATTATAGATCAAGTACTAAGGGCCTAACAGGCAGCGGACATTATCTGGTAGGCATAAAAAAATGTCAATTTCAAAACTTTAAAAATAACAAACATTCAATGTCTTAATACAGTTATAGGATTATAGCACAACTGAATATTGTAATTTGATGTTGTACTGAATTAAAAAAAACCAGATCAAATAGAATCTACCACCGTTGTTATTGGGAACGGATCAAACCGAATCTAAGAAAATACCATCTGCTTTCATTGTATGTTTAACAACTTGCAAGTGGGAGAGGGAGGATGAGGGAGGGAAGGAAGTGGAGCTTACAAAATTTGTTTCATTTGGGAAATAAAAGCTCATGTAATCCTTGACAGAATCCTTGACAGAATCTTCTACTTCTAGGTTTCTAGAACTACCTGATAGTCACACAAATAAATAAATAAGATTAGTGTCTAATGAATTAAGCACAACATAAATTGGTCACAGATCATACTTACCTCTTATTGTTAAACCCATATAATGTGAAGTTGATACGGTTCTGAAGATTTGAAGGGTTGATAAATTGGCCTGTTGCACCAACAAATGGAAAGAATAGCCACAAGTTGTATCCTTCTAAGCTCAAGGAACAAGCTAGCATGTTCCATAATCACATTGTTCCCTGATTGTGGTTGTTGCATTGTTCGCTGGTTGTGGTTGTCGCATGTATCTAATTAGTTACTCCTCTAAGCCCCACCATTTGTCAACACGAATTAAGTTCACCACGGTTTGTTCATCGTAGTGAAGCACACTAGTATAGTCTAAGCAACATCATAATATAGACAAGGCTCTTAAAGGGGAGGATTTGTACTTAGGGGGCGGTGAGCATGGCACCAGGGAGATTATGCTCGTAGGTTCCTCCTCCCTGGGTAGCGAACACCGAAGAAGCCAGGTCTAGGTTGTGCTGGAGCTAAAGGAAGGATTCCACAGCGACCACCGGGTACAACCCCATGCCGGCTATCGGCTCATGGATGACTGAAGGCACGAGGACGTGAGTGGAAAACCAAAGCCATCGGTGCTCGCAGCCGAGTGAGTAACCACAGCAACCGGCACTGGGCGTGATGAAGTAAAGACCAGTGCTAGATTTGGAGTAGTACATCGCCAGTGGACACCACTGGGTGCATCCTCACTGTGGATACCAGTGCAGGTTGCATGGTGAGTGTGGGTCGAACGCCTTCGTAGCCGGCACAGCTGGTGTCACCGCTTGTTAGGACATGGGGCATCCCCTTCCTCCCTAGGCCACCATCATTGGAGAATAAGCACACTGGAACACATGGAATGCACACACGCACGTGAGAACTTGGTATTTTGGTGTGGCAAAATAACCACGTCTTCAGTACTGCATTGAACTATAAATAGATGAAACAACAAGAGGGCCATGCGGCCACTATTACGCCTGATCCGCTCGCCATGCCTTTCCTCAATTCACGCCATCCCATGTGCCAGCCGATCGGGCGTCCATGAAACATTCCCACACGAACTGAGCTGAAGCGCCCCCACTTCCACACGGGGGCTAAAAAATGCTTTATTATCATTCTCATGAGTCCGGTAATCATATTCTTACATCAGATAATTATAGATCCGCCCTAATGGGTCAGATTTAAAGGGGCACAACCCAAACACATGCAACAGACCTTTATAACGAAGGCCCAACTTCCATAGGTCACGGTTGGAAAGAAGGTCATAACCCTTCTATGCAAATCAACAACAAAGCAAAGGTGAGTACAACATACTCATGCAAGCCCGCCTTCCTCCATATGGAGTTGGGGTTAAAGCTATATCTGGAGCTGAAGAAATTTTGCAAGAAAATATTTTGTATGCAGGGCTCGTTAGTTCTCACTTTTATTTTGAGAAAAACACTTTTTCCGTAAGAGGTTGCCACTGGACTTGTTGGTCCACTGTGGCTCATGGCATCCCAGCCAACACATTTTTCCACACCACTACTGGACCTTGCCCAGACCAATCTTAGTGTAGCGCACTTAGGTGGGATCGCTCACTCAATTTATGCAAAACATGTAGTTTTTTATTATTTAAACAATGCAATGGGTCATGGTGATAAAACTAGGTAATTTATGTATCAAGTGGGGATTTCAGTGGGCTTGCCATTTGTGGCGGAACCGCCGATTTAATCCGAACTAAACACACCTGCCACCTCTGGCTTGCAGTGTGGTTAGGCCGAACTAAACCCGGTCGTCCGTCGAGATACCCAAAAAGGGCACTCGATGCAACCATCACCCAGGGATACCGACATCACACACGTTAAGCCCTCGAAAGAGCCACAACAATTACAACAACCCATCATTTCATACAAACATAGATTGATTTGTTTGAGAATATTTACTCAAAATGGGGTACAATCATACTGAAATAGAATTCCAAAAGAACCTCGCAGCGGAAACCGTAACGTAATACTGATATACTCTTGCAGCGGAAAATAAAACATCGAGCCATGACATTGAGCCCACCATTGTCATTCTCGAGCATGAAGCTCCTGAAATAAAAACATCAACAACGTAGGGGTGAGTACGTGAGGTACTCGTAGGACTTACCCGTGGGCGGTTTCAACCCGACACATTTGAGAGTATGCAAAGCTTTTTGTGGACTGGACTCTAACCCGTGCAAGCTTACTAGAAGTGAGTCCTTACTTTCAAGTATCATTTATTTCTAAAGTATAAGCCTCATTAGGTTCATTATAGTTATTATCATCATCCATAGCTCATATATATCATCATAAAGAAGCTTGCGGAATTGTAACATACAAGTACAAACATGTAATATAAAAACATGCTTAAATGATCAAGATATTAAAGTTATTACTACGTTGCCCGTGTGCGATACTGGCATTCTCACACCTGGTGAGCATCAGCGATTCGAATCGATTTTTAATTCCCGGGAATAACTATCATGCCAGGGGTATATGCTTACTAGCCATCGCGTTCCCACATATAGCCCCCATCTCCACTCGTCCCATCCCAAGTTCGATTCAATCCCGCCATTCCCCTGGGTTTTGCCCTCTCAGGAGCGATACCACGGCCGTACCGGGTCAGCCCTCCCTTAGGAGCGATACCACGGCCGCTCCGGGTCAGCCCTCCCTCGAGTACAAGCTCCCCCAGGCCTAACTCCCTCCAACAAGAATGGTAGGAACCTGTCTCTGTTCTTTGGATGGCACGAGTAAGACTTTCACCGGTCCATTATCCCGGTTAGGCACTCTAGCAATATTATGCCGACCAGCAGGCGAACAGCGAATCGGGCCTTAAACGACTCGGGCGGAGTCCACCAAACCATCCTCATCATTTTTCATCGTAATATGCCCATATCTCCGCCCGGTCTCATCTTTTCATCACATCATATCATATTTCTCTCGTATTAAACTTTTGTAAAGTATTTTGAGTCCTATCATCTCGCGAGTGAATATCTTCACTCGACTTCTACCGTCTAAGCATGGCTAAGCATAGACTTCGGCCTATTCATTCTAAATAGGATATCAGGTATTTATGCAGGTGGGGCTCCAAACAACACCTGAACGTAAATGCACAATCAAATAAAGGATGGTGAGATTCCCTAGGTAGGTGTATATGCCTAAGGGGCCTACCTTTGTTGTTGATAACTTGAACAAACTAAATTAGAGTTAGTTTGCCGGGTTGTGAGGCTCTGCCCCAGGCAACCCCTTGATCAATTGGACAGCTCCTCCTTCCAAATACCACTTCAGGGGCCTCTAGGTGGTATTTGGGCCTTAGTTGGTCTTCTGGACACCGTTGCTCGAAGTAACTTCACGCTCTTGCTTCCCGATCACGTATCTGTAATAGGCGTCACTATATGAATGATATGCATGATGCAGTGCATGAGATACATGAAGATCAAGCACTCATTTGAGCAAACATTTCAAGGACAGGGACAGGAACAATATCGAAAGATGTTTGATTTCACTACTTAAGCAAGAATTACTTTTAGTGCTAGTGGCATTAGTACTATTATAGACCTAGAGCAAGAATTCACTCATGCAGGTTATATATATAAGCTTATCAAGTCGCGAATCATAGGGGAGACATGTTAAATAGCACTTTCCTATTTTTGTCTAAATGACCCTAACATTTGCCATTTTCAAAGTACATAGCAATCAGCAAGCAAACCCATAAAACTTTATTGTTGGGCTACATTGAGTCATATGGGTACAATATAATTTTTGTGGATTTTTCAGGATGAGTTTTATGTAGTATATATATTCATATTCTAATAATACACTAAATACATATATAGGGGTAAAACAGGAATTAAGCATTGCGTGCTAGGGTTTCCAAAAATCACCATAGATCTTAATCATCATATAAAAGCTACTGTCCAAGTTTAGTAATTTTTGAAGGTGTTTAACTTTAGTTTTGCTAATTATTCAAGAAATCATAACATGCAAGCAATCAGGGGCAAAAAGGTCTTTTCCTACTCAACCATCATATCCATTCTATAGATCTATTTAATAGGAATACAATGCAACAAAGTTTATATTTTTCTGATTTTTATTTGATTTATTACGAATTTCCAAAGTTTTCAGCCTAATAAAACACATTAAATCGAAAATCATAACAGTCAGGGACCTAAACGTGATTATCTATAACATCAGGGGCTGAGTCATTAGATCCGCAAGACTCAGTGAATAGTGCATGAGATGGAAACGTGAAAGCAGCAAAGTCCAGGGGCTAAATCGAAAAAAAGGCTTCTTCTACCTCCGGTCGACAGAGAGGGCGCGCGGCCGCCGGGGTTCTCGCGCGCGGCGCGTCGCGTGGGGGCACGCGCTTGGAGCCGTGTGGGTCCGGGAAGGTGTCCTCGGTCGCGGGCTTCCATTTCCCCCTGATCTCGTCGTGCGGGGTGGCCCGAATCGACGGGGAACACGCGTGAACCGGAGGTGAACCGTGCACGCAGTCCCCATCGGTGGCGCGCTCGATCTGGTGGTGCGGGTGAAGGGGAAGGCCATGGCCGGGCCCTAGAGCAGCGCCGGAGCATGGGGAGCATGGAGGAAGTGGAAGGGAGACGCGGGGATGGTCCGAAGGGGCTGTCCACGGTGTGTTCGAGCTCACCATGGTGGCCATGGCGGGCGGCACGGTAGGGAGGGTCCAGGGCTATGGAAGCGGCCACTGAGGTGGGGGAACCGGTGGAGGAGATGGAGGCGAGCGTGGGACGCGTGACGGGCGGGGCGGAGGGGCTACGGAGAGGCGAGGTGGCGTGAGCTCGCCGCGAGCTCCCATGGCGTCGGCGCTCTGGACAAGTGACCGGCAGGGGAAAAAGCGAGGGCAGCGAGAGGGAGGGGCGAGTGAGAGAGGAGCGGGCTCGGCTCCACCCGGAGGAGAAGCAGGGGCACGGCAGGGCGGGGGAGGGCGGCGCGTGGCCTCGGCGTGGCGGTCGGGCGGCGCGTGCCCGCGGAGGTGCAGGCCGCGCAGCGGCGCGTGGCCGGCAGCGCCGGGCGCCGGCGCCGCGTGGCGGGTGGGTCGGCCGAGTGGGACCCACTCGTCAGTGTCACAAAGGAAAATAAATCCGGGAAAAAGAAAAATGCTGTTTGACTGCTGAGACATGTTTTAGAAATTGTTGTTTTTGAACATCCTAGGGGCCGAATTTGATAAAACCCAAAATACAAAAGTTGTTCTACTCTTCCAGATCTATAACTTTGTCAAAAGGAGAAACATCAGATTCTAAGTTGAAATATGATTAAATTTGAATTCAACCTGCTGTCTCCAGTTTGACCAAGGTTTAGTACAAACTTAGAAATTCCTAAAGTCTATTTTATGCTCATTTTCAGAGAGAGAGTATTATACCAATGTTGTGTAGTTTTTAATTATCTACAACTTTCTTATATGATGTTTTGCATGATAGGGACTTTTCTTTGCTCAAAATTTGAATTTTCCATTCAGGTCTATTTGGACAGAATTCACTAGAAGATAGAAAAGGAGCTAAAACATCTTGCAAACCTTTATGCATGTCACCACACCCAATAACAAAGTTGATCTACCTAAAATTGTCTACAAGTTTGTTATAGAGAGTTTGGTCCAAAACACATCATATTTTAAACTATAGTCTCAAATGCACTCAGGGGTTTTTCATATTTTACTGAAAATTTTTGACTTCGTGATTTACTAACCTAGTTGTTGCTCTTCTCTAAACATTATTAAGCCAAATCTTTGACTACCGCTAATCTAATCACGTGTTAAGATTTTCGAGATGCCGGGGGCATCACACCATTCACTTTGTTGGGGTCGCTATTTCGGTGGCTGTTGTCTAGGTTGGTCACTGGCGCCTATCATCGCGTACTACCTTGCCAGGGGCAGACCGATTGGACCCTCCGGCATACCCTCTGTGCATCATAGGAAAACATACCATCATGGTATAACATAAGCTCAACAAGGTTGGAATTATATTTATTAGAGAGTTTGTTTTCAGAAGACTTTTGGTGGAAGAATTGCCGAAATCAGAGTTCAGATGGAGAAGATAAGGATTTTCTGGTGGTTCTTACTGGCGGTGTTGGTTTCGGCTGATTGAGTAGAGTCTCAAGCCTCCATGCATGCTAACGAGTGCAGTAGCGGTTGTTGCTGTGGTGCCATGGTAATGGGTATTAATGGCCTAGGAAAAACGGAAACGCGGGGTGGGGGTCGCACGAAAATTTTTGAGAGGGTTTCTGGGGAATAATAGCGATGAAATGGGTGCGACATGGCGTAAGTGGATAGGGTTTGTTTTATATGAATTTAGAAACAAGAATCAACGGGATCAGAGTTGAAACGAGGGAAATGTGAAGTATTTAGTGGAGAGGGGGTAGATTTATTGTTTCTGAAAAGTTCAAGGGTGAGAACCAGACTTTTGCGGTGAACTAACAAATCTAGCCTGAGGGAGAAAAGACCTAGGCTATGGGGGGTAGATTCGGCCTAGGCCTAGCCACATGCGCGCGAGCAGCCCAATCAGGTCGGCCTCGTCACGCGCGGGCGTAGTCGACATAGCAAGTTGGCCCACGCTGAGGATGATACTGTCGTCTCTTGGGCCCATGTGGCAGTGATGGAGGGTGGAACGATGTTAGGACTGGTGGATGGTGTCGGTGCCGGTTGAACCGGGGTAGACCGGTTGGGGGGGTTCACCAGCGGTTCTTGTCGATGGCAGCGGTTCTGACAACGAGGTCATCGGTGTGGGCATTGGGGAGCAGAGGTGGGACCGAGAGGGTTACCGTGGGTGCAAATCGGTAGACGGGGTAGGGTGTTCACGGGTGGCAATGCAGGGGCACACGATGGTAGGAAGTTCGCACGACGGCGGGGCTTTTTAGAGGGGAAGGGAAGGCGGCGAAGGTGTCACGATAGTGGGGAGTAGTGGGGGCGAAGCTTGCTCCATCTAGAATTTGAGAATGGTGGAGCGGAGAGAGGGTATTTGGGTGGTGGTGCTGCACACTGAGGGTCAATCAGGCCAATGTGGCATGGACGCAGAGCATGCCGCAGGTGGAAGAGGTGAAAAAGGGAAAGGCTCAGCGAGCGGAAAGGTGCAGGGAGAAGGAGGAGCCTGTCGTTGTCTTTTGTAGGCCTAGTGGGAAGGGGCGTCGATTGTCGGGCGGGGTGTCAAGGGTAAGTTGTTCACGAGTGAAAGGACATCGAGGCGGGGCCGGGGCGATGCCAGGTGGGCGATGTGATGAGGATCTAGGCGAAATGACCTTGAGGTAGGGCCGGGGCGAGATGGATTTCGTGAAGCTCCTTGTGTGTGCTTGCTTCCCCCTCTCTTAATTGTCTTTGATCTTGTTTCCTTGGTCTTTTGGTGTGTTTGTACTTGATCAAGTTTCAGATCTTTCTCTTGCTGGTGTTTTGGATTGCTAGGACATCGAGGGATTGTGGTTTTGGCATGCCAAATCCTTGGATCCATGGAGCAGCCCTGACCTTTTTTGTTCTTGCCCTTGTTCTTCACCTGTTGGAAAGTCGAATCCATGGAGAATCCCAAGGTTTAAGATGGTGTTTTCTTGGGAATATTTTCTCCATGGCCTAGACAAGAAGCACGCAAAGTTTTATGAGGTTTGGAGATCATTGGAGCAAGATTTGGTTTGGATCTTGGTGGATTCGCAGGCTAATTTCCACTGCACAGACTGCTTTTGGTACCATCAAGACCGTCCGACGGTCTGACCATCGAACGAGATCTGGTGTGCTTGCAGTGAGTAGCAGAGAAACTGAGGCCTAGCCACCATCAGACTTTTGGGACCATCGGACCGTCCGACGGTAGCCCAGGGTGCCCAAGTGCCCCTCTGTCCAGTTTGTTCGGTGGTTGTGTTGATACCATCGGGCAGTACGATGGTCCAACCATCAGACCGTCCGGTGCTTTGTGCTCGGCTGTGTTGTCTCGTTTCGCTCCGTTTTTTATCGACGTTTGAGCGAGTGCTTCCGCTAAGCTTTCCTCGACGACGTGTCCTACGGTTGGTAGCTCTGCTTTGCTACGCGACCTCACACGGTTGAGAAGAGAGGGTTTTGGAGCTTGCAAGTTTTAGGCATCGACCTATTCACCCCCCCCCATCTAGGTTGCCTTCTCGGTCCTTAGTTTTGCAACAGATCCAACAAAAGAACTTATAATTGTGATGTAACCTGGTAAAGCCTGCTTAACCTAATGCAAAGCTTCATATCGATAAATTCCTACTGGTTCAAAGTTCAAATTGTGGACTACAATGTTGTACACTAACTTGTTACCTGCAACGAACTAACTCTGTTGATAATTGAACTATAAGTACAAAATTCCATCTAGGATTTGTTAGTTCCTCAAAAGAAACCTTAGATATCTCTTGCCTTCTGACTGTTGGAGTTATTCAGGATATCCAAAGACTCCATCCCTTCTAAATGGATGACTTGCATACAAGATTTGATGCTAACATTGACCCTGAACCAACAAAATTGCAATTTGACAAGAGATGAACTTGATGAGCTTGTATTGTTGCCTTGTCATCAGTCCAGGAGCTTTCTATGCAATAGTTTTTCCTCTGGGATAGAGGGATGAAAGCCACATCAACATATAGTGAAACTAAAGGGTAGTCTAAAAATGAAGGAAAAATAAATGTTGAAAGAACTGTTTCATGGGTACTTACAATGGTGAGAATACATTTCATCATCATGTGGCGAAGCAAGCTATTGAACCAAGCAGGGGCTCAACTTCTTTCTTCTTCCTTCCTCCTTTATTTCTCTATTTTCTCCTTCCTTTCTCTTTCTTCTTTCTCAAAAATTTAGGAGGGCTCAAGGGAGGATCATTGTTTAGTGGGGTGGTAGGTGGGGGCTCGATCCCTAGACGCCGTGCCACTGGATCCGCCCCATCGCCACCACTAAACCCATAGATGGTGGTATGGGCATACTTCTGTTGACTCCACAGCTCTTAATGTTCGGCGATTTTTTTAATGTCAAACTAAAAAAAAGGCAGAATTTTGCTACAAATCCAGCCCTTAAAGAACTTAGAGTTGTCGTGAGTGCTGAACTTAATCCAAAGCTTCATATCAACAAATTCCTGCTGTCCCTCACCCCCCAGGTTCTACAATGCTGTACACTTTGTCACATGCAACCAACTATCTCTACCGCTAAAAACTGAAGTAGACGTACAAAGTTACGTTTTACATTGTCACAACCAAATCATTTGATCCCAAGCGCCGACTCAGAACATCAACAATCACTTCCTTACCAATTCTGCCACAACCTACCAAGAAGCAATAGATGGAATGTACTGGGTACCTGACCCTTGGATGACAACACAGGTATAAGTATTTACAGATGTTGCATGTGTGTGATCAAGACTTAAAGCTGAGCACAATGTCAACACACTCTTTACTTCAAAGAGGGATGGGACTGCTTTGTTCTGCATCATAATGGGCTTTGTGGCATTGTCAGGACAAACCAAGTTTGACCAATGGAAGGACCAAGCACTAGATGGACATTAGAATTTACCAAGATTCTTACTAGTTTGGGCACTCAATGATTTGTACACATCAATGCACTCCAGCAGGTCCGCATCACATGTTAAAAGAACCCACTCAGATTCATCATCCAAATACTTGAGAACTTAGTGAGTGGTCCACACGGATGTGCTGCTCTAGTGGGACTTTTTTTCGAACCACGCAGGATAACCGCGCATCATTTCATTAAGAAAGCAAAGAGACCCCAAGGAGATTAGGCTCCCCCCAGGGATAATTAGTACAATGGACACACACCTAGAGACACATGACCATGACCTTTATAGGTCAACCCTGACGATTAAGTCCTGGAGGGTTGTTGCCCCCGCCAGACACCACAAATGCCCTTCGGCAGCCACTGATTGAACCACAGTTTGTGCGTCCAACCTGACTTTCTCAAAGACACAAGCATTCCTGTGTTTCCACAGCTCCCATGAGATTAGCACCACCTAGGAGTTAAATCCCTTTTCGTAGCCCCTTAGGCAGAGAGCCTGTTGCTCGATACCAACAAGAATTGAGTTGACTATCAGGGCCCGGCGGCCTCACAACATGGTTCAGTCTTTGCATCACTAAAGTCCAGACCTCCCAAGCCAACACATAGGAAGAAAGCACGTGTTTGATAGTTTCTGACACGTGCTTGGTCACAGAAGGGGCAGGCTGACTGATGGGGCAGTCCACGCTTAGCTAATCGATCTGAAGTCCAGCATCGGTTATTGATGGCCAACTAAATAAAGAATTCACAGTTTGTCAGAGCCCAAGTCTTCTAGATCCGCTTCGAAGAGGAGAATCATGATGGTGCCAATAAACATTGCATTGTAAGATGATTTGATATTGTAGAAACTAGAAGAAGAAAGTCTCTAGACATGCTTATACGGGGTATCTGGTTGAAGCACAATGCCCTCCACTAGTTCCCAAATGTGGAGATATTCAGTCAGCACCTGAACTATGAGGGCGCATTTGATATCTGAGACCCAACTTCTGTAAAAAAAGGGCCTGACTTATTGTACGCCTTTTAACCACTCTCTTGGGGATTGTACGGAAGAGGTTAGGGGCTAAATCGGGCACGCTCTTACCAAATACCCACCTGTCTTTCTAGATTTTCACATCCTCGCCATTGCCAACGGTGACTTCAACTTCCATTTTGAACAAGGCCTCTACTTGTCCAGGGATTTGAATTGGGAGACAAGCCCAAGGTTTCCAGTTGTCAGTCTTTAGGAACCAAAGTCACCATAAGCGTAAAGCCCATCCTATCCTCTCTAGGTCATGAACATCAAGTCTACCACTACCAGAAGGCACCATGGTGTTGGGAAGTGTGCAGTGTTGAGGAGGATGCGGGTCAGGAGGAACCAAGAGTTGAGAGAGGTTGTGGTTACGCTGAAGCAAATAGCTATGGGCGGTGTGGCATAGCAAGCATGGCAATGGGTGAGTGCCTGAGGGTGAAGAGGAAGAGAAAACTAAAGAAAAATGGAAATCAAAATAACTAATTGTGGTGGCATTGAACCCTAGATGTGCAAGCAAAACCACTCAGGGGTCATTTGTCAATCTTTTCAAAGTCTGGTTTTAAAGGTTGGAGGGTGAATTGAACGCAATAGTATACATTCCTATGCTTTTCTATTTATGTTATAGCTTTGTGAGTCACACCTCTAAAAGACTATGTTGTATTTATGTCATTGTTTAGTGGATCCTATCTATCAAACACCTCAAATAAGTGATCAATAGCAAAAGACAAGACCGTGCTCCAACACGACAATCCCACTAGCCAGTCAACATGCTAGTGTTTTTGGAGCACCAATCCGGTGAATATACACTAGACGGTTCAGTGCTATCTGATACAATTACACATGCCGGACAATCCGGTGATTAACATTGGATGGTCTGGTGATAATCACCGGACATAAATGAAGGCCAATCAACTGCATATAAAATACACGCACCATACGGTCCATTGATACAAAAATGGCTAGAGACATGTAGATTCAAGACCCATTGCATTTTACAAGCACCGAATAATCCAATGATTAACACCAGATGATCCGCTGGAGAATATATATGCACCAGACGTGAGAGAGATGAGGAGGCAATAGGGAGAGGAAAAGGCATCGCCCAAGAGAGGCGCTGGTTTGAGCCTAGGTAGTTAGGGAGCTTTGATCGAAGGAGAAAAGAGGGGGAGAAGAGGTTGCAAGTTTGTGGTGTTTTGGGGGATTTTTATTTGGGCTTTAAATGGACTTGACCCTGAGCTGAAAGAGGTGAAATGGATGGGACAAGGTCTGTTAGAGATCGTTTAGGTTCTAGGTTGACGAGCCTTCCGAGATTACTTTAGGGTTTTGGGTAGATTTGATGTAGCTTTTGTGGTGGAGTGAATTATGATGCTAGGGGACTTACATTGATTGGGATTTTGGAAACTTGAGCTTGAGAGACCAAATGGCACAAAAAATTACCAAAAACCCAAATCGCTAGCATATGTGGTTCGTAATCAGAATATTTTGTGATTTGTTTGCAAAACTGTCCAAGTCAGTTCTATAAACTAGCTAAGCCAAAATCATCAAGCTCCTTGATATAATCGTCAACCGTTTACCTGAGAAGGATAACTCTCACAGTCTCACGCATATGTGGCGATGGACGACGGCTATGTTTATGAGGAAACTAGCAAAGACCATCAAAACTCTTGCCTGGGAGGGATCCTGTCAGGATGCATGCATCACCGAGAGTTGCCCTAGGTCGCGCAACACTTTGGTTGACGAATCAGAAAATGAATAACATCTTAATGTTTGGAAGAGAGACTGACCGAGTGTGCGTCAATTGACCATGGCACTTCATATTTACTTACTAAGTATACACACATGCTTCGCCACGCCCGAGCAATATGCATGCGTAAGCTGTGTAGGGTTTTCATCTTTTTTTTTCTTTGCTTGATGAACATGGGTTTAACTGAGTTGATTTGTGCCTTTTTACAGCCATGGGCTGCTGCACACATAGTAGTATGGCCAAGAAACTTGGGACGACATGAGACCAATGGCCACACGACAGGGCTAAGAACAGAACAAGCAGGCGTTCCACCTCACGCCTCAAAAGGCACGCGGCAATGCATAAACACTGAGGACTGTTTTGGGTAACCTCAGATTGAGCAGGGTTGGGTGGATTGGAAGTGAATGAAGTGTGTTTAAATCTACAATAGATCAAAATCTCTCTCAATCCCTTCCAATCCACTCCAATCTCCTTCGATCCTAAGGTTATCCAAACTAGGCCTAAAAATTAGGTGCACATAGAACCATTGGCAGCCAGGAGTTCCCCCGATTGTTAATCGCGATCGAGCATAGTTTCCATCGCAGAGTCGAGAGAGCAGTCGGCGGAGAACCAGGATGATTTGAGGCATTGGGATTTGGGAATGGCGGCAAGGCGTTAGGCTGGGGGGCAATGTGTGGGTCATCACCTTGTCGACGGTTGCAGCAACACTCGACAAAGCAGGTAACTAAGGTAGCGTTTGGTTGGTGGGGAATGGAACCATCACATCCCACCAATTCCAGCGTTTGGTTGAAAAGCTGAGGAATGGATCGAAAAGAGAATATTCTCTCTATATTCGGAATGGGCACGTTCCGAAAAAATTCTGGAGCGCAACCGTTCCACTTGAAATTTGAGACTGACGGTGTACCCGAGTTCAGAATTTGAGGCGAAACCATTCCATCTCTAGAATCTGGGACATGACCATTCCGTTCCTGGAATATGGGACAAAACCATTACATTCCACCTCGCTCTCTAACAAAGGCTACCTAAGGAAAACACTCATGGAACAGCAGAGAAATGCGACAGAGTGCGGAGAAGAATACAATATAGCTCTACAAGAGAGACCCACCTGACACACAAATGATGCTTGGCTGATAGGCGGGCCCTACTGCCACTGTGGCTTCCAGAGCCAGAATGGAGTGTCACATAAAAAAACTAGTGGAAGGATTTTTCCCTAGTTTATAGAAGTTTAAGCGTACAATATTTGTTGGGGGAAAGATAGCCAGTACAATTTCTCCTTTAGGCTTTGTTCAGGTTGCCCTAGTTTTACTAGTCAAATTTGAATAGTAAAGGATTAAATCCCTTTGGAAAATCCCCTAACCTAATATGGACTTAGGGGAAAAAGCCCAAGAGGCCAATGTAACATTTTGTACTACATGTTTAATCCCACATTGCCACTCCATGTGGCTATGCCTCATCTTTTTTCCTATAAAAGGGGAGGATGGATAAGAGAAATGGGGGAGGAACCTTCTTCCCTCTCCCTCACGGACTGTGTTTTTTTTTTACATATGTTGGTTAAATTCGAAGCTTGCCCTTCCCTCAAATTCGAAGCTGAACCCTATGTGAACTTCGAAGTTAGCCAGGTCCCAACAATATCCGGTTCGGTTTTATAATTCAGGGGTTATATGCCCAACCCCAATATAGACTTTTACCATAAACAAAACCTACTCACAACGAAAATAAACAAAACCTTCTCACAAAAAGATAAACGAAGCCTGGAAATTATGCGCTAGAAAGACAGTACAGAAGCTTCCACTATGTTTATTTCTTTCAAGCCAAACCATTCTACTATTCTAGTTTTCTTGTGACACCAAGTCTCACACATGTTCTACCAAGCACCACAAGATTCATCGTCTCCACAAAATGAACCTAAAATAAACCATTTTTCAAGGGAAAATGATATTTCATTTCTGCCTCATGCTATACCTGCAAAATCAAACTAAAGGCGATGGGCGTTGGGCAACATAGTACAACAAAAAAGAGGAAACAAATAAAATGAAGAGGAGACGCTCAGACAATCTAGGTGAGTTTTGTCTGCACACTGAAGTCATCCTGTCCACCCATGCCCTGTGGTCCAAAACAGCCAACGGAGCATGTATCACAGCAACTCAACACAAGAGAAATCGGTCTAGGCGACACCCGAAGCTTAGGCCACCAAGAACAACCAGAGGCAGACCAAGGAAGAATCACAGAGGTCTCACACACAGATCTTGCAGAGATGAGCAGCACGACAGTGCTGTTCTCGCCCAGCTCCTCCTTGTACCTCGCCAAACCTTCCCCCGTCACCAAGGGCAGGGCGGCAGTGGCAGCTGTTAGGTGCAGCAACGGGCCCGCGCTGTCAGTGACAAATGAGGAGGAGGGGCAGGGGGGAGGGGTAGCAATGGTGGGGAGGAGGCGTGCTTTGGCTTCTGCAACTGCTGCTGTTTGTGGAGCTTCAGTTCTTGGGCTTGCAGTTGCAGGCCATGGTCTGGCGGCCACTCAGGGATTGCTGGCTGGGAGGATTCCAGGCTTGTCTGAACCTGATGAAAATGGTAAGTTCTTCTTCTTCTTTCATCTGTGTTGTTGAATTTGGTGTATTTGTTTCGGAATTATTGGAGTAGTTCAGAATTTAAGAGTTTTAGAGGCAAAGAGATGCTCTGAAATTGCTTCAGAAGCATCCTTAAAACTGTTGAGTTGTTTTCATGATGCTTGTTCAGACAGGTTGGAGAACATACCGCAGGCCAGACGACAAGTCCGGTGGCCACGGAGTTGGCTGGAGCCCCATCATCCCGTACAGCTTCAGAGTTCCTGATGGATGGGATGAGGTAAGACATGAAGCTGCTGACAGAACTTCAGTTTCACAGAACCTGGTCCCTTGCTTTCTGATGTAAAACTCTTGCTGTGACCATGGCTCCCATTCAGGTCCCCGTGTCGATTGCTGATCTTGGTGGCACGGAGATCGACCTGCGCTTTGCAAACCCAAAAGAGGGCCGATTGTTCGTCATCGTAGCCCCGGTTCGCAGGTTTGCAGGTAGGCAACTGACAGTCTGCTGATTTGTGAGATCTTCCTAGGGTTTATATGCATCTGTGATGTCCTCTGCCGATATGATGTTCACTGCCACTTGTGTCCCACAGATGATCTTGATGATGCAACCATCGAAAAGATTGGCAATCCGGAGAAGGTGATCAACGCCTTCGGTCCAGAGGTCATCGGAGAGAATGTGGAAGGGAAGGTCCTGTCCTCAGTGACAGCAGAGCATTCAGGAAGAACTTACTACCAGTTCGAGCTGGAGCCGCCCCATGTGTTCATTACAGCTAGTGCTGCTGGAAACAGGCTCTACCTGTTCAGTGTAACTGCAAACGGTACAACCATTGTTCCTAATCATAGAAACTTGACACATTCCAATGGAATTTTTTTGCCCTGAACATTGGCTATGATTTTTTTTTGGCAGGTCTGCAATGGAAGAGGCATTACAAGGATCTGAAACAAATAGCAGAATCATTTCGTGTCGTGTAGGCTTCTTATGATTTTTTTACTTGCTGCTGCTGCCTTTGTTAATATGATTAGAGGACATGAGGGATGCTATTATATAGAGAGGATAAGTGAGCATCAGCTTTGATGAGCGGTTAAAATTAGAAAGGTGAAGCTGTCCAATAGTACGTGTACACATCATCTTTAAAGGCAAAATGCTTGTTACTACAAAATTTGCCATTGCCTCAAAGGCAACATGTCCTTCTAAATCCATATATCACATGTTTGTTCGAAACTTAATAGCTACAGCCTACATATCAAATCTCTCAAATTTGTGGGTACGAACCATTCATGTACAATTGCTTGGTTACAGTGGCCAGCCCTCCATCCGGGCCATCAAGATCATTGGATGTTGATCACTGGAAGAAGACAACCTTCACTGACTTGTGTCATAGAGCAGTTTAGCTTCGAATTGTGAGTAGAGCTCAAATGGCCAAAGAGAAGCACCAGTGCACTTCAGAAGCCAATCAGTGCTTCCCAGTCAGACAAATGCACTCAGGTAGTGGATTTTCATAAAAGGATTCCTCGGTCCTAAGCCGGGCTCTGCCCTTGCTTCCTGGCAAGGAGCCATATCTCTTCCTTGGAGCCCCTTGTCTGCAAACAGAGAAATGCATTTTTCGTGAACTCATCGAGTTGCAGGAAAGAAGTACCGCACATAGCCTATTCCTTACTATAAATAAAACCACCTGTATTTATGCATCTCAGTAACAAGTGAGGACAGCTTTGGACCTTCCATGAGATCCCCTCTTTCCAGCAAATCAAAGAGTTCCACTAATCCTCCCCTGCAGATTAAACAGATTGGATTTGAATGTGGAAATTAAACAAACACTTTGTAACATGGCGAAGATTGATAGACCAGAATATCCAGAATAAAAAATGCAAAGATACAGTAAAACTAAAGGGCCAAAAGATATTGGCTCTAAAAAATACTCACTCCCATCTCAAAATAATAAGGCCTATTGATTACCCTTTAAATCCTTGACTAATAATTCAGTCAAATCCATGTCTTTAGTGTATGCTTGTTATATGATTGAAAGTAGTTTAATATGATGATAATTTGTATTTGTTGATGGCATATTTTGAAAAAAAAAAAATTGGACAAAGTTCCACTTCAAAGACCGTCAAAAATCTATATGCCTTAAGCTGTCTCTAGCAGAGCGTCTATATGACTGTCTATATTACAAAAACGACACTGTAGCTGCATAGCCAACGGGGATAGACGCTCTGCTGGAGACAGCCTTAGTGCAGCTTATTTACATGGACTTGTTTTTGGAAAAAAAAATGGAAATCAGGCAAAGTCAGAATCAGAGTACTAAGATTGGATAAAATAAAACGGGCTCAGGAAAAAAAAGTCCCATGTTACCTATCAGGAGTGATAGTTCTGCGATGCCCCAGAAATCGACGATGGCCTTCTACAACTTTTGCCATATTGCCAGAATGTGATGGAACAAACACATCGCTTTCAACTGCAATTATGTAATCAAGGGCTGCAACTTGAGAAGCATGATTTTTGAATTTCTCAAGCTCCTCCTTTGTCGCTAGCATCTCCTGCAAAACTGAAAGATTAGTAGCATAGGTAGGAAGTGGCTTATACGATCAACAAAACAGGCAAAGTGTAAATACCTTGCTAACCAAATTCGGGAAGTACGATCTCAATTTTGATATATACTTATCACCACCATAAATTTCACCTGCTGCAAGGTATATCCATGTGGATTCAGGATAGCCCATTGAGCGCAGAAAAATGCCCACTTCATTTGGAGTCAGTGGACAGTTGCCTTCAGATCTCTGTTCAGTTGAGTTTATGTCCTTCAATTTCCAGTGGCTTGTTCTCTCTCTATTGAAAAATAGAATGCAAATTAATACAAACAGAATGCATAAATACAAGTGTATGAATATGCTTTGGTTGTTCATACCTCATAATTCTCAACTCATTTGCTTCCGAATCACTCAGACCATAAGTGCATCCTGTAAATGCTAGCATATCCTTTTCATATCGTAGATGAAGAGCGATAAAGTTTCCACGAGACCTTAGTCGCTCCACTAGCTTCTGTTGTGTAAGTGTTACGTTGGCTCAGAACCTAGTTTAGAGACTGCCATAAATTTCCAACTGCAATTGAAGACTGTATATTCGGAGTTAAAGAAATGTACACTTTATGATGAGTATTCATGCCTTTCCTAGTTCCTCAATTAGATCTGAAAAACGCAGTGATTGGTAAAGACAGCGGCATCTCAATCTTTGGATATCAGTTGGAAGACCATTGTTAGCAAGACGTGAGTCAGATTTCGGGATGTGAACTACCTGCAAAATATAGTGAGTTGAGATCATATAATGAGTTTCAGACTTCATATCCAGTATAAAGTAGTGCTTTTACATCAACATAGATAATGGTTGCAGCTTAGTTTGCAGAAATAAAAGATTAACTAATGGTAAAAAAAAAATAAGAACAATCACTGTTAACTGTGCAGTTGCTGGCAGCCTGGCACTGGTAGATTAGGCCACAGACTCACTGGGCAGCATACCAGGTAGGGTATTATGTAACTAGCCGTCTTCATTGTTGCAAGGTAGATCAAGGGACATGGGAAGGGGGAGGCAGCACCATGGGAGGAAATGATAGATGAGGACATAAAGGAGGGAGGTTAGTGAAACAATGCAAGGAAGAAGAGGGAGCAGTAGAGGCTTATAGTTCCTACAACAAATTCGCTTCTTGGGCCAATGGAGGAAACACGGCAGGCGATCCAAATACTAAAGACTCTTACCCCCGGTGCCATGCCATGTCCATGAGAAAGTATAATGTGATACAGCATACAGGCAACGTCCATACAGTGTTATTCTCTCCCTATACATAAGGCAAGTAACCGCTACTACCGTAGAATTCTCAACTCATGTCGCATCGCATGCCCTTGGACCTACATATCATATCATTTAAGTTCAACATACTAAACAATAAGCAGCAAAAAGATAACCTCCTATTTGGATAGTTTTATAGAACAGAAAGCTGACTGTTTATTTCAAAGCAAAAGAGATTATTATGCACAACTACTGCGAACCATCTGTGCAATTTAATTGAACTACCTTCTGATTCTTCCAGAGTTCTTTCAATTCCTCATAATAACTTCCACCAGACCATGAGGTAAAGTGTTTCCGGGCTCTTGGGGCAGATTGCAAGCTTGCAGGCAAGTCACTCACAACGCGTACATCTCTTTCCAGAGCTTTAATAAAATGTGCCTCATCAAAGATGTCTTTAAATGTACTGTAGACAGTGGTGCAAGTTGTTAAAAAATTGGGGCAATCAGACAGAATATATAACAATTGCTCAACTATAACCGAAAATCAACACCTGGTATCTTGCCAGAAGGATCGCTTGTCTAACTGAGGGACAACAAGTGTTGCATTCACTAAACGGGCAACTGCAACCATATCACATATCTGCAGAGGGAAGATTAGGCTAAAATTAAATATGGGAAGCCATAATTTTCTGGAAATTGCATATAGAAATTATAGATAACACAATAATAAATGTGAGATGAACATAACATCACAGATTAATTAGAAGACACCAGCAAAAAAGAATGAAGCTATTATTTGAACAAGAACAGCTGACTACTACTATTAAGAGTGGAAGGAAGGTGCCCACAGGCCACAGCCTGGGGTCTGCCTCCCCCTGGCTCCTCCCCGTTGGAGGCGCATGAGCCAAGAGCAGCTCTCACGGAGCCGAGCCACTAGCCGTAGCAGCTGGAGCCGTGCGTGGTCCTCTCAGAGGAGCACGAGCCACACTGCCTGCACGGCTGCACCTGCAGCTCCGTCTGAGACGGCTCCGGCAGGAATATGGCAAAAAGGAGTGAAAACATATCAACGACGGGAATCGAACCCAGGAGGCTAAGCTTGCCCCTCACCCTTCTAACCAACCAGTGTTCACTTAGCTTGTGACATGGATGCACACCAGTTTGGTAATGTCAGAGTTCTTTCTTCTTTAACACTTGGAAAATGCATCTGAACTTGAAGGCTATCATCACAATTGGCCATCTCTCTTAGCTCCAAATCCAAGGAAACAAAGAGTAAGATATATAAGATAAGATATGACTTGGGAGCGTGAGGATTTTATTCGCGTATGGTTTCTGACACTCCAAAAAATTTTGTGGAGGTCCCATGTGAATGGTAGGAAACAGACCATCAACTTATTGATATGAAATATGCCTCAGAAACTATCTACAATTGAAACCACATGGATAGAGAGAATCAAAGAAGGAAGGTTGGAAGATTTCAATTGGAGGCCCACTATCAAAGCCAAGAACATCGTCAAATGCATTCAACTGGACACTCTTGGTTGGCGTTGAAGGCATTATAGTCTATCTATGGAAGATGCTCGAAACTAAGAATGTGACGACAGACATCACTCACGAATCTCAATGTGACTTAATACAATATGTCTTTCTCCGTAACAACGCACGGCCACAGACCTAGTATAATTATTATAGATGAGGAAGCATGCTCACATAAGATAGACAAAAATGAAAGCTAAAAGTTCAATTTGGACTTACTCCAGTGCGCATCTGGTTCAGTCCTCCATTACTTCTAACAGTCATATAGCGATCTGACACGCCTGGAACTGATAATACAAAGGCAGTCTTAGAGCTGTCAAAATAATAATGACAATAACAAAACAATTATCACAAATACCACATGCAACATATGATATATGTGCATCACTTTTCCATGAATATTGTTTCTACACCAGATTGCATATAAACAAAGAAGGATAGGGACATTTGACTGAGGGAAGAACAACTACAAGAATGAGTTGCAATTTGCTCAGTGTTGTGTTGCCCCTATGTTCTGGAACAGATTGAGTACATACAGATTAACTTTTAAGAAAGTAGGAAAATGTTAAATTAAACCTTCTTGATAAATATACAAGCTTGTACAATCAAAGCCAATAAAACCAACAAATATGTTATAATTATCTCATAAAATGAGACAGAGAAAAAAATCTGGACTAAGTTGGTGTGAAACTGTCAAAAAAAGAGCTTGACTCTTCACTAAATTGTACCCTAAAATCAACTGCAGCTAAGATCTAACATTTGATCTTATTGAAACCTCGAGCATCGCCTTGATAAAATAAAAAGGGAACCATCCAACTTCGATTTTAAAAAGGAAAAAACTTGTGCAAAAAAAGAAAAGAAATTTACCCTTATATCTAGATGTTGGCGTGATACAAGCATTATAACCATAGCTATTAGAAGCCCACTGTTGCTCATTTGACACCTGTAACACAAAGTCACAAACTACTGCTTCAATTCAATGGCAATCGTATTTGTAATAGTAGTAGTTTCACTGCCCTTCTTTTGTTTTACAGGAATGGCAAGCATGCAAAGTAACTCTAGATGTCTAATATCCAGAGATGTACAAGCTCGTACTGGTGGTTTGCGAGTGTTCTACTGCACATGTTGGTGCACAAAAAACACTAATGGCATAAGAATATTCGTTAAAGAAAAAAGCAAGCGTTTGTGATCGTGCCCTTCTGAAATTTCTCAAGCTTAACATTTCTGATACGCTCTCCCTAGTTGCAATATTTGACATTCCCTTAGCAACAGCATTCAGCATTGGCATATTGTTAGCCACAGGGGTCAAGATGCTGCCATGCTGGGAAGTGGGAATGCTAGTCAGCCCTTGTCTCCTACAACTAGTGTTGTATACTGATATTACTGCAGTTCCAATCTAAGAACTAACAGTTTGGCCTCCAGCTAGTACCAGTTTAGCGAAGGTCCGTAGCTAATGCTCTAAGCCGTTGCATCAACATGGAAAGTTGGGAATCGAGACATGTGCACAAAGGCACAGACAGAAATAAATGAGATTAACTTGAGTATCAACATGAGAGCAGACAAGGCAAACTCGGGCATTAAACAGCGGCATTGCGCCAAGAACCGACACTTAACGCACCAATTCGTGTGGTGAAACAGCAACATGCTAACAGCCTAACAGTAACAGCAACGAAATGGAGAGAAAAGGGATAGCGAAACGGGCCTCGCGGGGCGGATCCGGGCGGGATAGGTCGACCCGGGCGACCTGGCGCAGAGCGGAGAGGAGGAGGAGCGCGGCGAAGGCGAGGAGCAGGCAGGCGCAGCGCGAGATCGGCGAGCGCGGGAGACGCCGGAGGCGGGGGTGGGGCAGCGGTGGCGCCCCGCGGGGGTTCGCCATGGCCGCCAGCAGCGAGCGAGAGGAGGATGCAAGGATGAGATCGGTCCGGCCCAGTGGCGCACCATTGGCTTTGAGACCTCTTATTGGGCCAACCAGTTGGGCTTACCTTTCCTTTATGTACTTTTAAAGAAGTGGGCTTAACTTTTTTAGGACAGATCAATGGCTTAATCTGGGACGAGATTTTTACCGTTTATAATATATTCATTCAAACTTCTACCACGTAGCTACGGTATCCGAGCTCAAAAAAAATAATAGATACAGTGTCCACTTTATACTATGGATGAGAAAAAGGAAATTTGCCATCGAAAGAGGATTTCGCCGGAATGCCATTCTGCGAATGAGTTTTCTCGTTTAGCCATTACGAAACGGTGTCCAAACTGATAAAAAACCTTTTAAGAAAAGGATAAAAATAAAAGGTAGAAAATATTTTGATAAATGGACTAGCCGTTTTACGTCTGTGTTATCCTCTGCTCTCATCCGCTGCTCCTCGGCTTGTTGACAGATAGACCAAGAGCTCGGCGCTCGCTCGCGCTCACGGCCACCTGCCCCGCCGCCGCCACCCGCGCTGCCGCAGCGCTGCTACACTGCTCCTGATGACATCATGATGTCTGATGATTTGCGCGCAGCCCAGTGACCATACTCAGCATGCTTCCCAGCGATAAGATCCGAATCCTTGCATTTTAAAATAAATTTTAGTCAAAACTCAGCCGGGCTCATTTATAGTTGGGAAATTGGTGTTTATACCCTTCCTCTAGATTCTAATTGTGATTTTACCCCTACTTTTTTAACTTTGTAATTTTAACTTCATGAATTCAAAACAAGCTACCGTTTGCCCCTTGTTGTAACGTAGGTCCACCGGTAATGTTTTAACTATGTTTATAAAAAATAAAAACCAAATAAAGCAATGTGAAAAGACACACATGCCACTCATCCTTGTCCACCCAACCACAACTCTCACGTGCGCTCCCAGCCTCTGCCAGCGAGGCGGCGGCACGCGGCTCCCGGCGCGGTCCTCCCCGGCCTAGGCTCCTTCTTGCCCCCGCCCCCCTCCCCCCACTACTCCTCGGCGCAAGCACGCAGCCCGATGGGCGCGGCTCCGCCGACGAGGCCGCGGCTCCCGCTGTGGCTCCCCTCCCCAGCGCGGGCACGCTGCCCTGGCGGCACGCGGCCCCCCTGGTGGCGCAGCCTGGTGGGTGCGTCTCTCCGGAGCGGGCACGTGCTTCCCTACTCCCCAGCAAGGGCGCAGCCTCCTGTCACGTTCCTCGACAACCAAACCACAATTACATGCATATTTGATACAATCCTTGAAGAATCGGAGAGGAAATAGAAGGGAATCAGGGTAGCAGCAAGAATAAAGAGAAGGTTTCTAGGCAGAGGTAGACGACGAGGTTTGTTCAGGTTCTATTCGATGCCCTCCTCTTCCGGTTCTGCTTCCCTTTGTAGTATAACCATAGTTTGGGTTGACAGCCCATTGCCAGCCCATGTGTAAAGCGCCTCGGCAAACCCGTCGGCCAACCAAGCCTAGTCCATGACATTCCTCCCCGCTTGAAATGCGGCTTGCCCTCAATCCGCTGCAAGCCTCAACATACCCCAGCTCCAGAAGTTCAGATTGCACAGCTTGCCGTGGTTGCTTTCTGCTGATCTTCAGGACACATGACTTGTAGCCCTTGAAACAACTCAGCACCTTGTTCAGTTCTGTTAGTGCTACAATAATCAGGAAACTTGTAGCATGTAACTAGATGAGTAGCAGCAGCTTTGTCATAGGAGTGGTGACTTCGACCAGTACTAGCAGCTCCAGAAAATGCCGAAACACATCCACTTTTGTCCATGGAAGAAAGTTTCCTGTGCTGGCACATCACTGAACATAATAAGTGTTCCAATCAATAATCGTTGATCGGGTCCTCAATCTGAGTCAAAGATGACTTGTGGTGCTTTAATATCAATCTGTAGTGGCCAACCAAGCACCCATCTAGCACCAACTTGCAGAATCAATATTATGATCGGAGATAATGGCCATGAAAGCATCGGCTGTACTATAGTACCCATGATCAAAGTCAACAAAGCTGCCGAAAAGTGTGAAGGTGCCCAAACAACTTCTGAATAAGTAGGTGTACTTTTCATACAGCTGACTTGGTTGCAGGGTGGCTTCCTGAACTGACTTGGAGCACCATTGCTTAGAACTCATCCACATTACAGGTAGTAGCATCTTACTAATGTTCTGGTAAAGCACCACTACACAATTACATTCACAAAAGAGATCTTTCACTGACCTCCCAATGCAACAGCTTTTGGAGTCGTCAGATTGTAAGTGGCCAGCTACTGTAGCCAATTTAGAATAATTTCGTTGATATCCAGAAGTAGTAGTATTGTACTGCCATGAGCCCGCGACCCTGTTCAGTACCCATGTACTGTATTGATCTTGACATTGTTGCCTTATGTAACTTCAAAGATAAATCATTGTGTTGTACTCAACTGAATTTTTTTGCACAGATTTCAGAACTGCAATGCGGATAGCAGCAAGCCATATCGGTGTAAAGATATTCAGATTAAGGCACAAGGGCTTAGTCTGGACAAACTCATGTATGTGGCTGAAATTGTTGTGCATGAGTTCCTCACTCTCCATCCAGCCCAAGATAAAGCACATTGGAAAAACGACTATGTTAGAGAACTTGCCACTAAGCTTGTATGATCTTCCTTTTTGACATGGATCAAATAAGCTGAGCACGATTTTATTTCCCTGAGGTGGTGGCCATGGGTTGAAATCCAATAAGAAACACTCTGATTTCTTGTTACCAATTTTTTGTAGTATCCAAGACCATGAATGTATGTCCTTCCCTCTATCAAACACTTTCGTGATCAGTAACATTACTACTTTGGACTTGAATTTGTAATGAAATGGGAGGTGACCATGGCTGCCAGATCTCTGCACCATATGAGAAAACCTCACCAATGCCTGGAAACAACAGTTCATGTGCCAATGCACAAGCCAAAGCAATCCTTTGATCTAGTGGTGTCTCTGGTGAACCCTCCATAGGTGATTGAACCACTGAGAAAACTTGCAGCTCAGGTTGGAGCAACACACCAACATTATTAGCACTGCCATTGATGCCCTGCTCTAGTGTTGAACATGCATTAGGGACTAGTGCATGCACATATTGAATCTCCAATCTGCAACAATTATCCCAGATGCAACAGCCATTCATAGCATTATGAGCTCGCATGGCATCATGGTACAAATGGAATGAGACGAGGGCCACAACTTGAGTTTCAACCGAGAACAGTTGCACATCTTCTGCGCCATATGGGTCAAACAACTGATGCATCACCTCCTCAGACACATGATACAACAAGTGACTCACAGTGACATGAAGGACATTGGCTGCAGGTGCCTCCTGGCCGCAAGGCATTCCATCGAACATCTTTTGAGCACTGCCAAAGGGAGTTGTCTGCACCCTTGGACATGTGGTGGGTGCGTCAAATTCAGGTTGGTGCTCTGTGCTTGGGGTAGCAGGGAACATCATCAGGGAATTGGCGACGACCGCGGCCGGCGAAGTAGACGACGCAACGGTGGTGGCGACTGGCGAGGTCGACATCCATGTTGACGGCAAGCTAGTCGGCGCAGTGGTCGGGGATGACGAAGTCGTTGCCGCCTGCTGTGGGGTAGTAGCTGCGACAGCCGATGTCGCAGTGGAGGACGGCCGCGCGGTGATGGGTGTCGCCATGGAGGAGTCCAACAGCGCCATCTGGACGGCGGTGGCTGTCGTGGTGGTGGCTGGTGTAGGCAAAGTAGCATATACCGCTGTGGTGTCCCCTGACGCCGGCAGCGGCAGTGACAGCGGCGTGGCGTCGTCCTTGATGCCCTCCGCGGAAAAGAACGCCGTGGTGCTCATGGCCCGTGTGCCTGCTCCAGTGCTTGCGAACTCCGTGGAGGTTGACGACTTGCCCCTTGGTTCAGCAATCGTGGTGGTGGTGGATGTCGATGATGACGAATTGATTGCCGAGCCGGGCGTCGGCGAGGTGGTCGACGTCGTAAAAGCGGATGACAGCGCGGACGTAGCTTGAGGGACATGGTTCAGCTTCACTAGCCCCTCCTCCAGCATCCGCATCATCCTGTCCAGACTCTGAGCTAGTGCATGGATGGCGGCCGCGTCGGGATCGGCGACGGTGGTCGGGGTGAATGCCGGTGAAGAAGCTATGGAATCGAACCGCAGTAGATGCTCAATTTGGGGAAAAATTTAGGGTTCCCAAATCGAAGGCTCTGATAACCAAATGTCACGTTCCTCGACAACCAAACCAAAATTACATGCGTATTTGATACAATCCTTGAAAAATCGGAGAAGAAATAGAAGGGAATCAGGGTAGCAGCAAGAATAGAGAGAATGTTTCACAGAGAGAAGGTTTTTAGGCAGAGGTAGACGACGAGGTTTATTCAGATTCTGTTTGATGCCCTCCTCTTCTGGTTCTGCTTCCCTTTGTAGTATAACCATAGTTGTTTGGGTTGACAGCCCATTGCCGGCCCATGTGTGCAGTGCCTGGGCAAACCCGTCGACCAACCAAGCCCAGTCCATGACACCTCCCCTAGCAAGGATGCTGCCGTGGCTCCCCTCCTCGGTGAGGATGCTACGTAGCGGCGCACTGCTCCTCCCGGCATGGGCGGGCGGCACGGCAGGCGCGCCTACCAGCACGGGCACGCAGCCGATGGGGCACAGCCTCCTCTAGTGAGGGCGCACTGCCCGGCGGACAGGCCTCCCTCGGTGCTGCCTCCCTCAGCGAGGGCGCACTGCTCGGCGGTGTGCCTTCTGCCTTCCTCAATGGGTGGCACAACCAAGCGATGCGGCTCCCTGGAGTGGGTAGGGAGGCTCGGCCCGGTGGCACGGCGTGGGAAAACGAGCAAAATTAAATGACGTAATTTTCTTATGGCACAGAAATTGACACCGCTAGGATCTGTTAAGTGAATAACGGCACACTCTACCTTCAATTTAAAATTGTAAGGATAAATCCACTAAATTGAAAAAATAGGGTAAAACCACCATTACTCCGTTAAACACCAAAGAGATGGTTTAAACGCAAAACCCCTTTCTAATTCGAGCAGAACTTGGAAAAGGCCTGCGAGACGAGTCGATCGCGAGTACGTACCTCGAGTTCATTTTTCCAGTCCCGACGATTCCTTACCGTGTGCAAAGGTGCCAAAGAACTGTGAGCTCCATCCAACGGTAGGACTGATCCGGGAATCGGAAGCATAAAATGTACATCAATCAGATAATGCGTGTATTTTTTTCAATAATAGAATATTAGATTGAAGGCCAAGATCAGTACAGATTCTTGGAGGCATACTGATAATGCGTGGGTATAAATCTCCTCGTACTCTCTTCCTTCTCAAATTTTTATTGTCATTTTGTCATAACTTTTACCATTTATCTTATTTCAAAAAAATTGTAAGTTGTCATTTATTTGTTTAAATTTGTTTATCATTAGGGATAGTTTGAGCATTGCTTGTAGGTAATTTTTGTTACATGTTTATATTATTTTTTAAATAAGGTGAATAGTCAAAGTTGTATGAAAAACTCTTGCTAATAGAGATCGAATCAAGCAATTACTTCCAGACTTAGGCAATGCACTTAACACAAAGAGAATGTATTTCCTACCTAGTCACATGTAATTGTGTGCTGTAGCGGTAAGGAGAGGGATCACACAAGGCGGTAGGTCCTAGATTTGAGTCATAGGATGATTAAATCTTTTTGACCTTGTTATGAACCTACCCGATAGCAATACAACTATACATCAAAATAATAATCACAACTCATTATTATTAAGAACAAAAAGGTAACGAGTTCACATGAAAATTAATTGTCCAATATTCACGAAGCAAGATATTGACATAATTAACAAATGTCCAAAATTCTAAGGTTCACACAACATTACAGCAACAGATTAACTAGTTATGTTTGGTGTTTACCTAGCAACAAAGCATCACAAGTTAACCCCGTCTCTCCTCTGACTCTGTTCGGATCCCCCAACCCGGACTAGTCGGGTAAAAGTAGACCCATTCTCATCAGATCCAAAAACCTGTCAGGACCTGTTCCAAACCTGCCATATTGCCATCATTGTAGGGAGCTCGCCTAGGCTAGAGATGGCAATGGGACCCGATCCCCGATTTTCCACGGGAAATTTCTCTATTAGGCCTTGTTCGTTTTGGGCTGGGATTGTTTGGTTTTTAGGTCCAATCCACGTGGAACATTTCGGTCCGGGTTGAATCTCAGCCCAACAAAAAAGGTGCGTTCGGTTAAGCCCAAGGTGGATTCTAACCCAGCCTTTCCCTGCCTTTTTCCCCCACCCCAGCCCGGTAAAACATCCCCATCTCCGGTGGCCGGGAACGAACCCTCGGGAGACTCACGCAGAGGCGGCTGCGGTCGCTCGCGAGGCGGAGGCCGGGCGAAGCGCGGAGGTGGCTGCAGACGCGAGGCCGCGGCGCGACGATGGAGCAGGCGAAGGGCACCAAATCCGGCCTCCTTCCACCACGGCGCCGCAAAGCCCTCCGTCCGGCGTCCATCTTATTCCGTCCGGCGCGGTGGCGTCCCGTCCCTCCATCCGGTGTCCATCTCCTTCCATCCGGCGTTCATCCCCTTCGGTGGCCGTCTTCTCTACGGTGATCACGTTCTCCTCCACTTCCTTTCCATCTGCTCACCATGAACTAGGGATTTTGATGCTAGGGTTCTAGATTATTGGGTCCTAGGGTTCTTGATGATTCTTGGAATTCGGCCTGCTAGGATTCTTGGTTCTTGACTAGTACGTTCAGCTCTCGAATGAGCGCGTAGGATTTGCTGCCACGCCTACCAAATTTGCTTTGCTCGCGATGACTGCTCTGCTCTGCTAGCTGCCTTACCTGACTTAAAATACGCATTAGTCCTTACCCATCCCATGTGATTTAGATCATGTGCATTTATTTTCTTCCACGGCAGATTCAACATGATTGCATCGTGTAGAAGTGCTATTGTATAACGATGAAATGACATCTTAGCACTTATTAAAATATTGATCAGCTGATGTTCTGTTTGAGTCAATAATTCAGAATTGTTATCTTTTCTGTTTCTTCCCACTCTGACTGATCCAGCTGATCAAATAGTCTGGCACGGTGGCATATTCAGCATAGTCCATCGTAGTAGGCATATTTATCCTACTACGGTTCTTGGTTCTGAAGCAGCAAGTAACTCCTGTACATTTTTCAGTTCATCAGTCTGTAGTTCTCTTTTGTTTTCAGAGTCCTGTTTTTATTCAGTCCTTTCAGTTTCATCAGTTAGCTCCATTCAGTTACGTACGTCAGTTGGCTGGATTCAATTTAGGATTTGGTAAGTCTGTTGAGTCCTACAAGTTAGGATTTTCGTCGACGGTCGTAAAAGCTGCACTTGTAGTGCCAAAAGCACTCTGTGTACACATTTTGTTCTTAAGAGAATAGTGAGTTAAGAGGCTTACAGGTTCTTGGTAGGCAAATTCATCCCACTAGAAAAATTAACAACTAGAATTAAACGTGAGAAAGTGTGATAAGACAAAAGGATAGTCAAAGGGATTACAGAACCAGTATATAAATGCCAAAAAATAGTATCGAACAAAACTTTACTTTGCCATAGTCTCCTGGGTGGTAGGTGTTTTGTTTTTGAATGCAGCAGTTATCAGTCCAGCATAACAAAACTTGTTTAATCCAAGACCAGCAGGACTCATATCACTAACTATTGCATAACTGTTGAAACAAATAGTAGTGGCAGAAAGGAGATGATGCCAAGAACATAAATGCTTAGCACTTAGTAGAAGATTTGTAAGCCAATGCTCTATTTTTCCATGTCATTTGAGTTTTATTTCAGAAATTCAGAAGTGCTATTTTTTCTTTTGAGCTATTCACTTTATGGCTGATCCAGCTTTGCTTTGCTTGCTGATCTGTAGTAGAGAGATGCAGCTCTGTGATTGACTTCTTAGCTTAAGTCTTGTTTAATGAAAGTCTTTAATTTATATCATATAATAATTTGTAGATTGTCCCTGCACCGGTTCGAGTTGGAGAGGACCAACCCCCACCGTCTTGGGACCCTGTACCATCTCCAGAAGGTATTTAGTTTTCCAATGAATATGGGAGTAAGTGATCACACTAGAAAGAGGAGGGATGATGAGGACGATGACATGATGCTATTTATTTTCCCTACACTGCATCTATTGGGGAGGGGTGCTAGTGGGAGAATAGAAAAGAAGAGGCGACATACATCAAAGCTAACAGGAGAGAAGCGTGTTCGGGAGCTACTTATAGGGCATGTGAAAAACTGTCAGGTAGCATTCAGGATGGAGCCTGAAATATTTAGATCTTTGGCTAATTACCTTAGAAGGGAAGGACTTGTGCGTGACACAAGAATCAAGGTCGAGGAGAAACTTGCATTCTTCTTATACATGCTTAGTCACAATGCATCATTTGAGGATCTCCAAGAAAAATTTGGGCATAGAGATGATACCTATCACCATCATATGAAGCACTTTTTCAACTTGGTTATCCCTCAACTCAGCAAGCGATTTTTGAAGCCTCCTGACCCTAATCAAGTTCATTTGAAAATTGAAAGGGATTCTAGGTTGTTTCCCTATTTCAAGGTGATAAACTTAACACTTCTATCACTTGTCAATATCTATCTTTTCCAAAATTTAGAAGAAATCCTAAAAAATAAATAACCTTTTGTTTGTATAATTGCATCGGGGCGATTGATGGAACTCATATACCTATATCTATATCCTCTGACAAAGCCGCTCCATTTCGAAATAGAAAGGGCACTCTCAGTCAGAATGTTATGATAGCTTGTGACTTTGATCTTAATATCACATTTATATCTACTAGATGGGAGGGATCTGCAACAGATGCTAGAGTTCTTAGATCTACAATGAACAATGTCTTTCATGTACCTCCGGGGAAATTCTACTTAGTTGATGGCAGATATGCCAACACACCTTCTTTTCTTGCACCCTATCGTGGAGTCCGCTATCATCTGAGAGAGTGGGGGGCAGGCCACCGTAGACCTCAAAACTACAAGGAGCTATTTAACCATCGCTATGCAGTATTGAGGAATCATGTTGAAAGGACATTAGGGGTTCTTAAGAAGCGTTTCCCCATCCTGAAAGTTGCCACTTTTCACAAAATAAACAACCAAGTGAAGATACCTATTGCAACCTCCATATTCCATAACATTATCCGATCAATGAAGGGAGATGAGCAATGGTTAGATGACCAACCCGATAATGTCCAGCCTCAAAATTTTGTTGACCTACCAGATGGTGACCAAGTTAATGATCAAAACAATGTTCAAGGGAACATTTTGAGAGATACAATTGCACAGCAGATGTGGGATGATTATAGACAGCATAGAAACTAGTGGTAATGTGTTTTGATGCTTTGTGTTTTAATAACTTAAGCATGTTGTAAATATTGTGTTATGAACATTTTGTGCAAATTTCTGCAGTTACCATGTTTGGAAGAGGTTCACCTAAGTTAAATCTGATGTCTAAAGCCTCAAAAAGGAAGAATTCACCCAAAGTTTCACCCAAAATTCGACCTACAAAGGACAATGGAAGTACATCAGGTATAGACACTCATGTTGAGAGTTGAGAGTCCATTGAGTGAGTTGGGAGAAATCTAAGACATGTTGCTACTTGTTTCCTATAGAAAAAACAAGAGCTGCTTGGAACCCTGCCATGGAGAAAACTTCCTATAGAAAAAACAAAAGCAGCTTGGAACCCTGCCATGGAGAAAACTCTTGTTGACTTGTTGCATGACCATAATACTCCAGAATATAGAAGTCAAATTGGATGGACATCTGAGGCTTGGAACAAGATTGTGAAGGAATTCATGAGAAAGAGAAGTATGTGTGTCGGGGTTTAGTACCGGCAGTGCACCACGGGACGGGTTACGTGGAGCTTTTGTGGCTCGGCGGGATCGACGTAGCTCGATGGTTCGCCGGAAAAGTGATGAAGACACAGAGATTTATACAGGTTCGGGCCGCGAGATGCATAAAACCCTACGTCCTGTTTGTGGTTGGTTGTATTGCTGTGAGTTCTCGAGGTTACAATGAGGGTTAGGGTTGGATTGCAATGTGAGTAACTATCCTCTGTAGGGGTTCCTCATCCGCCTTATATAAGCTGACGGAATCTTGGGTTACAAGTCGATTTCCTTCTATATCTCCTAATTGGTTCAGATTACACAAAATCAAACAGAATCTAAGTTTCTATCGTATCTTCGTCAATCTCCTCAAATCTCGGAACCAGAATCCGAGCCAAACTTCCCTGTTTGTTCTCCAGCTTGCACCATCGTTGCCTTGAACTCCAAGCCATTGTGACCACGATCGGGCTTGGGCCAGGCGTTTGGCCCACGGAAACGGCCACTCGCCCGACTCAGGCCCACTGCTGGCCCATGTCCTGGATCCACACCATGAGGAGCCAGGGGATATCTATCCCCCACAATGTGTCTTTTACAAAGTCGCAAATTCAAGACAAGGAAAAAGAATTGAAAAAAAGCTTACAAGGCTCTCAAAGAAGCGAGGAAACAAAGTGGGGCTTCTTGGAACAATGAAAGGGGCATGATTGTGGCTGAACCAGCTGTATGGGCCAACATAGTCAAGGTACATTTTTCACTGCACTCTACTTCTTTGTAGTTAGCTATAGTATGCATTTACTAAGCGTTTTATTATTGTTCTGTAGTCACATCCAAATGTTAAGAGGTTTCGCAACAAGTCTTTTCCTCTTTTTGAAGCATTGGGAGAGCTCCATGATGGTAAGTGATAGTTACCATAATGTCATAATTTCATTGTTGAGTGTTATGCTATCTTGGTCAATATCATGAGTACAAACCGGAAAGAACTGCAGTAACACTAGTTTAGATTATGACACATGTCACTACTGCGCTACTGCAGTAACACTAGTTCAGGTTATGACACATTTACTACTGCACTACTGCACATTTGTTGGTTCCTTTGCTTATACTATAAACTTCCTATCCAGGTCATATAGCAGAAGGAAAGTACAATTTCACATCTACTCAACTTGATAATCCACCTGAAGTGATACAAGATGAGAGTGACGATGAGACTATGCCTATAAACTTGGAAGAGAAAGATGAAGAAACAACAAATGAAGATGAAGTGCCAAGAACATCTGCTGCTGTAACAAGAGACAAGGAACCAACAAATGAAGATGAAGGATCAAGTTTGACAAGAAGAGCCGCTGCTGTATCAAGAAACAAGGAACCAAAAGAATCGAAGAGGCAAAGGAAGAGCAGTAACATAGAAGCAATTATGGAGAGATATGTTCACATAAGAGCCAAACAGATTGAGAGTGAAACTGCCCAGTCAATGAAAGAAAAAGAGGATGCTCAAGCTAAGGAATTCTCAATCAAGAGGTGTATATCTATTCTCAACACAATGGATGTGACAAAGGAAGAAAAAGTCAAAGCATATAGTGTGTTCAAGAACCCGGACAGCAGGGAAATTTTTCTGAGTGCTTCTGATGAGGATCCAGAATCTGCTATGATGTGGTTGAGGAATGAGATGGTTTAGCAGGTAAACAGAAACTCTTCAACTCTTGTGTAAATATCTAGTTGCTGCAGCATGTTTACCTTGTTACTGTTGGTAACCCCTGCACATTCTGCCATTTTTCAGTAGCTTAGTTTCAGTGTCTTAGTTTAGAGTCTTGTGATCTGTTCTTGGAAGGCCTTCTTGATCCATCACAGCTGCAGCAGCCTCAACATAGGTGAGGCATTTTGGTTTGTGTCATCGGTGCCTTCCTATGTAATTTAACAACCACCAGTAGCTGTTATACTTTCTGGATGGAAACATTGTGGTCAAAACAACATAAACCTGTTTGTTCATAGATGAATGCTTATTGGGTTTGTAATTTGTTAGTGTATTTGTGCAAGACAAAAGGGTACGGGTAGCTCGGTGCATATGAAGCCTGGCTGCCCAAAGTTGAGCTCAACTGCATATGAAGCCTGGCTGCCCAAAGTTGAGCTCAACTGTGCAACTGTTTCTTGGAGTTCTGAATTTTCTGTCACCTAATTGAACAAGAAAATGGAAATCAAATTGATCTGTTGAGCACTGAAAAGATTCATGTCCCCAACCGTGCTAGTTAGGGAAGCAGTGTTAAATGACCTTTTTTTTCTGAAATAACATTGCACTTGTCTGCAGGGAGGAAGACAAGTGCAATGATCATGGGTAGGGTTGCCTAGCTGATAGTTCCATAAATTATTATACCAATCATCGTTTGATTAACAATCCTTGCCAATCAATGCTATAACTTGTTTCACTTTTCTTGTATACAGGTTTGTTTCTTCGATTTTTGCCCATAAATCCAAGGTGCTACCTAATCAGGGAATGAGAAGTTTGGTCCAACGAATGGTGTTTCTGGCTCCAGTAGATTCATCGTCAGTGTCTTCAATTCATGAAGCAATTTATTGCCAATCTCTGTAATTTATAATGCTTGGACTTTACTTCGGATTAGAACTGTATCAGTGTCTCCAACTCTAGCAGTACTTCCTTGGTGATACCCCTCTGTTCATTAGACTAATGTTTTGGTCCTCCTACATTCAAGCTAGTTAATCATGTTCAATCTCAGACCTCTTCTGCGACCTCAGTTGCATAGAGAAATTGACGTGTTTTTTGGTCCTTGTTAATTACTCATGCACAAGACTGTAGTATTTGTTTTTTTGCTGTCATCGGATGCTTGCCCCTGCCTTGATCCCTACCAAACCGAACAGCATATAACAGAGGCTGGGGGTTTAATTCTAGGGAAATTGTTCCCCACTGGGTTTGCGGTGACAGCCTGGGAACCACTCAATCCCAGGGTGGTATAAATTCACCTGGGGATTTTATCCCTTGCAACCGAACATAGCCTCAGTAGGTTTTGTTTTTCCCTTTGAAATATTGAGAAAAATGGCCAACTAGAGTTTAAAGGTTGAGAACAGTTTTGATTGGCATGGAAGTTTGAATTTATTTAAAGGTTAAAAGTTCAAAAATTGAGTGGAAAGCGTGGTCGACCAATTGGAGGATGTGATTGTTTTATGAGTTTTCGAAGAGATCCCCCACGATAAGGAAGTACACAAAAACAAAACAAACGAGCTGCATGGTCTCTAATAAGCAGCCATAGTCGCCCACGACCACAAAATGGAATTAATAAGACTCTGTTTGGATATGCTAATTTCAGTTATAAATTAGCCACTAAAAATTAGCTACACCTAGTCTCAGCTAATGGTGTTTAAATAAAAACAACTAATATCCAAAGACCCTCTAAGTACAGCTGACCGATGCGTGCACCAGTAGTATATAAACTACGTATAATGCAGCAGAGTGCTTCTTTGATGCTCAATATCAATTTTGCGTTGGATAAAAAATATATATACAATATATAAAGCAGAATGCAGATGAATACCTATATATTTATTATTTGAGGCATTCGACGACCTTTAATTTGATCAGAAGCCTTATTGCGCTGCGCGAACGTACACTCCATATTCTGATTCGATCTGTTTCAAAAATTTGAGAACAATTATTCTCATGGAACATCCTCGGTCCGTGCGTTTTTTCCGACCGTATGAAAGTGATGGTCCTCAAAACGCATTTTTCATGTTTCAGTCATTGAGAACGACGTCATCACGATAAAAATTGTCGTCCACGTAAAATAATCAACCCTCATTTGGTGTAACTTCTATGATCAAGTGGCTACTAGCTCGCCACCTTTTGTAGTACAAGTTGTACCTTTCGTGTACTTTTGACGAAATATAAACATGGCCGCAAGCAGAGCTAGAAACTCTAGCAGCCATTCATCAAAACTGGGCCAAGAGCACACTTTTTTTTCTTTTCATGTGGCCGAAGATGAATTTCCCCTAGGACTGTGGTCGAGTACATGAATACTCCCTGCAGGTCGGAATTAATTGTCGTTTTAGAAAAACTAGAAGTTAAATTTTTTAACCTTTGACTACATATGACTTTTATATTATTTAGTTTTAAATGTTGAACGTCATATGTATAGATTTGTCTTAACAAATACTTTCATAAAAATATAAAATTTTTATAATATTTATTTATATTTTAATAAAAATATTGGTCAAATTTATGTTTTGAAGACCGCTCATTCGGACCTTGGAGGGAGTATACACCGGTACCAGCCATCCGAGACGTCCATTTGTGTGGGGCCCACCTTCCCTGGAATTTAAAGTGAAGACAAAATGTGGTCACCGCCGTACGTTGGTCCCAACAGCTGCCTATTCAATGTCGCATTGCATGCCCAATTATATATAATAAATAAATAATATACAATCCGATCCGGTTTGCTTGTCATCAGTTGTCGGAATCCGTATCGAGATACGGATCTCTCTGCTGAGATTTTCAAAGGATGGCTTGAGAAAGCGGCGAAAACAGGAAAAATGCATTATTGAGGAGGAGATAGATTGGCATAGCTTTTCTTTTTAATGATGAAAATATTACTCGCCCCCTCCTATTTTTTATACGACGTCGTCCAGGCCTTTATTGGTGTCATCGTCCCACTATCGGCTTATCCACAACAATAATGGTACAGAAACATAAATTCTGTGATGGTACAAGTTGAGAAGTTTGATCATGAAAAAAGAAATAAAATAATAGCAACGCATGCATGGTATAATGTAATACTACCTTCGTATTCCAAAATGACTTTTAGAAAGTTTTACACACAGTGTACATTATACGGAGTAAGTTTTACACACAGTGTACATTATACGGAGTATGTGTGTGTATGAATTTAGAAAGAGATCACATTTGCGCCCCCTCCCCCCTCCCCCCCCGGTTTAATCATATTCTTAATGGCTTATTTTGCAGCATGGTAGATCTATCTTTTTTTTTAAATTCCAACATCATGGTACATGCATTGATAAACTACTTTCAAAAAAGTCTGGAAGCATCTTAAGTATAGGAATATGTTTTCTAGGGTTTTTACATTTTCACCAATGCAAGCACGTGATCCGATCGAAGTAACCAGCGGGAAGCTTCCAGGATAGATAAACGGAGGGAGGGGATGCATCATTGCATGTTTGACAAAGAGGATGGATTCCCTGCCAAGCAAGGTAAACACACGCAGATATGTACACGAGAACGGACCAAGTGAGAGAAGATGGAAAAGTATGCTATATGCGACCGAACGATCTATATTGTAACCAGAGTAAAGTTTAATTTAAAATAGACGACGAAGATAGACGATCTGCCAGACTCAGTCTGACTATTATATATTACATATGTGACATTGAAAAAGTTCTAAATTCCATATCTGCTAAAATTTGAGTTGCCCCCTCAGTGTTAGACGGTAGTGAACACATGTACCAGTAAACTTTACTAGTGGCACTAAGAGGGCAACACAAATTTTCGTTACAGTTATGGAATTGCAACCTTTTTCAACGGTACATGGTGATAGACTCGAAAAATATCAAATAAAAATGTGGCTCCTAGTGAAGGAGATGCATGCATGCGAATACATAATCTGGTGATGTGTGAGGAATCGCAATTGACGATATATATGACACAGTGTAGTATATATGTGTGGGTGTGAATGGTGTGGTGTTGCCGTCCAAGCTAAAATAAGCTGCGCAGACCGACGCCGTCCCGAGTCACGCCCATGCCGATCGAAGGATCAGAGACGGAGAGGAGGGAGCTTGCTAGCGCGAGTAGGTCCCATCGAAAATTCGGAAGGAAGCAGGATAGTAGCAGCAGGATATTGACCCGTGGCTTGTGGTACTGGTAGCTAGCAAGCCACTTGTACCTAGCTAGGGTGGTAAAGGGGCGCAAATTTGTTTAGAAACTTTAGGGATTGATCTCAAAAAAGACCAGAGCATATTTTTTTTTCACTAAAAACGGACGGTGGCCACAGTATCTAGCCGCTGGATGCAGCCTCCGGCCTGCATGCTTGGACGGGCGGTGGCCACTCATTCGATCCGATCCGCCCGCATGCATGCAGTCGGGAAGGGCACTGCAGGTCTGCAGCTGCAGTGCAGGATGGTCGGCGCTGGAATGGATTTGGGTGTTGGAACCCCATAGAATCAGGCCTCTTTGCACAGCTCATTTGAGGCACCGGCTCCTTCATTGTGGCTCAGTAGCGGAGCGCAAACAAGCCACAAAATACTGGCTCTAACCAGCTCCGACGGCTCTGAGTGTAAGAAACAAGAGAGAGAAAGTCCTCGGCTCTCGATCTCCCAGGCTCCGGCCGCTTCAGCTCCTCCTCCCCCGGCGCTATTGAACACTGTACATCACTGTAGCATGGAGCCAGAACGCACATCGAGGCACCAAAATGAACTATGAAGAAGAGGAGCCGGTGGAGCTGCAAATCTGTGGTTTTTCTGGCTCCAGCTCCCGCTGCTACAGTGGCGCTACAACAGAGAACACGGTGACAACTAACGGCAATAAAGCGTGTAAGCGTCAACGGCATCATTGGATACGACGCACACTAGCTGGTGTGGTGTAGTCATATATACGCAAGTATTCGAGTAGGTGACCGTTACCGTTTGCTACGAACCTCGCTCATAGTTAACGAAACATGTGTGAAACCACCACTCAAAACCCTAAACATGTGAGCATGTCTATTGTGACACCTCGAAGCAACGTCTATTCTGAGGTTTTCGGGTTCTATTCGCCAAAACTTCATGAGAGTACCTTGTATTACTACTGGTTCCGAAATTGGCAGTGATAATCAAGTCTATCATCGTTGCTTTTCAATGCCGGTTTGTAACGCCCCAAAAATCGACCCTAAGAATTTCTCTCTAAATTCAAAATCCGATTGTCAAAATCATGTTTGCTTTCAATGTGCAAATATGAGCTCAGCAAAAAAAATATCTATAAATCCCCAAAATTTCTACGTCATTTCCCTCCGAGTGTCTCTCAAAACCCCCTGCAAATTCCTCCACCGATTCCTTCTCAAAATCCTTCCTCCATGTATTCAAAATCCTTTTCCAAACTCCAAATCGGGAAAAAGATAAAAACCTTCCCCTTTCTCCCTCGGGCTACGTTGAAGCTCCCCTTTCCCTCCCTCCTCGGGCCACCCCGCATCACCCTCTCCCCGGCCAGAGGCCGCCAGCCACCCCGTTCTCCTTGGGCCGCCGTGCACGGCCGAACGGCCTGCTCAGCCCAACCACCCCACCTTCCTCTCATCTCCCTGTGCCGCCCCACCCGGCAAGCCGCCCCTCCCTCTCTGCCAGCGGGCCCCACCACCTGATGTCGTCTTCCTCCCCTATCCTTCCCGCATCGGCATCCGCCTGGGCGCGCCCGCCATCGCCGTTTTTGCATTTTGTGCCCTCCCTCTGACCTCCGTGCCTAAGGACCCCGACGAGCTTGCTGCTTCCCCCTGTCGTGGTCGTGCCGCCGCCGACAGTGCCTGACGTAGCACTACGGCCATCTCCTTCCCCTCCCTCTTCCGCGTGGCACCGCCCCGCGGTGAGCACCACCACCACCTCTAGTACCCTCTTTCCCCTCCTTTTCCCCCACTTGTTGTGGACAGGCAGGAGCCGCCCTGCCTTGGCCTCACTCGCGAACAAACACACACACAAACACGACGGGGAAACTTGTAGTGTGCACTCGTTGCCGCGGCGCGTTCGCCCTACTATGCCTCTATCGTCCGATTAGGGTGGGTGCCGACCTCACCTCGCACTCTGACACCTCATCGGCACCTCACCACCCCTTTCCCCTTTCCCTTCCCAGACCCCGTCGTGCGAGTCTCCCCTCCCGCGGCCATGGCGTTGCCGCCTGGCGCGCCATGGATAGCCCCCCACACCCCCACGCCAGCGACGAGACCTACACCACGAGGTCCGCCTCGGCGGCCTCATTGCCGCATGACTAGTCCCACCCCGAGGACTGGATGGGTGATGGAGAACCGCTGCCGGCATTGCCACCAACCAGTGGCCTAGAACCTTCCGGTTCGGCCCGGTCCAGCCACCATCGCCTCCCGCCAACGCCGCCAGCTCCCCGGGCCGCTACCACGTGGGCCCGTGATCCAACACCGTCAGGCACGTGCCCCGCCGCGCAGGCTGGCCTGCTGGGCCACCGCCCCGCATGCTAGTGGGCCGTGCAGACAGGCTACGCTATGGGTTGGACCGAGCTAGGCCAGAAGAGGAAACTGGGCCGCGTGGTGGATTAGGCCCGTGAGCTCCTTTTCCTTTTTTTTCTTTTCGGATTTATGATGTTCTTTTCTAAAGAATTTCATATCTCAACTGGTTGAACTTAGGAATCCGACTATTCTTGCGCCAAAATTCTCCACAAATCAAGAATTACAAATCCACGCACTCCTTACACCCTTTCGGCACTATCACATCGGTCCATTTAACGTGGCTACACTGGACCGTTAATTAGACCGCACGTGTGACACCGGCACAACTGGCACCGATAGGTTTTTACCGGTCCATGCCAGCACACTGTCCTCTCCCCGTCGTGCTAGTGGATGGCCGTTAGGCACCATTATCGCGATAGGTAGAAGGTCTGAAAATCCATCTCCCCGTCGCACTAGTGGAAGGCTGTCAGGCACCATTGTCACGATAGGCAGGAAGGGCTAACACCTGACCATGAATCGAATCGCCTCTCTTGTTCATTTCTTGCTTTGGTTCTATTAACATTGTGATGACGCGTCTCCCACTTCATCGTTGTGTTCCACAGAGCCTCCTCACCCTCCATGCGACCTCCGCGCTCCCGACGCGTTCGCCCTCGCTGTGGTCATCCGTACCCTCTGCTATGGAGCCTCTGTAACGAGCGCTATCAGGCTCGACAGTATGGTCAGAGGTTTGCGGCGCAACACCTCGCGGTGTAGCGCCTAGCTGTGGAGTAGCTCAGCTCACTGGAGCCAGAGCCACCAGTACGATCCACCGAATCCCTCACAAATCCTTCTCCCCACACAAACCAAACCCTTGTTGAGCTCACGATCTGCCCTGCTTGTTTGGTTTTTCCCTGTTTTTGCACATAGGTCCTACCAGAGGTTCCAATTGGCTGAGCCCTAGACAAGTTCTACTACAAGCTCAGGTTCGACACCAGTCAGCTGCATACTCTACCCCAACTCAATGAAGGGTCAGTCCCCTGGAATCCCCACTTGATACATAAATCACCAAGTTTTTATACACACAACCCATTGCTCTATTAAATAATAAAACATTCATGTTTTGCTTGCTAAAGAAACATGGCAGGATAGCCACCAATGCCAATTTTAGATGTAGCGCGCTTACGCGGATCACTCACTAAATTATCTATATTAATCTTGTTGTGGAAATACGATGGTGGGTATGGTGTGTGTAGGTGTTTTTGGAAAACATGGGGTAAGTTCCCAGCCAACGACTCTGGTCGTCTATGCCATGTGTTAACGGTGGAATGCCTGGGTACCGTTATCACGGTTTATCTAAGGTCCGACCTCATGGAGAGGTTGGGACGGTGTGGCTCGGGAACGAGCATTGGGGGAGTTTTCTGCCCTAAAGGACTGTGTGGAGTAGCAACCGAGCCCAAGCCATAATGGATGGTCTGGCAGTTGTCTGTGGTGCCGGGGTGGCAAGAGGATAAGAGGTTTGTTTGGGTTCGTGGGAGTGTCACGGGGACACTGGACAACTGGGTGGCCTGGACCTTCTTGAGGCACTGCTTGATGATAACAAAAAGGCAAGGGCTTGGTTTGGAATTCGGAAGTTTATGACGGTAAATCACCGCTAAGTCCAACTAGTGGGTCATAGTACACCTCTGATCAGAGTATGAATCTATTCGAATAGTCCGTAGGTCCACTGGTAGGGATGGGTTATGGCTCGGTTTCAACAACTAGATGTTTTACGAAAATCGAGTGTGGTTGGGTTTTGTGGTTTTGTGGTTGCTACGGCAGCGTGGCCCACAGTAGTGGTGGAATTGTGTGGGTGTTAGCTTGACTGCCTTGAGCCACGTGGGGCCTATGGGTTCAGTGGAAACCTCCTTATTGGAAATATGGTTTTTGAAATTAAAACTGTGAACTACTGAACCATGCATATGAAAATGTTTTCTAGCAAAATTATCCTGAGCTCTAGATATGTCTCGCATGTAGCAATAGGCTTAACCCTAGGTCCTCGTGGAGGAAGGTGGGCTTGCAGAGTATGTTTCGTACTCACCCTTGCTTTGTTGTTGGTTTATAGAGAAGAAGTCATCGTCATTGTGAACGTGTAAGGGTTACGTCCTATCCCCAACTGGTGTTGTGGGGAAGCTTGGGTCTACATTTAATTTTCCACTGCTGTGTTTTTCGGACTGCGCCCCATCTGGCCTATCTCGTTCAAAGTTATTAGAACCGAACCGGACGTTAAACCGGTGGGGCTCTCGGTTCACGGTTCAATTGGTCTACCTGGTTGAACCGCCGGTCTAACCTGGGTCAAATAGATAAAGAAATGACTCCTATCAACTAACGAAGTTGTAGCGTAGTCGTAAGACTTCCACTTCCTAAGCTCTAGTCCGAGGTTCGAACCCCAGAAGAACCACGTTTTGCTCCATTTTCACCAATTTCCCACTGCACGCGACCTTTGGTTCCGCGTCAGCTGCAAAGCCGCCGGTCTAGAACGGTCTGGAGGCTCTGGTTTTCACCGGTTTAATCGAAAAAACCACCGGTTTGAATGGTTTTCTACGGTCTAATTGCTTATCCGATCTTTTAAGTGGACCGGACCGGTGGAGGCTCTGGTTTTGGTTTTTTCTGGTTGGACCATCGATCCGGTCCGGTTCTAATAACTATGATCCCGTTAGGGTGGATCTGTACTACTCTAATGTAAGAATGTGGTTATCATACCCCTGAAAATGATAATAAAGCATATTTTAGTCCCATTATGAATGTGGGTGCTTCATGGTTCCAAATCTGGTAGGCATGAAGTGTTCTGAATCAACAGTGGCACTTGATCATGTATTATGGTATACCATATCTTATCGGGCCAGTAGAGAGAATTCCTTTTGTGCCACTTAAAAAATGGAGTAAATGCATGAACGGTCCTCAAATTTAGCAGATTTTGTTCCATTTAAAAAATGGAGTAAATGCACAAACAGTTCTCAAATTTAGCAAAGTGTATCACCTAATCTCTGAACATAGAATACCAAGAATCCGGGTGCCTCAACATGGCACTAGGTGCATCTAGCTCCAAAACTGTTTTTTTGTTCTCTCCAAAAGTGGTTTCATGTTTAGGGTACATGTAGAGCCCACATGTAAGGTCTTTATCTCCTATTTTCAACATCTATGATGTGTGGAATCCACTTGTGAGTGAAATTATTTTTTATATTTTTTAGGTATACGGATGGCAATGAGGAAATAATGGCAAGCGGACTGCAGCGGCGCGGCGGTGAGAAGGGAGACATGGGTGAAGAAAAATACAAAAAAAATCACTTTTGCTAGAGTCCCACACATCATATGCGTGGAATAAACAAGATGTGGACCTTACATATGGGCCCCATATATATCTTAAACCTGAAATCACTTTTGGAGGGATCAGAGTGCAAAGGCGGTTTTGGACCTAGATGGCACCCAAAACCAATTTTAGGGACTCGGATTTCTGGCATTCTAAGTACAAAAATCTAAACAACATATCTTGCCAAGTTCAAGGACCGACTATACATTTTACTCTTAAAAATTGTTAGGTCATATATGCCATCAAAAAGTTTTTGTGACTATTGGTTTTTTTCTTTCCTTCTATGACACTGCCATCAACTTTTGCCTGAATGTGCTTTAATAACATTAGCTACGGTACCATGGGCCCATATGTCATTGAATATGTGCCTATCATCTTCTTCTTCTCTTGGAATAACTCCTCGATCTCCGGTCACTCGTGGAGTCGATGTTCTTAGCCCCTAAGTTGCACGGCATGCATCCCCCGTTGAAGGATTGGTGAGCCAACAAGAGAGCTAAGTGCCCCTCTCCACGAGCAATGTGCGAGTCCAGAGGGTCGGGCCATGCTCCCGCGTGAGGATGAAGGTCAATTTGCAGAAAGGCCCCTCAAAAGATGGTAGTCATCAAGGTGGCGGCATCTTCTGTCTTACCAATCTTGCAAGTAATTTCTAGATCTTTTAGATTTCTGCAGTCTTATCCAAATTGCCAGACTTAACAACCATGGATGGGAAACGTAACTGCAATGGCACGGGGGGAAGAAAATTTCAAAAACTGTCACGCAGGACACGACGAAATTTTCGATGGCATGTATGGGACTATGGGATGACTATCTTTTTCAACGGCACACATGGAATTGCGTCTAGAGCAGTGCATGCATATTGCTCCATCGAGCATCGCAGTCACTGCAAGAATAGAGCAAGCAAAACAGATCGTCGTCGGCCAATTATCCGTGACAACTGATATGCACGGCCACATATCATGCACGTATGCATGTTTCGGCTTTGTTAGTGCCATCAGTTAGTTTTTACATCAAAGACAGATTTCTTGCATGCTAAGCCACAAGTGATGACGATTGACGAGTTGACGACACTAGCCGGCTACCTATCCAGCCTGCAAGTGCGCGGCGATCGACGTACGTGGTCCCGTCCCGTGCCAGTGCCAGTGCAGCTAGCCGCAGCGGCGCGTGCGTGTTGTGCGATGTGGACCAAATAAAGCCCATGCATGTGAATTGAATGTGCGGGGGGGGGGGGGGGGGGGGGGGATGAGAAGGAGGAGAAGGTCAGCCGCTAATGTATCTGCATCAGATGGGCAACGGCAGCCACTCGAGGAGTACGGGGCTTGAGATATCACCACGTTGGGTCCGCGGCGAGCTTTCGTTTTTGCGTGGTTCCCGCGGCTCCTCATCCCATCGACGACCCCCGGCCGGCCGGCGGGCGCCCCCCCTGCACTGTGCGATCCATCGACGTCGAGGTTAGCGTGTTCAATTCACAGACAACGACCACTCCACGAGAGTCGTCGTCGTTTCTGTACTGCTGCTTCGTCTGTCGTCGTGGCACTTGTGCACCAGTCTACCACGGTAAGTAACTGATCACTCGATCAAGTAGTCAAGTGGGCCGCTGACCGGGCCTGAGTATATATACTCTAGTTGTTTGTTGTATCGACTTGGATTTTCCTGGACACTGGTATGTGCGGTGCCCATGCTTTTGGCTAGGCTTGTTAAAACAAATAGATAACTTGAAAGTTAATTAGGACGAGGTGTTTAATTAGTTCATTTCTAAACTGATTATTACTACCTCCATTTTCGAATATTTCTCGCCGGCTTTATTTTGAACTAAGAAACGACGAATAAAAGAGAACGAAGGGAGTATGTCCTATGTCCTGACGCCATATAAAAGAAAATGAGTACTTCCCGTTGGGTGACTGAAAATGGCTAGAAGATGTGATTAACGGATACTCGTGCATCGGTCAATTCAGACGAAAAAAACACATAGTTTAACACGCTCCGTTGGATCTTCATCACATGGCCCAGAAATTCATCTGGCACACAACCATGCTAGAAACAAATTTGAAAGAAAATAGGGGGAGTACCGTATTTGTAAAGACGTTTCAAATTATTTCAATAATATTAACTGTGAAGCGAAAACACTAGAGTTGCGTCCAGTTGGATAAGAATTATGGACTAAATAAATAGAAAAAAGATTTAGAAACAACATTAATTATAAACTAAAATTTGGCGCTTTAAGTGGCTATATGACCCCAGTCCTAACCCTCCGCATTGTCGCTCCTCTCTTCCCTCTTTTGTGTGGTGGCAAAAAAAACAGGGATGAAAAATAAAAAAAAACTCGAGGGTCTACTCCCTGTTTATAGCAGTAGAGATGTACAGCAGTTACACCAATTGTCGACAAGTTTCCTTTACCATACCATGTAAAGACATCAATGTATAGACTTTCCAGACAATGGGTTGTTTATTAGATTATTACTTAATAGTTCTTTACAGGTTGATAAATATATAAATATGCCATGTACAATGATGAGAGTGTTCTAGTCTTGTCCATAACAAAAATTAAGTTATATTAGACATCATATTTTGTTCAAAGAAACAAAAGAGTGGGTTTCAGGCGTGCACATCCGCTCTCTGTCTCTCTTCCCACATCTACCCTATTCCATGTAAGCACTTTTAGCTTACATGGCATCTTATTATATATGCCATTTTCCGTGCTAATTTATTCAGGTTTCAGTTTCATTAATTGCCATGCAATATAAACAAATATGGTGACATGGAAAGAGATTGCCAATGGAAGAGATGAAAGGAGTTTTTATCTTAGATGATATTTGAGATAAACTGTTATAGTCATATATGATGTGACACTCTTGTAGTTGTGAAATAAAATTTTGCAATGGAAATGGTCGTATACATGACATATTTGTTGCCTTTATATACGCCCTTAAATCTCGGTCACTTCATCACGTCCAACCATTTGCTTCCTTCTGCTTTGGTCTCCCGACTGCACCCAGACCTCCTCCGGTGCATTTTATCCATAAATCTTTCCCACATTGGTTGATACAAATACTAAATGACTTTTTGCATGGAGTGGGGACTAGGATTCAGAAAGAGTCTAAAGCAATAATAGAGAACAGTGACACAAAGAATGATGATATGAGTTGTATCTTCCTATACTTCATTTTTTTGCGGCACGATTATAGTCAAAGGGTGTTTATAGTTGGGAGTTTCCTGCATTGTACGACTCCTACAATGGGGAATATAGATGTATCTTAGGGGACCCTAAAAGCCACCCTAGAGTCTCATCCTTACACCGAGGGCTAGAAGCGGGCAAGATAATGACTCTTTTGAAAAGATATGGATCGTGGATTCTATGTGATCTCTAATAATTTAAACCGTCTAGAAGACATAGAAGGAAACCGACTTGTAACCCAAGCCACGCTGGACTATATAGGGCGGGCTAGGGACCCCTCCAACGCCATATCTCCCTCTCCATCCCTAAAAGGCGGTTCCCTCAATTCGTCCCAGACCCTAGTTCTCTCATACATTAATACAAACTACTGCACACAAGACGTAGGGCATTGCGATTTTGCTAGCCCAAACCTGTCTAAATCGCGTTCTTCTTTGCGTTTTGTGTGACTATGGAGCTACAGTTGATCTAGACGCCACAAAAAACACCTCATGATACATCCCGTGGTATATTGCCGGTACCAAACACCGACAGACGACAACCTGCTTGAAGCCCTCTTCAGTTAGGTCATGCTCCTACTCCTTACACCCAGGGCTAGAATCCGCCTCGCCGACTCCTCCTTACACTGACGATGACACCGTTCCTCTTGGTCCTATAGCAGTTCGCAAATGGAGAGGTCCTTTCAGCGTCAAAGTGCATAACACCTTTACAATTGGATGACCAGTGGGTTCCTTTTAGGGTTGATGTAAGCATCTACGTAAGCTCCCAAGCATCCCTACCACCACCACAGAAGGCTAGTAGGCCATGAGGATTTTAGGCAGCGCGAACCCTTCAGATGTTCGATAGTGAGCCTCTAAGGATATGGATCATTTCTCCGATGGATGTGGACGTGGCTTCCCTTAAACATACCATTTTCATCTTGGGTTTGTCTTGGTATTCTTTCTTCATTCTCACTCTTTATAAAAAGCCGGTGTTGCCAGAGGCCCCTTGAGGTTCTAGCGTCATTGCCCCTCTACCGGTGTCCCTAAATCTGAACCTTCCTCACTGTGGTTGAGCTCACCGCCACCACCACTTAGCATCGCTTTCACCATGACTCTTAATCCATCTTCTTGATTGGTCATCCTACCAAGATGCAAAAGCTTCGACTGAGTCCGCCGGTTTCAGATGGCACATGGTGCAAAGTTTGATACATATGAATGCCATGATGCTTCTACTTGATCCATTGCACGCTCTTACACGCGATAGGGCTTCAAGTGAACTCAGTCTTAAGCCATATTGGATAAAGGAAACAATCCATTTCATAAAAAAAATTATGTAGACACACAACTACCTCAGAGATTGTGATATATTGTCTGTTATATATCTTAGGACGTAGGAGTAAAGCACAATCTAAGCACTATTGCCACAGCATTACATTTGTGAAGAAGAAAGACAATGACACCATATTTAGTTTCAGCAGCATTGAAACATATTGGACGGGATCGTATGGTTGTGGACTGCAGTCAAGGCCCAATATTAAGGATGTGTTTGGTTTCTATTTGATCCTTATAAAAGTGCGTCCTTATCGAGATCCAATGCGCAATCCCATTGTTTTACCTTGAAGGGAGATGGTGAGATTCTACCTGCATGTTTGGCTAGGTGCAGATTTTCACACGTAGATTTTATAAAACGGCAACGCTCTCGTCCGAGCGTCCGGACGCCTGCGTCCGATCGGACGGATACATGGGCCGACGGCCCGCCGTATGAAACAACTCATTTTCAAATGTTGCGATAGTTATTCAGAATTGTTGTATCAGTTATGTTATGATGTTTCGACAGTATTTTTTAAATGTTTCGTTAGTTTTTTTTAATTTTCTCACCAGATTCGTGGATCCTAGATTTTTCATTCAATTCAGTTAATTCACACATGCTGAATGTTGCAATAGCGTATTTTCAATGTTTCATCAGTTGTTCGTCGATGTTTCAGTAGTTATTTTCTAATGTTTCACGCACCGTCCGACGCGTTGCGTCTAGATTTTTTTCCTCAAATCGCAGACCCGAATTTTCCATTCAATTCAGTTAGTTCACACATGCTGATATTGCAATAATGTATTTTCAATGTTTCATCAGTTATTCGTTGATATTTCAGTAGTTATTTTCTAATGTTTCACGCACCGTCCGACGCGTTGCGTCTAGATTTTTTTCCTCAAATCGCAGACCCGAATTTTCCATTCAATTCAGTTAATTAGCATATGCCGATGTTACAATAATGTATTTTGAATGTTTCATCAGTTGTTCGTCGATGTTTCGGCAATTATATTCTCATGTTTCACGTACCGTCGGACGCAGTCGCGTTCGGATTTTTGGATGTTGCATGCAACACAAGTTGAAATGTTGTGGTGAGAATTTCTCTACTTTGAATCCAACTGTCAGTATCAGATGGACCAGACGGCGGATGCCGCGTCCGACGCCGGGCCAACCGCCCGGAAGTCCGGGCGCACTGCCCGTTTATAAAATCCGGAAGAACCAAATAGGCCTAGACAACCGGCATTGTCTGATCCGATCCAAGATGCTCCCGAAGATCCCAAACGCAACACCACACACAAAAGAGGAAACCGAAAATAGCCAAAAAGAAAAAAAGAAAAGAAAAGAAAAGCCAGGTATAGGAGTTGCCCCTTGCCGCCTGGCGGCTGACGCGAGCGTGTCCGTCCAGATCCACCACACAAGTCCAGGCCCGGCCAGCCCACCGCACAGCACACATCAGCCACACCACAAAATCCCCCACCCTATTTAACGCCACCCCTCCGCCTCCCAACTCCCAAACCAAACCAAACCCAGCGCAGGCCCGGCACAGCCCCCCACGCACCGCATCCTCCGCCGCCGCTCGCCCTCGCCGGAGAGAAAAGAGAGGGAGAGAGAGAAGAGAACCCCCGACGCCCGCCCGGTCCCGTGCCCGCCGGCCCTGCCCCCCAACCCTCCGGGCGTGGCCGAGTTGTAGGCATCACGGCTATCGTTGCAGCCCTCCGGCGCGGCCCCGCAGCTGCGCAGGTGGAGCCCACGGCCACCACCATCGCCTCCGCCGTCGCCACCAGCCCCGCCCCGCACGGCGGCCGCGGGGCGCTGCCCTCGGCCGGAGGGAGCCCGTCCGACCTCCTCTTCCTCGCCGGCGGCGGTCGCCTCTGAGCCGCCGCCGCTCCTCTCCTCCCCTCCCGACTCTTCCCCTCTTCCCCTGACACCCGTCGTCCGCCTGACCGCGCTGACCCCCCCGACCCCGAGAGAGACGCCCCGGCACCACCGGGACCATGGAGATGAAGCTCACCATCAGGAGGGTGCCCACCGTCGTCTCCAACTACCAGGACGACGCCGACAAGCCGCGCGCCGGATGCGGCAGGAACTGCCTCGGCGACTGCTGCCTGCCCGGTGAGCGAACCTTGCCGACGCAATCTGACCGTCGTTTTCGTCCCGAATCCGGATGGAAAAGCTCGCGATCGGTTATTGTTACTACCTCTTCTTTCGATTGGATGGCCACCATGTTAAAATCTTCCCCAGATGATTTGCGCCTGATTCGTTCACAAAGTCCGGGAACTTTGCGCAGGTATAATTTTAATTTGTAGATAAAGGACCTGTTGCTCCAGAAAGTTGGGGGCTTTGCGTCTGCCCCAACAGTTTACAACAAGCTGCTCCTTTTTTCGCCTGTACTATTTTATTTTTACTCACTCTCCGGTAAAAAAAAAAAAATCCTAACTTTCTCTCAGTGGTTTCGGGTTCAACAACTGGCAGTTTCCCCACCTCGAATTAGGCTGGATGAAAATAAGACTATAAAAACAGGCATCTTGGGCAACTAGTATTAGATATTTACCTTGAATAAAATAAAAAAAATTCCAGGTGGAACCCCATGCCAAACCCAAACAGATAGCCCTGTAAGTTTACGTCCCTTTTGTATACGCGGTGATTGTTTATTGTAGACCTTCTGTTTCCTCCCTTTATTTTTTTAGCTGACTGGAAAATATGGTCCTAATAACATACTATAAACCTCAATGACGCATCAACTGTGCGGGCACACAAAACTAGTATTATTTGCTTGACTTGACATGGAAGTAGTAGCAAAGTAGTATCATTGGATTGACGTTCGCATCTCTTTCTTTGAGCAGCTTCCAAGCTTCCACTCTATGCGTTCAAGGCGAATCTGGCAAAGCGTTCGCAGGAAGATGCTGCTTCAACTAAGTCCCTGGTCAATATCCTCCTTACTGAGGTAAATAAAAGCTTCTGCTTTTGGTTAAGTTGCACAAAGTCATCAAACTTCAACTGTGCTAGTGTTAACTTTCAGGATAGATGTACTAGAAATTATATTTTATTTGACATCAATATATACGCAGTTCTCTTAAAATGACAGCTAAATATATTTGATAATAGCCCTGCCCTCTCTGTAGCTTAGAGCCGGTGCATGTAAGCCACTAGAGCAGTAGCAAATCCCTGCATGTTCGGCATGTAAGATGATAGTGAGTTGCTGAAAAAATAGTATCGAATATTGACAGATATGCATCATTCTCACAAGTGTCGTTTGCATTGAGGTATCAATTGGGACCGGTCCCCACACTTTTGAATACCAACAAGGCAACAACAATGACACTAGAATTTGTTGAATATGGCACCGTGAATTGAAATTCCAATACAATTTTTAATAATATAGGCAGATTACTTTTTATTCTATATAAGACATTCTAAACAAGTAGGAAACACTTACTGTGAAGGTTCACTGAAATAGATGCATACTGAACTCTAGTTCCCAGATTCCTCTTCCAAGATTTAGATTCTGAGTTCAGTACTTTGCTTTGTAATCCTGACAGTGGGAGGACAGGATGGCCCGTGGCTTATTCCGCTATGATGTCACTGCCTGTGAGACCAAGGTCATCCCTGGCAACCTTGGGTTTGTTGCACAACTGAACGAAGGGCGCCACCTTAAGAAGCGCCCTACTGAGTTCCGTGTGGACCGTGTGCTTCAGCCATTTGACCCTGCCAAGTTCAACTTCACCAAAGTTGGCCAGGAAGAGGTGCTCTTCCAATTTGAGAATGGTGCTGGTGAAGACAGCTACTTTCTGAATAGTGCTCCAATCACTGCTGTCGATCGTGCTCCAAGTGTTGTTGCTATCAATGTACATCTCTCAGTCACTCTAGCAATCCCACTTACATTCCATCTTGTCTATTCTTGATGCCAATGACTGGTTTCAACGTTTTGCAGGTCAGCCCAATTGAATATGGACATGTGCTGCTCATTCCCCGTGTTCTGGACCGCCTGCCTCAGAGGATTGATCCAGAGAGCTTCTTGCTTGCGCTGCAGATGGCAGCTGAGGCAGCTAGCCCATACTTCAGGCTTGGTTACAATAGCTTGGGAGCCTTTGCCACCATCAACCACCTCCATTTTCAGGTATTAAACTTTGGGTGTGTATCTGAGTTTACTTCTGACCACAAAACAGTAACCAAAATAGGAGCATCGATGTGTAGGGAGGTTTCTTTCTCTCTTTGTATTTTCCTTTACCATGGTTCGTAAGCCTGTGGCTTACTTCCTGTAGTTATATGTAATTTGCTATCTTCTTGATACAAACACATGGCTTGTGGCTTGTACCGCGTTTGACAAAAAAAAGGAGCATCCAGTACCGTGCAGATGGTACTGTTGGCTAAAACCCTACTCCCAATGTCCTGTTGACTTGTCCTCTTCTCATAAAATCATCAAACACCTACACTTGTCATGTATGTTGTAAGTATCATAGTGAGAGTGAACTTTTGTGCATTTGGAGAGCAAGAAAACTGCAATATTCATTTTGATCAGAATGATTAGCTCAGAAATTGGCCTGTGGATCATGTGGTAACTTTATGTTTGAAAAATGCATAAAGTACTGAATAATAACACCTTTTCTTGACAGGCATACTACTTGTCAGTGCCTTTCCCTGTCGAGAAGGCAGCTACCCACAAGATCCCCCTCTCCGAGGACACAATGAAGTGTGGGGTGACTGTGTCCAAGCTAATAAACTACCCTGTCAGAGGCCTGGTATTTGAGGGAGGAAACACACTGGATGACCTGGCAAATGTGGTTTCCAGTGCATTGCATTTGGCTGCAGGACAACAATGTGCCTTACAACGTGCTCATTTCTGATTGTGGCAAGAGGGTCTTCCTGTTCCCCCAGGTAAAAATCATTACACAATTTCATAGTTCTGTCAAATATGGACTGAATTGCCAGAAATCTCTTTATGATCTTTTAACAAGTGTCTGTCTATTCAACAATGCAGTGCTACGCAGAGAAGCAGGCTCTGGGCGAAGTGAGCCAGGAGCTGCTCGACACTCAGGTGAACCCAGCTGTGTGGGAGATCAGTGGCCACATTGTGTTGAAGCGGAGGAACGACTATGAGGAGGCGTCTGAAACCTCGGCATGGAAGCTCCTCGCCGAGGTCTCGCTCTCTGAGGAGCGCTTCGAGGAAGTGAAGGCGTACATCTTCAGTGCTGCTGGCCTGGTTCAGTCTGACGACGAAGAGGTGGTCAGCGAGGGTGAGGACACCACATATGCTCCTGCCCCAGTTGCCCTCTCTGCCCGTTGCTGAAGGCTGCCTCGTCCTCCAGTAAGATGGTACCGCAGGCTGCTGCCTGTGATCCAGTATGCTGTCAAATCTTCGTCGTTGCTGGTCGCCTATAGCTTTGCCATAATAAGGTCTATGTGAATGGAACTTGCTGGTCTGGTATATGTGCGTGCGCCACAGGCCACAGCGTGAGCCCTGTGCTCTGCTGCTGCTTGCTCTCGTTTCTGTGTCCTCTGTAGCTCCGTTACTCTTGTGGTGACTCGGTGATTCGGTGCTCTGCGATATTTAAGCGGAGGCTATGTGTATTGTTTGGATCCTTTAACTAGAACTGAATATAATGTGATGGTCATTGTTAGTATCCGCTCTATCTATTTCAGTCATCAGATGTTCTGCTACCGGAGAGGAACTGCTCTTACTATTCTTATGCGCCATGGCATGATCATGCTGCTGCGCTGTTTCAAACTGAACAATTCGAATCCTAGATATAAGTTTTGCACAAGTCGATGCGACATGGTTGTGTTTGAAACTGGAATGTAAATGAAAGTAGAATGGATGAACTGTTGCTTTTGCATTGATCATGGAATGTTTATATACACAGTGAAGAGGTATGTTGAACTAGTTATGTCCCTTATGAAGAGGCATGGCAACCGTTTATACACTCTAATGACTAAAGGACATCCTTTAGTGTTATTATTAACTGTCTATCACTGTGTCTTGAGGAGATTACTTAAGGAGATGTCCTTTGGTAGGAATAGACATATATTCGGAGCAAACATCGTTTCACAACATTCCCGCTTGATCAAATCTTCCTTGAGATCAATGCGTTATTGATTTCTCTAAAAACCATGCTGGGAAAAATACTGAGGAACATAGGTTGTGATAATAAATCACTTATGTCTTTGGTAGCTCCTTTAAAAAAGCCCGTGGGGAAAAAGGGAGATACGATATAATATGTATAACTCCTCCAAAAACCATATAGGAAAAATACGAGGAGTGAGCAATTTGATATACCGTTGAAAACTCCTATGAAAACCCAATGGAAAAAATTATGAGAAAACTCGATACAGTATATTTATGAGATTGTCTCTTATGAGCTCAAGTGGGAGATATAGAGGACAATGTATGTTTTTTGATGTTCTCTTAAAAACCCTAATGGGGAAAACAAAAAACATGACATATACTTGTGTTAATATTACCTCATTAAAAACTTTCTATGAGAAACCTTGTGATGAAAACTCATAAAAAGAAAAGAGTATAATATAATGTTTAGGACAGGTTAAAATTAGGAGATGACTCCCCTGAATCTTGCAAATCTCTAAGTCGTCTCATACCAATCCCATGAACGCATTTCAAGAATGCAGAGAGGGTGGTAATGACTTAGTAAATAGGTCAGCGAGGTTATCGCATGATTTGGTTTGCAAGATATTTATTTCACCACTGTTGTAATTCATGAGGGTAAAATAATTCATGAGCAATATGCTTTATAAGGTTGCTCTTTATGTAACATGTCTGTATTTGTGTAACACAAAGCAGAATTATATTTATAGATAATCGTAGGTGATTCAATAGAACCAAGATCACACGATTGTTCTATGTGGTTAATCATTCTGCGAAGCCATACACATTCACGTGATGCTTCATGTACTGCAATTATTTCAGAATGATTAGTGGAAGTGGCTACCAGAGTCTGTTTAGAAGACTTCCATGAAATAGCTATTCCACCATATAAAAATACGAAGCATGTTTGGGATCTGGCATTATGGGGATCTGATAAGTAGCCAGTGTTGACAGTTGTAATCTCACGATATCTACCGTCAATTATCCACCTAAATGAAGCAAAGCTATGCGAATAAAATGGACTAACCCCTACTACTAATGAGTTCCACTAGTTTTGTATGAATATTTGGATGCAGGTACCAAAATGCATATAAAACAACTGAAAACCTATCAAGGATCAAAGATGGGCACTAGTAGGTAAAGTGGCTGGGTTGGCCGGCCATGGGTCGTGGCCTGCCCGACCACCTGCTGGATCACCCTGACCCAGTGGCAGGGTCGGTCGACCATGCACCCTAGCCGCCCGACCATCCAGCCAAGCCCACTTGCCACGTGATCGATCCAAATCTGCAAAGAAACACAAAGGCAGTCTAATCCAATCGTCAAACCAAGCATCCAATGTATCCAATGGCCGAAGGGCCACCAAACCACGGATCGGTGACGTCACTAATCCAAGAGAAGAGCCATGCAGCAAATCAGAGCATGGACATGTGGTCGCCCGACCTCATGCATGGTCGGCCGACCATGCAAGGCCCTCATTTTACACGTGCACCAACCGTTTCAACTACCAACCGATGTGGGGAAGCAAGATCAAGCCGTTGGATGGCCAAGTCGGTGGATCGGGCGGTCAGCCCGACCATGGGGCTAGGTCGGCCGACCCCCTACATGGTCGGCCGACCACCGCCTTACCCCCCAAACCGACCTTAGTCACCTATAAATACCCCCTCACTTTCTGGACTATAAATAGGCTCCTAGGAGCTCATTTGTAAAGGTGTGGAGAAGTTAAGAGCTACATTCTACCTTAGAGAGTGCCATTTCCGACATCTTAGTAGTTAGGATAGTACTGGGAGTTAGAGTGAGTCAAGCTTTGCCTCGGAGTTCTTGGAGATATCTCTGAGTCTGCGGTAAAGTTCTTGTATCTTTGTACTCTTATCTTTAGTATAATATATTTATGCTTTACTTTATTTCTATCTCTTGCAAGTGTGGTGTACCTTTCTTTGCATACTTGCTAGGCTTAGGTTGTGGTTATCTAAGTTAGTCAAGTCCTGTTATTCTTGCCGGTGCTATAATCCAACCTTGTATGCCTAGGCTCTGGTTAGGTCCTCTTCTCTGATCAAGGATGACCTATTGTTACTCTAGCTTTGCTTGAGTACGTTTATAGCGTGCCATTCCTCTCCACGCAAATTTGCTTGGTAGCCCTACTCGGTGACAGCGTGTGGTGTGCCTCTATAGTCTAGGCCCATTCGTTCAGGAAGCCCATAGGTGATAGCCAGGTTCTCTTTCGGATGTCGACACGAGACCCTGACTTGTTTACTTGAGTTCCTTAGTTAACCACGACATAGTCTTTGCAGCCGAATAGAATAGAGTTTGAGAAGTTTATCTCACTTCGTTGTCCTCCCAGGCAACTATACCTCTCTACGTGTATCTTAGGTAGTTTATTTACTTCTTCACCATACACCTATCTTTATTAGACTTACTCCTGTCTAGATACTAGTTGGTACATTTATTAAAGTATGGTGATTTCGATTTGCGTTTATCCAATTATGCTCTCTCGCTTGCTGCTTCCCTGTGGATAAAGTACGATACTTGGAATACTGTGGGCGAAAGGCTACAGTGGTCTCCGTGAGGTTGCGGAGTAAAACCTGTAAGGCTAAGAGACTCCAATCAACAAGCATCCGTGTATCCAGTTATAGTGGGATCTTGATTTATTTCGAAATATAGTCCAAGATCTTTTGTGCCATCGAGATATCTGAGGACATCTTTTACATCCGTCCAATGACGTTTGGTAGGTGCAAGCGCTATGTCTAGCTAGTAAATTCATTGCAAATGCGATATCAGGCCTGGTGCAATTTGCAAGATACATAAGCGCTCCAATAGCACTGAGATAAGGAACCTTGGGTCCCAGTATCTTTTCTCCACCACATGGTCTAAATGGATCTTTCTCTATGTCTAGAGAACGAACAACCATTGGGGTTTTGGATGGATATGATTTGTCCATATTGAATTTCTCCAATATTTTCTGGACATATGGCTGATTGATGCACTAAAATGCTTGAGGGAAGGTGCTCTTAGTTGTAAATGTAAGGAAAAATGGGCCCTAAGCCTTGTGCTTAGTTCCCTAATGTGATTTTGGTGGTTGAGTTGACAACACGTACCATTTGGGACTAATATGTGTGCAAGTGCTTTTGTTTAAGTCCCTAGGGTGCAAATGGTGGACTTAGGGTACAAACACCTCAAAGAAGGACTTAAAAGACTCAAGAGAAGTCCCCAAGCCGCTATCAAGTCGCATCCATGTGTACGACACTGGCGGTCCAGCAAGAAGAGGTCCAGAGAAGCCCCATCGAACTGAATCGGCTAAGAAAAAGAAGCCCCAAGACTCGAAGACTCAAGAGCCGATGTGAATTACAAGCATCGGACGGTCCGATGGTGCTACCATTTGACGGTCTGGGCAATTGAGGAAGGAGAAGACCAAGTCTCGGCATTTCAAACATCGGACGGTCCGATGGTCCATCGGACAATCTGGATAGAACGATCAACCAACTTAAGACCACGGGCATTCCATGCATTGGGTAGTTCGATGGTGCCACCATCGGACGGTCTGATGGTCTCAATGGTCGGTAGGAGACTCAACTGGTCGACTCCAACGGCTAGTTGGGAGTAAGCATCGGACAGGTCCGATGGTCACGTAGAAAAGAGAAGAAGGCTCCCAACTGGACTAGTTTTGAGGCTTGGGCTATATATACCCCCATGGCCGGCCTCCACTTTGTGGTTGGAGACTCCTGAAGCTAACACAAGTGTTGAGGCACCCATTTGATCCATCCAAAGAGCCACATACACTCATTTGTGAGCCCAACCACCATATGAGCAAATAGACACATCCTGGCATAGCGAGAGCTTCCATAGCATCTTGGCTTAGGCCTATTTGTCTAGTATCCGTGCCTACGTGCACGTCTATCCTTTGTAAGAGTGGGGCTTGTAAGTCTTGCGAGACCCTCCGGAGTGTGGAGTGACCGCCACCTTACATTGTGAGAGGAAGGAAGGTCCTCGGCTAGTTGGCCAAAGCTTCCTCTAGGTGGAGACGGCAGGGTAGCTCCTGCGAGAAGGACTCGAAAGACCCCTAACGGCCTTATCCATCCTCTACCCTTGTGTGGGCGAGGCCGTAGTTCATGGAGAACTACACGTGTTAAAGGCACGGATGGTTGTGTACCGCGGATATCCGGAGACCCGACCGGGTTGCTTGACTTCTGAAGGAAGTCACTTTGCCATCCTCCACCCTTGCGAGGGTGAGGCCGTATTCCTTTGAAGGACTACGCAGTGAGCAAAGCCCTTTGTGGAGTGCCAATGAGAAGTAGGGGGCAAAGACCGTGAGTCTTCCCCGAACCTCAGGGAAAAATTTCTGCGTCTCCTCCGTGTGCCATCGCCGACATCGTTATCGAGAGTTTGCATTCTCTCTACCTATCTCTTTAGCTTCCACATTTATATTCTTGTAATTATGTGCCTACATTCCTAGACTAGCTTGATAGGTTAGTTTCTAGGTGGAACTAAGTTGCAAGACTTGGCCACGGTAGATTTAGCGACACTTAGCAAAACCTTAGTGCACATAGCTAGATTTATCTTGCATAGGTCTTGCTTAGTAGTTGTAGTTTTGAGGAGTATCAGTATTTAGAAATCCTAATTCACCCCCACTCTTAGGCAACTTGGCGACGGTCCAACCTTCAGTAAATCTAAGTAGAATTTGATCTTAGCCAAATCCTTCACCTCAAATTCCATCTATAGGTGATTGCATCCTTCATGTATATCGTTAGAGTTACCAATGAGATTTAAATCATCAACATATACGGATATAATACAAAATCCCGTTGGAGATTTCTTGATGAAGACACATGGGCACATCATTGTTTGTGTATCCCTTCTTCAGAAGAAATTCACTTAGTCGGTTGTACCACATTCTTCCCGACTGATTTAAGCCATATAATGACTTATTAAGCTTTACACAATAGATGTTGCGATTTGCGTTTGGATTCCATCGGGAACCTTCATGTATATGTTTGAATCAAATGACCCATAAAGATATGCTGTCACTACATCCATCAACTACATAGATAGATGATTTTGAACTGCCAATGATAATAAGTATTGTAATGTTATTCCACTCATAACTGGAGAATATGTTTCATTGAAATCAATGCCAGGTCTTTGCGTGAACCCTAGGGCTATGAGCCTTGCTTTGTATCTCACCACCTCATTGTTTTCATTCCATTTCCGGACAAAATCCCATTTGAATCCCACAGGGAAGACATTTGGAGGTGTAGGTATTACAGATGTGAATACCTTTCTCTCAGTAAGCGAGGCTATCTCAGCTTGAATTGCTTCCTTCCAATGGATCCAGTCCGAGCGCTTTTGCACTCTGCCATGGCCTTAGGATCTGAATCATTTAGGAGGCTATTTGCAACTGATGCGGAGAAGTAAGTGTCGACAATTGTAGTCATACGATCAGTATGATTCTCCAGAATCAATATAGTTGGTGGAAATTTCTTGCACCCTCAATGGAGGCTCATTTGTTCCCAAAATTATGGAGCCGGGGTAGTTCCGATGTCCCAAGATTAGATATAGAGTGCACTGTTGATTTGGGTGGTGAATGTCTCTCCACTGGGGGATTTACATTCACTGGGTGTTTACCAACTTGAGGTTCGATTGCATTAACTGATTTGGAGAGTTTTGTCCTTGGTTTCCTCTGGCGCTTGTTGGAAGCTTGATCCTTAGCCGGGGCCTTACTTCTCCCCCTCTTGTTTTGAGATGGGAGTTGAATGGTTTTTTAGGTACCTCCACTCTTTCAGCGCATTTCGGGCAGGATAAGAGGATTTAGTAACACCCTTAGTATCAGTAAATGCTTCGGGCACATTATTTGCAATATGTTGCAAATTGATGAGTTTCTGAACTTGGACTTCAGTCTCTTCAGTACTGTGGGTCTGAGGTGGAGATGTTTACAAGATCCCAATTGATTTCCTGGCATTCTTTCTGGTACTTAAAATCTCCCCCTAATGCCGAGAAATGGTCCTCATTAAATATACAACCAGGCATACCAGGCCGTGAATAAATCCCTAGTGAGGGGTTCGAGGTATTTAACAATCAGCGGAGATTGATACCCCACATAGATCCCTAATTTCCTGTGTGGGCCCATAGAGGTACGCTTAGGCGGTGAGATCGGCACGTATATAGCGCAATCGAATTTTCGCAGATGGGAAATATTTGGTATATTTCCACGTGCTAATTGCAGCGGAGAAGCTGAATGATTTGCAGTTGGTCGCAATTGAATTAAGTCAGCAACGTGTAAAACTGCATGACTCCAATATGAAGTTGGTAGGTTGCAATTATGTACTAAGGGTCTAGCAATCCACTTGATTCTTTTTACAAGAGATTCAGCCAAACCATTTTGAGTATGGACATATGGGACAGAGTGCTATACTTGGATTCCTAGATCCATGCAATAATCATTAAATGCACGAGTGGAAAATTCAGCAGCATTATCCAATCTTATCGACTGAATTAGGTGTTCAGGATAATTTGCTTTAAGTTTAATAACTTGAGCAATGATTTTGGCAAATGCATGGTTTGTGTATGGATAGTAAACACACATTGGGTCCATCGTGTAGATGCGTCTATAAGAACCATGAAATACCTGAACGGTCCATATAATTGTTGGATGGGGTCGCATATATCGCCTTGAATACATTCAAGAAATTTGAGTGGCTCATGTTGGATTTTAAGATATGATGGTCTCAAAATCAATTTCCCGGTTGCACATACAGTGCACATAAAATCTGAAGCTTGTAGGAATTTGTTGGGATGCATATCATGACCATTGGTATTGCTGATAATTTTTCTCATTATCCCTATACCAGGATGGCCAAGGCGATCATGCCAAGTTTGGAATGTGTCAACATTCTAAAAAATTACTTTATACGTAACATGTGGTACGGGTTTAATGTATATATAGTACAATCTGGATGGAAAAGAAGGAATTTTCTCAATTGTTTATGTGCCATATCCATATTTTTTTGCGACGAGGAGAAATTCCTCATTATTGTCGTCATGGGTTTCAATATGGAAACCATTTTTTCAGATATCTCTAAACTTAATAGGGTACACGTTGAATCGGGATACAAAAGTGCATCCTCGATTGTGATTTGGGTACCCATAGAAGCATGATAGTGGCATGTACAGAACCAACTATTATTGCATCGCATCCAGCGATTATCAAAACATTTCCTTGTCTCTTTGTAAGAGTTTGAAAATATTTTGTTTCCCTTAATATAGAGTTAGTAGTACAACTGTCTACTAGGCACAATTCTTCGTCCATCAGATTGGTTCCTGTACAAATCTATATATAAATGAAGAATTTAATTCTTATTTTGATATATAGAATACACACAAACTTTATTGCATATCAAATGTATTTATCACATTTATTAGATATATAATATATTATTGTTGATGACGAATATTTACAACACTTAGTACATATTTGTACTTATATTAGTACTAAATAAGGAGACAATAGACTTGGGATCTAAGAGATTGGGAGCCTATTCGAGGTCTCCAAACATGTCATTGGAAGCAAAGTCCATGACTATGTCCTCTGTGTTGCTTTGATCCTTGCTTTCTGGTATGATGTTGTTGCTTGATTCCTTAGGAATTTGTTGCGAACAACCAGCCTCTTCCTTGGAGTTGTCAAGGTTGAAGGTTGAAGTGGGCTTCATACCTCTGTTCTGGGGCAGCTCGTCCGACGTCCCACAGACTTTAAGTATAGATCAACTAAGTGACTTGGAGTACGACATTTCGCTGTGAGATGGCTATAGCAACCACATTTCTGACAAATCTTTTTGTCATTCCTTTGTTCAGGAAATGTCATTACCCTTGTTGGAAACACGTGACCTTTGCCTCTTGTTGCGTCTGCGTTTCTTGCTACCATGGAGAATTTTCCTGATGGTTCTTAGAGGACCATTAAGCTTGGGTTTATTCTGATTATTGTAGTGGACTTCAGGCAATGGGGCAGACCCTAAAGGGTGTTGCTAGTTATTCCACACCGTAAGGTTATGGTGTCTTGGCCTAAAGTAACGTTTGAATCATATCAGAATAAACCTAGGAAATTCTTCTCACGGTATTGTTGTTGAAGGATCCTTTGTGCGGGAAGCATTGTAGATAAAGTCTTCTCAAGGATCCTTTGTGCGGGAAGCATTGTAGATAAAGTCTTCTCAATTTTATCCGCATCTGAAAGTGCCTTCTCACATAATTGCAACTTAGTGCTAATCCTATGAACAACGTGATTATAGTCACCAACAGTTTTGAAATCTTGAAGGCGAAGTTGGGCCCATTCATAGTTGGCCTCAGGCAAAATGACTGTCTTTTGCTGTTCATAGCGTTGCTTTAGAGCAATGCCATAGTTCACGTGGATTTTCCTCCAGCAAATATTCAGACTTAAGGTCTGAATGAATATGTTTCCTTAGATAAATATAAGGCCGCATACTTGTGTTGATCTATAATTGGTTCTGCATCTTCTACAGGATTATCAATTGTATGATAAAGTCCATGGGTCGCAAGACCAACTTTTATGTCCATAGTCCATATGGGATAGTTATGTCCATCAAGAGCTGAGTACCTCAAACTCATGTGGGGCCATGGTCCGTGATGGATCAGAGGCCTTCGTGCCTCTATGTTCGCTTCCTGTCTTGTGCTTAGTGAAGAGCGTGCATGATAATGTGTTTGAAACTGGAATGTAAATGAAAGTAGAAAGGATGAACTATTCCTTTACATTGATCATGGAATGTTTATATACACAGTGAAGGAGTGTGTTGAACAGTTGTGTCCCTTGATGGAGAGGCATGGCAACTGTTCATAATGACAAAAGGACATATCCTTTTAGTGTTACAATTAACTGCCTAATTGCTTATTATTATGTCTTGATGAGATCACTTGAGTAGGTGTCCTTTAGTAGGAATAGACATCTATTCAGAGTAGACACCGTTTCACAACAGGTTGTTCCCACTTTCCACAGGACCTATACCAGAGGTATTTGACGGCTGATGGCTAAGTACTCATTAAGATGTGAACAGCATTCTCTGGTTCTGTCATGGGGCGGAGATGTTCGATGGTTGTACTCAAATGCTTGGGCTCAGTACTAGAGAACAGCCCAAACACGGTCAGTTGCTAAAAATCAGTAAGAGCATGATAGCATCTCATCGCTATCTGTTCTAGGTTCAAAAGAAACGCGATCCTGTGCGTTTTCAGTTCAGACAAAATCGATAGTGCTATCTAGCATTGTCAGTTGGATGGTATTACCAACTGGCAATGATACGGAGGAAGAACTGCCACTTGAGCGGAAGAGAGAGACCAATGAGAAGAGAGAGAGAGGAAGAGTCTCCAGAAGAGCCATCCGGCCCCTTCCCTTTTCTGCCTGGTGAGGGGAGGTGGGCCGGCCGCTACCATAGTTTTATACTCCCAGCATGCCAATTGTCATTTGATTTTTTTCTTCATCAAGTTTGACTAGCTTGCATTATTTAAAAAAAATTGCTGAAATTTAGAAAATTCAATCGTAGTTAAAGTACATTATACGCTAAATTAAATCCTAATAAAAACAAATGATAATTATGAAATTTTTTAATAATCCAAACTGCTCATACTTAGCGTCAAAAAAGTCAAATAACCTACAACACTATAAATTGGGGCGAAAAGAGTAGGTATTAGTCCAGTTCGTAGATCTTAGTGGTTTTCCTGGGTGGGAGCTGTGCGGGATGGGAGTCCTGCTTCTGTTGCCTTCTTGCCGCGGGGGCGTAGCTGGCTGATGAGGAATCAGGGTATGCCTCGGTTAGGGGTGGGCAAAATTAACCGAAATAGAAGAATCAGGACCGAAAGAACTAGAACTGAAAGAATCAGAATCGAAACCGAACTAGCCGAAACCGAAATAACCGATTAAATTTTTTGTTCTAGGTTTGAAATAACCGAAGGAACCGAGGTAATTTCGGTTCCAGCTTTAAAATAACCGAAAAACCAGACTTTAAAAGCCCATAAAAATAGGCCCAACAACCCTTGTAACCCCAGCCTAATTTCCATCACCGCCTCCCCTTTTCCCCACTGGCGGCCCGCGGCTAGGCCTAGCCAGTCCCCGAGCCCCGACTCCACTCCCTGCCCCCGCTAGCCGCCACCCGCCCTCGGCTCTCCCTCCCCTCCCGGCGCCGCTAGGAGCCTAGGACCTCGACGGCTCGACCTCGACCACGCGACGTGACTCCCTTCCCCTCCCCTCCCATGCCATGGCGTAGCAGCACCCCCGCCCTCCTCCCATGGCACGACGGCGCTCCCACGGTGCGGCGGTGTCCACTCCCCTCTCGCGCGCGCAGCTAGCCAGCGGCGCCCTCCACCTTCCGCGGCATGGCAGCACCCTCACTCAGCGGCGAGCCAGCGACGACATGACGACTAAAGAGGAGCCAATAAAGGTATGTGCTTCTCGGTTAGTTCGGTTTAACCAAGAACCGAACCAAACTAGCCGAGAACCTAACTACTCGGTTCCGTTTTGCCTTGAACAACGTTCGGTTCCACTTTTCAAACAACCGAAATCGTAAATAACCGAGGAACCGAACTGAACCGAGGAACTGAATGCCCACCCCTATCCTCGGTAATATAATTCTCCTCTTTATCCTCACCTACATCTCCGTTCGGCTGGATTATTCTTCCTCTTCCACACCCACCTTCGCCCATGATCATCAAGATCCAGACTTCTCCCCTTCCACCCCCTCTGATTTGGTCACTTGGGATGTAGTTTCGATGTTTCTCGTCATAGATTCGGTGTTCTGCTCCGCGGATCAGCTCTTCTATGGCCTAGACCCTACAGCTCTACAGCGGGCCATGGTTTCTGCCCATGTCCCCCTATCGCCTACGATTAGCCCACACAAAGGCCAACATTTTCATTCTCTCAACTCCAGCACTGCCAAGTTGAAACTCGCCTTCCTCGATGCTATGCCCCATGCAAACCAGCCACCTCGCGTGCACTTGAAGCTGACCGAGACGCCGACTGTTCTTACGATCATCTTTGGTTCGACGAAGACAAAACTCCATGCTAGCTTCAGTGCCCACTGCAAACTTCCAATTGTGAGGTCCTTCCATCCTGGCTCCATGTGCTCAGTGGTGACTCTAAGTCCAACAACTGACGAGCTTCGCACCGGTGATGAGGACGATGACATCTTCTCTGAGGTTGCTTGACACGCATCTAATTGCACTTCTATCCAATGCGTGTGTGTATCTGTGTCGAGTTTACATGTTGTGTTCCGACCCCTTTAGGGCTTTCATGTAATTCTCATTGCCTTTAATATATGGAAAACATTATAAAAAAACCAACAATGATACTGTGCTTCTTACCTGAAAATATGTTCAGCTCTAATTGATAATACTCACATTTGTCCCCCGCGAAAAGGTTTCGGTGACTTGATTCTTTGTGTGATGAATAATTGTCAATGTGTAGTAGCGTGTCATATGTAAGTTCGATGGACTAACCAAATTACTGTGCTTTGAGGAGACAAATATATTTTTTGGTTTGTGGTGCGCACACAAGATGACATGGCAGTCGACAACGAGTAGCTTGACACTGACAAGGATGCGTGCCAATGGACTGTGTGGTGGCATGAGGGCGAGCATTGGAGACTCATGTCTGTGACCTTGTGATGAAGAAGGGTGGTCGATTCTAGGGCCAAAGGACGTGAGGCGAGGCTATGGATGTTCCACTTCTGGTGCCACGAGGAGTTGAAATGACACAGGTGTGGTGAGTCAGGATGAGAGCAGGCCATGGAGACTTGGAGATCGAGGCTTGTGGTTGAGAGATATGCGTCAAAGTTAGGAAGTTTCATGGTTTGGACCTTAGAAAAATTGAGATGAATGGTTTAGTAGTTTGACCCTTAAAACTATCTAGGAGGATGATTGATGATGATGGATGGTGGCATCAACCAAGTCATGGAGGACCTGTACTAGGGAGACCGGACTCGTGTCGACATCAGAGAGGGTTCAATGGCCTCAAAACCAACGCAATGGTATTTTTGCGGTTTCACTGGAAACTACGGCCGGAGGCAGATTGTTGTACATGGCATCATCACATTGTTTGTGTTGAGGTGAAGCAAAGTGCTCAAAACATTGCATTCATCCAATTGTAGCACATGTATCTTCCTGTTTATTGCCTATGTAGGTTTTCTAGTCTCGTTTTGCAGTGAATCGGTATTGTAGTTTTTTGGAGAGGGTTGGTGCCATATCTGAGCCTTTGAACCCTAATTTTATCTCCACTAAGGGCATTCATGTTAGAGATGAGACATGGACACCTCTAATCCTGGTTTCTCCACCAAAGAGAGGGAGGACAAAGTGCGGTGGCTTTAGATTGTACAATAGGTGTTCTCTTGAAATTAATCTAAGTTTCACCATTATTTCTATAGTCCAAATTCATGAGAAGTGGTTCAAGTTTCATAGTTCTTCTCCTCGCCCTCTATTTGGCATTTTCGGTGTGAAATTCACATATAGAGAATCAATTGTAGCCAGAATATATAATATGGAGAGTTAGTCTAGTCGAGAAAAGGTTATTTACAAATGCTAGAAGGCAGCATTTTCAGTGTAAGAAGAAAGAATTTGATGTAAACAACAAATATAGTTTTCTTGCATAACCTTTTGGTGTCTATATATGCTAAAGCAATATGATTTGCATGAAACATCTCAGCTAATAGCAAAAGACGAAGAACATCCTTTAATAGTTAACATCTTCACAAGTGCTATATAGGTTAAGGTCAAGGTAATATAAAGAAAGTGCTATACATTGTCATGCGAGAAAACTTATTATTTTATTTAGAATATAAGTCCTTCAACATTTTCTTAGAGTTGAATAAAAACTATTCGCAATTTGAACTTATAAAAGACTAGTACGAAAATGACCATGCAGCTTCACGTAGACAGAGTGAAGTTTGAATCTACGCTATAAAAGAGCGAGTTTTCTCAAAATATTTTTTACCTAAGATGGTCCCACCGTACCCCTCACATTGGGCCCACCACGTAGGTTGGAAAAGGTTGAAAAGGGGTGGAAAAGGTCCAAAACCAATAGAAGGAAAATATTTTCACCATTTGGTCTTTTATTTTCTCACCTCATTTTGTACCCATACCCACCCGATACTTTCCTTGTTTTGGAATTAATGAGAAACGAAGGACATCAATCAAGCATGTCCCATTCCTTTTAATTAATCTTTCTTTTTTTCTTATTTTTTTGAAGCAATCTTTTTTTTTCTTATTGCCTGATCATTCATTTCACAACACATGCATGTTGCACGTACATCTACGCTAGTATAGACAATGAGTGAGATAAACAATCTGCTGGAGTCTTCATTGCAGGCTTTAATTGTACCTAGACTGCTTTCTCTGTGTTTACAAGAAACAAACAACCAGTGACATTCAATTTTAAAACTAGATTCCCACCTGTGTGCCCAGGAGAAAATATCTAGCCATTTGCGTCAAAAGATGTGAGGTCTCCAAGACAAGTTCCCGTGAATCTGTTCTCCGAAGGATAGCCCATGAACGGATTGGGCTGCTAGTAGACCAAACTGATTTGATGTGAGGCTGAGATATTTGGGACCTCGCTTCCATAGATGACAAAAATGTCCAAATAGATCTTTCAATTTGCATATTGCTGGACGAAAAATGTACGAAAGTCACTCCAGAATCCAGAACTCAGAGCTTCTTCCATGTATGAAGGTGGAAATTATTTTTGGTAATTCACGATGAAACAATGAGATCCAATTAGTCAATGCACTATAGCAGCAATTAACCAATACCTCAATATATTTGAGAAGGGCTTCTCTATTTTGAACAGAAAATCTCAAAATGGAAGTATCTGCGGAAAGAGTTAGCTTCGATAGAAAGGCTACAAAGATATTCAATGATAGCTTGCATGAACAAAGCCGATGAAATGATCGAGCATGCAGGTTACGAAGTATAGGGTGCATAAACAACAATATGACAATATTTAGTTTCTACTGTCTGAAAATATGAATGCACGAATTTACTGTGCAAAAGGAAATATCGGGAATATATTTCATAGGAAAGAATAAAATCTCTTTGGGCCCCTTTTGTTAACTTTAAAACACTTCGATCCTGATCATGGAGGCGATGTAGAGGTGTCCGAGTGGCGATTTCTGGGTTCGACTCAGAGTCCTGATCGACTCTGACGCATGGACTAATCGGGTCCAATGCAGGGACTAATGGGGACCCGACTACAACGCCCAACCGATTTCGGCAACTCGCTGATGGTCTGCGAGAGTTGGATTTCAAAAGTGACTCGGATGGTTGATCTGCAAGCAATTAGGATACTGATGTATTTTTACTAGGTTAAGGCTCATTAGTGGAGACTATAAGTATGCATTAAAGGGCTTTGGTGGTGCTGAACAATCATCGCAGAAAAGATTTCTGTGAAACCCTAGCCGATGTCATAGTACCATCTCTAAAGATCATCAGCCAAGTTTGCGGTGCTAGCATATGAGGACTCGGCATTGCCTTCCCGAACTGTGTGGATACCGTAGAGGCAGTGCTGCGACTGCTACATTGATCATCCGACTGGTTTCGAGGGCGGTTGATTGGTTTTGGATCAAGATCGACTGGATGAATCTACATCGACTCTTCTCACCACTTCGACTCGGCGCGCACAACGTTGGAACTCGGCAGCTCCAACTTGTCTTTGACTGCATTGCGCGTTTAATCTCTTGCTTGTATGAGGTCCTGCATGATGAAAATGTTTCAATGCTATGTTAGCCTACCCCATATCCCCTTGTAGAAGGATAGTTGTAGTTTTCTGAAAAATAACAGAAGTTTGGTATGTATATCTGCAAATGTGATAGGTTATTTCAAGTATAGGATTGCTAACTGGTTTGAAACAATAAGAGCTGCCATGATTTGCTGGTTATCTCGCTGGGTTACGTTCGGATAGAGTCTCATCGGGACGGTGCATGTTTGAAGACTCATGATACTAGTATTTGTTTTATTTAGAATATACTCATGATAGTATATGGTTTTCAGATTTTAAACAGCGGTTTTGCAGAATGAAGTTCGACCTGTGGGCCGAATATAGATAGGCCGAAATGAGCTAAAAAAAGGGTAACTTATACTTTAGAGTTTAGAGAAAATAATATACTAACCTCTGTTTCGCAATACTTGTCAATTTTGGCCACCTTTTCTTTTTCAAAATACTCGTCATTACATGATTTTAAAGAACGCTTTTCCAATTTTACCCTTGTTATGACCCACACGCCCCAACATCAGCCAAATATAATATATATAAATGAAGACCATATTTTAAAACAGATTAAACACTCAGATAAGGAGACAACCAATACACAGCACTTGACCACTTCAAACATTTACTAAATCCACACTTGTCTCACTTCTCACTGTTATTAAGCATATAAGCATAGTACATGTTAAATTGTGATCCCAATTCTCATGGAATTATCCTATCGTAGTTGTTGATAGGTCCATAAGGATTCAAAAGCCAGTGAAAAGGTTGATTGCAGTGCTGAGCCATCCTCTTGTACTAGAGCTATGGTTTCTAGTGATCGTGAGAAGTCGTTGTTTGCTATGCAAGAGGAGATGCAGTCACTTGAGAAAAATATGTGAGAAAAATATGTGACATTGTTTGCTTGCTTGCATGGAAGAAGGCTGCAAATGGATTTTCGAAAGAAAAGAAAGTTCTTCTCCTAGCGAGGCTACCAGATTTAGGGAAATGCTAGTTGCTAAAGATTCCAATCAAATACCAGGTATTGATTACAATTGTGTTTTCTCTAGTTGTGAAGCATAGTTCTATTCATGCTTTTCTTGATATCGTTGATATGTATGATCTTGAGCTTGAATAGTTAGATGCGAGACTGCTTTATTAGTTGGTGATTTGGAGAAGGAGATTTATATAGATCAACTGAGGGTTTCATTGTACCTAGTAAGGATAATTTGTATGCAAACTAAAGAATTCGCTTTATGGTTTGAAGCAATCACCTAATCACCTAGATAGTGGTATAGAGCTTTGATTCATTTATGATTGCAAATGCCTTTATGAGTTCTCTGTATGATAGCTGTGTCTACAAGTTTATTGACTCACTTATATGTACTTGTTATATGTTGATGATATGTTGATTATTGCAACCAAGTGCAAGATCGCTATAGCTAACTTAAAGACATAATTAAGTAGAGAATTTGAGATGAGGAACCTTGGTGGTGCCAAGAAAATTATTGGTATAGAGATTATAGAGACATAAAACCTAGGCCCCCTTTGGCAGGGCTTTGGCTCTGGCTCCTCTGGTTTTTTGGCTCCTCTGAAGAAGTCGGAGTTGTTTTAAAAATCATTTGGCAAAATAGCTCTGGCTCTGCCTCCTCCGGTGGGGGAGCCGGTAGAAACCACATTTTGGGGGCTATGGCTCCCAGTACAAAAATGGCTCCGGCTCCCCTACCGGCTCCATGGGAGGAGCCATTTTTTTTGTGCTATTTGGTATGGCTTCATCAAGAGCCGGAGCCAGAGCCGGTAAATGAGCCCTACCAAAGGGGGGCGTAGTCTGTTATTTCTTAGTTAGCATGGTTATATTCAAAAAGTCATCCATCATTTTAAATGCATGACTCAAAGCTAGTATGTGCTCCCAATGCTCCTCATTTCAAGTTGTCATCTTCTCAGTGTCGTAGAAGAAATTTAGATTTTGAGCACATGTTAAAAGTTTCATATTCTAGTGAAGCTGGTTCTTTGATGTATGTCGTTGTTTGTTCACATCCAGATTTATCTTATGAGCTTGGTCAATATATACATGGCTAATTATAATAAAGAACACTGGAATACTTTTAAGTGGATTTCTAGGTACTTGGGTATGTTTGATGCTTACTTGTCGTTTGGCAAAACATAATAGGGCCTTGTTGGCTATGTTGATTCAGATTATGCTACTAATTTAGACAAGAAAAGATCTCCCACATGTTATGTATTCACAGTTGGGCGATGTACCCTAAGTTAGAGGGCTTGTCAAGAGTCTCGTCCTTTGGTATCATCAGATACTACCTAGATAATATTTCATCTAGGTGGATGCGGATACTACCTACCCAGATAGGAGGTCGTTGAATACGCATCGAGCAGTACCTGACAACTACCCAGAACACACAGACAGGTATGGGTACCCATTTTTTTCTGCGTATTTCATACACTACTAAATTCTAAGTTTCACATATGAATTCGTATAAACATAAATTGATATGAAATTTATAGTGCTCGACAAGATCTCAACTTTATAGTTCCTTACTTTTTTGTTTGAAGCTATTTTTGTAAGGAAAATGGACTCCAAGCCTTGTGCTTAGTACCCTAATGTGATTTTGGTGGTTGAGTTGACAACATGTACCATTTGGGACTAATGTGTGTACAAGTGTTTTTGTTTAAGTCCCAAGGGTGCAAGAGATGGACTTGGGGTACAAACACTTCAAAGGAGGACCTAAAAGGCACAAGATAAGACCCAAGCCATCAAACATCGAAAGCATGAAGTCCTGATATGGCGGTCCCACTGACCGGTCAGCGGGCCGGATTTTTTGTGCACCGGAGGTCCAGTGGAGCCCTACCGGACGGTCAGATGAGTTGCAGAAGCCCTGAAGTTGAGGATTCAAGACCTGGTGTATTTACTTGCATCGGACGATCTGGTGGTACCACCGGACGTTCTGGACAGAGGAGATGAAGATGACCGCATCCCAACATTTACTCGCACTGGACGGTTCGGTGACACCACCGGACATTCTGGACAGAGAGCACTACAAGTTTAAAGACCGGGCTCCAACAGGCACCGGACGGTCCGGTGCACATTCGGATTCCAAGTCAAACGGTCGACTCAACAGCTAGCCGATTACACGCACCGGACGGTCCGGTGGTGGTACCACCGGACGGTCTAGTGGTCGTGTAGAAAAGTGAAGAAGGCTTCCAACGGCTAGTTTGGAGGTGTGGCCTATATATACCCCCTTGGCCGGCCTCCACAATATGGTTGGTGACTCCTGAACTCATTATAGTGTTGAGACATATTCTCCATGCCCATTTGAAGTGTAGGAACACATTTTGTGAGCCCAACCATCACTAGCGCATAACTAGACACATCTCGGCATAGCTAGTGCTTAGTGCATCATTGCTAAGGCCTTGTTGTCTATCCTATGCCTGCGTGCATGTTTACCCTTTGTAAGTGTGGGGCTTGTAAGTCTTGCGAGACACTTCAGAGTGTGGAGTGGCCGCCGCCTTACTTGTGAGAGGGAGGAAGGCCCTCGGCACATTGGTCAAAGCTTCCCATAGTGGAGACGGCGGGGTAGCTCTATGAGAAGGACATGGAAGACCCCAACGGCCGTTACCCGTTACCACACATTAACAATCTATTTGATTAGTTAGTTGGGGCTAAGGTCTTTTCTAAGATCGACCTAAGGTCTGGCTACAATCAGATAAAGATTAGAGAAGAGGATATACCCAAGACAGCATTCTCTACCAGATACGGCTTGTATGAGTATTTGGTCATGTCTTTTGGGCTAACCACCGGCTTTCTTCATCTATATGATGAACTCAGTGTTCATGAATGAACTCGATAAGTTCGTGGTGGTATTCATCAATGACATACTAATCTACTCCAAGGATGAAAAAGAACATGAAGAGCACTTAAGAATCGTACTCACTTGGCTTAGAGAGCACAAGCTTTATGCCAAGATCAGCAAGTGTGCATTCTGGCTAAAAGAAGTGGGTTTCTTGGGCCACATACTGTCTAAAGAGGGAGTCGCAGTTGACCCTAGAAAAGTAAAAGATGTGCTAAATTGGAAGCAACCCGAGACCATGAATGAAATCCGGAGTTTTCTTGGTTTAGCGGGCTACTACCACCGCTTTATCAAGGATTTCTCCAAGATTGCAAAACCCATGACCTCGTTGACCAAGAAAAATGCAAAGTTCATTTGGAGTCTGAAATGTGAAGAAGCTTTCCAAACACTGAAGAAATTGTTAACCTCAGCACCAGTGCTAGCTCAACCGGACAACACTAAGCCATTTGATGTGTATTGTGATGCCTCCGGCAATGGACTCGGCTGTGTCTTAATGCAAGAAGGGAGAGTAATTGCTTACGCCTCCCATCAATTGAGAAAACATGAAGCAAATTATCCAACACATGACCTTGAGCTAGCAGCAGTTGTTCATGCACTAAAAATATGGAGACACTATCTGCTGGGCAACACGTGTCACATCTAAACTGATCATAAGAGTCTCAAATACATCTTCACTCAACCTGAAATCAATATGAGGCAGAGGCGATGGTTAGAGTTGATAAAAGACTATGATCTGGAGATACACTACCACCCAGGCAAGGCCAATGCGGTGGCCGATGCCTTAAGCCGCAAAGCTCACTGCAATGTAGTATAAGCCCGTCCGACAGCAAGAGTGATCTGCTGTGAGATGAATGACATTGAAACACCTCCTGAACAGCATCTAGAACTTTATAATGTCATTATTGAACCCTCGATCAAAGCACAAATCATAGAAGCACAAAAGCAAGATAAGGGTATGGCATATATTCTTGAGGGTATTAGTGAAGAGAAGAAGGCATGTTTCACGCTTGATGACCAAGGCGTTCTGTGGTTCAAGAATCGTCTAGTAGTACCTAAGGACATGGAGTTGAGAAAGAAAATACTTGATGAAGCGCACACTTCAATGTTCACAATACATCCGGGCAGCAATAAGATGTATCAAGACTTAAAACAAAAGTTTTGGTGGACCCGCATGAAATGGGAGATCGCCAAGTACGTATCCGAGTGCGACGTGTGTAAAAGAGTAAAAGACGATCACCTAAAGCCCGCTGGAATGCTTCAGCCGCTTGAAGTACCAACGTGGAAATGGGAGGATATACACATGGATTTCATTGTGGGGTTGCCCCGAACTCAGAAGGGGTATGATTCAATATGGGTGATAATAGACAGATTTACAAAGTCAGCTTACTTCCTTCCTGTAAAAACAATATACCACGCCAAGACCTATGCCGAAATTTATCTAGCTCGTATTCTCCCTTTGCACGGAGTCCCAAAGACCATCACTTCAGATCGAGGCCCACAGTTTGTCTCCCGTTTCTGGGAGCAATTGCATACAGCTCTGGGGACCACCTTGATTCACAGTTCGGCATACCACCCTCAAACCAGTGGTCAAGTAGAAAGAGTAAATCAAATCCTAGAAGATATGTTGAGGGCTTGTGCACTGACCTATTCCACCAAGTGGGATGAATGCCTCCCCTTGGCGGAGTTCGCTTATAACAACAGCTACCAAAAGAGCTTAGAAATGGCTCCTTTCGAGGCTCTTTATGGTAGGAGGTGCAGGACACCACTAAACTGGTCTGAACCAGGAGAGCGTGTTACCTTTGGCCCTGATTTAGTGACAAAAGCCGAAGAACAAGTGGAACTCATACACCACCATCTCAAAAGAGCGTAGTCCCGACAGAAAAGCTACTCAGATAGGAGGAGGAGACCACTAATCTTTGTTGTGGGGGACCATGTGTATCTTAAGGTATCTCCGATGAAAGGGGTACAACGGTTTGGGGTGAAAGGGAAGCTAGCACCAAGGTACGTCGGTTCGTTCAAAATTGTGATGCCCCCGGCATCTCGAAAGCCCTGACACACGATTACATGAACACTAATGGTGAATTAGGATTTTATTATGCTTAGAGGGTGATGAGGATTAGTGGATAAATCACTAAGTCAAAATTTTTCTATCCAAAATAGAAAATCGCACGTTACTTGGTTGAGTAGTTAGACATTTATACATTTTTATGCAAGACATAAAATGCAAAAGTTTTAGCTCAATATGTTGCCTTCAAATATGCTATTTTGACCGTTTTCAAAATCAGATGTTAAGGGGCTCAAAATTTCGAGACAAGCCCAGTTAGCCTACACTCAGGAAATTTTGCTAAGTGTAGGATCGACACTCTTTCCAAACTTCATTCTGAAATTACTTTCGATTTGACTATACAACTTCAAAATCTTCCTTCCTATGAAATGAAATTAAACTTATCACCTTTCAAATTCATCTGACTTCAAAATGATTGGACTTTATTTGATGCTTCAAAAGTTAGAAACGAGAAATACTCTACATGGAGTAAACCTGCATTTTGACCAAACCTCTGAACACATCTGTGGTTGTATTTCAAAATCTATTGAGATTTAAGCTAAACTTTACATATCAAACTTGTAGACAATTTCACGCTGTACAACTTTGGTATTTTGTGTGTTGACATGCAAAAAGGTTTGCAAGGTGTTTTAGCTCATTTTCTATCTTCTAGTGAATTCTGTCCAAATAGACCTGAATGGAAAATTCAAATTTTGAGCAAACAAAAGATATGATCATACAAAATTTTGAATATGAAAGTTGTAGAAAATGAAATTGTGAACAACATTGGTATAGAAAAGTTTTCATGAAAATGTACCTAAAATAGACTTTTATAATTTCTAAACTGAGGGTTTCAAATGATCAAACTAGAGTTAGTTGATTCAATTCAAATTTAACCAATATTTTCCACAGAACTTGGTATAGATGTCTATAACAAAGTTGCAGAGTAATAAATTTTGAACATTTCTTGTATTTTGGGTTTTTCCAAATTCGACCTCTAGTTTAGTTAAAAAGCAGTATTTCAAACGGAGGTTTCTGCAGTCAACAGGAGATCTTTACATTTTCGGATTTTTTCCTTATCTCCTAGTCAATGACGTGCGGGCCCCACATGGCAGAGCCTCGGATCCCATCCCGCGGGCAGCAGGCATTGTGGGTCCCACTTGGTCCCTGCGTCCGTCGATTTGTACACCCGGTTTATGGACCGACCCTTTTGTTCCTTCGCCCCGGACCCACTTGTCATTGTCCCCGGGTCTACGGACCATGTCCACACTGCGCCACCATCCCTTCTCTCCTCCTCCAGCACGCCCACGCGGCAGGAAGCTCCTGCCGGCTCTCCGCCATGGGCGCCGGCCGTCATAAAGCGGACGCGCTCGGCACTGCTGCCCTCCACCGCTCCCGTACGCGCGCTCTGTTCCCCATCCCTCGCTCACCCCGCAGCTCCGAGCGCCCTCGCCTCGCCTCTCGTTCCCTTCTGCCCGCCATTGCCGGCCACCATTGGAAGCTCTGTGCGAGCTCGGTCCCCTGCCTCCATCCATCCCCACGCCCTCAAACCACCATGCCAGGCCGCGCCACCCCACCCTCCGCCAAATGCCCTAGACCTCGTCGGCTATAACCCCTCCACCGCATCGCATTTGGTCGCCGGAGTTCGCCGCCCCCTGCTCACCGTCGCGGGCCTCCTCCGAGCCCTCCCCGTCGAAACCGGTTGTGGGGGTAAGGTCCCCACCCTTCTCTCTCCCTCTCCCGCCTCCGCCAGTGCGCTTAGGGGCTCCGGCATGCCGGTTCCGGCCGCGCGCCGTCGCCGCTCCCCTCCCTGTCGCGAGGTTGAAGACGACCAGGGGAGGGAGATGGCTCATTTGCGGTTTAGCCCTCGAGATCTGGTAGTTTTAGATTTAGATCCTAAGGCGCTGTATACTGAGTCTTGTAACACTTACACGCTAGCCCTTGAAATATACGTTTAATTACGTATAGGTCCTTAGATCTGGGGTTTTTACTTTTTAAACACTTTATTTCGGCTGAAAGTTTGGAAATTCATTAGAAATCATAGAAAATGAGAAAAATGCAAACTCAGTTGCGTTGTATTCCTATTTATTAGATCTACAGAATGGGTATGATGGTTGGGTGTGAAAAGGCTGTTTTACCCCTGGATTATTGCATGCTTGTTAAAACTAGGAAAATGGCAAATGTGGGTCATATGAAGTCCAAAAATTATGAAACTTGGTCAGTAGCTTGGTTAGGGTATGTATGCATGCTATGATTTTTGGTAGGCTTGGAATTGACTGTATGTTTACTGTTTTGCCCTTGTCATGCATTAAAGCATATTAATAACATGGAAAATGGTTACTATATGGATGGATGCTCTAAATGACTCCTTTGAATTTATACATGCTCTATTTGGTATAGATAGCTCACTATTGGAATATAAAGCTGTGCATGTCAAGTTTTGATGGTAGTTTGAAAATGACAACTTAATGCATGTTTAACTAAATAATAAGAAAAAGGGGCTCTAGCTTGTTTAGTAAACTCTAAGAAAAATCATGGTGTATCATAGTCATGTTCAGGTTCCAGAAAGTACTTTTGGGGAATTTATAGTAGCTTTTTGCTATGTGATGTGAAAATGATAATTACTATGCTAATATGTAATTAATGAATAGAAAAAAAAATTCTATTTAATATGCTCTAAAAATCCCACCGAAGTTCATGTAGCAATGTTATTGTGCAAGGATGCTAATATGATTATTCAAGAATTTTGGATGTTGTTTCATGAGGAGCTTAGGTATAGTCACTCTAGTAGGATTAAAAATGAAGAAGCTAAAAGGGGGCATGTTAATGAGCATGTACGTGTTACTTGTGATTTCTCCTATCAAATATACTTGATGTGTGCGAAATTATGCCTAGAGGAGTCTCATATTTTGTGCATGCATGTTGTCATCAAAACCATAAAGCTACTGATGCTAAGCAAACCATAAACAAGTGCCTATCTTGTATCTGTGACCACCAAATTTCAATCCCCAAAGCAACACCACTGTCAGTAATGCTTCAATATAGATAACAATAACTTAACCTAGGATAAAAGTACTTTGGATTAAGTAGTTTATCAATCACCTTCTGCCTGTCCATGAAGTGAATTGTTACGTGTGTGCTGTATCCTCATTACGTGTGTGCTCTATCTTCATGCACCTTCTGCATCGCATCGTGCATGGCATTCATATAGTGACGCTTAATGCAGATACGTGATCAGGAAGCAAGTGCGTGGAGCTACTTCAACCAACGGTGGTCCAAAAGACCAACTAAGATCCAAATAGCACCTGGAGGCCCCTGAAGTGGTATTTGGAAGGAGGAGTTGTCCAAGTGATCAAGGGGTTGCCTGGGGCAAAGCCCCACAACCTGGCAAACTAACCTAGTTTAGTTTGTTGGTTTGATAAGAATAAGCAAAGGTAGGCAGGACCATGATTTCTCCCAGCTAATATGATAATTGATTGTTTCCTTACGCATCCGCATTAGGAGTTGATTGAAAACAATTGCATTAGATCTCCTGGCCGCCCTGGCCCTAGCACCTATAACTAGAGTTCGTAGGACAAGTTGCTTAGCATTGCTAGGTGCGAGTAGACACGAGTGAAAGGAGTCACTCGTCGCGTAGGTGATTTCAAAGGTTACAAAACTTTTACTATAGGGAAAGTAATGCTATGCTCATGATTTAAATGGAGACCGGGCGGAGAATAATCTTATTTTGTGGTGTGCGTTGTTGTATCATTTGGCTCCGCCCGTGTCGTTTAAGGCCCGTCCGCTGTTCGCCTATTGGTCGGCATAACATTGCTAAAGTGCTTAACCGGAGAATGGGACCGGTGAAGTCTTACCTGGGTTTGTCCGAAGTTTTCGAGGCTCCGCCCATCCACTTGCTGGAGGCCGATGGGCCCGGGGGCGCTTGTACTCGAGGGAGGGCTGACCCAGGGCACTGTGGTATCGCTCCTGAGGGGCACAACCCGGGGGTTAGGTGGGGGCGCCTTGAATCTTGGGACAAGACAGGTGGAGATGGGGACTATATGTGGGAACGCGATGGCTAGTAAGCATATACCCCTGGCATGATAGTTATTCCCGGGAATTAAAATCGATTCGAATCACTGATGCCCACCAGATGTGGGAATGCCAATACCATTGACGTTCAACGTAGTAACTACTTGAATATATCATATTCATTACTCATGTTTTCAAGTACTACATGTTTGTATTGTATTGCTTACATTTCTGCAAGTTATTATTATGGAGTTATATGCAAAAGATGAATCTTGATACTCTATGTTGATATACCATTGTTTAAAATCAATGGCTAAGGATCCACATGCTAGTAAGCAAGCTTTGCGTCAGCCGTAAGCCAATCCATTAAGTCCTACTGAGTAATTAGTACTCAGGGTTTGCCCCCACCTTTTGAGAACAGGTACCGGCAACATCTGGACAAGTGCTTGGAGGAGGGTAGTACCGGTGGGCTCGGTGCTGCTCGCCTCGATCATCGTTGCATGAAGGCTACTAAAGTATTTTGTTTCCGCGGTGAGATGTTTTCGAATTCGCTTCCGCTATCTGATTCAAACATGCCTATTGTATGGCAATATGTTGAAACCTATATCTTTGTTTCGAACTGGTTTGTAAAATAAGTCTATATATGCTATATTCAACTGCCTGAGATGATGTAACTGTTGTGGCTCCATCGTGGGCTAGATGTGTATGATGTCGGTTCCTCTGGGAAAAGGTAATATCGGGAGCCGAATGACTCTCGACGGACGACCGGGTTTAGTTCGGTCTAATTGCACTGCAAGCCAGAGGTGGCAGGTGTGCTTAGCCCGGATTAAATCGGCGGTTCCGCCACAAAAATCATTGAAAGATGCGGAGCCGTCGCTTACCGGTTAGAGTTACTACCACATCTGGCTGCGGTTCACGACATGTTTCACGTCTCACAACTAAAGAAATGCTTAAGAGTGCCGAAGAAAGTGGTAGATACCTCTCAAATTCAGATTGAACCAGATCTCACATACGAAGAACATCCCATAAAAATCCTTGACCAAAAGCAAAGATCAACCCGTCGAAAAACAATAAACTTTTACAAAGTTCAATGGAGTAATCACTTCGAAGAAGAAGCAACTTGGGAACAAGAGGAGTATCTACGCACTAAGTATCCTGATTTTCTACCATCCACTTCAACTCGGTATGTTATGACAGTTCAATTTCAGGGTCTAAACTTAATACATACACATAGCACTACCTCTAGTCGACTTAACGACCCACATCACATCAAAAATCTCGGGACGAGATTTCTTTAAGGGGGGTGGGTTGTGATGCTCTAGCATCTCAAGAGCATTTTCAATTATCATACATTCAGCATGTATAATTTTCATCATACTTAAGCTTGGATTTGAAATACATGATCAAACTTGAGTGCAATGCATAGTGTTGAACCCTGTTTTCTGCATGTGTCATACTGTTAATTTGATTGTAACTCTAGTCATGTTGAGAACTAGGTGGAACTTTCTATACCAAACCTGTAGATAATGATGTGGTGAACAACTTTTTTAATTGGAGGTTGGATATAAAATGGACTTAGCATAGTGTAAAGGGTCCTTTACTGTCACCCAACAAACACAATCCAAACCTGAAATGTTTAGAAATCTTCATTTTTCTATAACCTACAATCATTTTCATGCAAAGGTCCAATTGAGAAAGTTGTAGGCCTTGAAATTTTAAACAACATTGTCAAGAATACTTTTGGGAGAAAATGGCTAGAAATAGGATATTTGAATTTTCTAAGGAAAACAACTCTCTACCCAAACATAGGGCTGCTAGGTAAATTTGAATTTATATCATATTTTGACTCATAATTTGAACTTGAGAGTTTTGACAAAGTTGTAGAGATGAAAGATATAAAAATTTCATTCAATTGGGCCTTCTTCAAATTCGGCTTGAAAATAGGTCAAAACAGAGTTTTACAGTGGGTAAACAAAAAACAGAAAAAGGGAGTTTTCCATTTATTGACACGCGGGTCGCTGACCGGTGGGCCCGTCGATCCGGCCGGGCCGAACCGCTGAGCCGGCCGCTGCCGCGTGGCCACCGGCGTATGGCCGGGGCGGCCCAGACGCGGATCGAGCCTCCGGCCTCGTCCTTAAGCCGCGCCGCGCCCCCACCCTCTCTCTCTTTCCCTTCCGAACGCTCAGCCCGCCCTCGCGCCCTTTCGCCCGTTTCCACCTGGCCGCCATTGCCGAAGCTCGGAGGAGCTCACGCTAGCGCCGCTCTGGTTGCTCCCATGCCCAACCATCTCCACGCCGGCCTTCCCCTCGCCTCCCTCCACCGTTACCCTCGAACTCCGGCCAACATTGCCCTTTCCCCGCGTCGCATTTTACCGCTGAAGCCCCGCGCCCCGAACCTCGTCGCCGGCCCGATTCCGACCTCCACGTGGCCGCATTTTTCGATTCGAGTCGTGGGTAAGAATCCCCGCCGCCTCCTCCTCCCCTTAGACCCCTCGCGGCAGGCCGCCGTGCCCTGCAGGGCCGACTTGCCGCTCGCGGCGTCCTGCCCCCTCCCCCTGCGCGAGGTAGACGAAGCAGGGAGGAGGAAGACAGCTTTTTCGCGATCTAGTCCCTAGGTTTTCCGTTTTCGCGAATCGATCCACCGCATTGTGCATTGAGTCTCGTAGATCTGGTGTTCTAGTCCCTGGAATATACGGATAATTATGTTTAGGTCCCCAGGTCTGTGGATTTACTATTTATTCTTCTAAAAATCGGCAGTAAACTTTAGAAAATCGTAGTAAATCAAGGAAAAATCCAAAAATAACAAACTATGTTGCATTTTGATCCTTGTTAACAGATCTATCTGTTGGTTATGATGGTTGAGTAGGAAAAGACAGTTTTGCCCCTGATATTATGCATGCATGATAAATCAATATAAATGTGAAATGTGGACTAAATGATCTCCAAAAATTGTGAAACTTGGACAGCAGTGTTGTTAGGTTATGTAAGCTCACTGTGAATTTTGGTTGCTCAAGTATGCACGGTTTATTTACTATTTTTCCCTTGCATGTGATTTTTAGCATAAAAGTAAATGTGGGAATGGCAGCAATATAAAATTATGCTCCAGATGGTTTTACACATTTTATTTGTGCTCTCTGTCGTATAAATATCTCACTGTTAAAATAGGGTACTGTGCATGTCAAGTATAGTTGGTGTTTTGAAAATAATAAATCCATGCATGTTTAACTTAATAAATAGGAAATGTGGGTTAAATGAGCTTCAAAAATTATGAAATTTGGGCAGAGGCATTGTTAGCATGTGTAGGCTCTGTATAAATTTTGATAGCCCTAGCATTGACTGATTAGTTACTATTTTGCCCTTGTCTTGTATTTAAGCATATATTTAATTTAAGAAAAAGTTGCTATGGTGAAAAAAATGCTCCAGGTGACTTCAAGGGCTTGGTATGAGCTCTAGGTTATGAACATAACTCACTGTTAGGGTAAGAGGTTGTGCATGTCAAATGTAGGCACTGATTTGAAAATAGTAGAAATAATGCATATTTAATTGAATAACAGAAAATGTGAGACCAGAATATTTAATAAAAGCCACAATAGATCATATCTGATACATAGGGGTATGTGGGTCTTAGCAACTGAATTGGGGTACAATGTAGTTCTTAACTACTGTTTTGAAATGCATGTGGGAATGCTAAGTCGGCTATATGGAAAATAGATGTCTAAATAAGCTTTGGTCTTCTTACGCTAAACAAGCTTCGGTCATTTTACGAGAATGAATGATAAATCACTAAGCGCCCCTTGTTATAATATGTGGTAGACTAAGTTAATTTTAGATGATGGCTTGTATGATTTCTGAGTACTAAACGAAATTCGCCACAAAATGCATAACTCTATTCCATAAATCATGATTCACCGCATCGCATCTGCATCATAAGCAAGCATTGCACTAATACATGCTCAAATTGCACTATGTCATACATATAGATCACGCGAGCGAAAGACACCCGCCGGACCAACCAATCGTAGAGGAGCCCGAGGAGGAGCTGCACCAAGAGCCGGAAGACCAGCAGCAGGGGCCCGACTTCGCTCAGGAGGCAGCTACTGACCCTAGTGAGGAAGGTTGGTAGGACCATACTTAACCCAGCAAATAAGTTACATTTGATGATTTAGGCATATGCATTAGGGTTTGTTTGAAACCTATTGCATTAGACACCTTGGCCGCCCTGGCCCTAGCACCTATAATTAGAGTCCGTAGGACGAGTATGCTTAGAAGTGCTAGGTGCGAGTAGACACGAGTGTGTGGAGTCGTCACATAGGTACTTTCAAAGTTACAAAGATCTTACGATTATGTCAAATAGTACTCTTGCTCATGATTTAAATGGAGACTGGGCGGAGATTTTATTTCAGTATTTACTTTCCATGATGTCGCACTTTGGACTCCGCCCGAGTCATGTAAGGCCCGTCCGTTGTTCGCCTATTGGTCTGCATAACATTGCTAGAGTGCTTAATCGGGGAATGAGACCGGTAAAGTCTTTCCTGGGCTCGTCCGAAGCACAGAGACACGTTCCTACCCGCTGGTTGAGAGGAAGGTGGCCCGAGGGAGCTTGGTACTCATGGCGGGGAGACCGAGATGTCGGCAGGCTCGTCATGGGGGCACAACCCGGGGGCTAGGCGGGAGTGAATCGAACTTGGGGCGAGACAGGTTAAGATCGGGACTATATGTGGGAACGCGATGGCTAGTAAGCATATACCCCTGGCATGATAGTTATTCCCGGGAATTAAAAATCGATTCGAGTCGCTGATGCCTACCAGGTGTGGGAATGCCAATACCTTTGACGTTCATCGTAGTAACTACTTAAACACTCTGTATTTAATTGCTCATGATTTTGAATATCACATGTTTGTATTGAATTGTTTACCTTACTGCAATTTACTATTCTGTTGATGAATAGGCAAATGATAAAGACTTATTACCTTACGTTGATCATGATACTGCATAAAAGCAATGGCTAAGGATCCACTTGCTAGTAAGCAGCTTCGCGTGAGCTGTAAGCCAATCCATTAAGACCTACTGAGTAATTAGTACTCAGGGTTTGCCCCCACATTTTGAGCGCAGGTATGGAGTTCATGGTTTGCGCCTGTGTTGGAGGTGGTGCATGCCCGCATCTAGGGTGATCCTGCATGAGTGGCACAAGGGCAACATCGGTGGGCTCGATGTTGTTACTTCTAATGCAAATATTTTGTGATGTCTTGGTGACCTCTGAACTTTATCATTCCGCTGCGAGAAACTTTTGAACTTGCTACTTTATAACTCTGTGTTGGATTTGTACTATATTTGAACCCGGTTTGTAACTAAGTCTATTATTATGCTATTTCAACTACCTGTGATGATGTATCTGTTGTGGCTCCATCGTGGGTCGGATGTGTATGGTGTCGGTTCTTCTGGGAAACGGTATTATCAGGGGTCGAATGACTCTCGACGGACGACCGGGTTTAGTTTGGCCTAAGTGCACTGCGAGCCAGAGGTGGCATGTGTGCTTAGTCTGGATTAAATCGGCGGTTCCTCCACAGTGGTTGCTTGACTTCCTCGGAAGTCACTTTGCCATCCTCCACCCTTGCGTGGGTGGGGCCGCACTTCTTTGAGGATTGCGCGAGAGCAAAGCCTGTGGGGTGCCAAACGAGGAGTAGGGGGTAAAGGCACGTTGGCCTCCCCGAACCTCAGGAAAAAACCTCCGTGTCTCCATCGTGTGCCATCGCTTATATCGTCATCGGGAGTTTGCATTCTCTACCTATCTCTTTGGCTTATGCATTTACATTCATGCAAATGTGTGCTCACATTCCTAGACTAGCTTGATAGGTTAGTTTATAGGTGTAACTGGGTTGCAAGACTTGGCCACGGTAGAGTTAGCAACACTTAGCAAAACCTTAGTGCACATAGCTAGATTTATCTTGCATAGGTCTTGCTTAGTAGTTGTAGTTTTTAGGAGCCTTAGTTTTTAAAAATCCTAATTCACCCCCTTTTATGCGTCGGTCCAACCTTCAATTGGTATCAGAGCTGGGCCACTCAATCTAGTCCACTTTATTGTCATTAGAGGTCACAACTCATATTTGGACTTTTGGCTTCACCGCCGGATTAAGTACTTGTGACGTCTTAGAGAGGGAGGATGAGTACCGGTAGCGCTCCTCACTTTGACGGCATGAACTACTCCTATTGACGTGTTATAATGTCTAGTTATTTAGAGGCCATAGGGTTGGATGTGTGGAGAGTGACGAAGGAAGGAACAAAACCCCTCTCTCGGCTGGAAAAACCGACAAAAGCCGATGAGAAAGAAATACAATTCAATGCCATTGCTCGCAATGCTTGTTCGGGGCTTTGAGTATTGATGTATTTAATAGAGGATATAGCCTCTCGAGTGCACATGAGATTTAGCAAATGCTCCAAGCACTCCATGATGGCACTAGTGACGTCAAGAAGCAAAAGCTTGCCTTAGTTAGAAATGCTTTAAATTCCTTTAAAATGCTTTCTAATGAATTGGCTAATGACATGTACTCATGCCTAAATGTTATTGTCAATGAGTTCAATTCAATAGGTGACACCAAGCTAAGTGATGCCGATGTCTCAAGGCAAATCATCGAAGTGGTTCCACATGAAAAATATGCAAGCATCATCACCTATCTTCTCAATCAAGACATGAGCACCATGACGCCCACCAAGGTTCTTGGCAAGGTCATTGCATTTGAGCATTACCAAGGGATTGGCCAAGACACCTCTTCATCCAAGTCACTTGCACCCACCATTCATGGTGAAAAGAAGATGATGAAGAAGGAAAAGAGCAAGAAAGAGACAAGCTCAAGCTCAAGTAAAGAAGAAATAGAAGATAGTGATGAAGATGATCAAACCCAATGCTCCTCCGATGATGATGATAAAGATATTGCAATGTTGATCAAGAGGATGGACAAAGCATTGAAGAAGCTCAACTCCAAGGGCATTCCAATCACCATTGAGGACATTGAGTACAACAGCCAAAGGAAGAAGGAAAGGAAAGGTGGTTGTTACGGATGTGGTGAGAAGGGTCACTTTGCGGACTCATGTCCCATTCTTGCCAAGGAGGAAAAGAAGAAGAGGCACAAGCTCAAGAAGAAGGAAAAAGAAAGAAGAGAGAGAGAGGCACAATGCGCTTCAAGCATTGGTGAGTGGGTTGATGTTTCAAGTGATGAAGATTGTCACAAAAAGCACTCCCACAAGTCCACTTCACACAAATCATCCTCTACAACGCACATATGCCTCATGGCCAAAAGTAAAAATGAAAGCGATGTAAGTGATGACGATGCCCCCTCATATGATGAGCTTGCTTCACTTGTCCGTGAACAACAAGTAGATATAGATGATTTAAGATGCAAAAACAAGAGTCTTAAAGCTCAATTGGCTAGCTCATGAACCAATTATGAAGAATTAGTGCTTAAGTTTGATTTGGTTGTTGACCATAATGATGAGCTAACTAAGAAAATTAAGGCTCTTGAATTAAAAGCTACTTCAACTCATGCATCCACATCTTCTTTTGAAAAATCTAAAATGGATGCTTCTACCTCTTGCTTTGATTTAATTGATAAGCCTCACTCACCCTTTTGCAAGCCATTTGTTAATTGGTATGAAGAAACTTGCAGAGAGGAGATTGCCATGGAAAATGAGGTGCTTAAGCAAGAGGTGGATCAGCTCATGAAGGATGTGGCAAGGCTACAAGGTCAAAGGGAGGAAACCCAACCTTCTCAAGATAACCACCCCAAGGTGGTGAAGAAGTTTGGGGAGAGTCAAATCATGGTGTGCTTCCTTTACAATAAAGAAGGCCATAAGTCCTACATGTGTAGGTCAAAGAACAAAGGGGAGGCCAAGAAGAGAGAGGAAAAACAAAAGAAGACCGTCACACCCAAGGCACTGTAGAGCCGCAAGGGTAAAAAGAGGAATTGGAGACTTGGCTACATTTGGATATAAGGTCACAAGTTAGAAAGCCAAGTGATGAAGCTCATCTCATACCCAAGCCCTCCATGTGTGTGGTAACTAGGTTTGTTTTCAATTGGTATTTTCTTTAGCATCTAGTGGCCATATCCTGCCTAGGTTTTGCATAAGCATATTTAAATTCAAGTAATGCATGCCTCGGCTATCTTACGGTGGGTTGATTGTGCTTCACTCTAACCCATGAGAAACCCACATGGTTTCTTAGTTTAGGTAGTTGTTTGGCACTAGTTTCATTCCCTATCTTTTGTGCCAAAGTCCAAATCATAGGGTGAGGTCCTCAATTGGACTTGAATGTCGAGTGCATGTCTCTCACAAGCAATTCAAAGCTTGTATGCACACTTTGAGGGGGATCCTATCCTATGGTTTGTGTTACTTTGAGACTAACGATATTTTCAAGCTTATCATGTGTCTAGTCTCACCGATGTCCCTAGAGGTACGCATGAAGTTAAGGAAAATGGGCTTCAACTTGGTAACACCTTCCATTGGTGAACTTTTCAATCATTTATAGCTACCTACATACATAATATAGTTTAAGCTCCCTTGTGTCTTAATTGGCTAGTTGTGCATATGGTTTGTCTACCATCTTATATATGCACACTTCTAGGGGAGTTGGCCTATGTTATGTGAGTCTCATATATTGTGGTCCATTCGGCTTCCATATCTTAAAGATCATAATATGTGGGACTCTCCCTTGTGCTTTTAATGCTTTCCTTTTCGGTGTTTGATTCCAAAGGGAGAGAAATTGTGGACCCAAGCAAGCTACCAAGGAGTTGAACATGAACCAGGAATGAAAGATAAAAAAGAACCAAAGGGGTTGCCGCATGAGCAAGAACAATGGGGGAGAAATGAAGATCAAGATCAAGGCAATGGTCCAAGAAAAAGAGGGAAGTGGCATTGGAGTAAGGGGGAGCCTTGTGTCCATTGACCATTAGAAGGGGACAAGATCATGGCAAGGGCAAGACATGAGCAAAATTTTCCAATCATTTTGGAATGAAACTTCATTTGCTTCAATTGGTATCATTGCATATTTCAATTAGCATCCTTTGATCTTGCTTTTGCTTGCATACTAGCAAGTAGTATGTTCTAAATTTTCTTTTAATTGGTATTATTATTGCTTGCTTGGTTGTGTTGTCATCAATCACCAAAAAGGAGGAGATTGTAAGGAAAATGGGCCCTAAGCCTTCTACTTAGTACCCTAATGTAGTTTTGGTGGTTGAGTTGACAACACCTACCATTTAGGGACTAATGTGTGTTCAAGTGTTTTTGTTTAAGTCCCTAGGGGTGCAAGAGATGGATTTAGGGTACAAATACCTCAAAGGAGGACCTAAAAGGCATAAGAGAAGACCCAAGCCATCAAACGTTGAAAGTGTGAAGTCCTGATATGGCGGTCAGTGGGTCAGATTTTTCATGCACCGGACGGTCCAATGGAGCCCTTCCGGATGGTCTGGCGAGTTGCAGAAGCCCTGAAGTTGAAGATTCAAGACCCAGTGCATTTACATGCACCAGACGGTCCGGTGGTGTACCACCGGACGTTCTGGGCAAAGGAGATGAAGATGACCGAGTCCTGGCATTTACTCGCACTGGACGATCCGGTGACACCACCGGACATTCTAGATAGGGAGCACTACAAATTTGAAGACCGGGCTCCAACACACAACCGACGGTCCGGTGGTGCAGCACTAGACGGTCCGGTGGTTCCAACGGTCAGATTCCAAGTCCAACGGTCGACTCAACGGCTAGCCGATTACACACACTAGACGGTCTGGTGGTCGCGCAGAAAAGGGAAGAAGGCTTCCAATGGATAGTTTGGAGGTGTGGCCTATATATACCCCTTTGGCCGGCATCCACATTATGGTTGGAGACTCTTGAGCTTATTGTAGTGTTGAGACACATTCTCCATGCCCATTTAAAGTGTAGGAACACATTCTGTGAACAAAGGGTGGAAGGCCTCGGCACGTTGGCCAAAGCTTCCCACAGTGGAGACGCAGGGTAGCTCTGTCAGAAGGACTCGGAAGAGCCCCAACAATCCCCTACCCTTGCATGGGCGAGGCCATAGTCGCAGACTACGCGAGAGAAGGGCTCGTGTGGATGTGTACCGGGGATATCCGGAGACCCGATCGTGGTTGCTTGACTTCCGTGGAAGTCACTTTGCCATCCTCCACCCTTGCATGCGCAAGGCTGCACTCTTTTGAGGATTGCGCGAGAGTAAGGGGGTGTTTGGATATAGGGGCTAAATTTAGGCTTATGTCACATCATATGTTCGGACGGCTAGTTAGAAGTATTAAATATGATTTAATTATAAAACTAATTACACAGACGAGGACTAATCGGCGATACGAGTTTATTAAGCTAATTAATCCATATTAACTGAATGATTACCTGTAGCATCACAATTGATAATCATAGATTAATTAGACTTAATAAACTCTTATCGCCGTTTAGTCCTCATCTTGTGTAATTAGTTTTATAATTAGACAATATTTAATACTTCTAACTAGCGTCCAAACATCTGATGTGACGGAAGGCTAAAATTTAGCCCAGGGATCCAAACACCCCCTAAAGCATGTGGGGGCGCCAAATGAGTAGTAGGGGGATAGAGTCACGTTAGCCTCCCCGAACCTCAGGAAAAAATTCTCGTTGTCTCCATGGTATGCCATCGCCGACATCGTCATCGAGAATTTATATTCTCTACCTATTTCTTTAGCTTCCGTATTTACATTCTTGCAATTGTGTGCTTACATTCCTAGACTAGCTTGATATGTTAGTTTCTTAGTGGAACATGGATTGCAAGACTTGTCCACGGTAGAATTAGCAACACTTAGCAAAACCTTAGTGCACATAGCTAGATTTATCTTGCATAGATTTTGCTTAGTAGTTGTAGTTTTTAAGAGCCTCAGTTTTTAGAAATCATAATTCACCCTCTCTTAGATTTCAGTATCTATATCTATATCTATATAAAATAATAAAAATAATATCTATATATATTTTAAGATTATAAAATATGACACATGTCTAACTCCGATATTACATAGCTTTTTTTGTGTTTGGTTTTTTATTTATTTTTAGAAGTTCATATATTATAGTGCATATGATTTAGAGTAAGTTACTTAGCTTATAACATGTATGCTAGTTATGTCAGTAATATTTATAAACTATATGTTAACGCATTGCAGGTACGATATATACTATCACTATGTCACACTCACAATGTCGCTTGTATCAGCCTGTCATGCTATATTTTATGCACTCATTATGTTAAACTACATCACATATTTTCAGCGGATAATATACCCCTTTCCTATTCGGCGCGCGTGCACTAGACGAGACAGCAACGCTCGAAGATTTCGGACACGCGCACACCGCACAGGCGCCGCCCTCTGCTTCGCCCGGCCGTGCCCACCAGAGTGGCACACGCTGTTTTTTCTTTTTCGCCCCGCGCGGCATGCCAGCATGCCCACGGGATGCTGTCCGCTCTGCGTTGCCTGCTGTCAGGCTGCCAGTCCGACTCTGATGCCTCAAAAATTTCCATTTGGTTTTGATTGTTATGACTATTTGTTTTCTTCTTCTTCCTTTTGTCACTTTTCAATATAAAAATTGTTGTTCGATACGTTTATATGCTTGTGCTTTTCTTTTTCACCTAATGGTTATATGCTCATGCGCCTTCAACTCAAAAGCAAAGGTACCTTTATAGGTGATTTTAGAAAAATATATTCTAGTATACTTTCGATATATGGTTTAAAATTTTTATTTAGGTACCCTAGGATTTTAAATTGAGTTTTTTATCGGAGTTTCTAGTTAAATTTTATCATTTTAAAAAACATTTTGGGAGGTCCCAAATCAAAAGTTTTTTACTAATAAATCTAAAGTTTTTATGGAATAATTAAAAGTTTCCAAACTAAATGTTTTATTGATCAACTTTAAAGTTTTCTTGATTTTATTTAAAAGCTTACTATTCGAAAGTTGTACTACACCAATCGAAGAATAAAGGATTATTAGAAAACATTTTAGAATCCCCAAAATAAAATTTCTTCCTAATAAAATAAAAAATTTCATGGATGGATTTAAAGTTTTGAGATGAAATCCAATGCAAAGTTTTGGTGTCCTACAAGAGTGGTTGAGAAAGTTTTATTGATCGATTTCCAAGTTTCGTCAATTTTATTTGAGAGTTTATTAATAACACCAATCAAAAAATTATTGTAAATCATTTAAAAGTTTCAAAAATAAAAATTTTCTTCATAATAAATATAAAGTTTCAAAATTTTACTTAGAAGAAAGAGAGCTATGAATTTTTTTGAAAACATAATTTGAAAGTTTTTTAATTGAAGTATAAATATTTTTAACACGTGATTTTTAAAAGCTAGATATTATAAAGTTTTCTACAAAGTTTTAGATACTTGCTTCAAAAAGTTTTTTATTTTCTAGACACAAAGGTTTAGATATGCAACTTAGAAGAAATAGGGCTATAATTTTTTGTTAAAACATAATTTGAAAGTTTGGTTATGCTGATACATGTTCAAACATGTGACTTTAGATGTGATAAGACGTTTAAATAAGATATGTACAAAGTTTTTTATATGCAAGCTAATTTTTTTATTTTTGGATGCAAATGTTTTGATGAGCAATAAATTTTAGTTGTATAAATTGAAAGTTTTTAATCCAAAGTATAAACTTTTTAATATGTAAGTATTTTATATTACACTTCCATGGTAGCTTTTGCCTTCGTATACATGTGAAAGTAATCCCCCACCCGCCCATTGATTTACCCTGGCATCCGCTGTCCCAAAATAGAAAAATATGCAAGCAAAAAATGATAGCATGCAGCGCCAAAAAGATGTAGACATGGGAAATGAAAAGATGGTAAGAAAGTAATCAATAAATGTGAACATGGAAATGGGAATGCGGCTTCCTTCGCTCGCTGCTACTCCGTAGCTGGCACCAACAACCGCACGCTGCTAGCAGGTCCTAGCGCGCGCGCCTAGGAAGATCCCCGGATAATATATGACGTAAGGGAGTATCTATTTTTCATCCCGGTTTATAACTATCCAATCCGAGTAAATTACATTAGGGGTAAAATGATCTACTATCCATCCATATTTATGATGCTTTCACCCCTACATAAGAATAAAAAAATCACTGTACAACCTCTATTTTTAATGTATGATATCATTGAATTTGTACACGATACATCTTATTTGAAAAGACTATAAATATCATCGATTTTGCGACTTAACTTGTCCTTAGGTATTTTAAGAATTACTTATGTTTTTTTTTCTGTTTGCAGGGTTCTTTTAATAAAATGAATAGTCAAACATCACACGCAAAGGTCAACGATAAACCATTGGAAAACGGAGGTGTAGTAGCACTCAACTTTACTTCCCTGCAAAGCGTTATATCATGTCACTCAAAGACAGATATTTCACCAGTCCAGCTACATGAAGCAATCACGTTGGGGATTACAGGGTGGTACACAACGTCAGTGCATGCTTCTTTGAAGGCTTCTATTTTCCTTAAAAGCCTTGCGGACTTATAATCATAAAAGTAGATACATCCGTCGGATGAACCGGATGCAAGTTCTCTTCCACTCAGAGAAAAATTGCACTTTATCGGGAAACCCCACACTCCATGTCCTTCGAACCGCATATACTTGTTCAACTTGAAGGGTGGCCTCGCTGAAAAAATGGCAACGTAGTTGCCGTTGGATTGTGCCACAAAAGAAGCTTCACGTGGGTGATATCTGACACACGGGCATGTGAATGCTTCGGTATAAACCTGTGATATACAGAGGGTGAATTCTGTCAACTTTCGTTCCCCCAGTAAGAGCCCAATCCCAATTATTGCAAAAAGTATGCCATGACTAACGGAAGTTTCATTATCAGATTTGCCCTATGGGTCTGTACCTTTTAATTCACAGCAGATAATGTACCTTATGTCTAAATCAGTAATTTCATTAACACAGTAACATAGTGTTATGATATTATTTCTTATTTGTAACTTTACAACACTGACATAAAAAATTTAGCAAAAAACCATTTAACAACAAATACAGTGACACCATGTTCATACATAAAACCTTGAATATATTGACTGTTCTAATTCTAGGAATGTTTGACCATACAAATTCGACAACTTCAAATATAACTGAACGGTGATAGTATTAAAAATACACAGATATATGCTACAATAAGTAACAATAATACGCAAAGTATTTTTTGTAATTCCGGGGACCAGTTGAATCTACTTTAGCAGACAGAGTATGGGATATGAAAGAAAGCCAAACAAAAATTCTGAATGCAGTTTTTTCAAGAGTGGGCAAAGGACAGATATTGAACAAAGAGCAACTTGTAGATATATACAACGAACTGTTCAAAATTACATTTTAGTGTACCATACAGTAACAAATTAAAATTATGATCACGTTTAGACAGATTTTACTTCTCTCTTGAATATCATGAAATACTAAATTCAAGTTCTACACTTCTACATATCCCAACAGTTATACCCGAGTGGAAATTGCAACATCTCTTACAGGGCTGATATAACAACAAGAAAAATCTAATTTCCCAATTTTGGATTATTTTGTTTCTATTTTTAACATGCTGTACACAAATGTTAAATGCATGCAGATAGATGTGACACTCATAAGGTACGAACACTGAACGACGATAGTATGTCAACGCATCCAACTAAAAGGACTAATACATTAGTGAGCCCATTACCTGGTTAGATAAAGGAACTTGTCGTTGGACATCCCAAACAATTATAGTATTTTCACTAATATTGCTTCTGGTTGTGTCAGTTGAAGAGATAAATTGTCTCCCATCAGCACTGAATTCAATGTCAAGGATAGTTCCAAGGTTTCTATGGAACTCTTTTGTTACCAGACCACTTCGAATATCCCAGAGTCTGAGAGAACCCTTGGACCCCCCAGATAGGAAGAGATTGGGGTTACTTGGATTGAACTTGATAACCTCCACAGCTTGATCATGCGTGAATATTTTAATTACTTTTTCCTTGACAACATCGACCAGCTGTAACGAACAATCAAGCCCTCCAGATAGTAAAGAGGGTGTATGAAGGGACCACCTTACATCCTTTACAGCAGAAGTGTGATGTTTTAGAACACGAGCAGTAGTATTCCCTTTGTCCCATACATTCCATACATGGACTGTGTGATCCATTCCAGCAGAAGCAAGAAGATGTGCTGCAAATAATTTTCTTTATGAGCGTCTGCTGTCTGAAAATTATGCAAAATCATCATGGATATTGTGAATGTTAAAAAGTGATATCTCAGTTAACCAACCAACATAATCTGTAGCAGGTGATCATATGATCAACTCATCTCAGGCATTGGTACTTATTGTCAAATTCTCATGTTCACCACAACGTTAGTAGTATTAGGTAAAAAATGAAGCACAAAGAGTCAAAGACATATCAAGGAAAGGGTCTTATATCTGTAGATTTAAGCAACAAGGGATCAAATATACTTGTCTCAGAAACTTGGGATAGTCTTTCATGATTCCTATCAGTAATAAGACTGATGCTCCTAACTCACCACAATTATTGCAGTTTATGTACGTTCTGTGGTTGTGGAAACAACCTGTTTTATTGATGATTAGCATGTTCACAATCTTTTCTCCCAGTCCTCTTGGATCAAACAAAACTCTGTTTCTTCAAGGAAACATCAAATACGAATAAAAGAAGATATAGGCACAGCTTACCATTTTAATTGAAGTTAAATTTACCAACAACTTTTTATTAGCCACGAATATGTCCCACACTCATCAAACTTTAACTGATTTCTTCTGTTTGTTGTTCAAGAATAGTAGACTAGAAAATCTATTAAGGAAGATTACTGTCAGAACCTATTATTGTTGTGCAGAGCACAACCGAACCATGAGGATTTTTTTCTATGATGGTTGTATGTCACAAAGTAGGATAGAAGGAGGTGAAGAAATCCTACCTCGCCCAATGTAATAACCTAACCTAAAATTACTGCTCTCGGTGCTCTCTTCCCTCAGCTGCCATCATCTCCTTCACCCTCCCATTCTGTCTGCACTCTCCTCCCTCCACTCACTCTGAACTGACGAGGCCCGCATCACCTACCTCCCTGCCTCCCTTTCAAGTCTCCTGTTTTCTCTCCGCCGGTGTGGCCTATTCTTTTTCTTGTCCCATCGTACGTTAGTGCGCCGAACCAATGAGAACAGGGCTGTCAATGCCGATTGCCCCCGTTCCTTTGGGAAGGCGTCTGCGTTGCGGCATCGTCTTCGACCCCTGTGACTGTGGGTCTGACACAAATGTTAAGACATCCACTAAGGTGTATGGACTAAACCTTTCTACCACCTAAATGATGCCTAATAGATGCCATAACAACCATGAGCAAGATTGTTGAGAACAATGAGAATGCCATCAAAATAGCTTGTCAAATATGTTAGTAGAGGAATCCATGTTTCGCAACGCAAAACCTAGAGAATGGCTAACAACTCATAAGGTTCCAAGAACATTACCCATTTTAATAATACAAGTCAAACAGAATAGTACTGGAGCAGAATTATGTAAGAATATTTACTGACCATGACTCGGTGACCAATCTACACAATTGATTGCCGTAGTGTGACCCTTCAAAGAAACTGAGAGCTTGGAAGGAAAGCTTGTGCTTGATCCAGGCTTTGGTTGGCATTGCAAGGAATGCAAAATGTCAGCTCGTAGATTTGAATCAGTAATGGAGCCCACTGCAACATGTTTACAGAAAATAAGTTGTAAAGAGGGGTCTTCAAGCAACATAAAAAATACTGAAGCATAGATGTATCACTTCCTAAACTAGTTCCTGTGTAATCATCATCATGGCAACAGTAAACGGGACTCTTGAAACAAAAGTACATTAGTCTTTTTGTACAACAATGGGTTTTATCAGCATTAATCCAAGACCCTAACAATGTTCTCTAAACAGTTTCAACCACTTGATATATGAAATCACGGAAGACTAAATTCATCTTGGAATCCAACAACTATTGGCCCACCAATTTGTCGGAGAACCAAACCAATCACACAAAAACATCCTGAACTCAGCCAGCCGTTTGTGAATCCAGTGTCTCTCTCCCCATAAATGACCAAAAACGAAGAATGAATTTAACTAGGATAAATCATCATCTTCCAATGCGCAGCAGTGATGCTCACCTGCGGAATCAAACCCCGTGGTCGCCGGCGTAGGAAGGGGTGATGCGGAGTCGACGGGTGTCCGAGACGCAGCCAGGAGGGCGCGCTCCCTCTTCGAGACGTACCTGCCGTTGACTGGAGATGCCAGCGGGAGAGCTGCGTTGGGCAGGGGCGGCGGCGGGAAGGACTGCGGTAGAGGAGGAAGGTGTGGGCGATATTCCCACCGCGGCCGCTTAAGAGGTGGTGGGGCGAAGGAGGCGGGCCCGGCGGCTACCGGAGCAGAGGAGGGTGGTTCGTCGGCGTCCTCGTCGGAGGTAGCCTCATACGCTGCTGATAGGAGATCCATCGGCGCTGCTGGCCAACGTCCGGCGAAAACCCGTGCGGCAACCGGCGGATAGGAGGTAGCCCCGCCGCTGCAGAGGGCCGGGCCCCGCGGCCGCAAAGGGTGGGCGCCGCCGCAGGGCCGCACCACCGCCGTTCCGTGATCGCCGCCGCTTGATGGCTGCGCCAGAGGGGGAGGGGGAAGGTGTGGAGGGCTGCGCCGGCCGGGAGGGGAGAGGGGAGAAGAGGAGGGTTGGCCGCCCCCGGAGTCCCGCTCTGCGCCGCGGGACGCCGCGGCTGCCCTCGCAACGGGGAGGGGAGAGGTGGAAGGGGAGGGCGAGCGCCGTCGCAGGTCCGCCACCGTAAGGACGCCGGGCGATGAGACAACGACCGAGCGAGTGACGCGGGGAGATATAAGGCAGAGGGCAGATTGGTCATTTCCTATGCCATTAAACCATTTTTTATTTTGTTGACCTCTCCGCAGTTTATGCTGGTGTCGTTCGATGACTGGAAAAATAGCGAACGCTGTTTGTGAGATGGCAAAATGGCGAGCTCGCGTTTCATAATAGTCAAATAAAAAAAATTTCTTTGATGTTTTAAAATATGTAAAGCTCTTCTACAAACTCCTTGCGAAGAAAAAGGGGACAAATTTGCCGTGGGACGGTGAAATATCACCGCATAGCCATTTCACACTGCTAACGCATTTGCCTATATTAGTATTAGGCTAATGCCACCGACCTGTCTATTCCACCGTCTATATCCACTCTGTTTATAAAATAGTGTCAGTACAATGTTTTGCACCTCCATTTACACTTTCTGCTGACAATAATCTTAGACTGGTGTCATTAGAGTGTGCATCACACGGTCTATATTTTAAACTTCACTCCATATACAGTGCGCAAGCTGTGTTTTGCATATTTATATCCATACCTACAGTGACACCAATCTTACTAAGAAACCGTGGTTATTTGTTCGAGGACTTCGCGGCCATTATTTCATAACCATAATTTTCTAGATCTAGAAAAGAGGAGCCGTCCTGAATACCCTTGTCTTCGGCCTCTCCGACCTCTATCTTAACTCTTAGGTCTAGTTTACGTAATCTTGAAATGACAGGGTTGGACTAGATTAGGAAGGCGCTCTGATCATTACAAACCATTTCAAAACCACTCCAATCCAAAAGTACACAAATTAGACCTTAAGTGGTTCTTATATAATAGAAAAAACTCTCAAGCGGCCTTTCCTCCATGTTGCCGGTGTCAACTAACACGTAGTTCTCTTGGATTGAGGGGATTAGAGTGAATTGGAAAGAATTGAGTAGATTTTGATTTATTGTGGATTTAAATACACTCCAATCCACTCAAATCTAAGAGTACCTAAACTAGACTAATGTTGGTGGTACCTACACGTTGTCGATGCACTTCTTTCCTATGATCTTCTATCAACTGAAGATATCGGTTTGGTGTGGAGACACAACGCATACAATTCGGTTTCAAATCAACATTGTCCAAACTCTATTAAAGCTATAAGGAAAATGGGCCCTAAGCCTCATGCTTAGTTTCCAAATATGTTTTTGTTGGTTGAAGTAATAATATGTACCATTCAGAACTAATGTGTATACAAGCATATTTATTTAAGTTTCAGAGATGCAAGTGATGGACTTGGGGTCCAAACACCTTAGAGGAGAGTTTAAAGAGCACAAGAGAAAACTCAAGATATCAACGTTCAAAGCCATGAAGCCTGATACAATGGTCCTGATGGTGCACACCGACGGTTCGGTGAGTAGAAAAGGCCTCAAGTTGAATACTCAAGACCCGGTGCGAATTACACGCACTGGATGATCCAGTGATCACAAAACGGACGATATAGGTAGAGGAGAAGAGAAGCGACTGTGTCGAGATTTATACGCATAGGACGGTACGATGACCATCAGACCGTCCGGTAGAACGCACCAGGACGTTCTAGACCTAGGTCATCCTACAATTTAGGATCGCGGGCATTAACATGCATTGGATGGTCCGGTGGTACGCACCTGACGGCTCGGTACTTACAACGGTCATTTGAAATTCCAACGGTCGACTTCAATAGCTAGTTTGGGTGTTACACCGGAGCTTTCTCCCAATGGTTCGTACAGTCTACTTTTTGTAGCTTTCTCCCGACGGTTAGTTTGGAGCCTTGTGCGGCATCCTGCCGCATGGTTGGTGACTTCTGAGTTCATTCTAGTGTTGAGACACATTTTTAGAGCCCAATTCATCAAGAGAGCTAACTAGTGCATACTTAGACATAGCTAGTGCTTGCGAACAACTTGCTTAGGCCTTGCTTAGCGCATTGCCCTTGGTTGTGACCAAGTGTAGTTGTGAGTTTTGCGAAACCCTAGCCATCCATGCGTGCGTGCACAAAGACTTACAAGTGTGGAGCTTGTAGTCTTGCGTGACCCTCCAACTCATCGAATAACCGCCACCTTACTTGTGAGAGGGAGGGAGGCCATCGGCGATTTGCCCAAAAGCTCACCATAATGGAGACAGCAACGAGCGTCCATGGGAGGTCCGCGAAAAACCCCCACTTGTACGTGGGTATGAACTGGGGATATCTAGAGTTCTCCGACCAGGAAGCTTGACCCTTGCGCCAGTCACCTTGCCAACCTTGATCCTTGTGCGGGCTAAGCGAGAACAAAGCCTTACGAGGGGTTCCAAACGAGGACCAGGGGGAGGTTTGCTGTGTCTTCTCGAGACCTCAGGAAAAAATATCTGCGTATCCAATTTGTGCCACTGTTGCCATCGTCACTAGGAGTTTGCATCACTCTACCTATTTCTTTAGCTTCCGCATTTACACTCTTACAATTGTGTGCTTACTTTCCTAGACTATCTTGATAGGTTAGTTTCTAGGTAGAATTAAGTTGCAAGACTTAACTTCGGTAGAGTTAGCAACACTTAGCAAAACTTTAGTGCACATATCATGTTTATCATGCATAGGTTTTGATAAGTTGTTTTAGAGAGTCTTAGTTTTTAGAATCCTAATCTACCCCCTCTTAGGACGTTGGCTCACGATCATATTGCCCTTTCAACAGCACCACATTCCATTTGGTTATTAATCATGTACAAAACAATTGACCTCACTACGATGCCTTATATATGCCTGCGCATCGAAGAACACAAATAAGAAATGCAAACTCAAATTGTAAATCGATTAATTAAGCACAAAAAGTTAGGTGTTCTAGAAAACCATCTAACGATGGAACAAAGTTGGGATTCCACAAAAAGTTGGCAATACCTTGGTACTTTAATTCACCACTTGAACACGAGACTGTGATTTCTCTTTTGGAGAACCATGAGACCAACACACCACCTAGGAATGTGTAGAAGCCTAATGTCGAGTGTCGTGTGTTGGGGCAGCTAACCCAGAAGGCTCTGCAGTATGTTGTTAGCGTAGGTGAGATCATCAGGCGGAGGTGGATGCTGATGCACGTGGAGACACACTAGTTGGATGGCGTATGTGATGTTGTAAGGACTGTGCCGAGGTATTCAAAGCAAGAGGGAGAGGGGAGGGGCAGCGCTATTCTAAAACCTAGGGCTTTCTAGCGCATAAGATAAACCTAATAAGTCCTACACATGCTAGTTAAGTCTAAAATTTATTTATGCGCTCTCTAACTTGCCCAAAAGACTTGTAACCTAGAACTGAACCTAACCAAACTAACTACGAAAGCTAAAGTCACACAAGAAAGTAAATGCAGAAATGTAAATACGGTAAGGAGAGTAAGAGCAGGGGGATGCAAGCTGTGGCGGAATCACCGATTTAATCCAAGCTAAGCACACCTGCCATCGCTGGCTTGCAGTGCAATTAGTCCGAACTAAACCCGGTCGTCCGTCGAGAGTCATTTGGCTCTCGATATTACCTTTTTCTCAGAGAAACTGACATCATATACATCCAGCCCACGAAGTAGCCACAATAGTTACATCATCTCAGGCAGTTGAAATAGAGTATAAGTAGATTTACTTTACAAACCGGTTCAAAATAAAATACAAGTTTCAACATAATGCCATACGAAAGGCAAGTTCGAATCAGATAGCAGAAGCGATTTCAAAACATCTCATAACGGAATCAAAATACTTCAGTAGTCTTTATGCAATGATGATCAAGGCGAGCAGCACCGAGCCCATCGGTACACCCTCCTCTAAACACTTATCCAGATGTCATCGGTACCTGTACTCAAAAGGTGGGGGCAAATCCTGAGTACTAATTACTCAATAGGACTTAATGGAGTGGCTTACGGCTGACGCAAATGTTGCTTACTAACATAAAGATCCTTAGCCATTGATTTTAATCAGAGGTATAATATCATAAATTAACAAGTCTCGTCATTTGCATATAACTCCATAATAATAATAACTTGCAGAAATGTAAACAACACAATAAGTACAAGCATGTAGTATTTGAGAACATGTGTAATAGGTATAATATATTCAAGTAATTACTACGATGAACGTCAATGGTATTGGCATTCCCACACCTGGTGGGCGTTAGCGATTCGAATCGATTTTTAATTCTGGGGAATAACTATCATACTAGGGGTATATGCTTACTGACCATTCGCGTTCCCACATATAGCCCACATCTCCACCTGTCTTTTCCCAAGATTCAAAGCGCCCCCACCTAACCCTCGGGTTGTGCCCCCTCAGGAGCGTTACCACAGCAGCACTGGGTCAGCCTTCCCTCGAGTACAAGCACCCTCGGGCCCAACGGCCTCCAGCAAGTGGATGGGCGGAACCTCGAAGACTTCGGACGAGCCCATGTAAGACTTTCACCGGTCCCATTTCCCGGTTAAGCACTCAGCAATGTTATGCCGACCAATAGGCGAACAACGGACGGACCTTAAACGACTAGGGTGGAACCAAATGATACCACAACGCACACCACAAAATAAAGTTATTCTCCGCCCGGTCTCTATTTAAATCATGAGTGTAATATTAATTTCTCAATAGTAAAAGTTCTTCTGCTTTTTGAAACCACATACGCGACGAGTAGACTCCTTTCACTCGTGTCTACTTGCACCTAGCAATTCTAGGCAACTCATCCTACGAACTCTAGGTACAGGTGCTAGGGCTAGGGCGGCCAGGGAGTCTAATGCAAGGGTTTTCAATCAACTCCTAATGCGAATGCGTAATCATCAATCAAGGTAATATTAGCTGGGGAAATTCATGGTCCTACCTACCTTTGCTTATTTTTAACAGAATCAACAAACTAAATTATGTTAGTTTGCCGGGTTGTGGGGCTTTGCTCCAGGACAATCCCTTGATCACTTGGACAACACCTCCTTCAAAATACCACTTCAGGGGCCTCCTAGGTGTTATTTGGGTCTTAGTTGGTCTTTTAGGACACCATTGCTTGAAGTAGTTTCACGCACTTGCCTTATTGATCAAGTATCTGCGATAAACGTCACTGTATGAATGCCATGCATGATGTAGTGATTGAGATGCATGAGTATCAAGCACACATTTGGATAATCAATTCATGGATAGGCAGAAAGGTGATTGATAAACCTACTTAAGTAAGAGTACTTTTGTGGACAGGGAGCAAGCATACACTTATACAATCAGATGTTCAAAAAGCGACACATGGATCCAGCATATAATCACGTATCAATTTAAATTGTCCTTTATCATACCACATGCAAGCAAAGCATTAGTCAAGCCTCTATTTACACATGTAATGGACTACTAGCTCGAAACTTCACTCCTAGCATAAATAAATATAAAGCCACAAGATCAAGTCATTTCCAATTAGCACTAGTTAATTAGTTACTCATATGAAAATTCTTACAAAAGGTGTGGTGTTTATCCTCAAATAGCAGCAACCAGAAATTCTTCAAAATTCTCACCACCATGTTCATACAATAACACGGTTATATGAATTTTGGTGGAATTTTTAGGACAAATTAAATAGAGTTTTCCTATTTTATTGGTTAAATCACCCTAGCACTTGACATTTTGAAAACACATAGCAACCAGCAAGCAAAACATATGGAACTTTATTTCTAGACTTCAGTGGACCAAATGAGTAAAATATAATTTCCATGGATTTTTCTGGACAAGCTTTATATAGCCATCATTTCCATATTCACTTAATGCACAAAATACATGTGTGAGGGCAAAACAGTAATTAAACAGTGTATGTGTGAGCACATATACTAGAACTTAGCCACTGCCCAAATCTCATAATTTTTGGAGCTCATTTAGCCCACTTTAACTATTTATTTACTTTAACATGCATGCAAAAATCTGAGGGAAAAATAGTAATTTCACAGATCCACATCATGTTAAGATTGTAGATCTAGTAAAGAGGAATATAATGCAACTGAGTTTGTATTTTTATCATTTTTATTCTATTTGTTATGAATTTTCAAAGTTCTCAGATCTAGGAAATGCCAAAAATCGAAAATCATCACAGACAGGGACCTAAACGCTATGATTTATAAACTTCAGGGGCTATACTGTAAGGAACACAAGACTCGTGCTACAGCTTACGAGATGGAAATGAAAAATCAGTAAACGCGGAGGGCTAAAGAGCAAAAGTGCCATGTCTTTCTTCTACCTCCATATAGGGCAGGGGCGCAGCGGCGTGGGGGCATGCCCGCGCGGGGGCCAATGTGTAAGGTGCCTGAGCTAGTGTCACGGTGGCCTTGGGTAGGTGTTCCCAGCCGTGGAGCTCCTTCCCCCTTGCTCCTGTCGCTCGAGGAGGCGCAGGGGTGCGAGGAACGCGGCATGAACCGCCGTGCGTGGCTGCAGCGCTGTGGCGGTGGCACGGGCACGATCCGGACTGCCGGGCGGGGAAAGGCGACTCTGGCGAGCGCGTAAGCTCTGCGGGGAGATCGTGAGCTCGATGTTGGAGAGGACAGCAGCAGGGGAAGTCCTCGGTGATAGCCCTCCGCGGTGAGGGTCGGCAGTGCTTCTGCGCGTCCTAGTGGTACACACGTGGGACGAGGCTGGAGGTGGCATCGGGCGTCATGGACACGAGGAATCGGTGGAGGATGGTGCGGCGAAGCCAATACACCCGGTGGAGACAGGAGTGGAGGCTAGGAGTGGCTGCGTCAGGGAGCTCGAGCTCCATGGCCATGGCAGCCGGCGCTCTGCTTGGCTCGGGCGCTAGGGCAGTGAGCGGGGAAGGGGAAAAGGGCGAGTGGAGGCCGAGTAGAGAGAGGAGGGGCAGGGCGTTGCCTTGGCCTGATGGCGTCCGGCGGCCAGGACGGGCATGGCAGCTCGCCATCACCGCGTGGAGGTCGTGACCTGGGCGACGCCGTTCAGCCCGGGATCGATGGGTCCACCCGTCAGCGAGAGGGAAAGGGAAAATAAAAGGAAAAATGAAGAAACACATTTGGGTTGGTTTTTCTCCCATCTGAAAATCACGTAAAAGACCAATTTAGAGGCCGAATTTGACAAAGCCCTAATTGGAAGAATTTTTGTACTCTTTAAGATCTACAACTTTGTCAATATGCTTTTATTCCAAGTTTTATGCGGAAATATGATTTAAATTTGAATTTATCTTACTAATTTCAGTTTGACCCACAGATCCTTTCAGTTTAAAAATCCCAAAAGTCCCTTTTTTGACTACTTTCATACAAAGAGTTTTATAACAAATTTGTCCCAAATTTCAATGAGCTACAACTTCCTAAACTAAAGTTTTGCAAGATTATGGTTGTATCAAAGAAAAATCGAATTTACTAAGCAAATCAGATTTGGACAGATTTTATATGTTGATAGGAAAGTCCCCAAAACACTATGAAAACTTTAATGCATGTCAAAGCTCCAATTGGCAAAGTTGTTCATCGTGAGATTGTTTACAAGTTTGGTATATAAAGCTTCTTCAAATGTACACCAGGTTTTGAAATACCAGTTCAAACATATTCAGAGATTTGGTAAGGCAACATCTCTACTGATTGTAGAGCTTTTCTTATTTCCATCTTTTGAATTACCAAATGAAGTCCAATCAATTCAAGGTATGATACATTTGAAAGGTAATAAGTTTAATTTCATTTCATACAAAGGAAAATTTTGTAGTGATATAGTCAAATCGAAAGTAATTTCAGAATGAAATTTTGGAAAGAGTGTCGACCCTACACTTAGCAAAATTTCCTGAGTGTAGGCTAACCTAGTTTGGTTTGAACTTTTGGGCCCCTTAACTTCTGATTTTGAAAATGGTCAAAACAACATATTTGAAGGCAGCATCTTGAACTAAAACTTTTGTATTTGATGTCTTGCATGAAAATGTATAAATGTTTAACTACTCAACCAAGCAACGCAAAGTTTTGCATATTCAACTTGAAATTTTTCGACTTAGGGGTTTACTAGCCTAGTTGTTGTTCTTCTCTAAGCATGATTGAATCCAAATCTTTGACTAACATTAATCTAATCGTGTGTCAAGGCTTTTGAGATGCCGGGGGCATCACAACCCACCCCCCTTAAAGAAATTTCGTCCCGAGATTTGAGCGAGGTGTGGCTGTATAACCTTGTGTGCATTGCAAAAAGTATGGCATTATAGTTCGTGTCTTTTTGAATGCACATGGCAATATGCAAATTTCCACCCGTTGGCTTGTCAACTAGCTTGTGAACGGTTAGTACCTCTTTAACACAAGCAGTCACAAAGCGCCATCTAATAAGGATCGGACAATCGCCCTAAGGTACTTGATAGGTCGTGCCATATATGAGAGCAAATGAACAAACCAAGAAAAGAATGTGGGTAGTGAGCCAGTGACAATGGTAGACGCAAATGAAAGGAATTACTTCCTGACTTCGATACCAACATTAGAAACATGATAAGTACCTGATTTATCGAAGCAATGAAAGTAAAGTGTACACGGTCGGAAATCGAGCAAAGCAGAATCTTGTGATTCAAAGGAATATCATCGGATGTGTTTTTGAGAGACACATTCATTTTATTTGATAGGGGTTGTGTACACATATAAGATACTAAATCAATATGTCTTCAAAGAGTAAGACGTGGTGAAGCATAGCACATCCTGCTTATCGTGACAAGATGCGTACAAGAGGGAGAAGATAGGCCATAATCCCCTAGACAAGGTGATGGTTTGTACGATTTCTTAGTGTTGGCCAGAACTGACCAAGAAAATGGAAGTGGCTGACGTGTACTTACTAATGAAACAACTGAGAATGTTAGTAAGCTCCCTTGGGTTGTAACGCCCCAAAATGTAGAACCCAGAATTTTCTTCTAAATCCCTCCTTAATTCAAACTCGATTTTCGAAAACCATGGATGTTTTGCTTGATTTCCTTGAGTGTGTTAATATGAGCTCAACAAAATATCTAAATATTCCAAAATATTTCCCTACCAAAACTCCACAAAAATACCCTCTCCAAATTCCTTCCAAAATTCAAAATTCATACAAACCGAAGAAGAAAAAGAAATACCTTACCCCCCCTCGGGCCAAAACCTGCCCAAAACCCCCCTTCCTCCCATCCTTTGCCTCGGCCCAGCCAACCCTGTCGGCCCGCCTCCTCCCTCCTTCCCTCCTGGCCGCTAGGCTGACCCACCTCAACCGCCGCCTCCTACCCCTTTCCCTGCCAGCTGGGCCCACTGTCTCCCTCCCACTGCCCCTGCGGACCCCTCTTGCCAGCCACGCCCCTCCCCTCACTGCCCTCGCAACCCCACCCTTCAGACCCGTCCCCCACCTCACGCCGGGCCCACCCCGGCACTGTGCCACGTGCACCTGCATCGTCCCGGCCCCGGACGGACCGTCCAGTACTCGCCGCACCGCGCATTGACCCTACCCCCGCCGGCTTCCATGGCCCCGCCACCCCACCCGCGCACCTCGCCACCACCTGGCTCTCCCAGTGCCACGACGCACGGACCTCCCGTCTCCGCGCCACGTGGCTCCGCACCGGCTCTGCTCCATCACTGCCGGCGCCCCTCCTCCAGCTATAAAGGCCCTCGCCGCCTCCCACTGACCTCACACCCCTCCGCCGCGACCGACCGCGGGGCTCCCGGCGTCACTAGCCGCTACACCGAGCTCCTTCCCCCACCACCCGAGCCCGCCTGGCCACACCACTTCACAGCCACCCCCTCCGCTGGCCAAAATCCTCCACCCCCGGCCGCCGTTCTTCGATTGGACGCACCCCAAGTCCCGCCCCGTGCTCCATTACCTTGCCGGCCCCTCCTCACCACCCATTTCCCACCCACCAGAGCCGCCGTGCACGCCCTCCCCACCGCCAGTGCACGCCCGCGTCGCCGTGACGTGGAGACCCCATCTTCGGCCACCTACTCCACGCCTTGACCACGGTCACCCGACTCGGCCCCCTCCCCCCTGCCCTCCCGGTGCTCGCACCACAGTACTCCTCGCCGGAGCTGCCCCCACCGGCGAGAACCGCCGGCGAACCGAACCCCGACCGGCTCAACCGGTCCGCCCTGGTTCAACAGGTCTGATGCCGTCCCCTCTCCACGCGCCGTCACCCCGCCCCTTCTCACTGACGCGCGGGCCCACACTGAAGCCGTTCCCCGCGTTGTTCCCCGCCTCGTGGGCTGGCCCACCTCGGTCCCCCCACACCGCACGTGCCCAGGCCAGTTAGACCGCCTTGGGCCGAAGTCATCCTCGGCCCAGGTTGTCTCGCCTGTGGCCTGAAAACCAAAGTCCCCGCGGAATAAAGTTGAAATCCACCCTCTGATCTTTAGAAAAGAATATTGCTACCCCATAGACACTAAATACTTCATATCTTCTCCGTTTCGACTCCGATTTAGGTGTTTCTTGCGCCTAAACTCATCTAAAAACAAGCCCTATCCATCCGCGCACTCCACAAAGGATCTTTTTTCCAACATCACCATGCGGCTGCCCTCTCGCCGTTCCTATTCCCGTTCCCGTCCTAGCCGCCAAGACCCGCTACCTTGGCACTACCTCCATAATCGCCGCATTGCCCGCCAGCAGGACCGACACCTGCCCTCCACCCTACTATCTACCCGAACCACCACCTTTGGTAAGATTAAACCCTCCAAATAAACACTGAACCTCCTGCTCGCTCCACGCACCTAAAATCAATATTGAGCTCATATTATACTTGTGTGTGTATGCTTTTCCTGTTTATGCACGTAGGTGGTACCCACGATCTTAATCGGAACACCGCTCGCAAGAGCCTTCGCCGCGCTCGAAGAAAGCAACCGACGTATGCAGCGGATGTTGTACCAGCATGCGCTATGGATGGCACGCCATCGCGCCCAGCAGTTAAGAGAGCAACGCGAGCAGTGGGACAGGTTTCATCGCTCCCAGTTTTTGCTGCGCCAAGGCATTCGGGAGATGATGTATCCTCGTCCCCAGCTGTGAGTGCATCTTCGACGAAACGATAGGCAAGCCCACTGGAATCCCCACTTGATGCATAGAATTCCTATGTTTTGCAAACACAACCCTTGGCCTGATAATCACAATAAAACTTGCATGTGTTGCTTGCTAAGGTAACCCAGTGAAATATAGCCACCTAAGCCTATCTAGAAATAGCGCGCATAGGTCGGATCGCTCATATAATTATATCTATCATAGTCTTGACGTTGAGGTGGATTATGGTTGTGGAACTTGATGGATTGGGGAGAGTGGATGTGAGGTGTGTTTTGGAAAATGGGGAAGAACCCCGGCAACCGACCTTATCAGAATACGGCTACGCGCCGAAACAGCCATAAGAGCAGGGTTGGACTGGTAACTTAGCTACCTGTGGTTACCCTATGTCCCTGGATTCGTGGTGAAGACCGGGTAGGTGGATGCTCGCGGTGATGAGCAAAAGAAAGTGGTATGGTGGTTGGTTCAACCCACGCTCTCCGTAAGGACCGCTATGATTTTCATCTTGCCTAACTCTTTTAGTACAATCACTCGCTCTGTATGAGGCAGTGGCTAGGCCCGAGGCAGAGTGGATAGCCTAGTAGCTTCTGTGCCTGGCGCACAAGGGGCTAGGGGATGGGTGGTGTGCCAACGGGAGTACCGTGGGGTACTGGAGTGGCTCGGATGCCTGAACCCCTAAAGTACTGCTAGGTAATGAAACAAAGGCAAAGGCTTGGTTTGGAATTTGGACGCTTATTTAGCGGTAAGTGTCGCTGAGTCCAACTTGTGGGAATTAGTACAGCCTCTGATCAGAGTAAAACCTATTCGAATAGTCTGAGTCCACTGGTATGGATGAGTTACGGCTTGGTTCTTCATCTAGTATGTTTTAAAAACTTACAAGGGGTGGTTTGGATGAAGGTGGAACATGATACTTGGGTGGATCAAGGTCGTGGATGTGGACTGGCAAGTCCAGTGGCAACCCCTTTTGAGAAAAACCATGTTTTCAGAAAGAATAAAATTTGATAACTATCTCGAACCCTACATACAAAATGTTTTGATGCAAAACCCCTCCTGAACTCCAGATATATCCTGCATATAGTATTAGCTACACCCAACTCCTTATGGAGAATGGTGGGTTGCTGAGTACGTATGTACTCACCCTTGCTTTGTTGATTTTTTTCCAGTGAAGATGATGCAGTTACCATCTATTTGGACGAGTAGGGGTTATGACCTGCTTCCCAACTACGATGTGTGGAACTTGGAGCTTACCCTTTATATTCAGATGCATAGTTTCAGGGCTATGCCCCTTAGTGGTCCGACCTGCTAGGGCGAATCTGTATCACTCTGATGTAAGAATGTGATTACCAAACCCTGGGATGGTAATAAAGCACATTTTAGTCCCATTATGGAAACTAGGGCGCTTCATGGGTAATTTCCAAGAGGAAGAAAACATCTCATATGAAAATGACGATATGGCAAGAGCACCAGCCGAGCACAAGAGCTAGTGCGGAGGATGTTCGTAAAATTCACCCTCGAGGAATAAGATTCAACAAATGAAGGGAAGATATCCAATGAAGCAATGGGAACGAAGTTGACTGTTCCCACAAACTATCGAAGGCAAGGTTTAAACAAGGTAGTGAATAAATATGAGCGAGTCGTGGGATTGAGGCGGATCATTCCCACTGGTCAAGAAGGCAAGGTGAAACAAGGCAATGGAAAGATGTCATGAGATGGTGGAAATGAGACTGATCACTTCCACAGAAGCAATGAAAAGGTGTGAATAAGTAGTGGGTGGAGGTTGGCTATTCCCACAACTCAAGAAGGGCAAGGTGAAACAAGGCAATGACATGATATAAGCAAGGTAGTGGAAATGGAATCGATCACCTCTACGAACCACAAGTAACAAGGTCAACAAAAGGGATGAAAACTAGATATGAATGTCCCACGATTGAAGGGATGTTATGCCTTTGCATGTCTTGATACCTACGTGCACCTAGTAGCGTAACCATGTGACGGCCGTACACATAGGACTCTAGGTTCCATCGTGGCACCATAGACTGCTTAGGTAAACACCACATCAAGTGTGGTATAATCACTCAATCCAAAGTGTCGTGAAAACTACCAGATTTTGGCACGGAAATGATCAATGAAATATGTACAAGATGCAAGAGTTTATAACACATGAACCTCAATGTATGATCGGTATGGATCAAAGAGATGAGGAGCCCTCGATTTGCAAAGGTTCAGAGCAAAGCAATCACGAACATTGAAATACAATGCAAATAAATTAAGGTTGCATTGATTACAAAAGGTTGAAGTGCACGAATGGCGAGAGTTTCCAGACATGGGAATTACCAAAGTTCGAAGTGCTACCTTAGTAAGACTAGGAGTACATTAACCATGAAAACGAGGTACAAGTAAATTGTGCAGAGCGTAATACGAGGTTTGTTTGATCTACTAGAGTCAAGACCCGTCATTACAAAGTCTGACCTGAACATTACAAAACCAATCGACACTCAGCTAGTACTGCCTAAATGTAAGATTGACGTGTCCAGGACGGAGACCGGTTTCTTCTTTCAACCATGTCGGTGCAGTGTTAGGCTTCATGTGGCAGATGCCATGGAACAGTAGTCTTGATCTTCCACCGAGTATAAGAACATCGCCGGATTCGAGGTTGATCTTAGTCGCTCTATCCTTGTCTCGAGTATCGCCGAACAAGAATTCAGCAGTGTCGCCTATGGAAATTGAGATGACAGGTAGACTTTGGCTGAGGCTTCTTTTTGATTCATCCTTGTCTTGATGGAGTCTGAGCTTCTCGGAGTTGCTGTAGTAGTTGACGATGCATATGTCAGGATTCATTTGAGGAAATTCGCTTGCAGTTGAATTTGCGGTTTGAGCAATTGTCTTGAAAGCTTCTGGTATCGCAGGGGCGTGGGCACCATCGCATGGACGTGTTGGCCCATAGAAACCTGTAGTTGGATCCCAATTCTTCCCTAGCCACATCACCCATAGCTTCATCTTGGCTCGGTTTTTGAAACTAGGCATATAGAATCCTCCTGGACCAATACCTAATTGTCAACATGTTTGAACTATCTTCACTTGGTCTTCAGGCTTGACGAATCCCTTCAATAGAACCATGCCAGGTCACAGATGTTGAACTGAAGCCACGTCAGTGGAAGGTTCTCCTGCTTTTCTCTTCTTCTTGTGACCTTCAGGTGCTGTTGTTCTAGTCTTCGTGGGCTCGGGATGATCGGGGCATAAGTCGAAGGGCTGCGACATTCAGAAAACATGCCGATGAGTGATTTTATCGCAAGATGATGGCACAAGGCTATAGTTCCATTTCTAACGCGTGTAGCTTACAGCTAGACTTCTAAGGGTCGATCAATGGACTCTAAAGAACTCAGAATATGATAGTCGTGCGTTAGTCTATACTCTACCTCGGTGGTATAGAAAGTTTTCAATAAAACCCTTTAGATCAACACCAAATCTCGGATTTCTACCAGCAGGTCACAGTGGTGTATATTTTTAAGTCAAGTTTGTTTTAACTTGCACTTCACAGTCTACGCATTTGCAGAGGGAGAGTTCTATATAGAAGCGATCACAAATTGAGTACTCTACAGGTTTGTTATACATGATATAGGTAGGTCCTATGGTAGAAAATACTTAAATCTTACAATTTTATGTGCCGGTTTCTGTATGTTCGGATTCTTCACTTTACTTCATCTAGCCATAATCACACTACCTAAGCATCTTCTTGGTATATGAAGAGTACAAAAAGTGTTTGCATGGTTGTTAACAATAACCATTACACATGAAGTTTTCATAGAATAAGGTTGGATCACGTTGTAACCTCGAAAACTTTGTGACGGGTTTGATTTTTGGGTTGAACGACATGTTTATTGTATTTGGTTTGCATTTATTAGACCCTTCATATTTAAAGTAAGTGATATGTAGAAAAATTGCTGCAACTTAAATGTACTACTTGTGTCACTTGGTTAGTTTTTGCTAGTTCTACTTGTATTCTGAGCTACATATCAAATCGATAGTAACACACATTCAAATATAATATGCCTCTAGTCACTTTCAAGCAACACAAAGTAAGGCATGTGAGATAAGGTAAGATAGATGGCATGATGCATGATTCGTCACATTCTATCTCACATCACACACCTTATGCATAATGTATAACTAGCGAGTATTCGGTGACATATATGCACGTCTCTCCCTAATGCAACCAGTCGTTCTTACTTAATTTCGGACGTGGTTGGTGTACCTGCAGAAAAATACATGCTCATACCACATCATCACCATCATCACACATTACCACTCTAATCCTAAAAGTGGTATCCATGAATTTCTTTAAGCTACGTCTTGTGGACGACGTAGTGGCGCCATTTCTCTAAACACACCCAACGTTCCTCCAGTACTGGAGAATTGCTGGGGAGAGAAATGGTGGCCAACAAGATCTAGTTATAGTTTTGGTCGAAGGAAGGATGATCACGAAACACTCCAATGGCGTGACCACCCCCCTTAAAAAGATCAGCCCTACCAGCATGAATGCAGGGTTCACAACAGTTCGCAAATCCCAATAGCGTTCCACCAGGTACTGGGGATGGCTATGGCCGAAATATTGCTTCCCAAAGTGCCGAATATGCATATGAGTTCTATCTATGTCAGAATGTTAGCGATGTCACCTGGTAATACACTAACATCCTTAATATGGGCATATCGGTACTCTCATTTTTCAAATACTTGAAAAGGGTTTTCGAAAATAGGTTTGTAAATCAAAACTAGATGATATGACTGTTGTCTGTGTATGATCGGCTCTGATACCAGCTGTGGCGGAACCGCCGATTTAATCCGGGCTAAGCACACCTGCCACCTCTGGCTTGCAGTGCAATTAGTCCGAACTAAACCCGATCGTCCGTCGAGAGTCATTCGGCTTCCGGTATTACCTTTTCCCAGTGGAACCGATATCATACACATCCAGCCCACGAAGTAGCCACAACAGTTACATCATCTCAGGCAGTTGAAATAGAAGTATAGTTGAAATAGAGTATAAGTAGATTTACTTTACAAACCGGTTCGAAATAAAATACAAGTTTCAACGTAATGCCATACGAAAGGCAAGTTCGAATCAGATAGCGGAAGCGATTTCAAAACATCTCACAGCGAAATCAAAATACTTCAGTAGTCTTTATGCAATGATGATCAAGGCGAGCAGCACCGAAGCCCACCGGTACGACCCTCCTCAAACACTTGTCCAGATGTCATCTGTACCTGTACTCAAATGGTGGGGGCAAACTCTGAGTACTAATTACTCAATAGGACTTAATGAAGTGGCTTACGGCTGACGCAAAGCTTGCTTACTAATATGTAGATCCTTAGCCATTGATTTTAATCAGAGGTATAATATCATAAATTAACAAGTCTCATCATTTGCATATAACTCCATAATAATAATAATAACTCGTAGAAATGTAAACAACACAGTAGTACAAGCATGTAGTATTTGAAAATATGTGTTATAGGTATAATATATTCAAGTAATTACTACGATGAACGTCAATGGTATTGGCATTCCCATACCTGGTAGGGCATCAGCGATTCGAATTGATTTTTAACCCTCGGGTTGTGCCCCCTCAGGAGCGTTACCACAGCGCACTGGGTCAGCCTTCCCTCGAGTACAAGCACCCCCGGGCCCAACAGCCTCCAGCAAGTGGATGGGCGGAACCTCGAAGACTTCGGACGAGCCCATGTAAGACTTTCACCGGTCCCATTTCCCGGTTAAGCACTCAGCAATGTTATGGCGACCAATAGACGAACAACGGACAGACCTTAAACGACTAGGGTGGAACCAAATGATACCACAACGCACACCACAAAATAAAGTTATTCTCCGCCCGGTCTCTATTTAAATCATGAGTGTAATATTAATTTCTCAATAGTAAAAGTTCTTCTGCTTTTTGAAACCACATACGCGACGAGTGACTCCTTTCACTCGTGTCTACTTGCACCTAGCAATTCTAGGCAACTCATCCTACGAACTCTGGGTACAGGTGCTAGGGCTAGGGCGGCCAGAGAGTCTAATGCAAGGGTTTTCAATCAACTCCTAATGCGAATGCGTAATTATCAATCAAGGTAATATTAGCTGGGGAAATTCATGGTCCTGCCTACCTTTGCTTATTTTTAACAGAATCAACAAACTAAATTATGTTAGTTTGCCGGGTTGTGGGGCTTTTGCTCCAGGCAACCCCTTGATCACTTGGACAACACCTCCTTCAAAATACCACTTCAGGGGCCTCCAGGTGTTATTTGGGTCTTAGTTGGTCTTTTGAACACCTATTGCTTGAAGTAGTTTCACGCACTTGCTTCTTGATCAAGTATCTGCTGATAAACGTCACTGTATGAATGCCATGCATGATGTAGTGATTGAGATGCATGAGTATCAAGCACACATTTGGATAATCAATTCATGGATAGGCAGAAAGGTGATTGATAAACCTACTTAAGTAAGAGTACTTTTGTGGACATGGAGCAAGCATACACTTATACAATCAGATGTTCAAAAAAGCGACACATGGATCCAGCATATAATCACGTATCAATTTAAATTGTCCTTTATCATACCACATGCAAGCAAAGCATCAGTCAATCCTCTATTTACACATGTAATGGACTACTAGCTCGAAACTTCACTCCTAGCATAAATAAATATAAAGCCACAAGATCAAGTCATTTCCAATTAGCACTAGTTAATTAGTTACTCAGATATGAAAATTCTTACACAAGGTGTGGTGTTTATCCTCAAATAACAGCACCCAGAAATTCTTGAAAATTCTCACCAGCATGTTCATACAATAACACGGTTATATGGATTTTGGTGGAATTTTTAGGACAAATTAAATAGAGTTTTCCTATTTTATTGGTTAAATCACCCTAGCATTTGACATTTTTAAAACACATAGCAACCAGCAAGCAAAACATATGGAACTTTATTTCTAGACTTCAGTGGACCAAATGAGTAAAATATAATTTCCATGGATTTTTCTGGACAAAGCTTTATATAGCCATCATTTCCATATTCACTTAATGCACAAAATACATGTGTGAGGGCAAAACAGTAATTAAACAGTGTATGCTAGGGTTACCAGAAATACATGTGAGCACATATACTAGAACTTAGCCACTGCCCAAATCTCATAATTTTTGGAGCTCATTTAGCCCACTTTAACTATTTATTTACTTTAACATGCATGCAAAAATCTGAGGGAAAAATAGTAATTTCACTAGATCCACATCATGTTAAGACTGTAGATCTAGTAAAGAGGAATACAATGCAACTGAGTTTGTATTTTTATCATTTTTATTCTATTTGTTACTGAATTTTCAAAGTTCTCAGATCTAGGAAATGCCAAAAATCGAAAATCATCACAGACAGGGACCTAAACGCTATGATTTATAAACTTCAGGGGCTATACTGTAAGGAACACAAGACTCGTGCTACAGCTTATGAGATGGAAACGGAAAATCAGTAAAAGTGGAGGGCTAAAGAGCAAAAGTGCCGTGTCTTTCTTCTACCTCCCGATAGGGCAGGGGCGCGCGGCGTGGGGGCATGCCCGCGCGGGGGCTAGGCGTTTATGGGGCCTGAGCTAGAGTCGCGGTGGCCTAGGGTAGGTGTTTCCGGCCGTGGAGCTCCTTTCCTCCTTGCTCATGTCGCTCGAGGAGGCGTAGGGGTGCGAGGATTCCAAGTTTGTCAAAAGCCTTGATTCCAAGTTTAATGTGGAAATATGATTTAAATTTGAATTTATCTTACTAATTTCAGTTTGACCCACAGATCCTTTCAGTTTAAAAATCCCAAAAGTCCCTTTTTCGTCTACTTTCATACAAAGAGTTTTATACCAAATTTGTCCGGAATTTCATGAGCTACAACTTCCTAAACTAAAGTTTTGCAAGATTATGGTTGTATCAAAGAAAAATCGAATTTACTAAGCAAGTCAGATTTGGACATATTTCATATGTTGATAGGAAAGTCCCCAAAACATTATGAAAACTTTAATGCATGTCAAAGCTGCAATTGGCAAAGTTGTTCATCGTGAGATTGTTTACAAGTTTGGTACATAAAGTTTCTTCAAATTTATACCAGATTTTGAAATACCAGTTCAAACATATTGAAAGATTTGGTAAGGCAACATCTCTACTGATTGTAGAGCCTTTCTTATTTCCATCTTTTGAAGTACCTAATGAAGTCCAATCAATTCGAGGTCTGATGCATTTGAAAGGTAATAAGTTTAATTTTATTTCATACAAAGGAAGATTTTGAAGTGGTATAGTCAAATCGAAAGTAATTTTAGAATTAAATTTGAAAAAGAGTGTCGACCCTACACTTAGCAAAATTTCCTGAGTAGTAGGCTAACCTAGTTTGGTTTGAAACTTTTGGGCCCCTTAACATCTGATTTTGAAAATGGTCAAAACAGCATATTTGATGGCAGCATCTTAAATTAAAACTTTTGTATTTGATGTCTTGCATGAAAATGTGTAAATGTTTAACTACTCAACCAAGCAACGCAAAGTTTTGCATATTCAACTTGAAAATTTTTTACTTAGGGGTTTACTGGCCTAGTTGTTGTTCTTCTCTAAGCATGATTAAGTCCAAATTCTTGATTAACATTAATCTAATCGTGTGTCAAGGTTGTTGAGATGCCGGGGGCATCACACAAACTCTCGAGGAGACATAGAGATTTAACGTGGTTCACCACTATGGCCTACATCCATGGGCTCAGCCACCAAAGGCAATTCTGAGTCGGGCACCAAGACTCTACCGATCACCGTCCTACGCTAGCCACCATGGCTCCCGGCAAGCAAAGGCTAAGTGGCACCAAGCCACCAAGGCTAGGCAATCGCCACCGCCTCTCTAGTTCACAAGGAACCTAATCTTTACTACAAAGTTTGAAGGGTCTCCTCGCCCCCGCACAATGTGTTGCCGATGCTCCACACCAAGGAGGGTCTAGCAATGAGTAGACACATTTGTACAAATACAGATGCTACAGGGGCCTCGATGTTAAGAACATAGATATTCAACTACCGATAACAAGTAGTACAATTGCTTGACAACCTTAGGGGTATTTGTGAACTAACCGGTGAAAATAAAATGTAAAATATTAAAACATCATGGGCCAAGCCAACCAAGGAAGCGGTGAAAAAATGACCACTGGCTGGCCCAAGCGGGTGGGGGAGGCTGGTGGGCCACGTAGACAAACCATTTGGGTTATTTGGGCCACACTATAAAGGCTAGCAGTTAGATTTCAAAACCCTAATAGTCGCCCTTGTAAGCATCGCCTTGTCATGTCGGGCCACTGCACCTACCACACGGGTATGCCGCCACAGCTGCCATGCGGATTGCCGCTTCATGTCACTGGGTTGTGCTCTTCACGCTAGACCTGTGTCGCTAAGGCCGCCACATCACGTGGTAGCTGCACAGCCAAGGCCAGGTAGGGGTGCAGGCGTGCCTCTGGGCCGGGCAAGTCAGCCAAGCCACTGTGTGGGTGCACCACTAGGATGCCATTATGCCTAGCCCCACTCCCACCCCTCGAGTTCTTTATCGAGAGGATGAGGACCCATCCCATCACCAGCCACTCATCCCATTGGGGAGGTTGTGTGCTGATTCACCATGGGGGGATGGAATCCAAGTCTTGCGGAAGCTAAGGTGTCGGTTGTCCATTGTTGTGGTGTTGGGGCGGATGGCGGGCATTGCAAGAGGCGGGGTAGGGGGCGTGAGTGTTGGATCAGGAAATGGACAGTGGGTGTCGTATGTGGCAATACTCCACTCCGGGCTACAATGGTACCAAAGGAGCAAACCTTTGGTGTTGCTGGAGTTGGAGATGGAAGGTCGACCCTGTAGGCATGTGTTGGAGGAGAGGAGTTTGAAGGCCCAAAGCAGGCGCCTTGTGCCACGGTAATGGCACTCGAGGGGCCAATGCCTATTCTGCCATGGTTGGTGAGACGAACTCATTTAAACCATGGATGGGGCAGTAGCCCACAACACTTGCTGGCTACATCAGACACGGGGCTCTAGCAGGTCCACACTGCCAAGTACCAAAGATGGGGATGAACACACCGGAGGACGATGCTCATCGTCTTGGAGAGGGCCTCCTCGACGAACTTTTTCAAACAGTCATCGCGGAGTGTTAGATACTGGAGTTGTGTGCATTATGAAGAGTAGCAAGAACAACCATGAGAAGCATGAACATAGAAGGTACGAAAGGTCGATGAGGCATCATAGTAAGACAGTACCTTCTCCATTCTCTGATTGTTCTGTCGCCGCCGACCAATGTGTTCCCCCATGAGAGTTTCTCCAAGAACAAGTCGAAGAACCGATAGCTCAACTAGTTAGAGCGATGATAACATGTTTAGAGTATAAATTCGAGAAACTCGAGGGAATGGAATGTATTCGAACTGTCTCCTTTCATTGATCATAGTGGTTTACATTTATACATGGTATAGGGATGAGTTCCTACCCATTTAGAGAGTCTAAACATGGGAGGAGCATCTTCTCGTGGAACTGCCTCACGAGGGACCACAGTCGTATGCATATTAGGGTGTATGTGGGATGAGATCATCCCAATATTTGTTTTGTAATGTGTTGATGCCCCCACCAGGATATGGTCTTAAGAAGGTTCCCCATGCTTGGTTTGAAGTGCTTTGTATCTATGATACAAGTGTTCGTTTTTCACCGGTGATTATGACCTTGCTTTGTTTATTCACATATCTCCACGCGGTCATACTTTGCTTCTTCTATATGTGGATAATATATTAATCACGAGTCATAATGTGGACCACATTTCTAATATGAAGAAGCAACATAGTGTGCAATTTCAGATGTCTAATTTAGGATCTCTTAGTTATTTCTTCTTGGGGATCGAGGTGTTGTGTTGTACAAAGGGTCACTATTGTTTTGGTCCAAACATATGCATGACCTTCTTGATCATTCTGGCATTACTGATAATCATGTGTGTGCAACGCCCATGGATCTACACTTTCAGCTTCAACCTATGGATGGAGAGCCTCTTAACTCTTAAGGACCCCTTTCCTTATTGACATATTGTGGGCAACATTGCTTATCTCACTGAGTCACTATTCCCAGGCCTAACATTGCTCATGAAGTCCACATCTTGAGTCAATTTGTGAGTGCTCCTACTTCAGTCCGTTATATCCATTTACTTCGTGTGCTGCTCTACTTTAGGGGGCATGTCCTAGTGTTTATTCTGCTTCTAATAGTCTGCTTCAGCTTAATGCTTACTCGGACTCCACTTTGGTGAGTACTCCAACTTATCATCATTCTGTTACTAGCTATTGCATTCTTCCTAGATCTTCTCCTCTTTCTTGGAAATCCAAGAAGCAGACCCAATATCTCGTTCTAGTACAGAGGCAGAGCTTCAATCACTTGCCACTACCACTTCTAAGATTGTGTAGCTTCAATGGTTGTTGGCTGATTTTGATGCTTCCTGTGATGCTCCTACACCTCTTCTATACGACAACACTAGAGCCATGCAGATTGGCAATGATCTTGTGAAGCTTGAACTCCCAAAACATATTGGTGTTGATGCCTTCTTTACTCAGTCTTATTGTCATCCAAATACAATAACTCTTTTGTATGTGTCTTCATAACTGCAGGCAGATTTCTTTACTAAAGCACAAACTCAAGAGAATCATCAACTTCACTTACTCAAAATCAATGCTTCAAACCCTCCACTTCCACCTTGAGTTTGAAGGGGGGTGTTGGCCCATACACTATACACCCATGTGGCCCATGATATCAGCTATATATTGGCTTCCCCACTAATGGGTGATTATCTTCTTAAATCCCCAAGGTTAGTGACATCATATGAACAACAAGGCAGTCGTGATGCCGGTAAAATCTCAAAATCATGCCCTCCAGGACGTAAATATCTAAGAAGATGACAAGTCAAGAGTCTGGTGGTCTCCTCCAGAGTTCCCCTCATATAATTGGCAAATTGCAGCTTAACATCTATGAAAAAAGTCAGGCACTTCCTGGTCACAATTGTGGGCACGAGCAAAGCTATGGGGGTAGTACACCTGATTATTTTGGAATTAGCACCGTCAATGAGAGACACCACCAACAATACTGCTAATAATGATATCAATCTCAGGAATTTTCAGTGATCTCTCCTTTTTAGAAGTGTCCCGACTATCATTTAGATGAACCGGAGCCTGTCTCGCAAAATGAATAGGGCCTTGGTGACCTAGGAAATCCAAGGAAAGGTATCATTGTTGCTGCTCATCAGTTGCTAGTAAAATATAGTGAGCAGTAGTAAGATCATCTATGGAGACTTGAGACGCCTTCCCATAATCTGCAATAAAAGGATTCTTCACAAAAGTAGATAAGCAAAATGGCGGCTATGATATGGCCTTCCAGTAGGCTGCAAACCAGCCCATGATGAAGTGAATGAGCTAAACTCACAATACCAATAGCTTTCCTTGTGCCCTTAGAAATGCTGATAGCTGCCGCAATGACCTCCTCTCGAAGATAAATGCCCCCATCCACCGGCACACAATATAAGCACAACCATGTAGCATAAAGGCCACCCAGTACTCTATCCTCGAATGTTAGGCCTGGAATATACTCTGAACCCCAAGAAGATGGCAAATGGATTTTTGCCTTCTGGGACTGCAACTTGAAATCCTTATGTAGGATCCAATGTAGGCACATAATGTCAACAGGGAGGGATGTCTTGCTAATGTTCTCATCTCGCCTTTTGTTAGCGAGAATATAGTTCAACCATTCCTGAACTTTGACAAGTCCCTTGCCAATTGAATATGTTGACAATCACCATTTGCAAAGCTTGGTATAGATGCAATGTAAATTCCTGACGATTTTGTCTTCATCAGGAGAAAATGGTGAAGGAATATACTTACCATATACATAGCCTAGACAGGGATTCCCATAACATCATTCATCAAAAGAAGGGAGTAACCCATCCCCCTTGGTTGGTGGTTATGATGCGGCCATCAACATTCCAGAAATCCACAAAAGCATGGATCAGCGGCCAGACCTTGGAATATGGAATAATGAGCCAAATACCTCTCTTAGAATGTTGGCATGCCGTGCTCTAGTATCTTTTTGTCCTCTTCTGCAAGCAACATCATCCTACTCATATACAAAACCTCTCATAATATGGAAACCCCACACAGAGTCTAGGGCTTTCTTCCTGCAGCCATCACTTTCTAGGAGAGCAGAAGAATTCCTGGGCTAAGTTCTAGTATTAAAAATCTGGAGCTTCATCAAAGATGGGGTCTAGTACAACCATAGTAGTAATGCTTGGATCTTTCACAGGAGGTTTCCATGGCTCGCTTTGCAACCTCCATACTGAGCAGCATGCCTTGTCAGCTGTGAACTAGCATTAGGCACTTGACAATTCTGCTCCGAAACATTAGAGCAAGAAGAGGCCTCTAGTATCAGTCTCGATCCTCGATCAAGTTTAAGATGTGCACATGCTGCTGTGATAGTGTGTGAAACATCACTTTTAGAATCAGTACCATGGTGATCCCTGTCCTGTGTCATCAGTACTGTCCTCTGGAATTACAATTACATCCTCATCGCAGTTGGAAGGGTCTGAACCAGATCGCTTTCTCTTGGGCTTGCTTGGGGGTGGCACTACACTTAGGTTGACATCGACAGTCACCTCCCGAAGAAAAATAGAGAGAATGTCAGATGCACGAGGGTTTAGTGCATATACCTGCTGCAAATAAAAATATATATGTATGAGTACAACTTGAGTGACATGAGCAGCATCCTTTCAGAAGTCTTTGCCTCGTCAGATACTTGCACTTTCTTTCTGCCCATATCCATGGCACCACAACAGGTTGCTGGAAGCGGTGGCTGAGCAATATGATCAGATGGCTGAGGAAAGGCACTGTGGACCACTGTGACCTCCGAGATGAGTGTCAGAGTTATGTGGGGGTAGAGGTTCACGAGGAGGCGGATAGTTCTCCCTGCCTTGAAGCTTGTCACCGCCCTCAGGGTAATATTGTGAAGAATTCCCCCTCTGGTACAGATGGAACGAGGTGAATATCTCCAGTATGCCTCCTGCTGTGGATAATAATATTGATTATGTTGCCAAGGTGGAGGTACCCCGTTGCTGCGGAGAATCTTGAGTTTTGTCAGGCAGCGTTGAGGCTCACCCTGCTGAAAATTCCTCCTATGGAGGTGGGGCTGGAGGATTGTGGTCCTACGAATGAAACCTCTGTTAAAGTCACCCATTGAACAGCTAAAAAATGCAGAAAAAAAGGATATATCTGAGATAGAAAGAGATGAATAAAAACAGCAAACCAAGTACTCCGTGCTGAACGATGAAAATAATACAGTCGCCTTCTCGCAGCAAATTAACAAGAACAGACTCGTTGGTGAACCTTTTATAATACCCAGTGGGATAATGACAAGCTCCCCCAACTTGTAAGCGATATGTGCGATTCCAAAGAGATCAACCACAGCAGCATGTCACTGAAAGTCTCTGCCCTGCATAGGTTATTCCCTATGCTCTGGGGAATACTGCTGGTACTTTGGTACATCTACTCTGACGCAATATTGTGTGCATATTTACAAGCAAGTTAGAGAGTCAATTGTATAGATCATCAGTTGATTTTTTTTCCTACGCAGACTATTATCGCAAACACTTGCAATGCACGCCTAGCAGTCCTCTGCAGGGGGCAGCTAGGTGGATATTTTACGGTGACGAAGAACCATACATACCTGCATAACGCCGGAGCAGGGCTTCACGTTGCGGCTGCTGCCGGGGACTCTGGCTTTCCGACTTTCCCGACGAAAGAAACAAAAAGAGAAAAGATTGATCTGGTAATATGGGTACCCACCGTAACAATGGGTCGAGGTATATATATGTTGGGTGCGATCAGGGCGCCACCGGGTGTGACCTGGCTTATCACGTCAAAGAGATATAAGTAGGATCGTGATACGCGCTTAAACTTCGCTTATCACGCCAAGTCAAGCCCGCGGCTGTTCCACGAGATTTCGTAACAGGTTATGTGTGGCTTTAATTTTTAATCTTATGACCCATGTTGATAATAAGAATAATAGAAATATCTTGGTGAATTTATCTACCCTGTAAAAGAGCGAGTTTAAACATAAATAATTTTTACTTAATTGTTATCTACCCAAAACTGCATCCACCCTTAGATCGTCTCTTACAATTTAATCCAACTATCAATTTTAATTAGTTTGGACCCACATTGGGCCCACAAACCTAGCAACTCTAACCACCATCAAGATGTTTACACACCTTTGCAAAATCCTAGACGCAGAAAGGAAATCATACGCGCGAAACAATGAGCGTTACACATTTTTCTTACGCGTTTCTGCCGATTCGGATTTCTACCTGCCGCATAGATCTCGCCCGCCCTTGTCCACATCATTTGCATGTTATTAATCAAGAACTTCCTGAACCCAAAAATCATAATTTCTACATCCGGCCCAATAAAGAACGAGAAATAGATACACAAATGCATAACAAATTCGATCATAAACATCATCGCATCTCACAGTACCACATCGGCCATAAAACTATTAATTGACTTGCTCAAAACAGTTCCTCACATCCACCAAGCACAACTCCTAGCAATGTACGTGGATCCAGAGATACCAAGAAAAAGATTATTATTGAAACAATCCCAACTGATCTTGAAGAGAAGAGAAATCAAGAAAACAAAGCAGATCTGGCCTGAAGAGGCACCGGCGCCGGCCATGGCGGGGCCTGGCGTGACAGAGTGCCTCAGCCTTGGTTGGACACCGCCAACTCCAGCGCACGACCGGGGCGGGGGGGGGAGGGGGGAGGGGGAGGAGATGCGCAGGGGGCTGCGGCCGCCCTGGCGGCGGACTGAGGTTGGCGGGTGGGAAAGGAGGCGTGCGGGAGCCTGCAGCTGGCTGGGCAACGGATGGCTGGTGATCTGGTGGGAAAGGAGGAGGCCAGGGGAGGAGGCGTGCGGGGTCACGGCGGCCGGGCGGTGGATGGCTGGTGGTCTGGTGGGAAAGGAGGTATAGGCGACGGACGGCTGGCCGGTGGCGAAGGAGGCGAGGGGAGGAGGCGGCTGGCGAGTGGGGAAGAGGGATAGAAGGAGATGGGAAGTGAGGTTAGGGTTTGGAGGGCCGATTTTGTCACCTGGCTCGATTGGGCCGATTTGGCACCTAGCCCAGTTGCCTCGCGGGCCGGCTTCCAGCTTTTTTAGGCCATGGATTTTCCTCACGGTACCGAGGTTTTTCCCTTTTTACTGATAAAAATGAGTTAAAAAGAAATCGGTGCAGTAGTTTGTACAAATGTCTGTACATGTACGTATAAAACACTTGACAAGTATGACTATCTTGTTATATAGAAAAAAAATAGAAGTCTCAAACTGCTGCACATATGCACACACCAAATTTAATTTTTATACAATTTTAAAAATTAATTACGCATCATCCATAAAAATAAATATTTCAATATCAAAAACCAATACTTTCTCAATCACGTTTGGGACGCACATGCATTTTTACTAGTCAGTTCAAATGTAGATAGATCAATGTTGGTCTCGTGCAATTAAATCTTGGACGTTTGGGCTGAGTGGTTTTCTCGAGCAAAAGGTGACTGCAATACGAGCATGATAGCCCATGGGCCGACAGAAGTCATAAGTGCTCCTGAGATAGGAAATAATCCGTCACGGGTCCTTTAACTTATAGCAAAGGTTTCATCCTTAGAATCGAAAACGAGGAATAGCGGGGTCCTTGAACTTGTGAAACTGAGCATAGAAAGTCCTCAGGCGAAACTGACCGTGGTTTTGTCCAACGTGGCGATCCTATGTGGCACCTAGCAGTGTGGTGAGACCCGCTACATAGCCCCACATCCTCTTTTTCTACCCTCACTCAGCTCACACGGGCGGAGGCCGATGATGCCCACGGGAAGAGGAGGACGACGGCGAGCGCAGCTGCCCGTCGCACCAGCTGGCTGCGCCCCTGCTCCGTTGTGCTGCTCCAGCTCGAGAGGCGCGCACTCCCGTCTGAGAGGCAACCGCCGGCAAGCCACCGCGCATGCGTGCGTCGCGCTGAGCGAACACTTCCCTCCTAGACCTAGGCGTCGCCAACGATGGAGATGACGAGCCACTGCATGGGTGGAGGCACGCGACGACGGTGGCGGAGATGAGCGCTGACTCGTGACATCAGCTGGCGGAGGCGACCTGCGGCGCCCACGAAGCTTGTGGCGTCTGTGCGTGCAAAGGTAGCCGGCGTGCGGAGAGGCGAGCCACCTCGTAGCAGCCCATAGCGCCGGGCGGGCGCTGACTTGATGAGCTCAGCGATGCGGGGCCGCTGCTGCCCGACATGGACAAGAGGGTCTCGGATGCCGGCGCGCTCTTGGAGGCAGGGCCGCAGATGTCGGCGCTGTGCACTCGTGTGGAGGCGAGCCGCGGGTGTGCAGGCAAGGGAGGTGGGATTTCCCAAGGCAGCGCACGCCAACAAGACTTGCCAATTTGCCATCGGCGACAAGGTGCTCACCACCAGAACGGTCTTTTGCATCCCTGGGGGCCCAACGCGCCCGCCTGTTGCCAAGGGCTGGCCACGACACCAAGGGTCCGGCCGTGGCTGCCGCTACGTCGTGCCGCCGGGGGCAGCCGGCCGCACCCGCTGCAACCAAGAGCCTGTCGCGACTACGGCCGCGTTGTACCTCTAGGGGCCGAGCGCGGCAGGCATAGGAAGCCTTGCACAGCACCGTCGCAAGTGTTTGGAGGAGAAAAGGCGAGGAGCGCGACAGATGCAGGGCCGCGGAGGCTGGAGGCGCGTGATGGAATAGGGGCGCAGCCGGCCGGCGGCGTGGCTGCTCTCGGTGGCTGGCGCGATGGGCGGCTGCGCTCGCCGTCCCCCTCCTCTTCCCGCGCATTACCGGCGGAGAGAGCGAGGGTAGAAGAAGAGGATACGATGCTGATAGGTGGGTCCCACCACAAGGGTACTACTTACGGATCACCACGTGGGACAAAATCACTATCAGTTTCGCGCGAGGACCTCCTATGCCCAGTTTCACGAGTTAAATAACCCGCTAGTTTCTGGTTTTCGAGTCTACGGAAGAAACATGGACTTTGCTGCAAGTTGAAGCAGAAGCACCCGTGACGGACTTTTTCCCTAAGATATATATCAAGCATGCCGGGCCAAGACTCACCATGGGCCATGGCCGTGGTATGTTAGTGCAGGAGGCGATGCAATAGTTCAGTTGAGCAGAATGTGGGAGGTGCAGAGTATGAGGCAGAGAAGGGCCCTGCGATGTCGTTCGGGCTGCAGGGGAAGGAGCAATAGTTTCTGCGGTCACTGTAGTATTGGTGATAGATCAAGAAGTTGGCAAGTTTTAGTGAGCAATGCGAGGTCCATGTGTCACGATTCAGATAGATGACGGGTTATAGTGTTTGATCTATGGACGTTTTGGGACAGAGAGAGTTATAGAAATGTATAGGTTCATTTTCAGAAGATGGCCTCAATGACAGATGCCCAGAAAGCTTCTGCCAACTTTGTGGATGCGACATCGAAGGCCATGCAGCGGAAGGAGCTACAGAACTCACTGAGGGCGCATTTGGAACGGAGGATTCTCGAAGGAATTTCAAAGGAACGTGATTCCTTTAGTTTGATGACGTCACGTGGTGTTTGGATTAAAGGATTGAAACCTACCGTTCCTATGGAAAGGTTGGGGTTCCTTCACAAAACGTAGGAATCAAAAAATCCAATCGGACTCAAATTTTTCACCGAAGCACGAGAAACGCCGAGGCACGAGAAAAGCATGCACGCGTGAGAGAAAATGGAGGCGGGCGGAGAGACGACGGAACGCGAAACAGAAGAAGCCGTTGCATCGCGACATGGGTGTGGACCATCTCGCTTGACTTGCAAGTTGCAAGCTCTGTTGAGAGACTCATGCTCAAGTCGGCATGCCGAGAAGAGAGCTGCATGGGAGAACATGAACCTAGGGAGTAGATGGAGAAGACGAACCTGGAAGTCTGGAAGCATGGGAGCGGTCTCCGGAGGAAGATAGAAGATGAGCGGTGGTGAATGGATAAGGATAGGAGAGGGGCCACGACAGAGGCCACTGTCCACCTACCAACGAGTTAATAGCTTTGGTATTAGTATGATTTGTTTATTTTTTAAACTAAATTGGTGTTCTATTGTTTTTGTTTTCCACAACTTAACTATTTTTATTTTATATATCGATATCTTGTCTAAATTTTAAAACATTCTTATTCATTATAGAGTTTTATATCTCATGTTCCAAACATCAATTCCTGCGATCCAAACAGCCTGAATTTTTCATTCCTGTGTTTTGAATTTCTGTGATTTTCTATTTTTTACTCCATCCTATTTTTGTGTTTTTTTTCAATTTCTCTGTTTTGGATTCCTTTGTTCCAAACAGACTCAATAAGCCGTGTTTTGCTGCAGTTAAGGGAGAAGTGAAGAAGAGCATCTCAGCACATCAAAGCTGCCCACATCCCAATTCCGTATATGCGCAGGCTGGCCTGTGGTGCCACTGAGTAAGAAATGAGACATGGCGCAGTCTGTCCTCGAGCGCCGGAGGACTGGTCTGGTAGTGTGCGCGTCTGTATCAGTCTAGCTGTTCTCACCATTCTGTTTTTTTTTTCTGTTAGTGGTGGGTTTTTTTGCCTGTGTGGTCTGCATAGATCACCTGATGGCCTGGTGGTGTGTCTGTATACTAAATTACTAATGTCTAATGGCTGTATGGACCATTCGGTTTTATTGTGGAACGTTCGTGGTTTAGGTGACTCGGAAAAATGTCTTGATGTTCAAAACCTGCTTGTTACCTCCCCTGCAATCATTTTATAGCGAGAAACCAAACTCAACGGTATTAGGCTATTCGTAGTGGAACGCCTATACAGGATTGATTATAGTACTGTTGGACACTGTAGCGCTACTATACATAGAGAAAAAAATAAGTTGGAATAACAGAAAAATAGTAAAAAACAAGAGTTTTACTCTTACCGCTAGAGATGGTCTTATACCACCTTGCAAAATCCTTTCTCCCACCGTCCCCTAGCTGACAGCTTCATGTACTTCGGGGCCTCTCGGAGGTCTCATCACCGTGTGGAACCCAAAACGCCTGCACAACTCGACTCCTACGTCACTGGATAATGCTCCCTGACATGTCATTTCACCTTAAAATTACAAACTGTCTATGCACACCTTACCACAAAGACTGGAGTTTTTCCTTGACAACAGTTGGTGAGATCCATCCCAAATATCTACACTTTGGTTAGTCATAGGAGACATCAACCACATCAGGGGCGGGGTTTACAATTTTGAAACTAAAAAAAATTTTCACCCCCCACGAAGAACCCGAAATTTCGGACCATTTTTAAATCAGATTTGTTCCCCTTCAGTTGACTGATAATTCGTTTATCCTATCAGTCGACGATGCGCCTCGTCGATCCTTTTGTGGTCGCATGTGATCAAGGCCAGTAACTTTGGTGGATGTGATAAAAAATATATTTCGTGGCTCGTTTCTTTCACCTAGTCAGCGGGTCAGCTCTGCCCATCGGTGTGGCTATATCCTACGTGATCAGCTTGAAGTGCCAGAACTACGGTACGCTTTGGCTTGTTGCGGCAGTTTTTATGCAGCTCAGTGAAGTCGGCAGGCCATGTAGGTCTCCGTCGATAGTTTTTGTGCCCGTTCCCCATCTGACCACTTGAGTATCGTTGTGTACATGTTTCACGGTTTCGTTTACTGTTGACTTACACTGGTTTGTGCGTTGTATATCTATGTCTGTTACATGTGTCTATGCAGGGGTGCGGACGGCATGTGTGGCCTATTGGCCTATGTTGTTTGTCTGTGTCCGATGCTTGGGTTCTATGTTAGGGTGGGGTGGTATGTGTGGCCTACTAGTCAGTGCGTTGTATGTCTGTGTCTGTGTAAGGGTGGAGACGGCATATGTGACCTACTGTCGATGTGTTATGTCCTTGTTTGTGTCTATGTGAAGGTGGAGGTGCATGGGTCTATGTCTGTGCTTGTGTTTGTTTGAGGATGAAGACGGCATGTGTGGGCTATGTGTCTTTCTAGACTCCTAACACCCATGTTTTAATTACACCATTATTAATTGAAAATTACACTCTAAAATAGGTGTAACTTTAGTATAAATCAACTATAATTTTAATATAAATTCGATGTAACTCATATGTAATAAAGGTTCGTGTGTTGAAAGGCTATATAACACATGATATTTTAGCTTTTTTATGAAGAAAAAAATTAATCTTTGCAGTAGAAAATAATCTCTAGAGGAGCTAGGATCAAATAGAATTAGGCGTGACGAGGGAAGCACAATCTAACGCTAAAAACCATGTGTGAAGACACAACATGATTGAGTTTTTTTTTTTAACTGGGAAGCACAGCTATGAACAAGCATTAATAATCCAAAAATTCATCCAAGGTACGATGTCGACCAACAAAAGGGTCTCGACTCTTGGGCCGGCTCAGGGCAGGAGTATGAGCTGGCTTGTGCTGCAGGAAGCTCGGGTGCCTGCAGTGTGGAGGACAAACTGCAACAACTCATAAAGTAAGAAAGAGACAGCATAGTTTTTTGCGCCACCCGATTTAAATCCCACGGTCAACAACAATCGATTGACATTCGAATGCGATCTATCAGTCGACTGACGACAAGGCACACCCTAAATCTTTTTAATATACTTAATTATTTTTAAATATTTTTTACATAGTATTGTTAGAAAATCCGAAATTTTGGCAATATTTTTTTCGGCACCTAGCGAAAAACCCGAATATCAATTCGAAATTTTAATCCTTGATTCAGGGATGCGGGTGAGAAGAACTCAGGCACTGCAAACCAGTGCCTGGTAGACCTCTTCAATGACACCATCAACAACCTAAGCCATGTATCGGGAACTTTGCAGAGAATCTTTGCGCCACTCTCTTCGACAGCGTGCAGCTTGCTGGAAGCAACGGGGGAAGCAAAAGGCAGCGCGAGAAGGTGATGCAAACACAGCTTTTCATCGTGGCCATGCCACACTTCGGCACAAGGAAAAATCAAATCAGAACAATTGAAGTGGATGGTCTAGTGTTCACATCACGCGAAGACAAATGCTCTGCCTTGACAAGCTACTGTACAGAAAGCGATGGAAGAAGTCTCTGTAAAATCGATTTTGGGAAAATATTGCTACTCATAGACTCTTACAGTGCAACTACATTAAGAGCGGTTTGCAGACCGCTCTCGTAAACGGTTTAGCAGGAGTAACTCATGTTAACAACCGTTTCTGCTAAAGATCTTAGAAGGAACAGGCTCAAAAGGTGAATCGCTCCGGACTAAGGATAGCATGAGCGGTTTCGTAACATAAGCCGCTCCTACGTATTAAATTAAAATAAAAAAAAAGCAACCAGAGCTGCCGCGCCACAGCCACAGTGCGCAGGCTGTTGCCGCCACCGCGCGCTTGCCCGACTAGGCCGCCGCACCACACTGTGCCAGCCATCCACGGGGGCAGCGCGTTGCTCGGTTGGGTCACCCCCGCTCCGTGAGCCTCCAACGGCCTCCAATGCCGGGCACCGGTGCAGGGCCACCTCCATCGAGCAGGACCGAGCCGGTGCCGCCTCCGCCACTGGGACGTGGGCGCGTAGGACCAGGGCCGTAGGCAAGCGGCCTCCACCTCTAGGGCGCCTGTGCGCGGGGCCGTCTCCGCCACCGGGACGCGGGAGAGCGGCTGCGGAAGGAGCCGTCGTGGCCAACGTCGACGCAGAAGCTGGTGCCACGTCCGATGCCACAGAAGGTGTCGCTGCCACCGATGCCGAGGAAGGAGGCCGCCGCGGCGCTCCGGTGTACTGGCTGTTTGGTGCACTGGCTGTTTGATGGTTGGTGCACTGGCTTATAGTTGGTGCACTGCTGTTTGATGTGAATGATCTTATATACCAAGGGTGTGATCGGGCAACCGATGATCTCACGCGGCCTTTCACCGAGGTTAAGGTAGCCACTGCAGTGCGGGTGATGAACAAGGATAGTGCCCCAGGCCCCGATGGGTTTTGGCCCGAGTTTCTACTGTGCCGCTTGGTCTGCCATCAAGCATGAAGTGATGCAACTACTGCATGAATTTTACACAGCAGGTTGAGCTGGAGGGGATCAATAGAGCCTACAGGGTATTGTTTCCCAAGAAGCTGGGATGCACGACGGTGGACTCCTTCAGGCCAATCAGTCTACAAAACTGCTCTGTCAAGACCAGCACCAAAGTTCTAACTACAACACTCCATGGTGTCATCCCAGGACTCTTTGATCTCAACCGGGTTCATTAAAGGACGTTCCATCACAGAGAATTTTGTCTAGTGCTAGTGCAGTGCTGCAATACAAATACTGGTTCAAGCTAGCCCGTCCCCAATCATTCATCTGAGTCCGAAATCCCACTGCTGTTTTTCCTATTTGGGGTGTTTGGATCCGAGGGCTAAAATTTAGATCACATCGCATCTAATGTTTGGATGCCAGTCACAAGTATTAAATATGGTTTAATTAGAAAACTAATTATACGGACGAGGAGTAAATGGCGAGACGAATTTATTAAGCCTAATTGATCCATAAGTTAACGAATGGTTACGGTAGCCACACATTTGCTAATCATGGATTAATTATGCTCAATAAATTCGTTTCACCAGTTTAGTCCTCATCTGTGTAATTAGTTTTATATTTATACTATATTTAATACTTTTAACTAGCGTCCAAACATTCGATGTGACGATGACTAAATTTTAGCTAAAAGATCTAAACATAGTTTCTTCATGTTCTTCCTAGTCGTAGCAAATCAAACATATACTCTATTGTCTATATAAGACCTGGCATGTTTTGCAGACATCAGCCGTGTAAACTGTTATGTATATATGCCCTAAATTCACAATTGTCTATATATGATCACACAGTTGTTCTGTTCTTTCTATCTTATCTCTAACAATAACTCAACGTAACAAAAAAAAGGTTGCCATGGAAAGTTATAACGTGGTTAATTGACCCCGCTTTATACCACCATTCTAGAACGTCAACGTCGTAGTGGTTTGAGGCCAAGAACACAACCACACAAAGCAGAGAATAGACAGACACTAGCAGTGATGTGTCTCTTAACAATTCGGTTGATGCCCGTTGGGTCACATGCCATGTCATATCATGTATAAATAACGTAACCCCTAGCCAGCCCCAGCTATATATGGCGGCATATCTGCCCCCCGTCCTGCAGCAGGTACTAGTAAAACATGGCGAATTCGAAGGTGACTACGTCCTTGCACCTGGCGTTTCTCATCTGCGTAGCCATGGCCGCAGCAGCAGCACTGCATGCCGATGCACGGTCCCAGCAGGAGGCGCAGCTGTGGAAGTTCATCACATCTCGGAGGAAGTAGCCGCCATAGCATGAGAACGAGTAGTACAACTACGTTCGTCGCTGAAGATGATGGCAGGGCCGTTGTCAGCCGCCTGCAGCGACGACGAGTGATGCGCCGCTCCTGCCAGCACCGGCGACGACGACCTCAGGCGGCTCAGGGTGGCCGACAAGATCGCCGCGCTGCCGGGGCAGCCGGGTGGTGTCGACTTCGACCAGTACGGTGGGTACGTGACCGTGGACGCCGACAGAGGCCGCGCCCTCTTCTACTACTTCGTGGAGGCACCGCGCCAAGAGGCTGCGACCAGGCCACTCCTCTTGTGGCTTAACGGCGGTATATGTTTGTCCGTTTTTCTCTCGTTTGGCAGCACAAATTAGATGAAGTACATTTATGACCAAAAACATTCATAAATTCTCAAATGAAATGATGTTCATCCTAAGTGAAAATCTATAGAGAGTTTATGGATTTAGATGATTGGACCTCGAGTGAACTCAGAATGAACCACTTGAAAAGACCCACATACTCATTTTTGGGAGAGTTCATGAATCTAGGTTAGGATCTGGATGAAGTTTAAAGACCCTAGATGTTTTAAAAAAGTTGAAAACACCATTAGAGAAGAATTTATGGTGGTTCAACATTATTATCCTATCCTTGCGCTCTAATGTCAGATATAACTTCTTTTTTTTTTTTTGAAAATTTGCCTAGCAACATCTTATTTTATATGCTTTAAATCTTTGGCTAGAAATATCTTATTTTTCAAAATTTTGACATAGGTCCAAACCAGTGTTTTCATAAACGGTAAAGGTGAACAGTTGGTGAGGCACCGTGTAGCAGTTTAGACCGTGTACACACTGTGTACATGGTATTACACGGATTAAGCATTTTCTATTTTGCTAATTAAAATAAATACAATGACATAGATGTATGCATACGAAAAATTATAAAAAATTGATATTTTATTTTCTAATAATGACAAATTGTCAATTTTAAGAGTCAAGTAAACAAAAGATCGAACCACACGGATCATATAACAACCAACTATTTAGAAACAACAAATGTCATCTAAGACATGGTTAGGTAGAGTTAATAGCTCCCAATCATCTTTTACAAGGCATGTAAACGGAATAAACGGCCACGTAAAAGGATTAAACGTCAGTGTAAACGGATTAACAGTGTAATCAATGTTTAGGACCCTAAATTGCACGGTAGAGCACCGCGTAACATTTACACGACGTGTAAATGGTCTAAACGGCCATGTAGGCGAAACAGTGGGTCAAACCTAGATGAACCTTTTTTTTGACCTGATCGGCAAGCAGAAAGTTGTGGCTGCAGAAATTACTGTTTCCTATTTCCCAATCATACTGTGCGGTTGTACAGTCCAGCAGCCGCCCCTTCCTTTTACGGGAGCAAGTAGTGGTAGCACTATCGATCCGATCCAGTCAACTAGTCAAACTCCATTGATCACCTTTTCATCTCTGAAAGCAAATAAATCATATATATGCTGCAGCAAAGACTATATCCAAACACAAGAGCAAGTGTAGAATAATGTTGTTTTCGTTTTCTTGTGTTTTCCCTTTAAGACCGGACCACCGGTACACACAGGCCTCAATCATACCATAATTTAACTATGCCACTTTTCCATAATCATACTTATAGTTTGACTATCTTCTGACTCGTAAAATATACATGTGACTGAATAATTGAGCTGATAGCGACCCGACATACATATGCATCAACAGGGCCTGGTTGCTCATCACTTGGCTACGGAGCTATGGAAGAGATCGGCCCATTCCGTGTCAACAGCGACAACAGAACCCTCAGAACAAACAAGCATGCATGGAACACTGGTAAATGGCTATAGGCTATTTATTACATATGATCATTACATATAATAACTAATCCTCAGCACATACAGAAGTGGAGGACGCTATTTATTTTTCTCCCAGAAAGTAAATTTGAGGGCAGTAAGTACCAATAGTAGCAATAATCTGTATAAACTAACATGTGTGGAAAAAATATATCCATAAATCTGCAGTGGCTAATGTGATCTTCCTGGAATCACCGGCGGGTGTTGGGTTCTCATATTCCAAAACACCTTCGGACTATGAAAGCTGTGGAGACCAGAAGACCGCTGATGATGCTTATCTATTCCTGATTAACTGGATGGAGAGGTTCCCTGAGTACAAAGGCCGCCCATTCTACATCTCAGGCGAGAGCTACGCCGGCCACTACGCACCGCAGCTTGCTGTGACCATCCTTCAGCTCAACACACATCACAACAGAACCATCATAAACCTACGGGGTATCCTGGTATAATAACATGAGATATGACTCTAATTTTTTCAAATAATTGCAGCATCAAGCTTGTGTAACGGTAATCTATGCAATTTTTTTTTGTCCTTGTTTGAATAATTACCATGAAATGACAGCCTCCTGTCTATGCTAGGTTGGAAATCCGTTTCTCGACGACTACTGGAATTCAAAGGGACTGATTGACTACTTCTGGAGCCATGGTGTGATGTCCGATGAGGTCTTTGAAAATCTCACTAGGAACTGCTACTCCAATAACTCGGATAGTGCCTCGTGCAGAGGCGCTTGGCATGGATTTGATGGGGGACAAATTGATCCCTACAACATATATGCTCCTGTTTGTATTAACGCACCCAGCGGAGTATATTACCCCAGCAGCACCGTAAGAAAAAACGTTTACATCCTTTGTAGTATTAGTTAACATTAATTACAGCTCAATTCTCCCTCAATCACCTAATTTTGTAATATTAGCGAGTCGTTGGAGTTTAACTTTTTATAATGGTTAAAAAGTGAATGGAGAATCGCAAATTTCAACCACTAAATCCTAAACAATTCCATCAACTGTTGTGCTGCAACAATCTTTATGATTGCAGTACAAATGATTATTAGTGAAGATGTAAGTACATGATCTCAAAAAATAAAAATAGAAATTAGACACTGCTTTAGAATCATTACGGGGACAGGCTTATTATTAGCAAGTTGCTTTCCTAAATCTGGCCAAGTAACTAAAATTATGTGCTGAATGTTTTCCATTACAGTTACCTGGATATGATCCATGCATCGATAATTATGTCAGTGGCTATCTCAATCATCCATCTGTGCAAAGTGCTTTTCACGCCAGATCGACAAACTGGTCATTATGCGTGTATGTAAACATCTTTGGTTACAAGTGGCATGAAGACCTAACAATTAGCAATAGTGTAGTATGGCCTTCTTCACTGACCACAGAAACTATCAGCGTAACTCGTGGATTATTTTCTTTCTTCTTTTTTTTTTCAGAGACTTGACATGGAATGAGGCACCGATTTCCATGGTGTCTACCATCAACTGGCTAGTTTTGAAAGGGCTACCTGTTTGGGTATTTAGGTAATTTCAACATATTGGTTAAGGATCACATTTGCACAAATCCAGAGCTGAACATATGAATAATCATGCATAGACCTTTCCTTTCAGTGGTGATTTTGATGCTATATGCCCACTTCCAGCTACACGGTACTCGATCCATGACCTTGGCCTCCAGATCACAACCCCATGGCACCCATGGACTTCAAATGATGAGGTGATTAACTTTTACCACACAGCAATTTATAGCCACATAAACTATGAGTATATATGAGCAATATATGACGGCTGCGGTGGCAGGTTGGAGGCTATGTTCAGCAGCACACAGGAGGGTTTACATTCCTCTCCGTCAGAGGAGCTGGCCACGCCGTTGCATCTTTCCAGCCCGAGAGAGCATTAGTGCTGGTAAACTCGTTCCTGAAAGGGGAGCTCCCACCGAACGCAAAGGAGTAATGATCCATAAAGAAATAGAATGATCTTGCCTCCTTCAAATAAACAAATAATGAGGCTGAGAGAGTATGGTGCGCTCACTACTTAGTAGTGAACTAGTATACTATATAATAGATTGGTTAGCTAGTGTGGTGGGTTTATGTTGAGGGCGATTGAACTGCTATATTATAGTTAGTGGTCTATATATGATCATGTGGTATTTATGTTTGTCAGAACGAACAAATTAAGAGTCTGTAGTACTTTTGATGGGTGCAGAGTATCCAACCTCATATAATTGCTGTAAGAAGAAATGAAGACTTGGTTGTTTCTTAATAATCATTCATGGGTACGGTGGGTGTGGGTTAAGTGCTTCCCATGACTACTACTCAGTACATAATTCCTCATGAGCTAGCCTAGCACATCCTTAATTATCCTAAGAATTCTGGGGAACTGTCTCATCTCCGCGATGAGCCAATCCATTTGCTGTTGATATTACCTCATTTCCTCAAATCAAACAACAGTATTGCTACACCACATACATGCATGGTGCACTATACAATACAATAACTACATTGCTAGGAGCTAGGAGAGCGTGATGAAGTCGTGGAGCGATGCAACGAGGCTGGGCGGCCAGTGCTTGGTGTCCCTGACGTAGGCGAGGTCCGTGTAGTGCGGGTCCAGCAGCGTCGCGATGGCGAACTGGTTCTCCGCCAGCAGCGCCGCGTGCTTGTCCGCGTACAGCGCCGCCGCCAGCGCCGCGTGGATCTCTGCACATCATGTGAGATTTATCATGCTGTGCTCTTCACAGTTCCATACATGGATGATGGACGGAGATATATATATATATGTACTATATATAATTGTCTAGCTATGCACTGCACCTGGGTATCCCTTGAGCGCGATGGAGACGTCCTCCATCTCGGCGATGGACTCGTCGCGGTCGCCGATCTCGTACAGCACCAGCGCGCGCCCCACCCGCGCGTACTCCGACAGCGCCAGGTCCGCGTACTCCCGCACCACGCGCGTGAACGACGCCAGCGCCTCGCGGAACTCCCCGCGCGCCTGCAGCTCCCGCCCCAGCTCCAGCAGCCCCACGGCCTCGCCCACGCGCCGCGACAAGGCCGCGCTCGCCGCCCGCTCCGCCTCCGTCACCACCGGCCCGTCGTACCCGACCAACGCGCCATCACCTCCACCGACCGCGGCGGCGGTGCTGCCGCTGCAGCCGGCCGCGAGGAGCAGGCCGCCCGACACGAGCAGCTGCCGCCTCCCTGTCTTCGCCGATGCCGACGGCGACGGTGATGCTGATGGCGAGGCCGCCTGCGGGTAGACGGTTGGTGGCGCGGCCGGGGCAGCTCCGGCGGCGACCGGCGTGGCGGGAGGAGGCTGCATGGGGAATTGGGGAGGCCGTTGAGGCGTACGTCGCTCACATGCCCACGTACGTCTCGTGGTGCGGAGGCGGGAGCGAGGGAGAGTCGAGAGATGATGCGATAAGGTTTGAGAGGCGGCTGCGCTGCTCGAATTGTGGGGCATGGAAACCGTACGTACGTGTTCTTTTTTTTTTTTTTAATAAACATCATACATGTTAAATGACAGCATGAGATTTCTTCTCTTCTCTCGAGTGTTTGGTGCCAGCTACGACCGTTTGAGGCTTGGACGGAAGAGAGCTGCCCTTGCCACAGTTGTAGAATGAGTCGATGATTTGGAAAAGGTGTTTGGTGGTGACTTGTGTTGGTATGAGTGATGAGCAGAGAACCGGTTGTGTAATTGACTTCCCGGGTGTTATAACTGAATATTAAGGTCTCCTTTGGAAGCCTGAATTCCCGGAGCTTTCCTGGCGTTTTCCCTGGGCTGGATGCCCGCGTGGAATTGGGCCCTGGGCTAGACTTCCCCAGCGTTTGGAAGCCCGCGTGGAGGGGTAGCTCGACCCTGACCCCGGCATTTTCCCCGGGTGGTGGCTCCCCGACTCAAGACTTCAGGCGGCGATTCCCCAAGTGCGACGCAAGGCGAGCTGGAAAGTGGAAACTCGCCAAGCGCGAGAGCTGCCGCCGCCACCGATATCCGCGCTCAAGAGCAGCCGCCGCAACTGCCAGCGCTCGAGATCTGCCGCCGCTCGAAATCTGCAGCTACCATCCATGCTAGGCCGCCTCCGCCACCGTCCAGTGCTCAGCTGCCTCCACTGCCGTTCGTGCTCGGCCGCCTCCGCCACCGTCCATACTCAGACCGCCGCCGCAACCCCGTCCTTCCCTCAGTCCCTCCGCCGACCGTGATGTGAGTCCTGCACCTCCACTTCCAGCATCTCTGCCTCCATCTGCATCTTGCTGCTGCCCCCGCTAGGGTTTTTGACTCCTCTCACATCGATTCTTGTAAATCTTGTGGATGAATATCTTGTTTCTCTGCCGTTGCCAAACTCCGTGACCTTTCTGCAACTTCTTTGGGTCGCATTCATTCATGTGTTTGACTATTTGCAGTTCATGTCCTGTGTTAACCTGTTGTGTGTGAATGACAATATGACATCATGTGCAGACTGATACTGATTTTCTCCATTTTTCGCGAATTTTGTATAATTTTTCCGACGATTAAAGCAATTGTGTAATGAATACGAGATAGGGAATCAATTAACCCGCCAAGGGGAGGCTAGCCTGACCGAGCATGCTTCCAGATAGCAGCGGGGGAGGGGAAGACTGGCCCTGGGAAACGAGTTGCCAGTTCAATCCCCGAGAAGGCTCTCTGTCCCTGGGTATGCATCCCCCTTGCTGCCAAACTAAGCCTTAAAATGGATGGACACTATTTTCTATTTATGCTTTGTATAGGAAACCAGCCTCCACTTGTTTACTAGTTAGGCGGCTATGGGGTATTCGTCCTAGTGATCTGTACGCTTATCGTGTAGACTTTGGAGACGCTGGACTGGACATCAACAACATCGATGACAGGATGGTACCATGGTTCAGTGTTGCTTGTGGAGATGGTACTTGAAGACCTACTTCACGCTACTAGATTCCGCACTCTGATTTATTTTGTCCCAATGGACTTATGTATATAAAGTTATGGACGTGCTCATGTATGTAATAATGTAATTAAATTCGATGTTTTGGTTGTGATGCTGACTGAGACATGGATTGTGATAGCCTTGTGTATCGTAGGACTATCGCAATGACATAAAAGCTTGAATCCTAGCTGTTGAGAAGGTTAGATCTCGACTCGGTCAGAGAGACCGAGCGGGAATCACGCGCCCTGATCGGGGGCGCTAATCCTTCCTTTTGGGTTGTGGGCCCCCAGGCCACACGCGTAATATAAAAGAAAGGAGAGGAGTCGGCACTGCGAATCAACGTTCGCCGTACTCACCCTCGCCCACAGTACACCCACCGATTAGGGTTTGCACGGAGTGGTTGGAAGAGCCCTCACCGTCACCTACCGCCGTCGCCATGACATGGACCCCGCCTGCCTTCGCTGTCGGTCCCGCACCAACAACGGTGGCACTGACGGCAATGGGACCGCCTCCAACACCGGCAACGGCACCGCCTCCACTGTCGATGCACCGTAGCAGTAGGCGCCGCCCCTCCAGGCTACTCAGATCCTCGGACCAGAAGGTATGTCTACCCCCTTCCTTCCATCTCCTCTCTCTCTCACGAACGACACAATACTTTACACTAGAACCAAAGGACTTAGGGTTTTTAGGTGTAGATCTAGATCCTAGAAATCTAACATTGGTATCAAGAGCCATCAATCTACCCATCCCTAGTCCAGATCGAGAAAGGAAAAGGGGAAAGGAAATCGTAACAGAGCGAATCGAAACGCAAAAGAGCAAATCGAGACGCAAAAGAGCGGATCGAGAAACCGTAACCCTATGACTCCCAACCGCCCACCCTAAGAACCCCACAGTGGGGAAGCAGATCCAGAAGAGGGCTTTTAGTCGGGTAAGATCGGGCCATCGCCCATCAGCCTGTCGGCACTGCCGCCGTGAACTCTGAAGTCAGGGGAGCGTGCGGTCGTGGGGCAAGAGGCACCGACCCACGGCCACTCGACCGCGGCACGCTCACCCCTGCGGGAGCGCGCTCGCCGGCAAGGAGCCATGCAGCAGCGCTTCTCCGTCTCTCTCGCGTGCGGGGGGAGGAGAGGGGAGCAGAGCTTGAAGAGAGATGCGGCGGGGGAGGGAACAAAATGAGCTAGGGTTCAGGGGGTGCGATTTTTCTGCATTTTATATGCACACCTCACCTGTTCCCAGTCGTCCGATGAAGATGGACGGCGGGGGCAGTCCCCGTGCAGGCGGTTGGCCGAATTCGTGGCCTAGGCCTAGGTTGCAGCCTAGGCGCGGTGAGAAGGCCGCCACCAGGCCGCCCGAGTGGGCTGGGCCACTTTCGGCCAGAGAAGAAAGTCGCGAAAAGTTTATTTTTTACCCCTGCGAAGTGAAACAGAAAAAATTTTATAGATATGCAATTTTTGTTTGTGTATTTTTCAATGGTAGCAATCCCAGAATTTTTTTACAGAACTAATTTAGCTTCCTGCTGCAGAATAAGAACTCTATGTACAGTACCATTGCAATTGAGTTTATTGTTGTTTTTCCTTGTATAATTTGAGACCAACCTTCAGAATTACAGGGAAAATGCTTGAGATTATTTTGTGGTATATTCATGTCTTTTAACCAACGTTAATTTTCATGTTGTACCATATCTGAGTTAAAGTTTATTCTATTATCATCTAATGATGATTTTAGAATTTTGTGAATGCACGCTTTATTTTTTGACCAACGTTGAATTTAATTCATGCAAGAATTATACAATTTTTATTGCGCCTATGTCTGAAGAATTATCATTTTGTTTATTTTCAAGGCGCAAGTGCTGCAATGGTTCTCTCACAGTTGGGAAACATTGAGCCTTTGGATGGGAGTAACTATCCCGCCTGAAAAGAAAAGGTCGAGATGATCCATGGGTTAAGTGACCTGGATTATGCATTACATAATGCTTGACCTACACCACCCCAAGTGGGGGAGCCAGATTATGAGCACAAGGTCATGAAATTCGACCTTGACAGAATGAAGTGAGAGCAATCAAACAGAAAGTGTTTGATGGTGATTAGGCACTCCATAGTGGATGCCGTCAGAGGCGCTATCACAGAGTGTGATACTGCAAAGGAGTACCTTTAGAGGGTTGCTTCACAGTTTATTGGCTCCTCCAAGGCGTATGATAGTACCCTCACTAGACAGTTCGTCAACATGAAGTATGATGGATCTGGGATCAGGGGACACATACAAAAGATGAGATCCATGGCAGCAAAGTTGAACAAGTACTTCAAAGCACCGCTCCCAGGTGAGTTTGTGGTTCACATAATCATGCAGTCTCTCCCAAAAGAATATGAGACTTTTCATGTGAACTACAACAACTCTGTGAAAGATCAATGTAGTTTAGATCAGCTCATGGCTCAGTGTATTCAGGAAGAAGAGAGGCTTAAGTTTCACAAAGGTGACACTGTCAATTTTGCCCATGACAAAGACAAGTCAAAGAAGAAGAACTACTACTCCAAGCCACAGTTCAAGAAGTCAGGCCAAGATGGGTATGTTGGGGGCATTCTGGACAGAGTTCCTCCTCCAGTGGGCCACCTCATAACAAGCCTAGGGAGTTCCCTGTACCACTCAACACTTGCCTGCACTGCAGGGGGGGAGGCAACACAAGAGGCAGTGTCCAGACTTCCTCAAGTACCTTCTTCAGAACGGTAAAGATCAAGTAACTTTTATAGATGAATCCTTGTATTTAGAATATTCCACAAGTACTTGGTGGATTAAGTCAGGTGCAACCTGTTCATGTTGCCAATTCTTTGCAAGGATTCCATACAAAGAGGGTACTTCCAAGCGGCAAAAGAAGCATTAGAGTGGCCACAGGAAAAGAAGCCTCAGTCAAAGCCATTTGGGATCTTCAGTAAGAATTAGCTAATGGTTTTGTACTTATTTTGAGAGTGGTTTATTTGTACCCTCCTTGAGGAGAAATTTTATTTCAGTTTCAAGATTAGATGATGAGAACATTCATTGTCATTTTGGGGATCACAAGTGTGTTATTCAGTTTAATGATAAAGATGATGGTCTCACCATCTGACGAGACATGCTTTATTTGCTTTCTCCATGCAATGTTGTGAATGCTATTGAAATATCCGATAAAGTATTGGAAATAAAGTAACAAAAAAAAAAGAAAAATAAAAGATGGAGAAACCTTGTTGAAATTGTGGCATTGTCATTTTGGCCACATTTCGAGGGGAAGAATAGAACGTTTAGTAAAAGAAGATATTCTCCATTCTTTAGACTTCACTGATCTAGAACATTACATAGAACGCATAAAGGGTAAGTTTACCAAGAAAATTGAGAAAACAGCAAAGCGAAGTTCGGGTGTATTAGAAATCATCCATACAAATATCTGTGGTCCTTTCTCTGTAAGGGACAGCGGAACGGTTATGACTTCATTCGTCACTTTCACAGATGATTACTCTCACTGTGGCTATATCTACCATATTAAAGAAAGGTCAGAGGCTTTAGATAAGTTTAAGATATTTTATCAGAAGTTGAGAATCAACATAATTTAAAAATCAAGATAGTAAGATCTGACCAGTGGTGGAGAGTACTATGGTCGCCATACACCGTATGGACAAGTTCTAGGTCCTTTTGCAAGGTTCCTTGCAAGAAAATAGTATAGTCGCCCAGTACTCTACACCTGGCGAACCTCAGCAGAATGGAGTAGCTGAAAGAGGAAAACGCAGTTTGATGGATATGGTGCGTAGTATGATCAGTTACCCTACTCTACATGGTTAGTCTGTGGATGGAGGCCTTAAAAACCGCCATTCATATACTTAATCGGGTTTCCAGTAAATCAGTACCTAAGACTCTATATGAGTTATGGACAGGCAGGAAGCCCACTTTGAACTATTTGCATGTTTGTGGTTGTCCAGCTGAGGCTAAGTTATTTAACCCTACTCAGGGAAAATTAGATGATAGAACAGTAAGTTGCCATTTTATTGGCTACCCTGAGCATTCAAAGGGTTTCAAATTTTATTGTCCTGATAGACACATCAAGTTTGCAAAAACTGAGACATGCGGTGTTTCTAGAAAGTGATATGATCAAGGGGAGCACGATACCTCAAGAAATAAGCCTCGAGGAAAAGAGGGTGTATACCCCTATTCCGATGGTTGAAGAACCAATTTTCTCGATACCTGTTGAGCTTGCACCTCCAATCCAGACGATTGTGGTTGTGACCCCTGTTGTGGATGTTGAACCATCAAGCACATCGTAGAGTGAGCAAGTAGCTCATACTCCTATTACACCTAAGCCTCTTGCCCCAACGGTGCATGAACCTCAGGAGTTAGAGCAGGAGGTTGTGCCTGAAAATCCACCACCACAATAGCCCCAAGTAGTAGAAAATAATGTGCCCATGAAAAGGTCACAAAGAGTCAAGAGGTCAACAATTCCTAATGATTATGAAGTTTATATAAGTGAGGACATGAATCAAGAGGGAGATCCCACTTCCTTATGAAGAATCCATGAAAGGTACCAATTCATCCAAGTGGCTTGCTGCCATGGAGGATGAAATTAGATCGATGCGTGAGAATAAAGTATGGGATCTGGCTGAAATTCCTAAAGGAGCCAAAACAGTAGGTTGCAAATGGGTCTATAAGATCAAGAGGGACTCCAGTGGGAATGTAGAAAGATATAAAGCAAGGCTAGTAGCCAAAGGCTTTACACTAGAGAGAATGGATCGATTATAATGAAACCTTCTCACCTGTTTCAATGAAAGATTTGTTTAGGATCATTATGGCACTAGTTGCTCATTTTGATTTAGAGTTACATCAAATGCACATTGAAACGACATTCCTTAATGGAGAGCTGGCAGAGAACGTCTATATGGCTCAACCGAAGGGATTTTTTCATAGAAGGAAAAGAGAAAATGGGATGCCACTTAAAGAAATCCATTTATGGATTAAAACAAGCTTCTAGGTAGTGGTACTTGAAATTTGACGAAACCATTAGAAAGTTTGGTTTTAAAGAGAATGAAGAAGGTAATTGCATTTATGCAAAGTTTAGGAATGGGAGGTATATCTTTCTGGTCCTATATGTAGATGACATCCTACTATCTAGCAGTGATATGAATCTACTGCTAGAAACAAAGTTCTTGTCCTCAAGTCTTGATATGAAAGATATGGGTGAAGCATCCTATATCTTAGGGATTAAGATCCACAGAGATAGAAATAAAGGCATGCTAGGATTGTCTCAGAAAACATATATAGAGAATGTGTTGAAGAGATATGGTATGCATGCCTTCAACACACGCCTGCTCCATATGCTTTTGGAGAATTTCAGTGTCCTAAGAATCAGTATGAGAAAAATCAGATGAAATCGGTTCCATATGCTTCAGCGATCGGGAGCATAATGTATGCACAAGTATGTACATGCCCAGACTTAGCATTCACAGCCGGGATGCTTGGCAGATATTCAGTCAAATCCTAGCAGAGCACACTGGATAGCCGCTAAGAAAGCTTTGCGGTATTTGCGAGGAACAAAAGACCTCATGTTAGTATACAGAAAGTCAGATGCCCTAGAGATTGTTGGCTATACTGATGCTGATTAGGCAGGGTGTAAAGACACCAGAAAGTCCATATCAGGATATGTATTCACTCGAGCAGGAGGAGCCATATCAGTGGAAAAGATCCAAGCAATCGATTGTTGCACCATCTACAAGGGATGTTGAATTCATTGCTTGTTTTGAGGCAACTAGGGCAGGCAATGTGGTTAAAGAAGTTTATACCTAGTTTAAAAGTGGTCGACAGCATAGAAAGACCACTTAAGATATACTGTGATAATCAGCCTGTAGTACATTACTGTCACAACAATAATTCAAGTGGCTCTAGCAAGCACATTGACATTAAGTATTATGTTGTGAAGGAAAAGATCTAGAATCACACTATTGAGATAGAACACTTGAGAAGCCGAGGAGATGCTCGTGTATCCGCTTACAAAAGGCCTTTCGCCTAGCATGTTCAGTAAACACGTAGCTGGCATGGGTTTAAGGAAGGGCCTATGATTCTGGATCGAGTCATAGATATACAACCTACCCCAAAAGAAAAAGTCTTGCTTGAAGTAGAAAGATGCACATGCAGTCAATGAGTTCAGTGGTACGTAACTGAACCGTTTGTAACGCATTGGTCTCTGTGTATTGATTTGTGGAAAAGTGGGACACCTAAAGAAAAAAATATAGATATCAAGATCAAGGGGGAGAATGTTGGGAAGGTTAGGTCTCGACTTGGTCAGAGAGACTAAGCGGAAATCATGCGCCCTGATCAGGGCGCTAATCCTTCCTTTTGGGTTGTGGGCCCCGGCCATACGCGCAATATAAAAGAAAGGAGAGGAGCCGGCACGCGAACCAACGTTCGCCATGCTCATCCTCGCCCACAGTACACCCACCGATTAGGGTTTGCATCGAGTGGTTAGAAGAGCCCTCACCATCACCCACCACCGTCGCCATGATAGGGACCCCGCCGTCTTCGCTGTCAGTCCGCACCAACAACGATGGCACTGACGGCAACAGGACCACCTCCGACTCCGGCAACGGCACCGCCTCCACTATCGGCGCACCGCAGCAGTAGGCACCGCCCCTCCATGCCGCTCAGATCCTCGGACCGGAAGGTACGTCTACCCCCTTTGTTCCATCTCCTCTCTCTCTCAGGAACAACACCATACTTTACACTAGAATCAAAGGACTTAGTGTTTTCGGGTGTTGATCTAGATCCTACAAATCTAACACTAGCATCACATGATTTCGGTCAGTTTCAGTCTTCATTGTCCACACTGGCTATGAGGACCAGTAGTAGAAATATTAGTTTTAGTTTATATTAGTATAATGTATGAAATACAAATGAAATAGAGTGATTAATTTTGATACATTCTTTATGGATTTTGTATGATGACTTGGTTTAGTTGAAGACGGATCTAACTTGGAGCTAATGCAAACTGAATTTGGAGCTAAACTGGAATGATATCTAGAGCGGGAATGAAAATTTAGCGGGGTTCACTTCTTCGAAACTAGTTGAGGCTACAACTGATACTAAAGGGGTAGGGACCCATGGGCAGGAGACCCATTGGTACTAGGGGAGGCAAATAACTAGTACTAAAGACTCTCCTTCAGTACCGGGCTATGCAAATGGGCAATATGAACCAAGTGCATTAGTACTTCATCTTTTTAATTTGACGTTTAGACATCTTTTCTCTATTATTTTTCTTCACTATTTACTTGTTCAAACGCCAAATAAACTAGAACAGAGGTAGTACTAGCTAGGATCTAATACGTTAGGGGGTTCCCAATTGGTATGGATTCTCCAGTAGTAGTGAGAACGTGATAAAACTGGATAGCTGTCCGTTTATCTTTTCCATATTTTCAGGTTATTATAGTGTACAAGAAGATTTCAGTTTCTAACTTTATTCCTAGTGTGAGATTCTCAAATTCCACAAGTAAAGATTTCCTTTTCGTCACTCAATAGAAAAGGAAGTTAATTGTCAAACCATACACATGTACACAAAGATCAAATGTATACTTTGTACAAGTTATAGTAATAGTGTGCTATACAAGATTCTCAAATTCTTGAAGGCAAACTATCGTTTTCTTTACTTAATTGAAAGTTTAGTCTTAGCAAACCAGACAATTTTACAAAATGATATAAAGGAAATACTTGTAATTAATTAAACTAAGAGCATCATATTTCACGCCAAGCATAGAGGAAAAATAATGTGAACACAATGATTTCGGTTTTATAACTGAAAGACTGAACACTTGTGTACATACTACAAAAAATTTCCAAGCATTCCAAATCAACATTACGTGTAAAGTTCCACAGTATGTGTAAAGTGATTTCAGTTTCGAACTTTATTACTTTGCAGTCCCACAAGTTTCTATTTCAGTTCCACAAGTTAGGTGTTTTCCTAGCATGACAACAGTGTTTGATCTGGCAGCTTCATCCCATACTCCAAAGTTTGTTTGTATATACATGTAACAAAAAGCAATAGTTTCACGTTAACCCGTCTTTTCTGGAGAAAACTTTTTACAAGATCTGATATATTAGAAGAAAGCTATTCCTTATGAAAATTAGAGGCCAACTTAATTCCATACTATTAAGTTCCTAGTTTTCTCAATAAGAGAGCAACTTAAATAGGGCAACAAATTAAAGGAGGGCACAAAAATGCTACTAGAATAGTTCTAACAGAGTCTATAATATGATCAGATCAACTTGTAAACAAGCATATTTTTTCAAGCTTATGGTTTTGAATATATATATAGGAAGAGTTTTATCTACGTGCGCATGTAGCTACACTCACCTTCAAGAAATCAACAAGGGTATGTCCGCATACTCATTTATCAGTTTGAGTATGTTCACATACTTATTATATATATATATATATATATATATATAATTTTGATAGTTAATTATTATCAATCTGAGTCTTGTACATTTGAAAGAAATAGAATCAAATGCATTATTAGTAAATGAAGGCAAAAATAGATAAAGTAGCAATGAAGCAAAACCTGTTATAAGATGATGAAAACCTCCTCTTAGCCATCTTTGCCTCTTAATTGATGGTAGTTGAAGATCTGGTCATATGTTGAGTTCTAAAGTCGGTCGGGTCAGTTTTCAGCGATCACTCGTACGGTGTACTTGGATGAGGCATTCACACAGCAGGTGAGATAGAATCACAATGGGAAGGGAACTTCAGTGCAGTGGCAAGGTAGGGCAATGTTGATACAATGTCTATCACTAAGAGGGCTGTCACCTACAAGATGGGAAGATATATATATGAACTTGAAGAGGCTAAAGGCATGGCCATCAACTTGAGGGAAGGAGGGAGAAGCGTTGTGAGATGCTCTAGCTTGTGCGAAGAGGGGTATATATACACAAGGGTGACATGCGGGGATGGTCATCCGTCTCGCAAAGTTTAGTTAAAGGTATGGGTGGTGTAACGGAACCATTCGACTTAATTTGGCCCATGTATTTATCTATTTGGCCCACGAGCATTGCGCTACATGAAAGAAAGAAGGGAGCCACTAACCAAAGGAATCCACCACGTCGGCAAGAGAAGTGTCGCAGAATTTTTTTTATAACCTAAGGAAATTCAACACTAAAATTGATCATAATGTATTAATCTAGTAGCAAGTAAGTTGTTTCATTTAGAGAACACAAATGTGCTTTGAAAGTGTCTACTGATGAGTACAATACAAAAGTTTGCTTTTAAAGTAATTTCCACGGAGTCATGATAAAATACTCAGCCTTTGCCATTGAACAAATATTTATAAATAAGTAATTTTGAAGTAAATATAATCTTGAAAAATATTTGAAAGTGTACACACATATATATGAAATACTTACTTGTTTATTGTTTTAAATATGGTATGACCATAAAGATGAGATTATACAACTTAGTAATTTCATCAAAATAAAAATACTATTCCTAAAAGTTGTACCCATGCCCCTATAGAAAATATTCATCAAACACTGTCTTTGAAAAGATAGAACATCTTTTGTCAAAAATTATGTGTACTACTTAAATTTCGAGGCCTCTAATTTAGGATATAATCAATATTTCCTAAACAATGACACAAGTAGATGGGTAATAAGTTACTCTCTGTTCCAAATTGCAAGTAGTTGTAGCCCTCTTTTTATTTGTCTACATTCATATAGATATTGATGAATCTAGACAAGTATTGAACACACATACATGAAGTAATGAATGAATCTAGTAGATGCCTATAAACCATTACAATTTGGGACGAGGGAGTAGTAAATAAATTTTCAATCATTTTTTTGGAGTTATATTAAGCATAGTTTCTTCATAATCATTTTGATACTAATATAGATAGCTGTATGAAAGTATCTCTTGGATATTTCATGCATCTGCATTAATGACATCATATATTATTTTGAGAATGGATTGATGATTGCCATATATATTGTCTAGGGCTTACATATAGTAAGGGTTAGCGATACCTTGTGCATATCTACAGATACCCTTGCAGTTACTACTATAAATAGATCCAAACAGCCTCCACAGAACTCATCATAAGCAAACCAATATCCCCAATCCAAGAACACTGCTTTAGTTTCACATCTTCCCAAGTTGAGAAATTATCAATGGAGAAGGTACTAGTTTTGATCGTCGGCGCAGGTCCAGCAGGTCTTGCTGTAGCAGCATGCCTCAGCAAGCTCTCCATCCCCTATTGCATAGTTGAACGTGAGGATTGCAGTGCTTCGCTTTGGCGCAAACACACATATGACCGCCTCAAACTCCATCTTGCCAAGGAGTTCTGTGAGCTTCCCCACATGTCATATCCATGTGATAGCCCTACATATATCCCTAGGGATCAGTTTGTGAGGTATGTTGACGCATATGTCGATCACTTCAACATTTTCCCTAAGTATAGCACTTCAGTTGAGTCATGCAAGTATGATGAAGTTAGCAATTGTTGGGAAGTCATAGCACATGACCAAGTGAAGGACCTAGTGATAGAGTATACAGCTAGGTTCTTGGTAGTAGCAACAGGCGAGAATAGTGAAGGAGTCATTCCAGAGATCCCAGGCCTACCTGATTTCCTAGGTCAGGTCATACATTCGTCAAGCTACAAGTCATGGAATGACTATGCCGGAAAGGGAGTGTTGGTGGTTGGAAGTGGAAACTCTGGCATGGAGATTGCCTATGACCTTGCCAGCCATGGAGTGGATACCTCCATAGTTATCCGTAGCCCGGTAAGTACATACTACAGAAATTTCAGATAAGATGGTTTATTTTTGGCATGCTTCTTTGAATATAAACCATGTTATACTTTTATTAACTTTGCTCTTAATTCGTTACATAAAACTTTATAGGTTCATGTTATGACCAAGGGGTTGATTCATCTGGGAATGAAACTAGTAAACTGGAGGTTTCCCATGAAATTTGCGGATTTCATTATTGTTTCTCTTGCAAACATTCAGTTGGGTGATCTCTCCAAATATGGAATTGTCAGGCCCAATATGGGGCCGCTTCTTCTCAAGGCAAAGACTGGACGGTCAGCAGTCATAGATGTTGGCACAACTGAGTTAATAAAGAAAGGTGTTATCAAGGTCAGCCCATTCTCATTGTATAATAAAAGACCAAGAGTTTCAAATATACTAATTTATACTTTATAAAATATATTCATGTTTTGTGTGCAATGCAGGTGCTTGGTCCAATATCTTGCATCGCCAGAGAAAATTATGTAGAATTTGAGGATGGACAAGAGAGAAACTTTGATTCTCTTGTATTTGCCACAGGCTACAAGAGCACGGCAAACATGTGGCTTAAGGTATATACATACATTACTTCAGTTTTCTCTGTTTTTAACAATGTCTGTCGTTGAAAGCATCTAATATAAATTTATTTACAAAATGCTTAAAAATATCAGGTGTATACTGAGTAGTGCCATGCCTGAAAATCTTGGATGGTGCTACCTTTTTCAGTACTTGCAAGATGGGCAGTTACTAATGTTCAGCTAAAATACGACCACCCTTGGTTATCCCCCCCCCCCGTCGCCAACTGGAATGCTAGCCCCTTCATCAAAAAATAAATGTTTTTTTTGCTATGCATCTAGCGATTATGCATAGCTTTTTTTTTTTGTTGGTCACCTTCACCAAATACTCAAGTCCTCAATTATGTTAACAGATGTGTTCCCTGTTCAGAAAATAATGGTGTCATGTTCTTACAAGAAATTATGCGATTGTATATGCAGGATGGAGTGAGTTTGCTGAACGAGAATGGCATGCCGAAGAGGGCGTTTCCTAATCATTGGAAAGGTGAAAACGGCCTCTACTGTGTTGGGCTGGCAATGAGAGGCTTGGCTGGTATTTCTCATGATGCAAAGAAGGTTGCTGCAGACATCAAGTCCATGGTGGATTCCATGGGACCATTTTAACTGACTTCACCTTTGGGGTTAATGCACCAGGAGGGATCTACTACTTAATTCCCCTTGCTCTAGTGTGTATTGTGGTAAAAGTTTGTTGGCTTGTGGACTCCCTATATGTTGTATTTGGGTTCAAGTTTGTTGGCTTCTGGACTCCATATCTATTGTACATCGCCAAGAGTTTATATTTTGTGTTTGATATATATGTATTGGTGGTGTGTGGTAATAATAGCGATGTGTAATGTATGTGATGTCTTAATAACGTGGTTGTGTCATGTATATATGTGGTGTCCTAACAATGGTTGCAATGATAGAGCCATGAAATGATATATTATAACAATAAGTTTGAGGTTTGTTCTGGTGGCTCTGCAAGGGAATAAGCCCTATACATGGATGAAGAGGCACAGGAGAATCGGCAGAGCACCCGGATATATGGATGGAGTTATGGCGCTGAGTGCAAGAAAAATACAAATAATAGGGGTCAGCTGGGGTTGAGCACATCCATCCAAGAGCAGAGAATATCTAAAAGCACCGATTCCATCCACTGCGGGCAGCAGTAGGAAACGTATATTACCTTGAGAGGTTGAACGGCTGGGAACTAATGGAGCAAAGCAGAGAGAGTGCTAAGGGAGGAAGGGATGGGTGACGGCGTCGCTAAAGTCACTAGCGGTGGCGGAGGTACGCTGATGGTGCTAGAGACCAATGACACGCTGCTGCCGGTAATTACATTTTGCGCAGGGGCTTGGCTCATGTGTCAAGTTCTCCTCTTCACCCTTTTCACGAACCACACCTAGCTGCTTCCTCGACACCCGTTTCACATATCACACCCAGGTGCTTAAGCTATCAAGGATTGTATCCTGGATCCTCTTCTCACTGCAAGCAGCAGCTTCACGGCCGCCTTGTTGCATGCACTACTGCTTGACCAGTAATCACTGTTGGTCCTAAACCCTCGGCACCACCCAGTCAGAACCCTTAGTACATAAACGGGAGTGGTGGCATCGATCACCACTGTGTGCGCAATGGCAACATTGAAGAACATTTCACTACCGGATGAGCGTGGGAAGATCAACACAGCTCGGTCTACACATAGAAACCAGCTCGGCAGTGAGAGCATATCAACACTAATATAATCGTTAACACTAATCGTCTTCTGCCCCAGGTTGCTTCATGGCCGCGGTGCACTTGATCGATAATCACTGTCGGTCCATAACCACCCCTCGCTGTTGGATTCAGAACCGCCAGTGCATGGTCTAGGTGCGCACTGGCTGTATTGAAGAACGTTTCACTACCACATAACAGAATAGACTGGCAATTGAATCAATAATGCCGGGTCTACATAGCAACGGACAGTGAGACAGCATATCAACATTGACTGTTAACAACACGAACCGCTAGAGCTGCTACAGGACGGCCCGAGAAACAAACCTCCATTTAATTTTTAACAAATCAATAACTTTGGCTGTTTTGTTATAGAATTGACAGAAAAACAAAGAACAAAGGTGACAGTCTTTCACAGGACGTCATTGAAAGCCTAAGCGACCGTCAAGAAACTAGCAGTCGGTTGGCTGCGGCTTGCTGCAGCTGTTATTGCAACGGTAGATGCTGCTGGAATAGTAAAAACAAATGTTTCAACAGTAAAAAGTAGCAGCAGTAGCTGCAGCTGCAGCCTACCGAACAGGCTGTAGTATCAGCATTGATACACAGTTGCTCTTGGGAGCCATCACTATAACTGTGGGTCAGCACTGCCGGTTGTTCATCTGAGCCAGTAGTATGGTTCGAGATCAACATTACCAGGTTTATTATAATGCAGTGATAGGCCGTGAAGAATGTGTCTAATGGTGCTATTCCGACCGCAAGGCTAAGGTCCTTGGTGACAGTCTTAGGTGGCGAGAGCTTCATCCCCATTTTAGGATACTGAGACGGTACCCGGTCCACAATAATTGAAGTACTCCCCAAAGCTTAGGGTTTTTTTGGTTTCATGTAATATATATGTATTTTTATACTAAGGTTTTTTTGTTCCATGTAATATGTATGTATGTATGTATGTATGTATTTTTATATTTTTTTATATTTTTGTACCGTGAGATCTGGACTTACGGACGGTTATTATCATTCTCCACTAGCAACATAAATTCCTCATAAATTATATATATGCTACTCTATGGCATTATTCAAGTATTTTGTATATCTGTAGCTCTTATTTGATGCTCACTTTTTTTATAAAAGGAATAGTCATGCCATGCGCCCGGAGAGTAATGCGCAGTTGCAGTATGTGTGATTTGACACTCAGGGACCATATGCATGGCTCGCATCAGGAGCTTCTTGATCGATCGTCACGTTAGTGCCACGCGAGGCCAATCAGCAGTGCAACAAGGTGGTGCGGGCATGGTGCATGGCGCGTGTGTCACGGCCATCACCCTTCGGCGTGACACCCTGTGCATCGCCTGTCGCATACGCACTGTAAACCTCCTCCGGGAAGCCCGCCACCAGCATGTTTCAGTTGCCGGACCAGCAGCGCGGTCGATCGTCGCGAGGAACACGATCAACAATGCCAGGTCACTCACTGATGTATGGTCAGTGGTGGCTTGCATTGTCTTGTCTCGTCACGGACACAGGGAACCCCTGGACACAGGCGTGACATTGCTGGTGATCTCGAGCAGTTCCGGCTGGGTGCTTGCCGGTCCTGACCCTCTTCGCCCACGCCGTGCTGTGCGCTGCCGCCGGCGTATCTGGCTGGGACCAGCACCTGCACCAGGCGTACTCGGCCGCCACGAACTCCTTGGGCCTACGCGTAACGTGCCCATAGATGCTGAGGCCGGATTGATTTGGCAGCTTGGTCGAATCCAACTTCATTATGCAGTCCCTCAAGTCTCAGTTTTCAGTTACATTCCACAATGGCAGTTTATTTGGTGTTTTCCTAGCATGACAGCAGTGATTGATTTGGCAACTTGATCCGCGATCCCATCCCGCTCTCCAAAGTTTTCTTTGGATATACACGTAACAAAAAAGGCAGCAGTTTTAAAGTTAACGTACCCATATTTCCGGGAGAAAATAACTTTATACGAGATGTAATTTAATAAGAAGAAACATGCATTCCTTGTGCTGTCCGTGCTTCGAAAAAAGATTAGTTCCAATTCCATATTATATTATTAGGTTCTGAGCTAGTTTTCTGAATTAGCTAGAAGCCAACTTAAAGAAGCGACAAATATAGGAGTATGGAAATGAGGAAGACAACATGAAAACATTTGTGGAATAATTGTTACCGAGAATATAATTTCATGATCAGAATGAACTCATGAACCTTCATATTTTGTCAGTAAGGTTATAGTTTTGAAACAAATTAACACATATGTTTTTGAGCTCTTTCGCAATAATTGTGTAAAAGTTGTAATATCTTTTATAACTTTGATAGTTCATTATTATCGATATGAATATTTTTGTACATTTGGCAAAAGAAAGGATTAAATGTATTACTAGTGAATCAAGGTAGAAGTAGTTAAATTATTAATGAAGCTATACTTGTTATAAGATGGAACGGTTAAAACCTCCTCAGTAGCCACCTTTCCTCTTCATTAATGGTAGTGGCAGATCTGGTCATATGTTGAGTTCTAAAGCTCTACAACGTAAGATTCACGAGTGATGAGGTAGGGGAATGTTTTTTTTTCTCGAACCACTCAGGAGAGCTGCGCGTCATTTCATTAATAAAGCAAATAGGAAAGCCCTTGGGAGAAAATAGTCCCCCACAGCCAAACAGGTACAACAATACCACCTTTACATAAAACAAAAGAGAACCACACGACTGACCACATCCTCTAGGAGCCAACCCTTAGGACTAACTCCTGGAGGGCTTTTGCCCCCGCCAAACACCACAAGTGCCCCTCGGTAGCGACAGCCTGAATTACCAACTGCACATTCGGCCTGACATTCTCAAAAATACAAGCATTCCTATGCTTCCACAGCTCCCAAGAAACTAGAATCACCAGGGAGTTAAAACCTTTTCGCATCACCTTAGGAAGGGAGCTAGAAGCTCCACCACTAGGAATTTAGGAGACTGTCATGATCAGATGGCCTCACAACATGGTTTAACCTTTGCAGCACTATGGTCCAGACCTCCCTGGCCAACACACAAGACGAAAGGACATGGTTGATCATTTCTGTAGCCCGGGACAAGCCGACTAATGGGGCAGCCCTCTCTTGGCCAGGCGATCTGAGGTCCAGCACTGGTTATTGATGGCTAGCCAAATAAATAGGTTGCAATTTCCCGGAACCCAAGTCTTCCAGACGCGCTTCCAAGGGGAGAATTTGATAGTGCCAATGAACATAGCTTCATATGCTGATTTGCAGCTATAGCAGCCCAAAGATGAAAGCCTCCAGATAAGAGTATCCAGGGTGTTGGGCTAGATTATCACACCCTCCGACAGCTCCCAAATGTGGAGATATTCAATCAACACCTGGACTGTGAGAGCACCCTTGATATCAGAGACTCAACATCTGTTGGAAAAAGCCTGACTCACTGTACGCCTTTTAGCCACCCTTTTGGGGATTGCACGGAAAAGATTAGGAGCCATATCAGCCACTCTCTTACCATGCAACCACCTATCTGTCCAGAATTTAGTGTTATCACCATTGCCCAAGGCGACTTTGGTTGCCATGTCAAATAAGGCCTTAGCCTGCTTCGGGATCTGACCATGGAGACCAGCCCAAGGTCTCAAGGTGTCGGTCTTCATGAGCCAGAGCCAACGTATGCATAAGGCCCACCCCATTCTCTCCAGTCAAGAACACCCAGGCCACCGTACAAGAATGGCCTCTGTACCTTCGCCCAGGAAACCATGCAGTTACCACCGTTGGCTTGTTCTTGGCCTTTCCAAAGGAAACCTCGTCTCCTCTTGTCAATTGCCTTGATAACCCACTTGGGTAGATCCAACACCAACATCAGGTGAATAGGGGTTGCTGAGAGGACTGATTTCACCACTACCGGTCGTCCAGCTTTGCTCAACAGAGGGGCCTTCCATCCTGGCAGCTTGCTTGCTACTTTATCAATCAATGGCAGCAATTCACTTTTAGAAGGCTTCTTAACTGTGAGGGGTATCCCTAGATATGAACAAGGGAAGCTTCCAACTGAGCAAGAAAGAATATTTGAAGTATGCACAATGTCATTCTCAGAGCACTGGATGGGGATAGCAAAGCTTTTCATCAGGTTGGTTTTGAGCCCAGATACCGCCCCAAAGCACTGTAGCAGATCTCTCACAACAGATAAATCCATAAGTTCAGGCTTCAAAAAGATGACCACATCGTCTGCATATAGAGAAATCCGAGGCCAGGGACATTGTCCGGCAATGGGCAGCAATAGATTGCCTGAAGAAGCCACTTGGATCAGAGAGTTAAGCACGTCCATAACCAAAATGAAGAGCATGGGGGAGAGGGGGTCGCCTTGTCTGAGGCTGCGACGATGGAAAATGGGGCGATCAGGGATGCCATTCAACAATACTTGTGTGGTGGAAGTAGATAGCAATAAACACAAAATATTACACCACCATCTTCCAAATCCCAGGTGCTGCAAGACCTCAATGAGGAAGGGCCAAGAAACCGTATCAAAAGCTTTCGAAATATCAAACTTCAAAAGGATGTGAGGTTCATTGCATTTATGCACGGCTCTGGCAAGCTGCTGTACAAGCAGGAAATTGTCATGAATATTCCTCCCCTTAACGAATGCACTCTGGTTATTGGAGGCCAACTTGGGCAGCATTGGTGCCAATCGAGCAGCAAGAATCTTGGCGACCAACTTTGCAAAGCTGTGAATCAGGCTTATAGGCCGATAATCCTTCACCATAGTAGCATCCTTAGTTTTAGGAAGCAAAGTTATGTACGCTGAGTTTAAGAGCCTGAATTTGAACACATGGCCGCCCTGATTGCAGTCAGGGCAGCAAGCACATCGCTGCAGATAATACTCCAGCAGACCTTGTAGAATCCATTGGTGAAGCCATCCGGACCAGGGGCCTTGTCCATCGGTAGGTCCCTAATTATTGCCCACACTTCTTTCGGTGTAAAAGGGGCTTATAAAGGAGAAAGATCATGCTGCTGCTGTATGTGGAAGGCTGCAAGATCTAAAGAAAATCCCTCTCCTCCTCAGAACCTAGCAGATTCTAATAGAAATCAGCCACCACCTCCTGCTTCTTATCTTGAGAAATATATAATCTGTCCTCAACTTGCAACTTAGATATGAAGTGTTTTTCTTTTTTCTATACCGCGCGTGCTAGTGGAAAAAGGATGTATTTGCATCCCCCTCCTTCAGGAACAGCACCCTAGACCGCAAACGCGCAATGGTGCGCTCCAAAGAAGCCAGCCCCAGACAATGGCCCTTGAGCTTTCTACGCAGCCATTCCTCCCCCTGAGATAAAGCACGAGAGTCCCTGGCGATTTCCAACTGGTGCAGAATCTCCTTACCCATAGCGAGCTGTAACTTTACGTTGCCAACCTTACGGTGGCTCCATTTTTGTAAACCCTTACTGAGCCTTTGCAGCTTCAAGAACATACTCTCGACTAGGCAAGTAGCAGAAACAGGTGCCTCTCAGTTTTGCTTGACTGCATCCATAAAGCCTGGCAGCTTGGGCCAAAAAACTTTCAAAATAGAACCTCCTTTTACCCTGGGAGCAGACCTTAAGGCCGAAAATCAAGGGGCAGTGATCTGAAATTCCAGCTGTAGTGCTCTGTGGCACAGCATCCGGAAAAATATCGTCCCACTTAACTGAACAGAGAGCACGGTCCAGCCGGACAAGAGTGGGGTTGTCACGCTCATTGGACCAGGTAAACTTCCGTCCCAAAAGAGGAATTTCTTTCAGCTCTAAATCATCCAAGAGGCGCCTAAAACGACCCATCATTGCACGATTCAGATTATTATTGTTTTTGTCAGATGCTTGATATATCAAATTGAAATCCCCTGCAATGGCCCAAGGCCCAGGACATAATGCCCTGATATCTCTCAGTTCTTGAAGGAAGGCCAATTTGTCATCGTTCTCTTGGGGACCATACACACCAGTAAACCACCAATTGCGGCCTTCAACCTCGGCGAACTGAACTGAGACTGAATGTCTGTCCACCCGAGAAGCTGGAACCTGAACTGTAGCACTCTTCCAAGCAACAATAATACCCCCACGAGTGCCATCAGCAGGCAGCAGAACAAACTTATCAAAATCAGACCCGAAAACTGAACAAAGGAAGAAGTGATTAACAGCCATTAATTTGGTTTCTTGGAGGCATACAATATCCGCTCTTGACGAAAGTATCACATCTCGCACAGAGTTCCTTCGGGCCTTCATGTTGAGCCCGCGGACATTCCAAACAAGAATGGAACTTGGATTCATTGATACAGATGGAAGACGGCCATACTGAGTCCCCAAATCAGAGCCCAACCAGGGGGAGAGCCGAACATGCCTCCAGCCCTTCCTCAACTGCCCATCCAAAAATTGCTGCCAGCGCAGCCAGTTGTGTAATAGAGATGCGATTGCAGAACAGTTTGCTATATTGATCTTGCCGTATCCGCATCAATATGCTCATTAACCACAGGAAAACCCAGACTCTGGATTACCCTTTTTTGCGCCTCTGAGATCACTGGTCCCGGGGAACAGGGGCCGACGCCGGCCACCCTCCTGCTGTGGCGAGGCATGGATCGAGGATGCTGAACCTTGGGCCTCCGCTTGAGAACACAGGGTGGGTGGAGAAGGAAATTAATGGGTATTGTGATCTTGTTTACCAGCTCACGTCTTGCCGCAGAAGCCGGGGAGACCCCCGGGGGGCTTCGCGGCACCGGCCTCGGTGGTGCTAGGGAAGGCGGGGCCACCAGGGGGTAGGCGCCGTGGGAGAAGAAGTGGCCTGAGCCAGCCTATTTCGAAGCCTTGAGTAGACCTTAAGCTGCCCCGCGGTGGGCACAAGGCTCCGCAGAGGTACAGACTCCACCAGAGTGGCCAGCTCGGTGAGGTCGCCCCCAGCGGAGGTCGCCATGGGCGCAGCGCAGACTGGAGTTGAAGCAGGGATAGCCTGGCAAGTTCTAGGCTCCAGAACTGAGGGCTCGACCCCCTAAAAACTTTAAACCCTAAAAACTCTTTTCCTAAATCCACCATTAGTCAAATAATAATAATAATAACAACAACAACAATAATAATAAAAAGGACCAAACCCCCCCCAACCTTTTGGCCTAGCCCAACAGGACCCCCCCTTCTGGCCCATCCCCTCCTCTTTACCCCCCTAGGCCACCTGGGCCGCCACTCCCCGGCCTACCCAGACCACCCCCACCCCCTCTCTCTCGCGCGCGCTCCCCGACAGGTGGACCCCACCTGCCAGGGGTGTCCCCTACCTCGCACCGCGCCGTCCCCTACCTCGGCGTCTCGCCACGTTCGCGTCCGTCCCGGTCCCGCCCCGGCGCTGCTCCCCGCACTGGCCTAAGGTGAGAACCTCCCCCGGCAGGTACCTCGCGCCCCCCTAAGCTCTCTCCCACCCCTCATGGACACCGTGGCCATTCTAGCAGGAAGCTGCGCCACCGCTACACCATGCCCCTTGAGCGGCGCTCGTCGCCCAAGCAGAGCACACCCCCACCCCCTCACCTCGCCCACCACCGGGTTCGCCGGGACCACCCCCGCCTCGCACCACCGGCCTCATCACCGGAACCGCCCCGCCAGCGGGGAAACCCCGATGAGCCGCCATTCCCACACCCCCCCGCCGCTTTGGCCGTTTCACGAAGACCGGACCAAGACCACCGATATACCCCCCTCCCCTACGCTGTCACAGCAGCGCCCCGCCCTGACATGCGGGCCCGGCCTAGCGCCGTTAACCCCCCCTCCCCCCGCGCGCACGGACCGGTGCACTGGGCCGGCCCATCTGCCTCGCCATGCCCCGCGTGGGCCGGAGGCAGGCTAAGCCGCCTTGGGCTGCGCCCCTGTTTCAGCCCACAAGAGTTGAAAATTTCCTTTTCAATTATTTAAACCGGCCTTTTTGTTAGAAATTGATATCTTTTCCAAACCAACTCCGTTATAAGTGATTCTTGCACCCAAATTCTTCTAAAATTCCCCTCTACCCAACCCACCTTCTTTTAAAAGTATTTTGAGTTTGAATGGTTGCATTTATTGCTTATTTATTGTTTGTGCACGATAGACAATGAACTGGAGGAACTCCAGGAGTCGGAGCCGACCGTTGCTGACCAGAAAGCCGACGACCCTAGTACCGACCTCCACTGCAACGAGGACCTAGATGACGGCAAGTCCACTGGAACCCTTTCTTGATGCATGTAACACCTAGATTTGCAAAACAAATACAATGGCCAGTGCAACCAACTAAAAACCTGCATGTTTTTGCTTGCTAAGCATAAACCCTGGTAGGATAGCCATCCAAACCTATTTAGAAGTAGTGCGCATAGGAGAGACCGCTCATTCAACTATATGAACTAAAAAGTTTGTAAGAATGAATGTGGGTTTGCGAAGGAATGTGTTTAAGGTGGTTGGGGGATTGATTTTCGAAATAAAATGGGGAAGAACCCCGGCAACCTACTTGGTCGGAATACGGCTACGCACCGAAACAGCCATAAGAGCAGGGTTGAATGGGTAACTTAGCTACCTGTGGTTACCCCACGTCCCAGGATTCATGGGGAAGACCGGGTAGGTGGATGCTCGCGGTGTTGAGTAAAAGAAAGTGGTACAGTGGTGGTTCAACCCGAGCTCTCAGTAAGGACCGCTATGATTTTCATCTTGCCTAACTCTTCTAGTACAACCACTCGCTCTTATGGATGGCAGTGGGGCGGGTTCGGGTCCAAAACCCGCGGGTTTCAGACCCGGCGGGGGCGGGGGTGGGTGTGCTTTTTCCCCCGCGGGGCCATGGGTTCGGGGACCCGAAACAGTGCGGGTTCGGGGCGGGTTTCAGTCCCCACCCGCGGGTTCCCCGCGGGGGCCCGAAGTGAGAAAATATCTCCCCCCTCGCTCGAACTCTCTCGGTCCCTCTCCAGTCTATCCGCCATTCCACCTCACACCTCCCTCTTTCTGTCCTCTCCGGCTCCAGTGACAGCCGCCGCCAGGAGCCCATCCTCCTCCCCTCAGCTCCTACGCCCGCCGCCGCCTGGCCACCTTGGCGCCTCCTCCCCGGATCCTACCACCGCCGCCGCCCATCCTTCTCCCCGGCTCCCGCACCACCTGCCGCTTGGCCTCCATGGCGCCTCCTCGTAGGATTTGGTGACCGCGGCCACCGGGCCTCCTCCTCCCCGCCTTCCGCGCTCGCCGCCGCCTCGGCGCCTCCTCCCGAGATCCCGCGCGGCCGCCCAGCTTCCTCTCCCCGGCTCCCGCGCCTGCCTAGCTTCCTCCCCGGCAGTTCAGGTCCCGCAACCGCGCCCGCCTCCTCCTCGGTTCCCGCGACCGTCGCGTTAGTCCGCCTCCTCTCCGACTTGCGCGACCACTGCTGCCATCGCCAGGTGAGGTCACCTTCTCCATGGACCATGGTTGACGTCGGGGGGCGGGTTCCCCGTCGGGTTTCGGGTCCCCGGCGGGTTCGGGGGGCGGGGGCAGATTTTCCCCCGCATCGTGGTTCGGGGGCGGGGCGGGTTTTGGCCGCGGGTTTTGGGGGCGGGTCCGCGGAAGCTCCACCCGCCCCGAACCCGCCCCGTTGCCATCCATACTCGCTCTGTATGAGGCAGTGGCTAGGCCCAAGCTGGAGTGGATAGCCTAGTAGCTTCTGTGTTGGTGCACAAAAGCTAGGAGATGAGTGGTGTGCCAACAGGAGTACCACGGGGTACTGGAGTGGCTCGGATGCCCGAACCCCTAAAGTTCTGCTAGGTGATGAAACAAAGGCAAAAGGTTTGGTTTGGAATTCAGGCGCTTATTTGGCCGTAAGCATCGCTGAGTCCAACTTGTGGGAATTAGTAAACCTCTAATCAGAGTAAAATCTATTCGAATAGTCCGTGTCCACTAGTATGGATGGGTTACGGCTTGGTTCTTCATCTAGTGTGTTTTACTTAAAAAGTGGATGGTTTGAACAAAGGGGGAACCGGGTGGTTGGGTGAACCAAGGTTGCGGATAAGATAAGTTAGGGCCGCTCAGACCAGCAAGTCCAGTGGCACCCCCCTTCAAAATTAAAGTTTGTTTTCATAAACTAATAAATTGGTCACTAAAACGAACCATGCATTATTTCCCGCAAATATAAGCTCTAGATATAGCCTTGCATCTAGCAGTAGGTAATCCCCCCCACTCAACAGGTGGAAGGTTGGCTTGCGGAGTACATAAAGTACTCACTGTGATGCCCTAGGCATCTCAAATGCATTACACTAAAATCATTAGCATAATGATATCTTTTCAGAGGCTTTTATTTTGAAAAGCATGCATAAACTAGGCCAATTGAGCAACTAAACCTAGTTTTCAGAAAAACTGTGTTTGTATTGCGGATATAACTTTAAGGCCATTGTGTTTTTCATAAAACCTTACATACCAAACTTGTAGGTAATCCCATAAGGAATGACTTTGGTATTTTGTGCTTTGGCATGCATGAATGTTGAAATCTAGTTTTGGGTCATTTTATGTGAAAATGTGACTTTTGCCAAATTCAGCCCTGTTTGGTAAATTCAAAATTTTGTGAAACAAAATTCAAAATCTTGCCATGTTATGAATACCAAAGTTGTAGATCATGAGATTCTATGCAACTTTGGTATATTTCACCTTTTATGAAAATGCACCTAAAATGGACTTTTATAATTTCCAAGTTGGGGCTTTCAAATGGTCAAACAGGAGTCAGCAAGTTAATTTCAAATTTAAATCATTTTATATTTGGAATCTGGTATAGGTCCTTTTGACAAAGTTGTAGATTTAAAAATGTATAACATTTCATTCAATTGGGTCTTTTTCAAATTCGGCTCCTAAATTGGTCAAATTTACGAAATTCAGAAACCTGTTCAGCTGGTCAAAGGGGATTTATCTTTTTCGTTTTTCTTTTATTTTCTCGTCTCTATGACAAGCGGGACCCACCTGTCAGGCCCGCCGCGCCAGCGCACGGACGGGTTTTCTCCGCTCCCTCGCTCGATGCACCGAGTCCATACGCCGTACTCTCTGTTCTTGGGTTTGGCCCCACCTGTCAGCCACAGTGGTCCATAGACCCGGTTTACCCGCGCGCGCTCCCTTCTCTCTCCCCGCCTGCGCGCGCCCACGCGGCGCTGCCGCCGAGCGGCCGTGGCCACGCGCCGGCCTTCCCGGCCGCCGCGGCCACGCGCCCCTGCCGCGCGCGGACAGCGCGCGCGCGGCGTGCCACCGGGGCGAGGGCGTGGCCGCCCTTATATCTCGAGTTCTCCTCCCCGAGCTCGAGTTTTCAGCTTTTCCCTCCCGACCTCGCGCGTCCGCCATTGCCGAAGCACTGCGAGCTCGCCCCCAGCCATCTCCGGCCGCTCCCGAGCTCAACCGTCACCACGCCGAGCTTCGCCGCCCTCGACTCTACCTTCCCGTCCAAACCGCGTCGCCTGAGACCCTTATCCCCCGGCGTATTGCACCGCCGGACCTCGCCGGCCAGGGGCGCTCGTCGCCGTCCCTCCCCGCGATCTCCCCCGCCGTCTGAGGTAGTGGATAAGGTTCCCCGTACTCCTCTCTCTCTCGCCGGCACTCCGCGGCGAGCTCCCGAGCCCCGCAGGGCCGGGATTGGCCGCGCGCCGCCGGAGCTCCCCCTCCTGTCGCGAGGAGGAAGACGACGGGAGGAGGGAGATGGAGTTTTTGCGCTATCGCCCTCTGAGTTTTACAGTTTTATGTTTCCATACCGAGTACTGTGTACTGAGTCTTGTAAATCTTGCACGGGAACCCTCAGAAGCTATGGATAATTGCAGATAGGTCCTGGATCTGTTTATTTTCGTTTAAAATGCTTTTAAAAAGGCTGAAACTTTGAAAAATCATAATAAAGTGTATAAAAATCCAAAAATAGCAAACTTTGTTGCATTGTGTTCTTAATAAATAGATCTACAGGATGGGTATGATGGTTGAGTAGGAAAGGACAGTTTTGCCCCTGTTTCTTTTCAAACATATAAAACTCTAATAAATAGGAAATAAGGACTAAATGATCTCCAAAAATAGCCAAATTTGAGCAGGGACCTTGTTGTTATATGTAGGCTCTGTATAAAAATTGTCGACCCTAGCACTTGCTGTTGAATTACTATTTTGCCCTTGTCTTACTCTAGGCACATATTAAACTTAAGAAAAAGATTAATTTGGTGAATAATGTTTCAAATTTGACTTTAAGGTTGATATGAGCCATAGTTATGGGGATAACTTGCTAGAATTGGAGATAATGCATGTAAGGTTTTGGCTCTAAGTGAAAGCTGGTAGAAATAATGCGCTTTTATAAAAGTTTCGGTCACTTCACATGAAGCGGTACTTTTTCGCTACGCACACCCCACGTTATTCCATGAGACAAGCTAAGCTGTCGTAGACGATGGCTTGTACGATTTCTTAGTATGAAACAACTTTTGCCTCAATATGCATAATTCTATGCCATAAATCATAAGTTCACTGTTTTACTGCATTGCACTCACATCATAAAGCAACCATTGCACTAATACATGCTCCAATTGCATCATGTCATACATATAGATTCCACGGACGAAGAACCACCGCCGAACCAAACCGTCGCGGAGGAACCCGAAGAGGAGTTGCACCAGGAACCAGAGGGCCAGCAGCAGGAACCCGACTACGCTCCGGAGGAAGCTACTGATCCTAGTGAAGAAGGTAGGCAGGACCATACTCTACCCAGCAAACGAGTTATACTTGATGATTACGCATATGCATTAGGAGTTGTTTGGAACCAATTGCATTAGACTTCCTGGCCGCCCTGGCCTTAGCACCTACACATAGAGTTCGTAGGACGGGTATGCCTAGAAATTGCTAGGAACGAGTAGACACGAGTGTGTGTACTCGTCTCGTAGGTGTTTTCAAAGATACAAAAGCTTACAGTCATATCACTTATTATTATTGCTCATGAAATTAAATGGAGACCGGGCGGAGATTTATTTCAGTATTCACTTTTTCATGATGTCGCACCCGGACTCCGCCCGAGTCGTTTAAGGCCCGTCCGCTGTTCGTCTGCTGATCGGCATAACATTGCTAGAGTGCTTAACCGGGAAATGGGACCGGTGAAGTCTTACCTGGGTTTGTCCGAAGTTTTCGAGGCTCCGCTCATCCACTTGCTGGAGGCCGATGGGCCCGGGGGCGCTTGTACTCGAGGGAGGGCTGACCCGGTACGGCCATGGTATCGCTCCTAAGGGAGGGCTGACTTGGTGCGGCCGTGGTATCGCTCCTGAGGGGGCACAACCCGGGGGTTAGGTGAGGGCGCTTTGAATCTTGGGACAAGACAGGTGGAGATGGGGGCTATATGTGGGAACGCGATGGCTAGTAAAGCATATACCCCTGGCATGATAGTTATTCCCGGGAATTCAAAATCGATTCGAATCGCTGATGCCCACCAGGTGTGGGAATGCTGATAGTGCACACGGGCAACGTAGTAATTACTTAAACTCTCGGTACCTTAATACTTATGGTTTTTGGAATACTACATGTTTGAGCTGAATTGTTATCTTGCAAAGATTTACTGTTATGTTGGCAATCATGCAGACAATGAAACTTGTTGTTAATTAAGTTGCTGTTAAAAACTAAAAGCTAAGGACCTACTTGCTAGTAAGCTGCTTCGCGTCAGCCGTAAGCCAAATCCATTAAGACCTACTGAGTAATTAGTACTCAGGGTTTGCCCCCACATTTTGAGCGCAGGTATGGAATTCATGGTGTGCACCTGTGTTGGAGGCGGGGCATGCCCTCATGTAGGATGAAGTGACTAAGTGGCACGAGGACAACATCGGTGGGCTCGATGTTGTACCTCCAAGGCAAAACTTTTGGTGATAACATGGTGACCTAACTTATATTTTTCGCTGCGAGAAACTTTCAAACTTGCTACCGTATGATATTATGTTGGACTGGTATTTTATGTAAAAACTGGTTTGTAAATAAATCTACTTTTATGCTATTTAACTGCCTGTGATGATGTTTCTGTTGTGGCTCCATCGTGAGTCGGATGTGTATGATGTCGGTTCCTCTGGGAAAAGGTAATATCGGGAGTCAAATGACTCTCGACGGACGACCGGGTTTAGTTCGGTCTAATCGCACTGCAAGCCAGAGGTGGCAGGTGTGATTAGCCCGGATTAAATCGGCGGTTCCGCCACACTCACCCTTGTTTTGTTGATAATTTTACAGATAGTTCCGACGAACTGTTCGAGGCACTCTTCGGCTAGGTCATAATCCTATTTCCCAACTAGCCTATGGCATTGGGCCCTGAAGGATTTGCTTCTATTGTTTCTTGCTTTCTTGCAACTATGTTGTAATGGTTTGTAATTGTTAAGTTTGACTCTATGCTATCTGAAATAAATGTGTTGCTAGAACCCTGGGACTAGCATTTGTATCACATTTAAGCTCTCAAGAAATTGGGGGCGCTTCACCGGAATTGTCCCTTTTTTGGACAGCCTCGGAGTGATTGATAGAGCGTGGTATTTATGATGAGCCACGAGGTTTGAGCGAAGTTTCGGCGGCATAACCCTATTGTTCTTCGTTGCACCACATTTGGGCATGCAGTTGGAGAACAACTGGCTTATGCTGCCGAAATTTCGTTCGAACCCCGCAGACTCATCATAAATCCGCGCTCTGTCGGTCACTCTTGGGTGGGTTTAGTACATATCCTTACCTATAGATGTAGGGCCGCAATACGTTGAAAAAAAATAAGCTTACCATCTAACTTGCTTTAATCTATATCCTCAAGTATGGGCGACGATCGCCGATGGATGTATGATGGTTGGGATAAGAGTGGGGGTAAAGGTCACTCAGCTGATGGTTGGGCGACCATGCTTTCTCTTTGACAACTCACAATTGGGTCAGGTGTCCATGCAACATCCACAACAACGGAAAATTTTGGAATAGATATGAATTAGCCAAAGACCTGGTTGACTATGGTTTCATGCCTGATTATGAAACGTGGACCTTGCACAGTGAGAAAGAAACTAGAGTTGAAATAGAAGGGGAAGCGAATGATGATTCGGCGGGCGTTGATAGGATGGATGAGATGCTAGAAGCTTTACAACCAGAGTTTGGTCTAAACTCTGAGGATCCTCCTACAAAGGAGGTTGAGGAGTTCTTCAAGCTCCTTAAAGCTACGGAAGAGCCGCTGCATGAACACACAAAAGTGTCCCTCCTAGCTTTTGTGACCTGGCTCATTGCCATCAAGTCCAAGTATTTCTTCTCGAATAAGTGTTTCAATGAGCTTGTGCAGTTGATCGGGGATGTCCTTCCGCAGCCTCATAAGTTGCCCAATGACATGTATCAGTGCAAGAGGTTGACTAAAGCTCTCGGTATGGGCTATCAGAAGATAGATATGTGTCTAGACAACTGCATGCTTTTCTAGGGTGATCATAAGGATGACAAGAAGTGCTTAAACTGTGTCAAAGGGAGATATGTCGAGGTAGTAAATGAGGATGGCAAAAAGGTAACAACATAAGTTGCACATAAGTAACTCCGTTCCTTCCCGTTGGCACCTCGCTTTAAGTAGCTCTTTCTCTCAAAGAAAATGGTTGAACCCATGAGGTGGCCGCAAAAAGGTGTTCGTGACAACCCAGGGGTCATGGCGCACCTTGTGATTCAGATGCATGGAAGGCTTTGGATAGCTTTGACCCAGAGTTCGCTAAGGAAGTGAGGAATATTCGCTTCGGTCTGGCAACTAATGGCTTCACACCTTTCGGTCAATCGGCTGCTTACTACTCTTGTTGGCCTGTGTTTGCTATTCCATACAACCTTCCACCTTCTCTTTGCATGAAGTATGAATTTATGTTCCTTTGCCTAATCATACCTGGTCCGAAACATCTTGGAACAAAACTCAACGTGATGTTACAACCATTGATCAAAGAGTTGAAACAGCTGTCGATAGGTGTTGAAGCATATGACATTTCATTGAAGCAGAAATTCACCCTGAGGGCTGCGTACCTGTGGTCAATTCATGATTTCATGGTGTATGGTATCTTTGCTGGATGAAGCGTTCATGGGACCTTGACATGTCCGATATGTGGTGCTGATACTAGATGTTTTTGTCTTGAGTTTGGTGGGAAGATCTGCTACTTTGATTGCCACAGATGTTGGTTGCCTTCCGATCATATATTCAAAGGCGAAAAAAGATAGCTTTAGGAAGGACGTAGTCTGGTACGAGGGACTACCAAAAAGGCTAAGCGCACAAGAAATTATTGATTAGCTCGCACACCTTAAGCTAAACGCGGAAAAGACTGAGTATGAAGGGTTTGGAAAGGAGCACAACTGGACTCACATCAGTGGAATATGGGACTCCGCTCAACCCTTGAGCTCACCGCAAGTGGAGGTAAACCTCATGCCCCGTTTTGTCTTAAACCACAAGAAAGGAAAGAAGTGTTGAGATGGATGAAAAAAAATTGAAATTCCCATATGGTTATGCAGCAGGGTTGAAATAAGTCATGAATCTGAAGATCGGGAAGCTTAATGGTTTGAAGAGCCATGATTACCATATTATCATGGAAAGACTGTTGCATGTGATGTTTCGCGGTTACCTGCCCGATGGAGTTTGGTCCGTGCTCGCTGAGTTAAGCAATTTCTATAGACAACTCTGTGCTAAAGAGATCAAGAAAGAGACGATGAGAAGCTAGAGAAAGATGTACCTGTGCTAATATGCAAAATGGAAAAAATTTCCCTCCTAGGTTCTTTAATCCAATGCAACATCTCCTTATTCATCTTGCGTATGAAGCTAAGGTTGGTGGGCCTGTGCAATTTAGGTGGATGTACCACATTGAAAGGGACCTCAAATATCTTAGAGCAATGGTTGGCAATATGGCTAGAGTTGAAGGGTGCATCGCTGAAGCATTTATTCTTAACGAAAAGCTCAAGGGCAACAACAACTGGGTCCTTGCACACCAATGTGACCAGGTTTATTATTTGACCTATCCAAATGAAAAGTTTCATACTTGGTGGGTAGTTCACAAAGTCAATCCCTGTGAACGTTTATATACCCCTACACATGCTAGTTATTGTGCTAGTAAGTTCGATGACGAAGTTGAGGAAGTTTATCAAGAAGAAGACTTGTCAACATCTTTTGTTGTAGAGCCCGGTGCGGATCTGGATTCCTTGGTCGGAGACTGTGAGGACATCAGTTTTCCAAACTAATGGAAATGACAAGCTTCTAAGAAAAGAGTTCGGTGGTCGGGTTTAGCATGGAGGGGACAACTTAATCGTGATGTTGATGGGTTTTGACAAGTAAATGATTTCATTTCTATACTTTATTATTTTTGTACTTTATGTGCATTTTTAATTATTTATTTCTGTACTTTATGTATATTCTGAACTAACTCTTATTATTTCATCAATAGGATGAGCCGTAGGCTCAAGCAAGTCGCAAAGGGGTTCGCGGAAAAGATGATCCCAAACAAGAGCCTTTTTCAGGGGAGTTCTTCAACAAGCTCGAGGTGTGAGGCTTTGTTGAGGTGTGTGGACCCAAACTTGTAGGGAGTTCCTATTGCCCTTCAAAGAACAGAGGTACATATGTGCATAGAGTTTTATATGTATAATTTTCATATATATTTAATAACTTATCTCATGTTTACTTTTGTAGAGTGAGGAGGCTGGAGCTGCTGGGCATGGGCACGAGGATGACGAGGCTGGAGCTGGGCAGGAGGATGAGGCTGGAGCTGATGAGGACCAGATGGGTGGGGATGGTTCAGCAGTGGTGGTTCAGAGGAAGGGGACTAGGAAGAGCCACTATGTCCCCTCTCCTCCCATTCTCGCCAACGGGGATAGGAAACTGATCAGACCAATCGGTGATGGGTACGGTCATTATGAGTTGTTTACTTCAATAGGTTCTACACATAACATGTCTTCAATGTTATTGTATTTTGTAGCCAATGAAACGGCGTGACTTGGAACGGGACAGGTCACCATATGACTCCTAACGGCCTACTGGATAACCTTATTCATGTGCACAACCCAGGAGTAGTGGTAAAGAATGGTGAGACTATACCCATCACAACTTGAAAGCATTTTGCACTTGCTGAACATGTTACATATGGAAGTATTCAGGAGCTCGTGAAAAACAAAATCTGGGTAAAATTCTTTCTAATAATTGTTTGATTCTTATTATGTTGATTGTTTCTATTGACTATTGATTTTTTGTATTAACTGTTTAATGTTGTAGAAATACTTCCGTGTGGATCCCTCAGAGGAGCATTATGCAAATAAGGTTCTTGACCAGGCTGCGATGAAGATATGCAGGGATTTATTCTCCAACCTTCGGCTTCAGGTAACAAACGCTTGGCTTAAGGGTCAAGGGCAGGCATTGGGCCGTTTTCGTGATTGTTCAGAGATTTACTTGGCCGCCGAGGAGTAAAGAACGGTAATAGCCTTATTTGAGAATTGTGTTGTTGCTTCAAATATTATGATTGTTATTATGATATACTAACTTGTGTACATGCAGATCGCACATCCACTGTTTGAAGATCAGACAGACCCTTACAAGGCACTTTGTGAGCTGTGGGCATCACGAGAATTTCGAGAGCGATCAAATAAGCATAGAAATGCAGGGACCAACAACGCATCGCATAAGCTTAGGGGTGACGGATACCGTCGAAAGGCTCAACGCACGGTAAAAAACCGCTTTATGTTTCATCCCTCAAGTATTCGTAAATATATGATTCTAACGTATACATACAGGCTGCTACGACTGGAGAGGCGCCGAGGGACATAGACATGTATATTATGGCACATAGGGGACCGGACCCTTCCCAGCCTGACCAATTGTGTACTCCGTTGGCCATAGAGCGACTGGTTAGTTGGTTAGCGCTTTAAATTAGTTTTCGCAATATTTTACATAGCTAACTTGTATAGTTGGTTTGTACTTGCAGAAGGAATATGGGGAGGAGATGATCAGATGTCATGGTGAAGGATTTGATTGGAAGAACGCACCGTTGATGCTCAGGCTGTGTATGATAGCGGTGGTGGCAAGACACATGGACGGTACGTAAGATGACAATATGGACGGGGTTGTTCAGTCGGTGTTCAATATAAATTAATCCTAGTGTTAACCCAATGTCTGAATTTTGAAGGTACTCCATGTTCAACGGCATGATCGACTCGATACAAATCCAGAGGGGGCTTCCTCGCAGAGTTCGGGTGGTAATAGCAGCCGCCAGCGCCACACCACGTCTGAGACACAGAGAATGAGAGGCTGCATCAAGAGCTTTAGAAGCGTGATGCATTTCAAAAAGCCTAAGAGGAGTTTCAGAGGCAGCAGCAAGCTCATATAGAACGCCTTCACGCACAGCAGATGGCAGCGATTCAAGTAAGTATGAAAGTCAACTGTTACTATTTATATCATTATCAAAACATGTTACTAACGTGTTGAATTCTACATGCAATGTACCAGGCACAGGGGATGACATTTGTCATGTCAGAACCTACACCGCCACCAATACCGCCGCAATGGGCAACGTTTGAGATGCATTTTTCCTCCTGTGGCTCAAGTGAAAGTTGCTCAACCTTAGCTAAATCTAAGTGATTGTAGTCTTTTCAACTTTAGCAAACTTTGTAGCTTAACTTAATTAGTTTATTATAGGGATCGGGAGTGCAGGCGTTCAATGCTTACCAAACTCCTCCACCAGGGCCCGGACAACATGGATCTGACGTTCGTTTCATCATTTTCCATTAAGCTATACTAATGTCTCTATATGTTGTTCCATATCTTAAATTCTTGGCTAATTGTGTCATTTGTTTTTTTTTCCAACAATCTGGACAGCATGACTTTGTAAACAACATTTTCGTCTCCGGAGATAGTGGCCACAACTCCAACGAACTAGGTGAAATGTGTGTTGAATAACTCGTTTGAAATGCACTTGTGAGTGAGAAGTGAACTTGTATATTGAATTTGATAATTGGACTTGATTGTGAGTGAGAAGTGAACTTGTGTATGGAATTTGAGAATTGGACTTGTGTTTGGACTTTGTATATGGATTTGAGGACTTGTTTGGTTGTATGGATTGTTTGAAGACTTGTGTATGGATATATATTTGTGTATGAGCATGGTTGTGGATGTGATGTGTCATTGTTGATATGTGTGTTTTGTACATAATGTCAAAATCTGGGGAAAAAACACAATTTGGGGTCAGTTATGGCCCTAGGGAAAGGCTAATTTTCGGCGGTAAGGATCGGCCGCCGAAAATAGTCCCATACTATTTTCGGCGCCATGGTCTGGCCACCGAAACGGCATCACCTGGCCGCCGAAAATAGTAGACGCACTGCCGCCGAAAATTAGCCGCCGATGGACTATTTTCGGCGGTCCCACTTGGCCGCCAAAAATATGGCTAGTTTTAGTGGTTTGCCACCGAAAATAGTCTTATTCTCGGCAATTCCCTTTCGACGGAACAATAACACTGAAAATAAGCTTTTTGCCGCCCAAAATAGCTATTTTCTACGGAAAAACCTTTATTTTCGGCGGTTTTTGGCCATCGAAAATTAACCAGCTTCCTGTAGTGATAGAATCTATAGCTCAGTAATTTCATCGAAATAAAAACACTATTCGTTAAAGCTATACCCATGATCCAATAAAAACTCGCGCTTTATCTGTGGAAAGATACAACTTCTTGTCAACAATTGTATATATTAGTGAAGTTCGATACCATGGGTTCCTTACTTAGGCAATATTCATTATTTCTTAAACAAAGACATAAGTAGATGGGTAATAAGATAGTACTCAAAATTTTAGGATCCTTCTGATCATTTTTTGGATCACATTAGTACAGACAGTTGTATGCAAGTGACTCTCGGATATTCCAGGCACATGCATTAATGACATACCATATATTATTTTGAGAATGGATTGATGACTGCCATATATATATTGTCTCGGACTTACATATAGTAATTAAGGGACAGAGATTCTTGTGCATCTCTACACATACCCATGCAGTTACTACTATAAATAGATCCAAACAGCCTCCACAGAACTCATCATGAGCAAAACCAATATCCCCAATCCAAGAACACTGCTTTAGTTTCACATCTTCCCAAAGTTAAGAAATTATCCATGGAGAAGGCACTAGTTTTGATTGTCGGCGCAGGTCCATCAGGTCTTGCTATAGCAGCTTGCCTCAGCCAGCTCTCCATCCCCTATTGCATAGTTGAACGTGAGGATTGCAGTGCTTCGCTTTGGCGCAAACGCACATATGACCGCCTCAAACTCCATCTTGCTGAGCTTCCTCACATGTCGTACCCATGTGATACCCCAACATATATCCCCAAGGACCGGTTTTTGAGATATGTTGACGCATATGTCGATCACTTCAACATTTTCCCTAAGTATAGCACTTCAGTAGAGTCATGCAAGTATAATGAAGTCAGCAATTGTTGGGACGTCATGGCACATGACCAAGTAGAGGACCTAGTAATTGAGTATACAGCTTGGTTCTTGGTTGTAGCAACAGGCGAGAATAGTGAGGGAGTCATTCCAGAGATCCTAGGGCTACATGGTTTCACTGGTGAAGTCATACATTCATCAAGCTTCAGGTCATGGAATGACTATGCTGGAAAGAGAGTGTTGGTGGTTGGATGTGGGAACTCCGGCATGGAGATTGCCTATGACCTTGCCAACCATGGAGTGGATACCTCCATAGTTATCCGTAGCCCGGTAAGAACGTACTACAGAAATTTCAATTAATATGATTTATTTTTCTCATGCTTCTTGGAATATAAACCATGGTATACTTAGCTATTATTAACTGTGCTCTACATTAACTAGTAAAGTGGAGGTTTCCCATAAAATTTGCAGATTTCATTATTCTTACTCTTGCAAGCATTTGATTGGGTGATCTCACCGGATATGGAATTGTCAGGCCCAGTATGGGGCCACTTCTTCTCAAGGCATAGACCGGACAGTCAGCGGTCATAGATGTTGGCACAACTGAGTTAATAAAGAAAGGCATTATCAAGGTTAGCCTATTTTGATAGTATAATAATAGACCGGAGATTTTAAATATACTACTTTATAATTATATTCATGATTGATGTGCAATGCAGGTCCTTGGTCCAATATCTTGCATCAGAGGAAATTCTGTAGAAATTGAGGATGGAACAGAGAGAAACTTTAATTCTCTTGTATTTGCCACAGGCTACAAAAGCACTGCAAACATATGGCTAAAGGTATACACACACACACACATACAATACTTCAGTTTTCTCTGTTTTTTAATAGTGGCTGGCTGTCACTGAAAGCATCTACTAGAAATTTATGTACATAATACTTAAAAATATCTGGTATATAAGAACTAGTGCCATGCATGTGAATCTAGAACAATTTTACCTTTTTCAGTACTTACAAGAAGGGCAGTTACTAATGATCAGCTAAAATACAACCATCCTGAATCATTCCCCACTTGAAAGCTAGCCCCTTCGTCGAGTAATTTTTTTTATGCACATAGCGAATATACGTAGCTTTCTTTTTGTTGGCCACCTTCACCAGAAACTCTAGTCCTCAGTTATATTAACCGCTGCATCGAACTATCCTCAGAAAATAATGGTGCCAAGTTCTTACAAAAATTTATGCGATTATGTATGCGCAGGATAGCGTGAGCTTGCTCAACGACAATGGCATGCCCAAGAGGGCATTCCCTAATCATTGGAAAGGTGATAACGGCCTCTACTGTATTGGGCTAGCAATGAGAGGCTTGGCTGGTATTTCTCATGATGCTAAGAAGGTTGCTGCAGACATCAAGTTCGTCGTGGATTCCATGGGACCATTCTAACCGACTTTCTTGGGGTTACTACCCCTCGTTTTTCCCATTAAAATATGTTGGCTTTTGGACTCCCTATCTATTGTACCGTCAAGATCCTATTTTGTGTTTGATGTATATCTATAGGTGGTGTGGTAATAATTGTGTTGTGGAATGTATGTGATGTCTTAATAGTGGTTGTGTCATGTATGTGATTTCTTAACAATGTTGTGCAATGATAGAGCCATCAGATGATATACTATAACAGTAAGTTATGAGGTTTGTTATGGTGCTGGAAGGCAACCTAAGGTTGCATTCTCCCCTTCTAGGCGCTCCAACTCTCCAAGGGAATGAGCCCTATACAAGGATGAAGAGGCACATGAGAATCGGTAGATCACCCGTATGGGTGGAGATATGGCGCTGAGAGCAAGCAAAATACAAAAAATAGGGGTCAGCTGGGATTGAGCATTGCCATCCAAGAGCCGAGAATATCTAAAAGCCCCGATCCCATCCACTACGGACAGCAGTAGGAAACACGTATATTTCTTAGAGAGGTTGATCGGTTGGGAACTGAGCAAAAAAGATATGATGTTTGTTACTGTGCTTGAAGGCCCTTCTTGTAAGTACACCATAGACAGGCTGTGCCAATTGAATCAACACAGCTGGGTCTACATAGAAGCCGGCAGTGAGAGCATATCAACACTAATCGTTAACAACAAAAACTGTTAAGCAACTACAAGGACAACAACGATATGAGAACTGAACCGCCATTGACATCGGCAGTTTCATTATAGAATCGACAGAAAACGAAGAACAACATTGATGTTATTTTGCAGGAGACATAACTGAATGCTTAAATGGATACTAATGGTTGGTATTGACAACCGTTTGTCAACTACTGTTCTGCGCTGATGCGGTTGCTCAAGAGCCGGCTGCACAACTATGGATCAACACTGCCGATTGTTCATCTAAGTCGATGATAAGATTAACACTAGTGGTTTTGTTAGTGATTGGATGTTAGTAGTAATGGTGTTATTCAGCCAGAAGGCTAGGGTCCTCAGTGGTAGTCTCGAAGCTTTACCCTCAACCTACGGCCAGAACCGATTTGGTCTGAATGTCCAATATGATACATTGGTGTCAAACGCGAAGGCGAAATTTCTTTCCAGCTCATCTTATTCTTTCCCAGTTCACATATATGAGCACCCCTCGTTCTTATTCGTATACCTAGTTAGATCTTCACTGCATGCCACTCATTTATTCTCCTCTCTCTCTATCAATCTCCTCTAGATTGCATGGCTCTGTCCTTCTACTTCCATGCTTCCAGTGAACCTACTTCTCCTCATTGGCCAGCCGCCCCTACTGCCCTTCTTCTCTCCTCTTTCCCTCCCTTCTCACTCTCCATCTCTGCTCCATGACGCATCGATTTTGTGCCGGCCAGTTGAACATAAAGCAGAGCCGCTGCTTCCCTTATGCAGATTAGCTATTTCTTACTGACTGGTTGTCTCTCTCTCTCTCCATGTGAAGCGCCCCACTTTCAAAATAGGACTAAAATATGTTTTATTACCATTCCCAGAAGTCTGGTAATCAGATTCATACATCAGAGGGATACAGATCCACCCTGACGGGTCGGACAGCAAGGGGCGCAGCCCTGAATACTAAGTAGCGAAAAATAAAATCGTAGGCCCAACTTCCACACGCTACGGTTGGGAAGTAGGTCGTAGCCCTTTCTCATCCAAATACACAGTAATCTCATCTTCCTCACTAGAAAACATCAACAAGGCAAGGGTGAGTGCATATATACTCAGCAGCCCACCTTTCTCCATAAGGAGTTGGGGTAAGCTAACTCTATAAGTAGGATATATCTGAAGTTCAGGGAGTTTTGCACAAAAACATTTTGTATGCAGGTTTGGAGATAATTATCAAATTTTACTCTTTTTGAAAAAGGGTTTTTCTCAAAAGGTTTGCCATCGTGGCTTATGCCATTCCAACCAGTACAGTTTTTCCATTTTATGAAAAAGCTAGCTGAGAAACCAAGCCGTAACTCATTCATACCAGTGGACATGGACTATTCGAATAGATTTTACTGCTAGCCAGAGTTGTACTATGTCCCACGAGTTGGACTTAGTGACAGCTTACTGCCCATGAAAGTCTGAATTACAAACCAAGCCTTTCGACTTTACTTCATCGTCTAGCGGTGCTTTAGGGATTTAGGCCACCTAGCCGTACTGGTGTCCCACGACACCCCCTCAGCACACAACACATCCCTTAGCCCTTGTGTGCAAACACAGCAGCTACTAGGCTATACATTCTGGCTTAGGCCCAGCCACTACCTTACAGAGTGGGTGCTTGTACCAAAGAGTTAGGCAAGATGAAACGTCAACTCGGTCCTTACAGAGTGGGGGTAGAACCATTTCTCTTTTTCCATTTTCTTTTGCTCGACACCACGGGCATCCACATACCTGACCTTCGCCACGAAGTCTGGGACCTGGGGTAACCGCGACTTGCAATTACCCATTCATACCTTGCCCTTAAACTAGCTACTTCAGCCGAAGCCGTATTTCGACAAAGTCGGTTGCCGGGGTTCTTCCCCCATTTTGTTTCAAAATCACACCACACATCCACAACCATCAAGTTCCCTAGCCATAATCCCAAATATGGCATCAAGATTATGATAGATAGTTAAATGCAATGCCACATATGCGCGCTGCATCTAGATAGGCATAGGTGGTTATATTTTACTGGGTTCATTAGCAAGCAAAACATGTAAGTTTTATATGATTATCAGGCCAAGTGTTGTGTTTGGAAATAATAGGAAATTTATGCATCAAGTTTTACATTTGTAAGGAAAATGGGCCCTAAGCCATGTGCTTAGTTCCCTTATGTGATTTTGGTGGTTGAGTTGACAACACGTACCTTTTGGGACTAATGTGTGTACATGTGCTTTTGTTTAAGTCCCAGGATGCAAGAAATGGGCTTGGGGTACAAACAGCGGGCTAGATTTTTCATGCTCCGGACGGACCGGTGGAGCCCCACCGGACAGTCTGGCGAGTACAAGATGACCAAGATTGAAGATTCAAGACCCGATGCAATTACATGCACTGGATGGTCCGGTACCACCGGATGGTACGGTGCCACCATCGGACGTTCTTGGCCAAAGGGAGAAGGAGCAGCCAAGTCTCGGTGCTCAACGCACCGGACGGACAGTCTGGTGGTACCCTCAGACGTTTTGGACAGAACGCATGACAAGTTGAAGACCCAAGCTCGAACACGCACTGGACGGTCCGGTGGTGTAGCACCGGACAATCCGGTAGTTCCAACAGTCGAATTCTAGTCCAACGGTCGAAGGCAATGGCTAGCCAAATACACGCACCGGATGGTCCGGCGGTGTCACCACTGGATGGTCTAGTGGTCGCGCAAAAAAGGGAAGAATGCTTCTAACTGCTAGTTTGGAGGTGTGGCCTATATATACCCTCTTGTCCGGCCTCCACAATATGGTTGGTGACTCCTGAGCTCATTATAGTGATGAGACACATTTTCCATGCCCATTTGAAGTGTAGGAACACATTTATGAGCCCAACCATCACTAGAGCATAACTAGACACATCCCGGTATAGCTAGTAGTTAGTGCGTCTTTGCTTAGGCCCAATTGTCTATCACCACGTGCCTAAGTGCACGTTTACCCTTGTAAAAGTGCGGCTGTAAGTATTGTGAGACCCTCTAGGGTGTGGAGGGGCTGCCACCATCTTGTGAGAGGGAGGAAGGCCCTCGGCACGTTGGCCAAAAGCTTCCCATAATGGGGACAGCGGGGTAGCTCCGCAAGAAGGACTCAGAAGACCCCAACAGCCCTAACAATCCTCTACCCTTGTGTGGGCAAGGCCGTAGTCACAGACTACGCGAGAGAAGGGCTTGTGTGGGTGTGTACCGGGGATATCTAGAGACCCAACCGTGGTTGCTTGGCTTCTGCAGAAGTCACTTTTCCATCCTCCAGCCTTTTGTGGGTGAGGCCACACTCCTTTGAGGATTGCGAGAGAGCAAAGCCTGCGGGGGAACCAAACAAGGAGTAGGAGTAGAGGCACGTTGGCCTCCTCGAACCTCCGGAAAAAAATCTCCGTGTCTCCATCGTGTGCCACCGCCGACATCGTCATCGGGAGTTTGCATTCTCTACCTATCTTTTAGCTTTCGCATTTACATTCTAGCAATTGTGTGCTTACATTCCTAGACTAGCTTGAAAGGTTAGTTTCTAAGTGGAACTAGGTTGCAAGACTTGGCCACGGTAGAGTTAGCAACGCTTAGCAAAACCTTAGTGCACATAGCTAGATTTATATTGCAAAGGTTTTGCTTAGTAGTTGTAGCTTTTAGGAGCCTTAGTTTTTAGAAATCCTAATTCACCCCCTCTTAGATGTCGGTCCAACCTTCAACATTATATCCCGAATATGTTGGCGCACCAATTGCTGGGAGCGATGGTACATCATCTACCATGCACATTGGCATACCAACTGTTGGGTGCGATGGTGTGCCATCCACATCATGTGTTGGTAGAGCATCTGCTGCAAACTCCAGATGCTGGCTTCAAGCATTGCGAAGGTCCTTGCGAGGGGTGTACCGTCTAGAATCTCTGGTATAACCTATGCGCATAAATAGGGAAAACACACACTTTGAGGTATAACATGAGCTCAACACAACTTGGGGGAGGAAATGGAACGGCGTTTGGAGCGGTGGAGACTATTTGAGGGTTTGTCAGTGGCGCTTACTAGTGGTGTTGGTTCTGATAAGGTGTGAGATGCAGCGAGTTGGGTAGTGAGCTGTCGGCCACGCTAGCAGGGAAGGGAGCAGTCGTTGCGGAAAAGCCATGGTAGTGGGCCTAGGCGGCCAAGGTGGAAACAGAACTAGTACGATGGTGGTCTCATGATATTGACGGGTGGAACATTTTAATGAAAGAGCAAGACTTCGGTGAATGCAAGTAGCGATGGTTTTTAGATGATTTTATGGATCGTCATCCTCTAAATCGAGATTTGGAAAGACCAAGACAGAAGCCTTTGGAGTTGGTAGTGAGTAAGAGCAAGACGGCATCTATCACCAAACCTACAATATTTGCGGGGTTGGCGTGATGCATTGACTGGGCATAGGGCAGCATCATGGTGGCATGACAGTGGCTTCCAGCTAGGAAAAAGACTGTGAAAAGTGTATGGATAGGTAGAGCTTGATTTTAAATGAATTTAGGCGCAAGAATCACCTAAATTGGAGTTGAAATGGAGAAAACATGAGGTTTTTAGGGTGGGGGTAGATTAATCTCTGGAAAATAATTCAAGAGTTAGAAATGGACTTTTATTTTGAACTCAGCCCACAAGGTATGAAAACCTAGGCCAAGGGCAAATTTGTCCTACGACGGCGTGGCTGACGTCATCGTTGCAGGGGCGAGCGAACGGCGACCAGTCCAGTTGAACCGGGATGTGGCGGGCCGAGCCGTAGGTGGCCGTTAGGTGGTGGTTCACCACCGTTCGGCTGGCTCATGGGACAAGACTAGTGGTGCGAGTTTGAGGACGGTGAGGCCAACTTGATGGTGAGGTTAAGGGTGTGGATTGGTGGCCGAAGGTGGGGCCTCAGGTGGCTAGCGTGAGTGTGTGCCGATGGCAGTGGAAGGGTGGGGTGGTGAGGGCTAATGGGTGGTGAAGAAGGGGTGGCAAGGGGTTAGGAAGGTGGCGAGGTAAGAGGCAGAGCTTGTCCTCGCTTGAATTGAGCTATGAGGTAGTAGGGAGGTGAAATTTGGGTGGCAGACATGGCTCATCGTGGCAGAGGTTCGGCAAAGCAAGGGAGAGGAATGAGGGACGGTCGGCGGCGTCCGCGGTGGGTAGCGCCTAGGTGATCCAGGGGCTGGTCTCGATTGTTTGGGTGCGGGGAGGAAGAGGCATGGCGTCGCCTTTTAAAGGCCGATAAGGAGGGAGTGCTGGGCCGGTGTGGCACACAGATGGAGGAGGGAGATGAGCTGGTGTCAGTGCTCAACGTGGCACAGAGGTGCCGAAGAGGCATGGCGGCGCGATGGAGCCGATACATGGTTGGGTGATGCAGTGCTGCGGTGGTGATAGCAGCAAGGCCGGTGTGCATTGCTGAGGACCGAAAGAGCGACTTAGAGGGGGGTGAATATGTCGATGCCTAAAACAAAAACCACAAAAACCCTCTCTTCTCAAACTTGCAAGATCATGTAGCCACCGAAAAGCTACTGACCCTAGGACACGAAGAGGAAGCAACACAGCGGAAGAAACTTGGCTCAACGATAAAAAGAAAGACCGCAAGACAAGTGAAGCAACAACTCACGCACAAGTGTCTTGCTAGCTGCTGAACACACCGAAATGTGCCTCATTGATACACAATGAGCTAAGAACATGGGCATACAACAAGGAACACCAAAGCGAGGCAGAAACGAAAGTACGGAAATGAAAAACACCAAAAAGAAGAAAGCTGCCTAGCACTGTAGCAGTGTCCGGTAGGAGTGTCCGATATCATAGGACTATCCAGTAGAAAAGTCTGGTGACATCAGACTATTCGGTGGGAAAGTCCGGTGTCATAGGACTAGCCGGTAAGCCTCGCAGACTGTCCGGTGGACCCTAAAACAGACCCGGTTCTTGAGCTTTCAAACCCAAAACTTGACCAAATCTTCTCCAAACTTCATGAGATTTGACACAGGCTATCCTAACACCATTCCAAAGCTTTTCCCAAAATATCTATTGAAAAAGATCAGGGGATTAGCGGAAATTTCAGATCTCGCGAAGAGGTGAATACTTGGGCAAGAAAGCGGAAAACTTAAGATTGACTTGCTTGTGGCAATCCTATAGGATTGTAATGTTCTAAGACATAATCTCCACATTCTTGCAAGTCCAAAATAGAAAAAGAGAAGAGGAAATCTCATAGGCAAACCAAAGCACCAAAAGCCCTTGAGATTTCACCCAAAAACCAAGGAGAATGGGGAAGAAGGAAATTCTGCACACAAGCACTCAAGACATAGCCACGAAATCCATTCTATTCCACACCAAATCAGGTCATGAGGTCTTAATACAAGATGGAACTCGATCTCCAAGTAGCCTCCCACTTCCTACCCTCTTTCTGTGGGGCTAGATCACTCTAAAACCCACTAAACTTGTTGCTCTTGCTTGGAAATGAAAATGGCTGCCTAAACCTATGCCTAAGCAACCCTAAAACCAGCCAAGACGAATGGCTAATGGCAGCCACCTCCTTATTTATACTACAAACTAAGCCCTAAGGCAGTTTTGCACATGACCCCCATATTACAGACTCTACACTACCGCAGGGGCTAGAAAAGACCGCAATAACTCAGATGAACGGCCACGATGGAGTACTTGCAACTTTGCTTTCTTTGCCTTGTCCCGATGTCCTCCACGTGTCCAGTAGCTCATCTCTCGGAGGTAACTCCAGTTTTGGGATACTGGCAACCAAGCCCTTGGTTTTGTCGCTCGAACCAGGAAACGGTAGTTGGGCCTGGTTTTAACGCTCGAACCGGTAAACGCTTGTTGTGCCTCTAATCTTGAGTGATTTTATAGCTCACGACACCGTCCTGCACCCAAGTTCACTCTTATGGGCCGAGCCTAACTTGGACCGCAACCCAAGCCACCTGCTAGTCCACTCTGGTGCCGCCACCAGGTCACACTTAGGTGGGCTTCTTTTCGCTCATCCTTCAGTAAGTCTTCGGTGTTGACAAGCGTTCATCACAGTCAGGACGAAAGACCAGACTCGGTACACTTAAGTCCCTCAGTTGCGCGTTGCGCTGCGCAGAAGAAGATGGGGGGCAAGGGAGAGGCTGTCGGGCGGGACCTGTTAGTCGTTGAGAGAGGAACGTGGGCCCATTTGCCAGAGGGAGAGAGAGGAGGGGAGATGGGCCGCTTGGCCAAGGAGAGGGAGCAGGTTTGGGCCAGGGGCCTAGGCTGAGAAGGAGGAGAGGGTTGCCCCCCCCCCCCCCGCCCTTTTGATTTTGAATTTTAGAAGAAAAAATTGAGCTCAAAGCATGCTCAACAAGCAAGATTTGGAAAATTTGATTTTGAATTAGAGGGGAAATTAGAAGAAAACTCTGGCACTAATTTTGGTGTTGTTATACCATGGTACATCATGGAAAATTGTGGTCTTTCAATGTTTTGTTTATTACAATTTTCCCCCAAGAGGAGGAATGTCTGATTTGTTGCAGATGATGGTTTGAGAAGTTAAGTTTGCATCATTTTTAAGTTACAATAATGAAAAAACATGTTGTACCTACAGCATCCCAAACCACTGCATATCATTGATATTGTAGGAGAGTATTAATTTGGGATGTTGCATAGACTATTCTTTTCTGTGCTTTTTCAATGTTGCATATTTTTTTCATGGACTTCTCTCGTTTGATTCAATGTTGCAACTCTTAATTGTTGGGATGTTGTACTGTAAGATTTATGATGTTGCAGGTGCAGCTGCTGTGGTGAAAGGTGGTTCTTGATACATGGTTAGTGTGGTGCAATGTGCAACAAGTGATTTTGTGATGTTGCAGCAAGGAGCTTATAGTGTTTCAGAGTCTATTTTTGAATGTTGTATTGTGATATGTTTATGGTGTTGTTTACATTTTGCATCTTGCTTTGCACTCAATTTGATGAATTTAGGGGGCAAATTTTGAGTGGACGGTACCTAAAAATTTTATTTTAGCCATGAATCCTCGGATTATTTTCCATGGATTTGAAGATAATGACTATGATTTCTGCTCTTCAGGTTGAACTCATCGCTGCTCTATCTTTTTTTCTCTAAGTTTGTAGGCAAATGCAACCCTACAGGTTGTTGAAAAAACATGCTAATGATGTTGTGGTGGGAATCTTTTTGTTTTAGTTTCTGCATATGGTTAGAAAGTTAAAAGATCCTCTTATTAATTTGGTCAGATGGAGAAAACAACATCTGGTACCAGCGCCCAGATCAGATGTCCGGATACTAGCAGTGCCGATGTGGTGTAGCATGCTGACACTGACAATGTATACCTAGTCCACAAAATTAAAGTTCTTGCCGAAAACTTAATTAGGTTTCATGTAATATGTATTTTTATAGTTTTTAACCATAAAATCTGGACTTATGAATGGTTATTATCATTCTCCACCATCACCACAAAATTTATCATTAATTTTATATATTCTACTCTTATATATGGCATCAATTAATATTAAGTCCTCTGTAGTTTACTTGATTATCAGTTTTTAATAAAAGGAATTGAAGTGTAGCCTGAGACTACCATGCATGCAGTTGCAATTTATGTGATTTATCACACAGCCCGCAATGACCATGCATCAGATGCTGCTTGATCGATCGTTACGTTTGCGTGCCACGCGACCGAGGAGGCCAGTGCCCCAATGCCAACCGATGGCGCCTCCGCTCGGCAGCACATGCAATAAAGTAGCATGGCGCCCATGTCAGGTCACGACGATCATGCATCAACTCATCACGTTACTAGAAACCTCCTCCGGGAAGCCTGCCTCCAGCATGTTTCAGTTGCAGGACCAGCAGCGCACGCAGTCGTCTTCCGGGCGACTACACACACTGCACAGCGTACGTCGCCGCGAGGAACATGATGAACAACACCAGATCACCCATCGGATTGATCTGGCAGCGTCATCGAACTGAACGTCGTTATATGCAGTCCCGTAAGTTTCTACTAATTTCAGTCACGCTTCACAATGCGAGGTTTGGTGTTTTCCTAGCACGACAGCAGTGATTGATGTGGCAACTTGATCCCATCACTCCCTCCAAAGTTTTTTTTGGATATACATGTAACAGAAGGCAACAGTTTCAAAGTTGACCCGTCTTTTCTGGAGAAAAAAACTTTATGCATGAAATCATGATATGCAAATAATAATGAGAAGAAACCAATATCATGATATCCTAATGCTGTTGTTGATTCAAAAAAGAGTTAATTCCAATTCCATATTATTATGTTCCTACTACTAGCTTTCTGAATTAGCTGCAAACCAACTTAAATAATTAAGCAGCATATATAGGAGTATACAAATAAGGAAAAACAACATGGAGACACTTGCAGAATAATTATTACCGAGTCTATAATTCTACCACCAGGATAAACTCGTAAACATGCATATTTTGTCAACAAGCTTATAGTTTCGAAAGAAACATGTATGTTTTATATGTAACTTCGATAGTTCATTGTTAAATCTCAATATTATTTTTTTCGTACATTTCAAAAAATGATTAAATGTATAACTAGTGAAGCAAGGCAGAAGTAGTTAAATTAGCAACGAAGCAATACATATTATAAGATGGTACCTACGGTGAATCCTCTTAGCCATTTTTTAACTCTTCATTGATGGTAGTTGCAGATGTGATCATATGTTGATTTCTTGAATCTTGAGCTCTACGAGGTCAGAGAGTTCAGCAATCACTAGCGGACTAGCGGTGTAGTTGGGTGAGGCAGGGGTCGTGCAGCATGTTCCACCGAACAGAGCCCCCAGCTCCAACACGCTGGGCCTGCAAGTTTCAGTCCTTTTTCTGCATGGGGCGTTCGTGACGTTAATTTCATGCACAGTGTTCACTTGCCTAGACAACGGTTCTATTAAAACACTGCTGGAGCCAGGAATGGTTTGGTAAGTGTAATTAAAGCTGTAGAATCAATGAATCAATGGATACAATTCATATGAAACTTGAGCTAATGGTTTTTGTTTATTTGGCAAAAATAAATACATAGCATTCCGTTTGTTGGAAAAAAAATACACAAAGTATCCTAGAGTTGTTGACTGCAACCAGGGCTACAGCCCTCCAGCCCCAGGCCTAAATCTGCCCGTGCATTAAAAGAAATGCTAAACGGCGACGGTCGCGCTTTCCATGACCGCGCACGACCTGCTCCATCGGCCCAAGGGACGCGACGGTAATTAGGCTTGGTGGGCTGGTTTTTTTGTTATTGTTTTTAGGAAGGAACTATACACAACAAAATTATGGTGCACATCACCATACGGCTTCCAGATCCGTTGCAATTTCATGACACATATCACTTTCGTATGATGTCATCGCTGATGTAGACAAGAACATTTAATTCGTATTTCTTTCAATGAGCAATACTCTCTCATAAAGTATCCGTGTAAAGTTTGTTGACACCATTACACTTGATTTTTACGAGATCTACCAAACAAGATCTATATTCGATATGTTCATAGTTGTTTCGTAGCAGTTTATGTATAAAAAGTGTAGCAATTTATGTTATTTAACTATCTATATAACACTGTCACATTATGTTCCATACAAGTTAATGACATTAAGTTGGTATAATTTATCTATATAATTTAATTCAATATAGCTTGCTACTTGAAATTCTTACATATACATTGATGCATTATAATAATATGCACGGTAACTTGCTATTCGACATTGGGGTAACTTGTTACACTTTTCTCTACATAAGTTGATACATTGTTTGTATAAAACTTTCTTGATTTAATTTTAGAGTAAAATGCACCGTAGGTTCCTTAACTTTTCACTTTGTGTCGGTTAGGTCCATCAACTTTTGAAGTGCACTTTGGGACGTAGGTTCATACCCATTCGTTTTATGTTTTATTTTCTATTTAGCCCCCTGTATTTTTTACATTTCACATATGCCCTTCTCCCTCTCCGTCTGCTCCCCGTGGAATAGACACGGTTCCGCTCGCGCGCGCATGGACGGGACGGCCTACACACACCGGGAGCTGCCACCGCCCCGGCCGTCAGCCTAGGCGCGACGGGAGCAGACGGCGCCCCAGCCGTCCACCTACGCACGCTGGGAGCTGACGCTGCCCCGGCCGTCCGCCTGCGCACACCGAGAGTGGCGGCTGCCCCGGCCGTCCGCCTATCGGCGACGGGAGGAGACGGCGCCCCGGCCGTCCGCCTGCCTGCGACGGGAGCCGCCGCCGCCGCCGCCCCGACTGTCCGCCTGTGCGCGACCCCGTGGAGGCTCCGGCACCGCGGTGTGATGGTGGAGCGCGGAGACGCGCGCGGCAACATGTGCTCCGTGTCACGTTGAGTGGCTCCTGCTCGACGTCCTGCTGCTCCTGCCCCTGTGGCCCTGCCTCGCCCCGTGCAGGCTGCTTCTCGCGGGCCTCGGCGGCGCCTGTAGCTGCTGTGGCGCGACGTGCACTGGCGTGGTCTGCTTCTCCGACGAGCGGCGGATCAGGATGGGGAGCTTCAGGTCCGTGTACCGCTGCATGCTTCCCGGTTGCCTCCGCTCGAAGTAGGTGGAGGAGTGCGCGGCCGGCGCTGCTGCTGCTGCTGCGGTGTGCGCTCATCTTGGCTTGAGTGGGCACTACGGTCGCTGTGGACGCGCAGGGCGCGGTGCTACTGGCCTGGAAGCGCACGCTGCGGGGTGGTGCGGATGCGCTGGGGACTGTTGGGCCGCCGACGCGTCGCCGTGCTGGTGGACGGGCGTGTCGTGCGACACGGCGGGCCTGATCACGGAGCTGAGCCTAGTCCGGTCCAACGACGACGCGCATCGTTTCTGCCACGGCCGGGCACATCCCCTCTCCACCGCACTAGCAAAGTTGGCGATGAAGGCCGCGAACCCCTCCCTAGGGGCTCCCTTCTCGACTCCTTGACCCCTACCGCGTGCCTTTCCTGCCAAACCTGCTGGGCACCGGGGATCCCATGGCGGCCGAGCTGTACACGGTGAAGGCACGCGGGCAGGCCGGAAGAGCTGGAGGGCGTCGACCGCGCGCACTACAAGCGCCGCCCTGTGGCCGTGGTCCGTGGACGTCACTGAGGTGGCAGGGTGAACGACGTCGTGGCGTACTACGCTCACCACAGCTACGCGGCTGACCTGTGGCGCAGCAGTGGGCAGAAGGGGATCCTGGAGTACAAGCACGATGTCGCACGGGGGCGCAGCCGAGCGCTGCGTGGGAGGTGAGGGAAGAGGACAAGGACATATGTGAAACATAGAAAAAAATACAGGGGGGCTAAATAAAAAATAAAACCTAAAACAAAGGGGTATGAACCTGCGGGGAACCACTTAAAAAGTTAATGAACTTTAAAATGCACTTCAAAAATTGATGGACCTAACCGACACAACGCAAAAAATTAATGGACCTGTGATGCATTTTACTCTTAATTTTATATAGATAATAAATCAAATTATGTAAAGGTTGTGGAACAAGTTGGTAACACATTCCATAAATATATATGTGTAACGTCCCAAAATTTATAATGAATAGATGCACCTAAAATCGCAACTTAAAATTTTCATTTCTAAAGTTATGCTTGTGGTGCATTTAATCTACTAATTAGTTTAATTAACCTTTGTGTAAGCTTTCACTAGATTAAAATTTGGCAAGTAATTATATTTATGCTCCACCTTGTGTTTAATTTCATGCATCATTTATTTGGTTCTTATTTGGATCTTTGGTTGAGTGCTTTGATCAACTCAAATGAAAATGATTCGATTCAAACCAAATCCAAACAAATGTAAATCAGAAAAAGAAAAGAAATTAAATGAGGAAGGCCTTCCAGCCCAAACAGACCGACCAGGCCAGCCCAACCTAGCCAAGCCACCATGGCTGCTCAGTGTTGACGGCACTTAAGCACGGCAAATCTTATATTGCAAGTGACAGTATCGTGTGTAGCTTTTCCCCAGGATGAGTATCATGGGTTTTGTCAATCCAGTAAACAAACTAATTGAGAACTAATTAACAAGAGTTTATGGTAAACCAAGGGTATAAAACACGACTATAATCTACCACTAAACTATGCCTAAGCTACGTCTAATCGACATCTAAACTATACTAATACTATAACTATAAGATAAGCAATTAGAACAGAACTAAAACACCAATTAAGGGTATTAACTAGAGTCTAATCAAGCTCTAATTGGATCCAAGACATGCATGATATGAGCATCACAAATAGATAAAAACAACGAGATAACTAGTAGCTCAAGGTAGAAATAAGCATGATCAAACATAAACTTCATAGCATGATTGAATCAAGATCAATCAACCTAACCTCTAGATCGGCTTAACCTTTCCCCGGGCTCTATGTCACTAGTAACCAGGTAATCGACGAAAAGCTTTCAACAGGCACATAATTAGATATGCATCTCCAATTACTTTATATGGCCTAATAACATAATTAGCACAACTAGAATCTCTAATCACAATGATCAAAAGAACTAGATATACAACTATATCATTAGTGAGCTTTGATCAAGAACGCTAGAAGAATATAACATTTAAAGACATGATCTAACCAACAAGCATGTAGATCTAAAACTAATTATAGCTAGAACAAGCATAATTAGAACAAGAACATGATAATTAGACAAGAACAATGCTTCATTAATAAATTGTATCATACTTACAACTATGGCCATAGCTCTTGATGATACAATTAGACCTCTAGAGCTAGATAATTAGAGCACCCTACAAGGTCTCTAATCACCTCTATGAACTAGAAGAACTTTAATCCTAGCCTAGAATCTTGACCCTCAGCTCTCCTCTGGCTGTTGTCCCTCTTCTCTACATCTTGTCACCTTGATAATGAATTGGATGCCCGATCTCGGGGCCTATGCTAACTATTTATACCCTGGAGAAGACGTGGGAGAAAAGGAATCGGAAACCGACCTACGGTTGGGTGGGGTCGGCCGACCGACCAGAAGGCCTAAGGTCGGATGACCTCAGCCCTTCCTCCGTCCGTTTCCTTCTATCTTTCGCGGGAACGTTGCTTGTCGTCTAAAAAATATTTGTGCGGGGTCTTTCAGACTCTTGAGCTTCTGGAATCTTCGTAATGGGCCGAGCTTTGACGGATTCTTCTAGCCTTTGATATATTCGACATCTTTAATGAATAAATATCTTCATTTTCTTGTAGCTCTTGACACTTCATTGAATCTTCTGGTTATGGAGCATAGATCTACACAGAGGGGCTATGAGTACACCAAGTCTTCTTTGTTCTTCATCTTCAATCCATGTCATCTAGCGGTCTTTTCTTACTCGAAGTGGATCATGGTGAATTTCGCGAAAAAATGGTCTAACACCTGTAAAAATCACATGTAGCATATTTTCTAGACAATATTGCAAAATCCACAATTATCGGTGATAAATGTTAGAGAAAAATATAGTTGGCGCATAAAAACAGTGAAAAACCATATAAAATGATGCATAATTTTCGTACATAAGCCGCGTCAACAACATCCCCACTCTTAAACCTTGCTCATCCTCGAGTAAGTCAAGAATCAGCGTTGCCTTACAATAACTATTTCATACCCTAATCTTAATTAATCAAACTAACAAGCTCTCTCAAAATTTTAAGTTTGAACCAGCAAATTATGAAAGAAAAAATATTCAACTAAGCTCATCCCACAATAAAAGAATTAGCAAGAGTTTAAACTTATCAAAGACACATCTCCTCATTTTAGCAATAAGTTTTTGAAAAAGATAATCAAACATTAAGAGATAAATTCTTGCAAAGCCAAAGAAACACACTCAACTCTCCAATCTCTCAATATCTAAATGATATTCAATAAATATATATATATAAAGTGGAAGTTTATCTGGAGCTTGGTATGTATCCTAATCAAAACTTGTTTCCAAAATATTGTCAAACTAAGAAAGAAATCTTCTGGTTTTACTGAGACTTGTCAAAAAGATAATGGAATAAAATAATGTTGAGAGGGAAAAGATGGAACACACACATTTAGAAAAGTGGACATGTGCAAGTTGTCAATGGAAGATCTCAAGGCACAAATGAAATCCTTGCTATCGGATTGCACATAGTTGGAATATTTTCTGGAGTATATATACAGAATATCCCTCGCTAATACTAAAAACAACCATATATAAAATTTTAAAAAATACTTAGAAGATTATTGAGGGGCACAATATATATATACATATATATACATATATATATATATATATACATATACATACATATATATATACATATACATATATATATATATATATTATTTTTAGACCACCACTTGGTCTATTTTCTTCTTTTTTATATATGGCGACCACTTGGTCTCTCTCTTTTTTTTTTTTTTGCTTTTGCCCCCTCAAAAACCTTACTCTATATATAAAAAAACTATATATGGCAGCTCTCCATCCCCATTCTTGAATAATACTCACCCTTACCCTTGAGTATATACCTAAACAATTTAACTTAGAGGATGTAGCTGTCTAATAAAAATAATAATATTTAATCTCTTAAATACTCCAGAAAATAATGGGTTGCGGTCAATGAGGATAAAAAAGATAATCTTGATTTAAGGATGGATATCCAGTGAAGTTTGCAATCTCTCCGATGTAGAGAGACACGATGCATAGATAGAAAAGGCTAGCAAAGAAAAGATACGCAGAAATGAATGACCAGCTTCTAAGTCTCATACCCTAGATCACAGTCTTGATCCAACTCATTTGAAAAACAAATTTGATAAATCTAAGGTTAAAAATATATGGCTTTGGTAGGAATGGCTATTGCAAGATAATCTCATAAAGTTGATCATGGCATTTATAAGTAGTAAAAATAAACAAGGAGATAATTATGATAAAGATTAAACTTTGCAAAAATTAAATCATATGGGTCTTTATGAACAATCATAATTAATAACAAATTTGCTGGTTAGTTCAATTAAACATGTATTATGAGAATCCGTTATTTTTGACTAATCAAAATCAGAGCATGATAAAGATAAAGCGACAACTTTCATCATTTTCTTTAAGGCATTGTTATAATTAATTTATTAAGCATTGATCATTGTTGTAGTATTAATCACAATAGATCTAGACTAACACACTAAAAACAAGAGAAACACAAAGGGAACACCAAATTGAAAGATATAGCTAATAATTTGCAGAATTTTAAAAAAAATTAAAAAAAGAAGGTGTTAGAAATACGTTACCGGATATTCCTTCAATTTTCTTATCATCAAATAATTTAATGCAAAACAATTCAAGTGCACATACTACTCTCGAGGTAACAATCGGGAGTAGAAACAATTTACAACAATCTAATAATATTTCCAATGATTTTTAACTCGTGGCCTAGTTAATCTTAAAGAAAAACTAAATGGTGTATGTGAATGTAAACGTGTAATTATGCAAAAGATAAGCATATAAACAAAAACAATGATTAAATCAAGTTCTAAACACCATGTTTACAACATGATTGCTAGGTCTCTCTCTAGCCATCAAAACTTTAATTAACCAAGATTAAAACACCATGTTTATTCAAGGTTATCAATTTAAAACAGCACAAGAAAATCAAAGCACATTGCAAAGATTATAAACTAATTAAATGAAATTATGGATAACTAGCAAGATTAATTAACTTTATGATGATGATCAATAATTTAATCTAAGCACCATGCTTACATAAAAATTGCTACGGAAAACATTCTACTAATATTATCATAATGAAAGCATACATTATGGAGTTAATTAAACAACCAAGCCAATTATAATGCAAAACATACAATTTAATCTAAATGTAAAAGGATGGTTTATATATGAAATATGGAAAATAAATGCGGAAAGTTTATCCACAAGAGACATGATTAACAAAAAAAACTTTCAATTAAACTTAATAATGATGGTCTCAAACTAAATCTAAACACCATGTTTACACTTAATTTATCAAGAAAAACTCCGTCGAGTACAATAAAGCATCCGTCATGAAGTTTATGAAAATTACAATACTAATAAAATAAGTGTGGAAAAACAAATGATAATACAAATGAAAGGCAGAAAACATAAAATTAAGTTAACTAGCCACAAGCAAAAAATTCAAAGGGTGGTGTCATGCTTCACATTTCTCTATTAAAAGACTATAAGACTGTTAACACTAAAAACAAATAATTAAACGGGTTGCCTCTCGAAAAGCGCTTAATTTATAGTCATAAATTGGACTTGTGTTTGGACTTTGTATATGGATTTGAGGACTTGTTTGGTTGTATGGATTGTTTGAAGACTTGTGTATGGATATATATTTGTGTATGAGCATGGTTGTGGATGTGATGTGTCATTGTTGATATGTGTGTTTTGTACATAATGTCAAAATCTGAGGAAAAAACACAATTTGGGGTCAGTTATGGCCCTAGGGAAAGGCTAATTTTCGGCGGTAAGGATCGGCCGCCGAAAATAGTCCCATACTATTTTCGGCGCCATGGTCTGGCCACCGAAACGGCATCACCTGGCCGCCGAAAATAGTAGACGCACTGCCGCCGAAAATTAGCCGCCGATGGACTATTTTCGGCGGTCCCACTTGGCCGCCAAAAATATGGCTAGTTTTAGTGGTTTGCCACCGAAAATAGTCTTATTCTCGGCAATTCCCTTTCGACGGAACAATAACACTGAAAATAAGCTTTTTGCCGCCCAAAATAGCTATTTTCTACGGAAAAACCTTTATTTTCGGCGGTTTTTGGCCATCGAAAATTAACCAGCTTCCTGTAGTGATAGAATCTATAGCTCAGTAATTTCATCGAAATAAAAACACTATTCGTTAAAGCTATACCCATGATCCAATAAAAACTCGCGCTTTATCTGTGGAAAGATACAACTTCTTGTCAACAATTGTATATATTAGTGAAGTTCGATACCATGGGTTCCTTACTTAGGCAATATTCATTATTTCTTAAACAAAGACATAAGTAGATGGGTAATAAGATAGTACTCAAAATTTTAGGATCCTTCTGATCATTTTTTGGATCACATTAGTACAGACAGTTGTATGCAAGTGACTCTCGGATATTCCAGGCACATGCATTAATGACATACCATATATTATTTTGAGAATGGATTGATGACTGCCATATATATATTGTCTCGGACTTACATATAGTAATTAAGGGACAGAGATTCTTGTGCATCTCTACACATACCCATGCAGTTACTACTATAAATAGATCCAAACAGCCTCCACAGAACTCATCATGAGCAAAACCAATATCCCCAATCCAAGAACACTGCTTTAGTTTCACATCTTCCCAAAGTTAAGAAATTATCCATGGAGAAGGCACTAGTTTTGATTGTCGGCGCAGGTCCATCAGGTCTTGCTATAGCAGCTTGCCTCAGCCAGCTCTCCATCCCCTATTGCATAGTTGAACGTGAGGATTGCAGTGCTTCGCTTTGGCGCAAACGCACATATGACCGCCTCAAACTCCATCTTGCTGAGCTTCCTCACATGTCGTACCCATGTGATACCCCAACATATATCCCCAAGGACCGGTTTTTGAGATATGTTGACGCATATGTCGATCACTTCAACATTTTCCCTAAGTATAGCACTTCAGTAGAGTCATGCAAGTATAATGAAGTCAGCAATTGTTGGGACGTCATGGCACATGACCAAGTAGAGGACCTAGTAATTGAGTATACAGCTTGGTTCTTGGTTGTAGCAACAGGCGAGAATAGTGAGGGAGTCATTCCAGAGATCCTAGGGCTACATGGTTTCACTGGTGAAGTCATACATTCATCAAGCTTCAGGTCATGGAATGACTATGCTGGAAAGAGAGTGTTGGTGGTTGGATGTGGGAACTCCGGCATGGAGATTGCCTATGACCTTGCCAACCATGGAGTGGATACCTCCATAGTTATCCGTAGCCCGGTAAGAACGTACTACAGAAATTTCAATTAATATGATTTATTTTTCTCATGCTTCTTGGAATATAAACCATGGTATACTTAGCTATTATTAACTGTGCTCTACATTAACTAGTAAAGTGGAGGTTTCCCATAAAATTTGCAGATTTCATTATTCTTACTCTTGCAAGCATTTGATTGGGTGATCTCACCGGATATGGAATTGTCAGGCCCAGTATGGGGCCACTTCTTCTCAAGGCATAGACCGGACAGTCAGCGGTCATAGATGTTGGCACAACTGAGTTAATAAAGAAAGGCATTATCAAGGTTAGCCTATTTTGATAGTATAATAATAGACCGGAGATTTTAAATATACTACTTTATAATTATATTCATGATTGATGTGCAATGCAGGTCCTTGGTCCAATATCTTGCATCAGAGGAAATTCTGTAGAAATTGAGGATGGAACAGAGAGAAACTTTAATTCTCTTGTATTTGCCACAGGCTACAAAAGCACTGCAAACATATGGCTAAAGGTATACACACACACACATACAATACTTCAGTTTTCTCTGTTTTTTAACAGTGGCTGGCTGTCATTGAAAGCATCTACTAGAAATTTATGTACATAATACTTAAAAATATCTGGTATATAAGAACTAGTGCCATGCATGTGAATCTAGAACAATTTTACCTTTTTCAGTACTTACAAGAAGGGCAGTTACTAATGATCAGCTAAAATACAACCATCCTGAATCATTCCCCACTTGAAAGCTAGCCCCTTCGTCGAGTAATTTTTTTTATGCACATAGCGAATATACGTAGCTTTCTTTTTGTTGGCCACCTTCACCAGAAACTCTAGTCCTCAGTTATATTAACCGCTGCATCGAACTATCCTCAGAAAATAATGGTGCCAAGTTCTTACAAAAATTTATGCGATTATGTATGCGCAGGATAGCGTGAGCTTGCTCAACGACAATGGCATGCCCAAGAGGGCATTCCCTAATCATTGGAAAGGTGATAACGGCCTCTACTGTATTGGGCTAGCAATGAGAGGCTTGGCTGGTATTTCTCATGATGCTAAGAAGGTTGCTGCAGACATCAAGTTCGTCGTGGATTCCATGGGACCATTCTAACCGACTTTCTTGGGGTTACTACCCCTCGTTTTTCCCATTAAAATATGTTGGCTTTTGGACTCCCTATCTATTGTACCGTCAAGATCCTATTTTGTGTTTGATGTATATCTATGGGTGGTGTGGTAATAATTGTGTTGTGGAATGTATGTGATGTCTTAATAGTGGTTGTGTCATGTATGTGATTTCTTAACAATGTTGTGCAATGATAGAGCCATCAGATGATATACTATAACAGTAAGTTATGAGGTTTGTTATGGTGCTGGAAGGCAACCTAAGGTTGCATTCTCCCCTTCTAGGCGCTCCAACTCTCCAAGGGAATGAGCCCTATACAAGGATGAAGAGGCACATGAGAATCGGTAGATCACCCGTATGGGTGGAGATATGGCGCTGAGAGCAAGCAAAATACAAAAAATAGGGGTCAGCTGGGATTGAGCATTGCCATCCAAGAGCCGAGAATATCTAAAAGCCCCGATCCCATCCACTACGGACAGCAGTAGGAAACACGTATATTTCTTAGAGAGGTTGATCGGTTGGGAACTGAGCAAAAAAGATATGATGTTTGTTACTGTGCTTGAAGGCCCTTCTTGTAAGTACACCATAGACAGGCTGTGCCAATTGAATCAACACAGCTGGGTCTACATAGAAGCCGGCAGTGAGAGCATATCAACACTAATCGTTAACAACAAAAACTGTTAAGCAACTACAAGGACAACAACGATATGAGAACTGAACCGCCATTGACATCGGCAGTTTCATTATAGAATCGACAGAAAACGAAGAACAACATTGATGTTATTTTGCAGGAGACATAACTGAATGCTTAAATGGATACTAATGGTTGGTATTGACAACCGTTTGTCAACTACTGTTCTGCGCTGATGCGGTTGCTCAAGAGCCGGCTGCACAACTATGGATCAACACTGCCGATTGTTCATCTAAGTCGATGATAAGATTAACACTAGTGGTTTTGTTAGTGATTGGATGTTAGTAGTAATGGTGTTATTCAGCCAGAAGGCTAGGGTCCTCAGTGGTAGTCTCGAAGCTTTACCCTCAACCTACGGCCAGAACCGATTTGGTCTGAATGTCCAATATGATACATTGGTGTCAAACGCGAAGGCGAAATTTCTTTCCAGCTCATCTTATTCTTTCCCAGTTCACATATATGAGCACCCCTCGTTCTTATTCGTATACCTAGTTAGATCTTCACTGCATGCCACTCATTTATTCTCCTCTCTCTCTGTCAATCTCCTCTAGATTGCATGGCTCTGTCCTTCTACTTCCATGCTTCCAGTGAACCTACTTCTCCTCATTGGCCAGCCGCCCCTACTGCCCTTCTTCTCTCCTCTTTCCCTCCCTTCTCACTCTCCATCTCTGCTCCATGACGCATCGATTTTGTGCCGGCCAGTTGAACATAAAGCAGAGCCGCTGCTTCCCTTATGCAGATTAGCTATTTCTTACTGACTGGTTGTCTCTCTCTCTCTCCATGTGAAGCGCCCCACTTTCAAAATAGGACTAAAATATGTTTTATTACCATTCCCAGAAGTCTGGTAATCAGATTCATACATCAGAGGGATACAGATCCACCCTGACGGGTCGGACAGCAAGGGGCGCAGCCCTGAATACTAAGTAGCGAAAAATAAAATCGTAGGCCCAACTTCCACACGCTACGGTTGGGAAGTAGGTCGTAGCCCTTTCTCATCCAAATACACAGTAATCTCATCTTCCTCACTAGAAAACATCAACAAGGCAAGGGTGAGTGCATATATACTCAGCAGCCCACCTTTCTCCATAAGGAGTTGGGGTAAGCTAACTCTATAAGTAGGATATATCTGAAGTTCAGGGAGTTTTGCACAAAAACATTTTGTATGCAGGTTTGGAGATAATTATCAAATTTTACTCTTTTTGAAAAAGGGTTTTTCTCAAAAGGTTTGCCATCGTGGCTTATGCCATTCCAACCAGTACAGTTTTTTCCATTTTATGAAAAAGCTAGCTGAGAAACCAAGCCGTAACTCATTCATACCAGTGGACATGGACTATTCGAATAGATTTTACTGCTAGCCAGAGTTGTACTATGTCCCACGAGTTGGACTTAGTGACAGCTTACTGCCCATGAAAGTCTGAATTACAAACCAAGCCTTTCGACTTTACTTCATCGTCTAGCGGTGCTTTAGGGATTTAGGCCACCTAGCTGTACTGGTGTCCCACGACACCCCCTCAGCACACAACACATCCCTTAGCCCTTGTGTGCAAACACAGCAGCTACTAGGCTATACATTCTGGCTTAGGCCCAGCCACTACCTTACAGAGTGGGTGCTTGTACCAAAGAGTTAGGCAAGATGAAACGTCAACTCGGTCCTTACAGAGTGGGGGTAGAACCATTTCTCTTTTTCCATTTTCTTTTGCTCGACACCACGGGCATCCACATACCTGACCTTCGCCACGAAGTCTGGGACCTGGGGTAACCGCGACTTGCAATTACCCATTCATACCTTGCCCTTAAACTAGCTACTTCGGCCGAAGCCGTATTTCGACAAAGTCGGTTGCCGGGGTTCTTCCCCCATTTTGTTTCAAAATCACACCACACATCCACAACCATCAAGTTCCCTAGCCATAATCCCAAATATGGCATCAAGATTGTGATAGATAGTTAAATGCAATGCCACATATGCGCGCTGCATCTAGATAGGCATAGGTGGTTATATTTTACTGGGTTCATTAGCAAGCAAAACATGTAAGTTTTATATGATTATCAGGCCAAGTGTTGTGTTTGGAAATAATAGGAAATTTATGCATCAAGTTTTACATTTGTAAGGAAAATGGGCCCTAAGCCATGTGCTTAGTTCCCTTATGTGATTTTGGTGGTTGAGTTGACAACACGTACCTTTTGGGACTAATGTGTGCACATGTGTTTTTGTTTAAGTCCCAGGATGCAAGAAATGGGCTTGGGGTACAAACAGCGGGCTAGATTTTTCATGCTCCGGACGGTCCGGTGGAGCCCCACCGGACAGTCTGGCGAGTACAAGACGACCAAGATTGAAGATTCAAGACCCGATGCAATTACATGCACTGGATGGTCCGGTACCACCGGATGGTACGGTGCCACCATCGGACGTTCTTGGCCAAAGGGAGAAGGAGCAGCCAAGTCTCGGTGCTCAATGCACCGGACGGACAGTCCGGTGGTACCCTCGGACGTTTTGGACAGAACGCATGACAAGTTGAAGACCCAAGCTCGAACACGCACTGGACGGTCCGGTGGTGTAGCACCGGACAATCCGGTAGTTCCAACAGTCGAATTCTAGTCCAACGGTCGAAGGCAATGGCTAGCCAAATACACGCACCGGATGGTCCGGCGGTGTCACCACTGGATGGTCTAGTGGTCGCGCAAAAAAGGGAAGAATGCTTCTAACTGCTAGTTTGGAGGTGTGGCCTATATATACCCTCTTGTCCGGCCTCCACAATATGGTTGGTGACTCCTGAGCTCATTATAGTGATGAGACACATTCTCCATGCCCATTTGAAGTGTAGGAACACATTTATGAGCCCAACCATCACTAGAGCATAACTAGACACATCCCGGTATAGCTAGTAGTTAGTGCGTCTTTGCTTAGGCCCAATTGTCTATCACCACGTGCCTAAGTGCACGTTTACCCTTGTAAAAGTGCGGCTGTAAGTATTGTGAGACCCTCTAGGGTGTGGAGGGGCTGCCACCATCTTGTGAGAGGGAGGAAGGCCCTCGGCACGTTGGCCAAAAGCTTCCCATAATGGAGACAGCGGGGTAGCTCCGCAAGAAGGACTCAGAAGACCCCAACAGCCCTAACAATCCTCTACCCTTGTGTGGGCAAGGCCGTAGTCACAGACTACGCGAGAGAAGGGCTTGTGTGGGTGTGTACCGGGGATATCTAGAGACCCAACCGTGGTTGCTTGGCTTCTGCAGAAGTCACTTTTCCATCCTCCAGCCTTTTGTGGGTGAGGCCACACTCCTTTGAGGATTGCGAGAGAGCAAAGCCTGCGGGGGAACCAAACAAGGAGTAGGAGTAGAGGCACGTTGGCCTCCTCGAACCTTCAGAAAAAAATCTCCGTGTCTCCATCGTGTGCCACCGCCGACATCGTCATCGGGAGTTTGCATTCTCTACCTATCTTTTAGCTTTCGCATTTACATTCTAGCAATTGTGTGCTTACATTCCTAGACTAGCTTGAAAGGTTAGTTTCTAAGTGGAACTAGGTTGCAAGACTTGGCCACGGTAGAGTTAGCAACGCTTAGCAAAACCTTAGTGCACATAGTTAGATTTATATTGCAAAGGTTTTGCTTAGTAGTTGTAGCTTTTAGGAGCCTTAGTTTTTAGAAATCCTAATTCACCCCCTCTTAGATGTCGGTCCAACCTTCAACATTATATCCCGAATATGTTGGCGCACCAATTGCTGGGAGCGATGGTACATCATCTACCATGCACATTGGCATACCAACTGTTGGGTGCGATGGTGTGCCATCCACATCATGTGTTGGTAGAGCATCTGCTGCAAACTCCAGATGCTGGCTTCAAGCATTGCGAAGGTCCTTGCGAGGGGTGTACCGTCTAGAATCTCTGGTATAACCTATGCGCATAAATAGGGAAAACACACACTTTGAGGTATAACATGAGCTCAACACAACTTGGGGGAGGAAATGGAACGGCGTTTGGAGCGGTGGAGACTATTTGAGGGTTTGTCAGTGGCGCTTACTAGTGGTGTTGGTTCTGATAAGGTGTGAGATGCAGCGAGTTGGGTAGTGAGCTGTCGGCCACGCTAGCAGGCAAGGGAGCAGTCGTTGCGGAAAAGCCATGGTAGTGGGCCTAGGCGGCCAAGGTGGAAACAGAACTAGTACGATGGTGGTCTCATGATATTGACGGGTGGAACATTTTAATGAAAGAGCAAGACTTCGGTGAATGCAAGTAGCGATGGTTTTTAGATGATTTTATGGATCGTCATCCTCTAAATCGAGATTTGGAAAGACCAAGACAGAAGCCTTTGGAGTTGGTAGTGAGTAAGAGCAAGACGGCATCTATCACCAAACCTACAATATTTGCGGGGTTGGCGTGATGCATTGACTGAGCATAGGGCAGCATCATGGTGGCATGACAGTGGCTTCCAGCTAGGAAAAAGACTGTGAAAAGTGTATGGATAGGTAGAGCTTGATTTTAAATGAATTTAGGCGCAAGAATCACCTAAATTGGAGTTGAAATGGAGAAAACATGAGGTTTTTAGGGTGGGGGTAGATTAATCTCTGGAAAATAATTCAAGAGTTAGAAATGGACTTTTATTTTGAACTCAGCCCACAAGGTACGACGGCGTGGCTGACGTCATCGTTGCAGGGGCGAGCGAACGGCGACCAGTCCAGTTGAACCGGGATGTGGCGGGCCGAGCCGTAGGTGGCCGTTAGGTGGTGGTTCACCACCGTTCGGCTGGCTCATGGGACAAGACTAGTGGTGCGAGTTTGAGGACGGTGAGGCCAACTTGATGGTGAGGTTAAGGGTGTGGATTGGTGGCCGAAGGTGGGGCCTCAGGTGGCTAGCGTGAGTGTGTGCCGATGGCAGTGGAGGGTGGGGTGGTGAGGGCTAATGGGTGGTGAAGAAGGGGTGGCAAGGGGTTAGGAAGGTGGCGAGGTAAGAGGCAGAGCTTGTCCTCGCTTGAATTGAGCTATGAGGTAGTAGGGAGGTGAAATTTGGGTGGCAGACATGGCTCATCGTGGCAGAGGTTCGGCAAAGCAAGGGAGAGGAATGAGGGACGGTCGGCGGCGTCCGCGGTGGGTAGCGCCTAGGTGATCCAGGGGCTGGTCTCGATTGTTTGGGTGCGGGGAGGAAGAGGCATGGCGTCGCCTTTTAAAGGCCGATAAGGAGGGAGTGCTGGGCCGGTGTGGCACACAGATGGAGGAGGGAGATGAGCTGGTGTCAGTGCTCAACGTGGCACAGAGGTGCCGAAGAGGCATGGCGGCGCGATGGAGCCGATACATGGTTGGGTGATGCAGTGCTGCGGTGGTGATAGCAGCAAGGCCGGTGTGCATTGCTGAGGACCGAAAGAGCGACTTAGAGGGGGGTGAATATGTCGATGCCTAAAACAAAAACCACAAAAACCCTCTCTTCTCAAACTTGCAAGATCATGTAGCCACCGAAAAGCTACTGACCCTAGGACACGAAGAGGAAGCAACACAGCGGAAGAAACTTGGCTCAACGATAAAAAGAAAGACCGCAAGACAAGTGAAGCAACAACTCACGCACAAGTGTCTTGCTAGCTGCTGAACACACCGAAATGTGCCTCATTGATACACAATGAGCTAAGAACATGGGCATACAACAAGGAACACCAAAGCGAGGCAGAAACGAAAGTACGGAAATGAAAAACACCAAAAAGAAGAAAGCTGCCTAGCACTGTAGCAGTGTCCGGTAGGAGTGTCCGATATCATAGGACTATCCAGTAGAAAAGTCTGGTGACATCAGACTATTCGGTGGGAAAGTCCGGTGTCATAGGACTAGCCGGTAAGCCTCGCAGACTGTCCGGTGGACCCTAAAACAGACCCGGTTCTTGAGCTTTCAAACCCAAAACTTGACCAAATCTTCTCCAAACTTCATGAGATTTGACACAGGCTATCCTAACACCATTCCAAAGCTTTTCCCAAAATATCTATTGAAAAAGATCAGGGGATTAGCGGAAATTTCAGATCTCGCGAAGAGGTGAATACTTGGGCAAGAAAGCGGAAAACTTAAGATTGACTTGCTTGTGGCAATCCTATAGGATTGTAATGTTCTAAGACATAATCTCCACATTCTTGCAAGTCCAAAATAGAAAAAGAGAAGAGGAAATCTCATAGGCAAACCAAAGCACCAAAAGCCCTTGAGATTTCACCCAAAAACCAAGGAGAATGGGGAAGAAGGAAATTCTGCACACAAGCACTCAAGACATAGCCACGAAATCCATTCTATTCCACACCAAATCAGGTCATGAGGTCTTAATACAAGATGGAACTCGATCTCCAAGTAGCCTCCCACTTCCTACCCTCTTTCTGTGGGGCTAGATCACTCTAAAACCCACTAAACTTGTTGCTCTTGCTTGGAAATGAAAATGGCTGCCTAAACCTATGCCTAAGCAACCCTAAAACCAGCCAAGACGAATGGCTAATGGCAGCCACCTCCTTATTTATACTACAAACTAAGCCCTAAGGCAGTTTTGCACATGACCCCCATATTACAGACTCTACACTACCGCAGGGGCTAGAAAAGACCGCAATAACTCAGATGAACGGCCACGATGGAGTACTTGCAACTTTGCTTTCTTTGCCTTGTCCCGATGTCCTCCACGTGTCCAGTAGCTCATCTCTCGGAGGTAACTCCAGTTTTGGGATACTGGCAACCAAGCCCTTGGTTTTGTCGCTCGAACCAGGAAACGGTAGTTGGGCCTGGTTTTAACGCTCGAACCGGTAAACGCTTGTTGTGCCTCTAATCTTGAGTGATTTTATAGCTCACGACACCGTCCTGCACCCAAGTTCACTCTTATGGGCCGAGCCTAACTTGGACCGCAACCCAAGCCACCTGCTAGTCCACTCTGGTGCCGCCACCAGGTCACACTTAGGTGGGCTTCTTTTCGCTCATCCTTCAGTAAGTCTTCGGTGTTGACAAGCGTTCATCACAGTCAGGACGAAAGACCAGACTCGGTACACTTAAGTCCCTCAGTTGCGCGTTGCGCTGCGCAGAAGAAGATGGGGGGCAAGGGAGAGGCTGTCGGGCGGGACCTGTTAGTCGTTGAGAGAGGAACGTGGGCCCATTTGCCAGAGGGAGAGAGAGGAGGGGAGATGGGCCGCTTGGCAAAGGAGAGGGAGCAGGTTTGGGCCAGGGGCCTAGGCTGAGAAGGAGGAGAGGGTTGCCCCCCCCCCCCCGCCCTTTTGATTTTGAATTTTAGAAGAAAAAATTGAGCTCAAAGCATACTCAACAAGCAAGATTTGGAAATTTGATTTTGAATTAGAGGGGAAATTAGAAGAAAACTCTGGCACTAATTTTGCGTGTTGTTATACCATGGTACATCATGGAAAATTGTGGTCTTTCAATGTTTTGTTTATTACAATTTTCCCCAAGAGGAGGAATGTCTGATTTGTTGCAGATGATGGTTTGAGAAGTTAAGTTTGCATCATTTTTAAGTTACAATAATGAAAAAACATGTTGTACCTACAGCATCCCAAACCACTGCATATCATTGATATTGTAGGAGAGTATTAATTTGGGATGTTGCATAGACTATTCTTTTCTGTGCTTTTTCAATGTTGCATATTTTTTTCATGGACTTCTCTCGTTTGATTCAATGTTGCAACTCTTAATTGTTGGGATGTTTGTACTGTAAGATTTATGATGTTGCAGGTGCAGCTGCTGTGGTGAAAGGTGGTTCTTGATACATGGTTAGTGTGGTGCAATGTGCAACAAGTGATTTTGTGATGTTGCAGCAAGGAGCTTATAGTGTTTCAGAGTCTATTTTTGAATGTTGTATTGTGATATGTTTATGGTGTTGTTTACATTTTGCATCTTGCTTTGCACTCAATTTGATGAATTTAGGGGGCAAATTTTGAGTGGACGGTACCTAAAAATTTTATTTTAGCCATGAATCCTCGGATTATTTTCCATGGATTTGAAGATAATGACTATGATTTCTGCTCTTCAGGTTGAACTCATCGCTGCTCTATCTTTTTTTCTCTAAGTTTGTAGGCAAATGCAACCCTACAGGTTGTTGAAAAAACATGCTAATGATGTTGTGGTGGGAATCTTTTTGTTTTAGTTTCTGCATATGGTTAGAAAGTTAAAAGATCCTCTTATTAATTTGGTCAGATGGAGAAAACAACATCTGGTACCAGCGCCCAGATCAGATGTCCGGATACTAGCAGTGCCGATGTGGTGTAGCATGCTGACACTGACAATGTATACCTAGTCCACAAAATTAAAGTTCTTGCCGAAAACTTAATTAGGTTTCATGTAATATGTATTTTTATAGTTTTTAACCATAAAATCTGGACTTATGAATGGTTATTATCATTCTCCACCATCACCACAAAATTTATCATTAATTTTATATATTCTACTCTTATATATGGCATCAATTAATATTAAGTCCTCTGTAGTTTACTTGATTATCAGTTTTTAATAAAAGGAATTGAAGTGTAGCCTGAGACTACCATGCATGCAGTTGCAATTTATGTGATTTATCACACAGCCCGCAATGACCATGCATCAGATGCTGCTTGATCGATCGTTACGTTTGCGTGCCACGCGACCGAGGAGGCCAGTGCCCCAATGCCAACCGATGGCGCCTCCGCTCGGCAGCACATGCAATAAAGTAGCATGGCGCCCATGTCAGGTCACGACGATCATGCATCAACTCATCACGTTACTAGAAACCTCCTCCGGGAAGCCTGCCTCCAGCATGTTTCAGTTGCAGGACCAGCAGCGCACGCAGTCGTCTTCCGGGCGACTTACACACACTGCACAGCGTACGTCGCCGCGAGGAACATGATGAACAACACCAGATCACCCATCGGATTGATCTGGCAGCGTCATCGAACTGAACGTCGTTATATGCAGTCCCGTAAGTTTCTACTAATTTCAGTCACGCTTCACAATGCGAGGTTTGGTGTTTTCCTAGCACGACAGCAGTGATTGATGTGGCAACTTGATCCCATCACTCCCTCCAAAGTTTTTTTTGGATATACATGTAACAGAAGGCAACAGTTTCAAAGTTGAACCCGTCTTTTCTGGAGAAAAAAACTTTATGCATGAAATCATGATATGCAAATAATAATGAGAAGAAACCAATATCATGATATCCTAATGCTGTTGTTGATTCAAAAAAGAGTTAATTCCAATTCCATATTATTATGTTCCTACTACTAGCTTTCTGAATTAGCTGCAAACCAACTTAAATAATTAAGCAGCATATATAGGAGTATACAAATAAGGAAAACAACATGGAGACACTTGCAGAATAATTATTACCGAGTCTATAATTCTACCACCAGGATAAACTCGTAAACATGCATATTTTGTCAACAAGCTTATAGTTTCGAAAGAAACATGTATGTTTTATATGTAACTTCGATAGTTCATTGTTAAATCTCAATATTATTTTTTTCGTACATTTCAAAAAATGATTAAATGTATAACTAGTGAAGCAAGGCAGAAGTAGTTAAATTAGCAACGAAGCAATACATATTATAAGATGGTACCTACGGTGAATCCTCTTAGCCATTTTTTAACTCTTCATTGATGGTAGTTGCAGATGTGATCATATGTTGATTTCTTGAATCTTGAGCTCTACGAGGTCAGAGAGTTCAGCAATCACTAGCGGACTAGCGGTGTAGTTGGGTGAGGCAGGGGTCGTGCAGCATGTTCCACCGAACAGAGCCCCAGCTCCAACACGCTGGGCCTGCAAGTTTCAGTCCTTTTTCTGCATGGGGCGTTCGTGACGTTAATTTCATGCACAGTGTTCACTTGCCTAGACAACGGTTCTATTAAAACACTGCTGGAGCCAGGAATGGTTTGGTAAGTGTAATTAAAGCTGTAGAATCAATGAATCAATGGATACAATTCATATGAAACTTGAGCTAATGGTTTTTGTTTATTTGGCAAAAATAAATACATAGCATTCCGTTTGTTGGAAAAAAAATACACAAAGTATCCTAGAGTTGTTGACTGCAACCAGGGCTACAGCCCTCCAGCCCCAGGCCTAAATCTGCCCGTGCATTAAAAGAAATGCTAAACGGCGACGGTCGCGCTTTCCATGACCGCGCACGACCTGCTCCATCGGCCCAAGGGACGCGACGGTAATTAGGCTTGGTGGGCTGGTTTTTTTGTTATTGTTTTTAGGAAGGAACTATACACAACAAAATTATGGTGCACATCACCATACGGCTTCCAGATCCGTTGCAATTTCATGACACATATCACTTTCGTATGATGTCATCGCTGATGTAGACAAGAACATTTAATTCGTATTTCTTTCAATGAGCAATACTCTCTCATAAAGTATCCGTGTAAAGTTTGTTGACACCATTACACTTGATTTTTACGAGATCTACCAAACAAGATCTATATTCGATATGTTCATAGTTGTTTCGTAGCAGTTTATGTATAAAAAGTGTAGCAATTTATGTTATTTAACTATCTATATAACACTGTCACATTATGTTCCATACAAGTTAATGACATTAAGTTGGTATAATTTATCTATATAATTTAATTCAATATAGCTTGCTACTTGAAATTCTTACAATATACATTGATGCATTATAATAATATGCACGGTAACTTGCTATTCGACATTGGGGTAACTTGTTACACTTTTCTCTACATAAGTTGATACATTGTTTGTATAAAACTTTCTTGATTTAATTTTAGAGTAAAATGCACCGTAGGTTCCTTAACTTTTCACTTTGTGTCGGTTAGGTCCATCAACTTTTGAAGTGCACTTTGGGATCCATTAACTTTTCAAGTGGTTCATCGTAGGTTCATACCCATTCGTTTTATGTTTTATTTTCTATTAGCCCCCTGTATTTTTTACATTTCACATATGCCCTTCTCCCTCTCCGTCTGCTCCCGTGGAATAGACACGGTTCCGCTCGCGCGCGCATGGACGGGACGGCCTACACACACCGGGAGCTGCCACCGCCCCGGCCGTCAGCCTAGGCGCGACGGGAGCAGACGGCGCCCCAGCCGTCCACCTACGCACGCTGGGAGCTGACGCTGCCCCGGCCGTCCGCCTGCGCACACCGAGAGTGGCGGCTGCCCCGGCCGTCCGCCTATCGGCGACGGGAGGAGGACGGCGCCCCGGCCGTCCGCCTGCCTGCGACGGGAGCCGCCGCCGCCGCCGCCCCGACTGTCCGCCTGTGCGCGACCCCGTGGAGGCTCCGGCACCGCGGTGTGATGGTGGAGCGCGGAGACGCGCGCGGCAACATGTGCTCCGTGTCACGTTGAGTGGCTCCTGCTCGACGTCCTGCTGCTCCTGCCCCTGTGGCCCTGCCTCGCCCCGTGCAGGCTGCTTCTCGCGGGCCTCGGCGGCGCCTGTAGCTGCTGTGGCGCGACGTGCACTGGCGTGGTCTGCTTCTCCGACGAGCGGCGGATCAGGATGGGGAGCTTCAGGTCCGTGTACCGCTGCATGCTTCCCGGTTGCCTCCGCTCGAAGTAGGTGGAGGAAGTGCGCGGCCGGCGCTGCTGCTGCTGCTGCGGTGTGCGCTCATCTTGGCTTGAGTGGGCACTACGGTCGCTGTGGACGCGCAGGGCGCGGTGCTACTGGCCTGGAAGCGCACGCTGCGGGGTGGTGCGGATGCGCTGGGGACTGTTGGGCCGCCGACGCGTCGCCGTGCTGGTGGACGGGCGTGTCGTGCGACACGGCGGGCCTGATCACGGAGCTGAGCCTAGTCCGGTCCAACGACGACGCGCATCGTTTCTGCCACGGCCGGGCACATCCCCTCTCCACCGCACTAGCAAAGTTGGCGATGAAGGCCGCGAACCCCTCCCTAGGGGCTCCCTTCTCGACTCCTTGACCCCTACCGCGTGCCTTTCCTGCCAAACCCTGCTGGGCACCGGGGATCCCATGGCGGCCGAGCTGTACACGGTGAAGGCACGCGGGCAGGCCGGAAGAGCTGGAGGGCGTCGACCGCGCGCACTACAAGCGCCGCCCTGTGGCCGTGGTCCGTGGACGTCACTGAGGTGGCAGGGTGAACGACGTCGTGGCGTACTACGCTCACCACAGCTACGCGGCTGACCTGTGGCGCAGCAGTGGGCAGAAGGGGATCCTGGAGTACAAGCACGATGTCGCACGGGGGCGCAGCCGAGCGCTGCGTGGGAGGTGAGGGAAGAGGACAAGGACATATGTGAAACATAGAAAAAAATACAGGGGGGCTAAATAAAAAAATAAAACCTAAAACAAAGGGGTATGAACCTGCGGGGAACCACTTAAAAGTTAATGAACTTTAAAATGCACTTCAAAAATTGATGGACCTAACCGACACAACGCAAAAATTAATGGACCTGTGATGCATTTTACTCTTAATTTTATATAGATAATAAATCAAATTATGTAAAGGTTGTGGAACAAGTTGGTAACACATTCCATAAATATATATGTGTAACGTCCCAAAATTTATAATGAATAGATGCACCTAAAATCGCAACTTAAAATTTTCATTTCTAAAGTTATGCTTGTGGTGCATTTAATCTACTAATTAGTTTAATTAACCTTTGTGTAAGCTTTCACTAGATTAAAATTTGGCAAGTAATTATATTTATGCTCCACCTTGTGTTTAATTTCATGCATCATTTATTTGGTTCTTATTTGGATCTTTGGTTGAGTGCTTTGATCAACTCAAATGAAAATGATTCGATTCAAACCAAATCCAAACAAATGTAAATCAGAAAAAGAAAAGAAATTAAATGAGGAAGGCCTTCCAGCCCAAACAGACCGACCAGGCCAGCCCAACCTAGCCAAGCCACCATGGCTGCTCAGTGTTGACGGCACTTAAGCACGGCAAATCTTATATTGCAAGTGACAGTATCGTGTGTAGCTTTTCCCCAGGATGAGTATCATGGGTTTTGTCAATCCAGTAAACAAACTAATTGAGAACTAATTAACAAGAGTTTATGGTAAACCAAGGGTATAAAACACGACTATAATCTACCACTAAACTATGCCTAAGCTACGTCTAATCGACATCTAAACTATACTAATACTATAACTATAAGATAAGCAATTAGAACAGAACTAAAACACCAATTAAGGGTATTAACTAGAGTCTAATCAAGCTCTAATTGGATCCAAGACATGCATGATATGAGCATCACAAATAGATAAAAACAACGAGATAACTAGTAGCTCAAGGTAGAAATAAGCATGATCAAACATAAACTTCATAGCATGATTGAATCAAGATCAATCAACCTAACCTCTAGATCGGCTTAACCTTTCCCCGGGCTCTATGTCACTAGTAACCAGGTAATCGACGAAAAGCTTTCAACAGGCACATAATTAGATATGCATCTCCAATTACTTATATGGCCTAATAACATAATTAGCACAACTAGAATCTCTAATCACAATGATCAAAAGAACTAGATATACAACTATATCATTAGTGAGCTTTGATCAAGAACGCTAGAAGAATATAACATTTAAAGACATGATCTAACCAACAAGCATGTAGATCTAAAACTAATTATAGCTAGAACAAGCATAATTAGAACAAGAACATGATAATTAGACAAGAACAATGCTTCATTAATAAATTGTATCATACTTACAACTATGGCCATAGCTCTTGATGATACAATTAGACCTCTAGAGCTAGATAATTAGAGCACCCTACAAGGTCTCTAATCACCTCTATGAACTAGAAGAACTTTAATCCTAGCCTAGAATCTTGACCCTCAGCTCTCCTCTGGCTGTTGTCCCTCTTCTCTACATCTTGTCACCTTGATAATGAATTGGATGCCCGATCTCGGGGCCTATGCTAACTATTTATACCCTGGAGAAGACGTGGGAGAAAAGGAATCGGAAACCGACCTACGGTTGGGTGGGGTCGGCCGACCGACCAGAAGGCCTAAGGTCGGATGACCTCAGCCCTTCCTCCGTCCGTTTCCTTCTATCTTTCGCGGGAACGTTGCTTGTCGTCTAAAAATATTTGTGCGGGGTCTTTCAGACTCTTGAGCTTCTGGAATCTTCGTAATGGGCCGAGCTTTGACGGATTCTTCTAGCCTTTGATATATTCGACATCTTTAATGAATAAATATCTTCATTTTCTTGTAGCTCTTGACACTTCATTGAATCTTCTGGTTATGGAGCATAGATCTACACAGAGGGGCTATGAGTACACCAAGTCTTCTTTGTTCTTCATCTTCAATCCATGTCATCTAGCGGTCTTTTCTTACTCGAAGTGGATCATGGTGAATTTCGCGAAAAAATGGTCTAACACCTGTAAAAATCACATGTAGCATATTTTCTAGACAATATTGCAAAATCCACAATTATCGGTGATAAATGTTAGAGAAAAATATAGTTGGCGCATAAAAACAGTGAAAAACCATATAAAATGATGCATAATTTTCGTACATAAGCCGCGTCAACAACATCCCCACTCTTAAACCTTGCTCATCCTCGAGTAAGTCAAGAATCAGCGTTGCCTTACAATAACTATTTCATACCCTAATCTTAATTAATCAAACTAACAAGCTCTCTCAAAATTTTAAGTTTGAACCAGCAAATTATGAAAGAAAAAATATTCAACTAAGCTCATCCCACAATAAAAGAATTAGCAAGAGTTTAAACTTATCAAAGACACATCTCCTCATTTTAGCAATAAGTTTTTGAAAAAGATAATCAAACATTAAGAGATAAATTCTTGCAAAGCCAAAGAAACACACTCAACTCTCCAATCTCTCAATATCTAAATGATATTCAATAAATATATATATATAAAGTGGAAGTTTATCTGGAGCTTGGTATGTATCCTAATCAAAACTTGTTTCCAAAATATTGTCAAACTAAGAAAGAAATCTTCTGGTTTTACTGAGACTTGTCAAAAAGATAATGGAATAAAATAATGTTGAGAGGGAAAAGATGGAACACACACATTTAGAAAAGTGGACATGTGCAAGTTGTCAATGGAAGATCTCAAGGCACAAATGAAATCCTTGTTATCGGATTGCACATAGTTGGAATATTTTCTGGAGTATATATACAGAATATCCCTCGCTAATACTAAAAACAACCATATATAAAATTTTAAAAAATACTTAGAAGATTATTGAGGGGCACAATATATATATACATATATATACATATATATATATATATATACATATACATACATATATATATACATATACATATATATATATATATATATTTTTAGACCACCACTTGGTCTATTTTCTTCTTTTTTATATATGGCGACCACTTGGTCTCTCTCTTTTTTTTTTTTTGCTTTTGCCCCCTCAAAAACCTTACTCTATATATAAAAAAACTATATATGGCAGCTCTCCATCCCCATTCTTGAATAATACTCACCCTTACCCTTGAGTATATACCTAAACAATTTAACTTAGAGGATGTAGCTGTCTAATAAAAATAATAATATTTAATCTCTTAAATACTCCAGAAAATAATGGGTTGCGGTCAATGAGGATAAAAAAGATAATCTTGATTTAAGGATGGATATCCAGTGAAGTTTGCAATCTCTCCGATGTAGAGAGACACGATGCATAGATAGAAAAGGCTAGCAAAGAAAAGATACGCAGAAATGAATGACCAGCTTCTAAGTCTCATACCCTAGATCACAGTCTTGATCCAACTCATTTGAAAAACAAATTTGATAAATCTAAGGTTAAAAATATATGGCTTTGGTAGGAATGGCTATTGCAAGATAATCTCATAAAGTTGATCATGGCATTTATAAGTAGTAAAAATAAACAAGGAGATAATTATGATAAAGATTAAACTTTGCAAAAATTAAATCATATGGGTCTTTATGAACAATCATAATTAATAACAAATTTGCTGGTTAGTTCAATTAAACATGTATTATGAGAATCCGTTATTTTTGACTAATCAAAATCAGAGCATGATAAAGATAAAGCGACAACTTTCATCATTTTCTTTAAGGCATTGTTATAATTAATTTATTAAGCATTGATCATTGTTGTAGTATTAATCACAATAGATCTAGACTAACACACTAAAAACAAGAGAAACACAAAGGGAACACCAAATTGAAAGATATAGCTAATAATTTGCAGAATTTTAAAAAAAATTAAAAAAAGAAGGTGTTAGAAATACGTTACCGGATATTCCTTCAATTTTCTTATCATCAAATAATTTAATGCAAAACAATTCAAGTGCACATACTACTCTCGAGGTAACAATCGGGAGTAGAAACAATTTACAACAATCTAATAATATTTCCAATGATTTTTAACTCGTGGCCTAGTTAATCTTAAAAGAAAAACTAAATGGTGTATGTGAATGTAAACGTGTAATTATGCAAAAGATAAGCATATAAACAAAAACAATGATTAAATCAAGTTCTAAACACCATGTTTACAACATGATTGCTAGGTCTCTCTCTAGCCATCAAAACTTTAATTAACCAAGATTAAAACACCATGTTTATTCAAGGTTATCAATTTAAAACAGCACAAGAAAATCAAAGCACATTGCAAAGATTATAAACTAATTAAATGAAATTATGGATAACTAGCAAGATTAATTAACTTTATGATGATGATCAATAATTTAATCTAAGCACCATGCTTACATAAAAATTGCTACGGAAAACATTCTACTAATATTATCATAATGAAAGCATACATTATGGAGTTAATTAAACAACCAAGCCAATTATAATGCAAAACATACAATTTAATCTAAATGTAAAAGGATGGTTTATATATGAAATATGGAAAATAAATGCGGAAAGTTTATCCACAAGAGACATGATTAACAAAAAAAACTTTCAATTAAACTTAATAATGATGGTCTCAAACTAAATCTAAACACCATGTTTACACTTAATTTATCAAGAAAAACTCCGTCGAGTACAATAAAGCATCCGTCATGAAGTTTATGAAAATTACAATACTAATAAAATAAGTGTGGAAAAACAAATGATAATACAAATGAAAGGCAGAAAACATAAAATTAAGTTAACTAGCCACAAGCAAAAAATTCAAAGGGTGGTGTCATGCTTCACATTTCTCTATTAAAAGACTATAAGACTGTTAACACTAAAAACAAATAATTAAACGGGTTGCCTCTCGAAAAGCGCTTAATTTATAGTCATAAATTGGACTTGTGTTTGGACTTTGTATATGGATTTGAGGACTTGTTTGGTTGTATGGATTGTTTGAAGACTTGTGTATGGATATATATTTGTGTATGAGCATGGTTGTGGATGTGATGTGTCATTGTTGATATGTGTGTTTTGTACATAATGTCAAAATCTGAGGAAAAAACACAATTTGGGGTCAGTTATGGCCCTAGGGAAAGGCTAATTTTCGGCGGTAAGGATCGGCCGCCGAAAATAGTCCCATACTATTTTCGGCGCCATGGTCTGGCCACCGAAACGGCATCACCTGGCCGCCGAAAATAGTAGACGCACTGCCGCCGAAAATTAGCCGCCGATGGACTATTTTCGGCGGTCCCACTTGGCCGCCAAAAAATATGGCTAGTTTTAGTGGTTTGCCACCGAAAATAGTCTTATTCTCGGCAATTCCCTTTCGACGGAACAATAACACTGAAAATAAGCTTTTTGCCGCCCAAAATAGCTATTTTCTACGGAAAAACCTTTATTTTCGGCGGTTTTTGGCCATCGAAAATTAACCAGCTTCCTGTAGTGATAGAATCTATAGCTCAGTAATTTCATCGAAATAAAAACACTATTCGTTAAAGCTATACCCATGATCCAATAAAAACTCGCGCTTTATCTGTGGAAAGATACAACTTCTTGTCAACAATTGTATATATTAGTGAAGTTCGATACCATGGGTTCCTTACTTAGGCAATATTCATTATTTCTTAAACAAAGACATAAGTAGATGGGTAATAAGATAGTACTCAAAATTTAGGATCCTTCTGATCATTTTTTGGATCACATTAGTACAGACAGTTGTATGCAAGTGACTCTCGGATATTCCAGGCACATGCATTAATGACATACCATATATTATTTTGAGAATGGATTGATGACTGCCATATATATATTGTCTCGGACTTACATATAGTAATTAAGGGACAGAGATTCTTGTGCATCTCTACACATACCCATGCAGTTACTACTATAAATAGATCCAAACAGCCTCCACAGAACTCATCATGAGCAAAACCAATATCCCCAATCCAAGAACACTGCTTTAGTTTCACATCTTCCCAAAGTTAAGAAATTATCCATGGAGAAGGCACTAGTTTTGATTGTCGGCGCAGGTCCATCAGGTCTTGCTATAGCAGCTTGCCTCAGCCAGCTCTCCATCCCCTATTGCATAGTTGAACGTGAGGATTGCAGTGCTTCGCTTTGGCGCAAACGCACATATGACCGCCTCAAACTCCATCTTGCTGAGCTTCCTCACATGTCGTACCCATGTGATACCCCAACATATATCCCCAAGGACCGGTTTTTGAGATATGTTGACGCATATGTCGATCACTTCAACATTTTCCCTAAGTATAGCACTTCAGTAGAGTCATGCAAGTATAATGAAGTCAGCAATTGTTGGGACGTCATGGCACATGACCAAGTAGAGGACCTAGTAATTGAGTATACAGCTTGGTTCTTGGTTGTAGCAACAGGCGAGAATAGTGAGGGAGTCATTCCAGAGATCCTAGGGCTACATGGTTTCACTGGTGAAGTCATACATTCATCAAGCTTCAGGTCATGGAATGACTATGCTGGAAAGAGAGTGTTGGTGGTTGGATGTGGGAACTCCGGCATGGAGATTGCCTATGACCTTGCCAACCATGGAGTGGATACCTCCATAGTTATCCGTAGCCCGGTAAGAACGTACTACAGAAATTTCAATTAATATGATTTATTTTTCTCATGCTTCTTGGAATATAAACCATGGTATACTTAGCTATTATTAACTGTGCTCTACATTAACTAGTAAAGTGGAGGTTTCCCATAAAATTTGCAGATTTCATTATTCTTACTCTTGCAAGCATTTGATTGGGTGATCTCACCGGATATGGAATTGTCAGGCCCAGTATGGGGCCACTTCTTCTCAAGGCATAGACCGGACAGTCAGCGGTCATAGATGTTGGCACAACTGAGTTAATAAAGAAAGGCATTATCAAGGTTAGCCTATTTTGATAGTATAATAATAGACCGGAGATTTTAAATATACTACTTTATAATTATATTCATGATTGATGTGCAATGCAGGTCCTTGGTCCAATATCTTGCATCAGAGGAAATTCTGTAGAAATTGAGGATGGAACAGAGAGAAACTTTAATTCTCTTGTATTTGCCACAGGCTACAAAAGCACTGCAAACATATGGCTAAAGGTATACACACACACACATACAATACTTCAGTTTTCTCTGTTTTTTAACAGTGGCTGGCTGTCATTGAAAGCATCTACTAGAAATTTATGTACATAATACTTAAAAATATCTGGTATATAAGAACTAGTGCCATGCATGTGAATCTAGAACAATTTTACCTTTTTCAGTACTTACAAGAAGGGCAGTTACTAATGATCAGCTAAAATACAACCATCCTGAATCATTCCCCACTTGAAAGCTAGCCCCTTCGTCGAGTAATTTTTTTTATGCACATAGCGAATATACGTAGCTTTCTTTTTGTTGGCCACCTTCACCAGAAACTCTAGTCCTCAGTTATATTAACCGCTGCATCGAACTATCCTCAGAAAATAATGGTGCCAAGTTCTTACAAAAATTTATGCGATTATGTATGCGCAGGATAGCGTGAGCTTGCTCAACGACAATGGCATGCCCAAGAGGGCATTCCCTAATCATTGGAAAGGTGATAACGGCCTCTACTGTATTGGGCTAGCAATGAGAGGCTTGGCTGGTATTTCTCATGATGCTAAGAAGGTTGCTGCAGACATCAAGTTCGTCGTGGATTCCATGGGACCATTCTAACCGACTTTCTTGGGGTTACTACCCCTCGTTTTTCCCATTAAAATATGTTGGCTTTTGGACTCCCTATCTATTGTACCGTCAAGATCCTATTTTGTGTTTGATGTATATCTATGGGTGGTGTGGTAATAATTGTGTTGTGGAATGTATGTGATGTCTTAATAGTGGTTGTGTCATGTATGTGATTTCTTAACAATGTTGTGCAATGATAGAGCCATCAGATGATATACTATAACAGTAAGTTATGAGGTTTGTTATGGTGCTGGAAGGCAACCTAAGGTTGCATTCTCCCCTTCTAGGCGCTCCAACTCTCCAAGGGAATGAGCCCTATACAAGGATGAAGAGGCACATGAGAATCGGTAGATCACCCGTATGGGTGGAGATATGGCGCTGAGAGCAAGCAAAATACAAAAAATAGGGGTCAGCTGGGATTGAGCATTGCCATCCAAGAGCCGAGAATATCTAAAAGCCCCGATCCCATCCACTACGGACAGCAGTAGGAAACACGTATATTTCTTAGAGAGGTTGATCGGTTGGGAACTGAGCAAAAAAGATATGATGTTTGTTACTGTGCTTGAAGGCCCTTCTTGTAAGTACACCATAGACAGGCTGTGCCAATTGAATCAACACAGCTGGGTCTACATAGAAGCCGGCAGTGAGAGCATATCAACACTAATCGTTAACAACAAAAACTGTTAAGCAACTACAAGGACAACAACGATATGAGAACTGAACCGCCATTGACATCGGCAGTTTCATTATAGAATCGACAGAAAACGAAGAACAACATTGATGTTATTTTGCAGGAGACATAACTGAATGCTTAAATGGATACTAATGGTTGGTATTGACAACCGTTTGTCAACTACTGTTCTGCGCTGATGCGGTTGCTCAAGAGCCGGCTGCACAACTATGGATCAACACTGCCGATTGTTCATCTAAGTCGATGATAAGATTAACACTAGTGGTTTTGTTAGTGATTGGATGTTAGTAGTAATGGTGTTATTCAGCCAGAAGGCTAGGGTCCTCAGTGGTAGTCTCGAAGCTTTACCCTCAACCTACGGCCAGAACCGATTTGGTCTGAATGTCCAATATGATACATTGGTGTCAAACGCGAAGGCGAAATTTCTTTCCAGCTCATCTTATTCTTTCCCAGTTCACATATATGAGCACCCCTCGTTCTTATTCGTATACCTAGTTAGATCTTCACTGCATGCCACTCATTTATTCTCCTCTCTCTCTGTCAATCTCCTCTAGATTGCATGGCTCTGTCCTTCTACTTCCATGCTTCCAGTGAACCTACTTCTCCTCATTGGCCAGCCGCCCCTACTGCCCTTCTTCTCTCCTCTTTCCCTCCCTTCTCACTCTCCATCTCTGCTCCATGACGCATCGATTTTGTGCCGGCCAGTTGAACATAAAGCAGAGCCGCTGCTTCCCTTATGCAGATTAGCTATTTCTTACTGACTGGTTGTCTCTCTCTCTCTCCATGTGAAGCGCCCCACTTTCAAAATAGGACTAAAATATGTTTTATTACCATTCCCAGAAGTCTGGTAATCAGATTCATACATCAGAGGGATACAGATCCACCCTGACGGGTCGGACAGCAAGGGGCGCAGCCCTGAATACTAAGTAGCGAAAAATAAAATCGTAGGCCCAACTTCCACACGCTACGGTTGGGAAGTAGGTCGTAGCCCTTTCTCATCCAAATACACAGTAATCTCATCTTCCTCACTAGAAAACATCAACAAGGCAAGGGTGAGTGCATATATACTCAGCAGCCCACCTTTCTCCATAAGGAGTTGGGGTAAGCTAACTCTATAAGTAGGATATATCTGAAGTTCAGGGAGTTTTGCACAAAAACATTTTGTATGCAGGTTTGGAGATAATTATCAAATTTTACTCTTTTTGAAAAAGGGTTTTTCTCAAAAGGTTTGCCATCGTGGCTTATGCCATTCCAACCAGTACAGTTTTTCCATTTTATGAAAAAGCTAGCTGAGAAACCAAGCCGTAACTCATTCATACCAGTGGACATGGACTATTCGAATAGATTTTACTGCTAGCCAGAGTTGTACTATGTCCCACGAGTTGGACTTAGTGACAGCTTACTGCCCATGAAAGTCTGAATTACAAACCAAGCCTTTCGACTTTACTTCATCGTCTAGCGGTGCTTTAGGGATTTAGGCCACCTAGCTGTACTGGTGTCCCACGACACCCCCTCAGCACACAACACATCCCTTAGCCCTTGTGTGCAAACACAGCAGCTACTAGGCTATACATTCTGGCTTAGGCCCAGCCACTACCTTACAGAGTGGGTGCTTGTACCAAAGAGTTAGGCAAGATGAAACGTCAACTCGGTCCTTACAGAGTGGGGGTAGAACCATTTCTCTTTTTCCATTTTCTTTTGCTCGACACCACGGGCATCCACATACCTGACCTTCGCCACGAAGTCTGGGACCTGGGGTAACCGCGACTTGCAATTACCCATTCATACCTTGCCCTTAAACTAGCTACTTCGGCCGAAGCCGTATTTCGACAAAGTCGGTTGCCGGGGTTCTTCCCCCATTTTGTTTCAAAATCACACCACACATCCACAACCATCAAGTTCCCTAGCCATAATCCCAAATATGGCATCAAGATTGTGATAGATAGTTAAATGCAATGCCACATATGCGCGCTGCATCTAGATAGGCATAGGTGGTTATATTTTACTGGGTTCATTAGCAAGCAAAACATGTAAGTTTTATATGATTATCAGGCCAAGTGTTGTGTTTGGAAATAATAGGAAATTTATGCATCAAGTTTTACATTTGTAAGGAAAATGGGCCCTAAGCCATGTGCTTAGTTCCCTTATGTGATTTTGGTGGTTGAGTTGACAACACGTACCTTTTGGGACTAATGTGTGCACATGTGTTTTTGTTTAAGTCCCAGGATGCAAGAAATGGGCTTGGGGTACAAACAGCGGGCTAGATTTTTCATGCTCCGGACGGTCCGGTGGAGCCCCACCGGACAGTCTGGCGAGTACAAGACGACCAAGATTGAAGATTCAAGACCCGATGCAATTACATGCACTGGATGGTCCGGTACCACCGGATGGTACGGTGCCACCATCGGACGTTCTTGGCCAAAGGGAGAAGGAGCAGCCAAGTCTCGGTGCTCAATGCACCGGACGGACAGTCCGGTGGTACCCTCGGACGTTTTGGACAGAACGCATGACAAGTTGAAGACCCAAGCTCGAACACGCACTGGACGGTCCGGTGGTGTAGCACCGGACAATCCGGTAGTTCCAACAGTCGAATTCTAGTCCAACGGTCGAAGGCAATGGCTAGCCAAATACACGCACCGGATGGTCCGGCGGTGTCACCACTGGATGGTCTAGTGGTCGCGCAAAAAAGGGAAGAATGCTTCTAACTGCTAGTTTGGAGGTGTGGCCTATATATACCCTCTTGTCCGGCCTCCACAATATGGTTGGTGACTCCTGAGCTCATTATAGTGATGAGACACATTCTCCATGCCCATTTGAAGTGTAGGAACACATTTATGAGCCCAACCATCACTAGAGCATAACTAGACACATCCCGGTATAGCTAGTAGTTAGTGCGTCTTTGCTTAGGCCCAATTGTCTATCACCACGTGCCTAAGTGCACGTTTACCCTTGTAAAAGTGCGGCTGTAAGTATTGTGAGACCCTCTAGGGTGTGGAGGGGCTGCCACCATCTTGTGAGAGGGAGGAAGGCCCTCGGCACGTTGGCCAAAAGCTTCCCATAATGGAGACAGCGGGGTAGCTCCGCAAGAAGGACTCAGAAGACCCCAACAGCCCTAACAATCCTCTACCCTTGTGTGGGCAAGGCCGTAGTCACAGACTACGCGAGAGAAGGGCTTGTGTGGGTGTGTACCGGGGATATCTAGAGACCCAACCGTGGTTGCTTGGCTTCTGCAGAAGTCACTTTTCCATCCTCCAGCCTTTTGTGGGTGAGGCCACACTCCTTTGAGGATTGCGAGAGAGCAAAGCCTGCGGGGGAACCAAACAAGGAGTAGGAGTAGAGGCACGTTGGCCTCCTCGAACCTTCAGAAAAAAATCTCCGTGTCTCCATCGTGTGCCACCGCCGACATCGTCATCGGGAGTTTGCATTCTCTACCTATCTTTTAGCTTTCGCATTTACATTCTAGCAATTGTGTGCTTACATTCCTAGACTAGCTTGAAAGGTTAGTTTCTAAGTGGAACTAGGTTGCAAGACTTGGCCACGGTAGAGTTAGCAACGCTTAGCAAAACCTTAGTGCACATATTTAGATTTATATTGCAAAGGTTTTGCTTAGTAGTTGTAGCTTTTAGGAGCCTTAGTTTTTAGAAATCCTAATTCACCCCCTCTTAGATGTCGGTCCAACCTTCAACATTATATCCCGAATATGTTGGCGCACCAATTGCTGGGAGCGATGGTACATCATCTACCATGCACATTGGCATACCAACTGTTGGGTGCGATGGTGTGCCATCCACATCATGTGTTGGTAGAGCATCTGCTGCAAACTCCAGATGCTGGCTTCAAGCATTGCGAAGGTCCTTGCGAGGGGTGTACCGTCTAGAATCTCTGGTATAACCTATGCGCATAAATAGGGAAAACACACACTTTGAGGTATAACATGAGCTCAACACAACTTGGGGGAGGAAATGGAACGGCGTTTGGAGCGGTGGAGACTATTTGAGGGTTTGTCAGTGGCGCTTACTAGTGGTGTTGGTTCTGATAAGGTGTGAGATGCAGCGAGTTGGGTAGTGAGCTGTCGGCCACGCTAGCAGGCAAGGGAGCAGTCGTTGCGGAAAAGCCATGGTAGTGGGCCTAGGCGGCCAAGGTGGAAACAGAACTAGTACGATGGTGGTCTCATGATATTGACGGGTGGAACATTTTAATGAAAGAGCAAGACTTCGGTGAATGCAAGTAGCGATGGTTTTTAGATGATTTTATGGATCGTCATCCTCTAAATCGAGATTTGGAAAGACCAAGACAGAAGCCTTTGGAGTTGGTAGTGAGTAAGAGCAAGACGGCATCTATCACCAAACCTACAATATTTGCGGGGTTGGCGTGATGCATTGACTGAGCATAGGGCAGCATCATGGTGGCATGACAGTGGCTTCCAGCTAGGAAAAAGACTGTGAAAAGTGTATGGATAGGTAGAGCTTGATTTTAAATGAATTTAGGCGCAAGAATCACCTAAATTGGAGTTGAAATGGAGAAAACATGAGGTTTTTAGGGTGGGGGTAGATTAATCTCTGGAAAATAATTCAAGAGTTAGAAATGGACTTTTATTTTGAACTCAGCCCACAAGGTACGACGGCGTGGCTGACGTCATCGTTGCAGGGGCGAGCGAACGGCGACCAGTCCAGTTGAACCGGGATGTGGCGGGCCGAGCCGTAGGTGGCCGTTAGGTGGTGGTTCACCACCGTTCGGCTGGCTCATGGGACAAGACTAGTGGTGCGAGTTTGAGGACGGTGAGGCCAACTTGATGGTGAGGTTAAGGGTGTGGATTGGTGGCCGAAGGTGGGGCCTCAGGTGGCTAGCGTGAGTGTGTGCCGATGGCAGTGGAGGGTGGGGTGGTGAGGGCTAATGGGTGGTGAAGAAGGGGTGGCAAGGGGTTAGGAAGGTGGCGAGGTAAGAGGCAGAGCTTGTCCTCGCTTGAATTGAGCTATGAGGTAGTAGGGAGGTGAAATTTGGGTGGCAGACATGGCTCATCGTGGCAGAGGTTCGGCAAAGCAAGGGAGAGGAATGAGGGACGGTCGGCGGCGTCCGCGGTGGGTAGCGCCTAGGTGATCCAGGGGCTGGTCTCGATTGTTTGGGTGCGGGGAGGAAGAGGCATGGCGTCGCCTTTTAAAGGCCGATAAGGAGGGAGTGCTGGGCCGGTGTGGCACACAGATGGAGGAGGGAGATGAGCTGGTGTCAGTGCTCAACGTGGCACAGAGGTGCCGAAGAGGCATGGCGGCGCGATGGAGCCGATACATGGTTGGGTGATGCAGTGCTGCGGTGGTGATAGCAGCAAGGCCGGTGTGCATTGCTGAGGACCGAAAGAGCGACTTAGAGGGGGGTGAATATGTCGATGCCTAAAACAAAAACCACAAAAACCCTCTCTTCTCAAACTTGCAAGATCATGTAGCCACCGAAAAGCTACTGACCCTAGGACACGAAGAGGAAGCAACACAGCGGAAGAAACTTGGCTCAACGATAAAAAGAAAGACCGCAAGACAAGTGAAGCAACAACTCACGCACAAGTGTCTTGCTAGCTGCTGAACACACCGAAATGTGCCTCATTGATACACAATGAGCTAAGAACATGGGCATACAACAAGGAACACCAAAGCGAGGCAGAAACGAAAGTACGGAAATGAAAAACACCAAAAAGAAGAAAGCTGCCTAGCACTGTAGCAGTGTCCGGTAGGAGTGTCCGATATCATAGGACTATCCAGTAGAAAAGTCTGGTGACATCAGACTATTCGGTGGGAAAGTCCGGTGTCATAGGACTAGCCGGTAAGCCTCGCAGACTGTCCGGTGGACCCTAAAACAGACCCGGTTCTTGAGCTTTCAAACCCAAAACTTGACCAAATCTTCTCCAAACTTCATGAGATTTGACACAGGCTATCCTAACACCATTCCAAAGCTTTTCCCAAAATATCTATTGAAAAAGATCAGGGGATTAGCGGAAATTTCAGATCTCGCGAAGAGGTGAATACTTGGGCAAGAAAGCGGAAAACTTAAGATTGACTTGCTTGTGGCAATCCTATAGGATTGTAATGTTCTAAGACATAATCTCCACATTCTTGCAAGTCCAAAATAGAAAAAGAGAAGAGGAAATCTCATAGGCAAACCAAAGCACCAAAAGCCCTTGAGATTTCACCCAAAAACCAAGGAGAATGGGGAAGAAGGAAATTCTGCACACAAGCACTCAAGACATAGCCACGAAATCCATTCTATTCCACACCAAATCAGGTCATGAGGTCTTAATACAAGATGGAACTCGATCTCCAAGTAGCCTCCCACTTCCTACCCTCTTTCTGTGGGGCTAGATCACTCTAAAACCCACTAAACTTGTTGCTCTTGCTTGGAAATGAAAATGGCTGCCTAAACCTATGCCTAAGCAACCCTAAAACCAGCCAAGACGAATGGCTAATGGCAGCCACCTCCTTATTTATACTACAAACTAAGCCCTAAGGCAGTTTTGCACATGACCCCCATATTACAGACTCTACACTACCGCAGGGGCTAGAAAAGACCGCAATAACTCAGATGAACGGCCACGATGGAGTACTTGCAACTTTGCTTTCTTTGCCTTGTCCCGATGTCCTCCACGTGTCCAGTAGCTCATCTCTCGGAGGTAACTCCAGTTTTGGGATACTGGCAACCAAGCCCTTGGTTTTGTCGCTCGAACCAGGAAACGGTAGTTGGGCCTGGTTTTAACGCTCGAACCGGTAAACGCTTGTTGTGCCTCTAATCTTGAGTGATTTTATAGCTCACGACACCGTCCTGCACCCAAGTTCACTCTTATGGGCCGAGCCTAACTTGGACCGCAACCCCAGCCACCTGCTAGTCCACTCTGGTGCCGCCACCAGGTCACACTTAGGTGGGCTTCTTTTCGCTCATCCTTCAGTAAGTCTTCGGTGTTGACAAGCGTTCATCACAGTCAGGACGAAAGACCAGACTCGGTACACTTAAGTCCCTCAGTTGCGCGTTGCGCTGCGCAGAAGAAGATGGGGGGCAAGGGAGAGGCTGTCGGGCGGGACCTGTTAGTCGTTGAGAGAGGAACGTGGGCCCATTTGCCAGAGGGAGAGAGAGGAGGGGAGATGGGCCGCTTGGCAAAGGAGAGGGAGCAGGTTTGGGCCAGGGGCCTAGGCTGAGAAGGAGGAGAGGGTTGCCCCCCCCCCCCCGCCCTTTTGATTTTGAATTTTAGAAGAAAAAATTGAGCTCAAAGCATACTCAACAAGCAAGATTTGGAAATTTTGATTTTGAATTAGAGGGGAAATTAGAAGAAAACTCTGGCACTAATTTTCGTGTTGTTATACCATGGTACATCATGGAAAATTGTGGTCTTTCAATGTTTTGTTTATTACAATTTTCCCCCAAGAGGAGGAATGTCTGATTTGTTGCAGATGATGGTTTGAGAAGTTAAGTTTGCATCATTTTTAAGTTACAATAATGAAAAAACATGTTGTACCTACAGCATCCCAAACCACTGCATATCATTGATATTGTAGGAGAGTATTAATTTGGGATGTTGCATAGACTATTCTTTTCTGTGCTTTTTCAATGTTGCATATTTTTTTCATGGACTTCTCTCGTTTGATTCAATGTTGCAACTCTTAATTGTTGGGATGTTGTACTGTAAGATTTATGATGTTGCAGGTGCAGCTGCTGTGGTGAAAGGTGGTTCTTGATACATGGTTAGTGTGGTGCAATGTGCAACAAGTGATTTTGTGATGTTGCAGCAAGGAGCTTATAGTGTTTCAGAGTCTATTTTTGAATGTTGTATTGTGATATGTTTATGGTGTTGTTTACATTTTGCATCTTGCTTTGCACTCAATTTGATGAATTTAGGGGGCAAATTTTGAGTGGACGGTACCTAAAAATTTTATTTTAGCCATGAATCCTCGGATTATTTTCCATGGATTTGAAGATAATGACTATGATTTCTGCTCTTCAGGTTGAACTCATCGCTGCTCTATCTTTTTTTCTCTAAGTTTGTAGGCAAATGCAACCCTACAGGTTGTTGAAAAAACATGCTAATGATGTTGTGGTGGGAATCTTTTTGTTTTAGTTTCTGCATATGGTTAGAAAGTTAAAAGATCCTCTTATTAATTTGGTCAGATGGAGAAAACAACATCTGGTACCAGCGCCCAGATCAGATGTCCGGATACTAGCAGTGCCGATGTGGTGTAGCATGCTGACACTGACAATGTATACCTAGTCCACAAAATTAAAGTTCTTGCCGAAAACTTAATTAGGTTTCATGTAATATGTATTTTTATAGTTTTTAACCATAAAATCTGGACTTATGAATGGTTATTATCATTCTCCACCATCACCACAAAATTTATCATTAATTTTATATATTCTACTCTTATATATGGCATCAATTAATATTAAGTCCTCTGTAGTTTACTTGATTATCAGTTTTTAATAAAAGGAATTGAAGTGTAGCCTGAGACTACCATGCATGCAGTTGCAATTTATGTGATTTATCACACAGCCCGCAATGACCATGCATCAGATGCTGCTTGATCGATCGTTACGTTTGCGTGCCACGCGACCGAGGAGGCCAGTGCCCCAATGCCAACCGATGGCGCCTCCGCTCGGCAGCACATGCAATAAAGTAGCATGGCGCCCATGTCAGGTCACGACGATCATGCATCAACTCATCACGTTACTAGAAACCTCCTCCGGGAAGCCTGCCTCCAGCATGTTTCAGTTGCAGGACCAGCAGCGCACGCAGTCGTCTTCCGGGCGACTACACACACTGCACAGCGTACGTCGCCGCGAGGAACATGATGAACAACACCAGATCACCCATCGGATTGATCTGGCAGCGTCATCGAACTGAACGTCGTTATATGCAGTCCCGTAAGTTTCTACTAATTTCAGTCACGCTTCACAATGCGAGGTTTGGTGTTTTCCTAGCACGACAGCAGTGATTGATGTGGCAACTTGATCCCATCACTCCCTCCAAAGTTTTTTTTGGATATACATGTAACAGAAGGCAACAGTTTCAAAGTTAACCCGTCTTTTCTGGAGAAAAAAACTTTATGCATGAAATCATGATATGCAAATAATAATGAGAAGAAACCAATATCATGATATCCTAATGCTGTTGTTGATTCAAAAAAGAGTTAATTCCAATTCCATATTATTATGTTCCTACTACTAGCTTTCTGAATTAGCTGCAAACCAACTTAAATAATTAAGCAGCATATATAGGAGTATACAAATAAGGAAAAACAACATGGAGACACTTGCAGAATAATTATTACCGAGTCTATAATTCTACCACCAGGATAAACTCGTAAACATGCATATTTTGTCAACAAGCTTATAGTTTCGAAAGAAACATGTATGTTTTATATGTAACTTCGATAGTTCATTGTTAAATCTCAATATTATTTTTTTTGTACATTTCAAAAAATGATTAAATGTATAACTAGTGAAGCAAGGCAGAAGTAGTTAAATTAGCAACGAAGCAATACATATTATAAGATGGTACCTACGGTGAATCCTCTTAGCCATTTTTTAACTCTTCATTGATGGTAGTTGCAGATGTGATCATATGTTGATTTCTTGAATCTTGAGCTCTACGAGGTCAGAGAGTTCAGCAATCACTAGCGGACTAGCGGTGTAGTTGGGTGAGGCAGGGGTCGTGCAGCATGTTCCACCGAACAGAGCCCCCAGCTCCAACACGCTGGGCCTGCAAGTTTCAGTCCTTTTTCTGCATGGGGCGTTCGTGACGTTAATTTCATGCACAGTGTTCACTTGCCTAGACAACGGTTCTATTAAAACACTGCTGGAGCCAGGAATGGTTTGGTAAGTGTAATTAAAGCTGTAGAATCAATGAATCAATGGATACAATTCATATGAAACTTGAGCTAAGGGTTTTTGTTTATTTGGCAAAAATAAATACATAGCATTCCGTTTGTTGGAAAAAAAATACACAAAGTATCCTAGAGTTGTTGACTGCAACCAGGGCTACAGCCCTCCAGCCCCAGGCCTAAATCTGCCCGTGCATTAAAAGAAATGCTAAACGGCGACGGTCGCGCTTTCCATGACCGCGCACGACCTGCTCCATCGGCCCAAGGGACGCGACGGTAATTAGGCTTGGTGGGCTGGTTTTTTTGTTATTGTTTTTAGGAAGGAACTATACACAACAAAATTATGGTGCACATCACCATACGGCTTCCAGATCCGTTGCAATTTCATGACACATATCACTTTCGTATGATGTCATCGCTGATGTAGACAAGAACATTTAATTCGTATTTCTTTCAATGAGCAATACTCTCTCATAAAGTATCCGTGTAAAGTTTGTTGACACCATTACACTTGATTTTTACGAGATCTACCAAACAAGATCTATATTCGATATGTTCATAGTTGTTTCGTAGCAGTTTATGTATAAAAAGTGTAGCAATTTATGTTATTTAACTATCTATATAACACTGTCACATTATGTTCCATACAAGTTAATGACATTAAGTTGGTATAATTTATCTATATAATTTAATTCAATATAGCTTGCTACTTGAAATTCTTACATATACATTGATGCATTATAATAATATGCACAGTAACTTGCTATTCGACATTGGGGTAACTTGTTACACTTTTCTCTACATAAGTTGATACATTGTTTGTATAAAACTTTCTTGATTTAATTTTAGAGTAAAATGCACCGTAGGTTCCTTAACTTTTCACTTTGTGTCGGTTAGGTCCATCAACTTTTGAAGTGCACTTTGGGATCCATTAACTTTTCAAGTGGTTCATCGTAGGTTCATACCCATTCGTTTTATGTTTTATTTTCTATTTAGCCCCCTGTATTTTTTACATTTCACATATGCCCTTCTCCCTCTCCGTCTGCTCCCCGTGGAATAGACACGGTTCCGCTCGCGCGCGCATGGACGGGACGGCCTACACACACCGGGAGCTGCCACCGCCCCGGCCGTCAGCCTAGGCGCGACGGGAGCAGACGGCGCCCCAGCCGTCCACCTACGCACGCTGGGAGCTGACGCTGCCCCGGCCGTCCGCCTGCGCACACCGAGAGTGGCGGCTGCCCCGGCCGTCCGCCTATCGGCGACGGGAGGAGACGGCGCCCCGGCCGTCCGCCTGCCTGCGACGGGAGCCGCCGCCGCCGCCGCCCCGACTGTCCGCCTGTGCGCGACCCCGTGGAGGCTCCGGCACCGCGGTGTGATGGTGGAGCGCGGAGACGCGCGCGGCAACATGTGCTCCGTGTCACGTTGAGTGGCTCCTGCTCGACGTCCTGCTGCTCCTGCCCCTGTGGCCCTGCCTCGCCCCGTGCAGGCTGCTTCTCGCGGGCCTCGGCGGCGCCTGTAGCTGCTGTGGCGCGACGTGCACTGGCGTGGTCTGCTTCTCCGACGAGCGGCGGATCAGGATGGGGAGCTTCAGGTCCGTGTACCGCTGCATGCTTCCCGGTTGCCTCCGCTCGAAGTAGGTGGAGGAGTGCACGGCCGGCGCTGCTGCTGCTGCTGCGGCGTGCGCTCATCTTGGCTTGAGCGGGCACTACGGTCGCTGTGGACGCGCAGGGCGCGGTGCTACTGGCCTGGAAGCGCACGCTGCGGGGTGGTGCGGATGCGCTGGGGACTGTTGGGCCGCCGACGCGTCGCCGTGCTGGTGGACGGGCGTGTCGTGCGACACGGCGGGCCTGATCACGGAGCTGAGCCTAGTCCGGTCCAACGACGACGCGCATCGTTTCTGCCACGGCCGGGCACATCCCCTCTCCACCGCACTAGCAAAGTTGGCGATGAAGGCCGCGAACCCCTCCCTAGGGGCTCCCTTCTTGACTCCTTGACCCCTACCGCGTGCCTTTCCTGCCAAACCTGCTGGGCACCGGGGATCCCATGGCGGCCGAGCTGTACACGGTGAAGGCACGCGGGCAGGCCGGAAGAGCTGGAGGGCGTGGACCGCGCGCACTACAAGCGCCGCCCTGTGGCCGTGGTCCGTGGACGTCACTGAGGTGGCAGGGTGAACGACGTCGTGGCGTACTACGCTCACCACAGCTACGCGGCTGACCTGGGGCGCAGCAGTGGGCAGAAGGGGATCCTGGAGTACAAGCACGATGTCGCACGGGGGCGCGGCCGAGCGCTGCGTGGGAGGTGAGGGAAGAGGACAAGGACATATGTGAAACATAGAAAAAAATACAGGGGGGCTAAATAAAAAATAAAACCTAAAACAAAAGGGTATGAACCTGCGGGGAACCACTTAAAAAGTTAATGAACTTTAAAATGCACTTCAAAAATTGATGGACCTAACCGACACAACGCGAAAAATTAATGGACCTGTGATGCATTTTACTCTTAATTTTATATAGATAATAAATCAAATTATGTAAAGGTTGTGGAACAAGTTGGTAACACATTCCATAAATATATATGTGTAACGTCCCAAAATTTGTAATGAATAGATGCACCTAAAATCGCAACTTAAAATTTTCATTTCTAAAGTTATGCTTGTGGTGCATTTAATCTACTAATTAGTTTAATTAACCTTTGTGTAAGCTTTCACTAGATTAAAATTTGGCAAGTAATTATATTTATGCTCCACCTTGTGTTTAATTTCATGCATCATTTATTTGGTTCTTATTTGGATCTTTGGTTGAGTGCTTTGATCAACTCAAATGAAAATGATTCGATTCAAACCAAATCCAAACAAATGTAAATCAGAAAAAGAAAAGAAATTAAATGAGGAAGGCCTTCCAGCCCAAACAGACCGACCAGGCCAGCCCAACCTAGCCAAGCCACCATGGCTGCCCAGTGTTGACGGCACTTAAGCACGGCAAATCTTATATTGCAAGTGACAGTATCGTGTGTAGCTTTTCCCCAGGATGAGTATCATGGGTTTTGTCAATCCAGGAAACAAACTAATTGAGAACTAATTAACAAGAGTTTATGGTAAACCAAGGGTATAAAACACGACTATAATCTACCACTAAACTATGCCTAAGCTACGTCTAATCGACATCTAAACTATACTAATACTATAACTATAAGATAAGCAATTAGAACAGAACTAAAACACCAATTAAGGGTATTAACTAGAGTCTAATCAAGCTCTAATTGGATCCAAGACATGCATGATATGAGCATCACAAATAGATAAAAACAACGAGATAACTAGTAGCTCAAGGTAGAAATAAGCATGATCAAACATAAACTTCATAGCATGATTGAATCAAGATCAATCAACCTAACCTCTAGATCGGCTTAACCTTTCCCCGGGCTCTATGTCACTAGTAACCAGGTAATCGACGAAAAGCTTTCAACAGGCACATAATTAGATATGCATCTCCAATTACTTTATATGGCCTAATAACATAATTAGCACAACTAGAATCTCTAATCACAATGATCAAAAGAACTAGATATACAACTATATCATTAGTGAGCTTTGATCAAGAACGCTAGAAGAATATAACATTTAAAGACATGATCTAACCAACAAGCATGTAGATCTAAAACTAATTATAGCTAGAACAAGCATAATTAGAACAAGAACATGATAATTAGACAAGAACAATGCTTCATTAATAAATTGTATCATACTTACAACTATGGCCATAGCTCTTGATGATACAATTAGACCTCTAGAGCTAGATAATTAGAGCACCCTACAAGGTCTCTAATCACCTCTATGAACTAGAAGAACTTTAATCCTAGCCTAGAATCTTGACCCTCAGCTCTCCTCTGGCTGTTGTCCCTCTTCTCTACATCTTGTCACCTTGATAATGAATTGGATGCCCGATCTCGGGGCCTATGCTAACTATTTATACCCTGGAGAAGACGTGGGAGAAAAGGAATCGGAAACCGACCTACGGTTGGGTGGGGTCGGCCGACCGACCAGAAGGCCTAAGGTCGGATGACCTCAGCCCTTCCTCCGTCCGTTTCCTTCTATCTTTCGCGGGAACGTTGCTTGTCGTCTAAAAAATATTTGTGCGGGGTCTTTCAGACTCTTGAGCTTCTGGAATCTTCGTAATGGGCCGAGCTTTGACGGATTCTTCTAGCCTTTGACATATTCGACATCTTTAATGAATAAATATCTTCATTTTCTTGTAGCTCTTGACACTTCATTGAATCTTCTGGTTATGGAGCATAGATCTACACAGAGGGGCTATGAGTACACCAAGTCTTCTTTGTTCTTCATCTTCAATCCATGTCATCTAGCGGTCTTTTATTACTCGAAGTGGATCATGGTGAATTTCGCGAAAAAATGGTCTAACACCTGTAAAAATCACATGTAGCATATTTTCTAGACAATATTGCAAAATCCACAATTATCGGTGATAAATGTTAGAGAAAAATATAGTTGGCGCATAAAAACAGTGAAAAACCATATAAAATGATGCATAATTTTCGTACATAAGCCGCGTCAACAACATCCCCACTCTTAAACCTTGCTCATCCTCGAGTAAGTCAAGAATCAGCGTTGCCTTACAATAACTATTTCATACCCTAATCTTAATTAATCAAACTAACATGCTCTCTCAAAATTTTAAGTTTGAACCAGCAAATTATGAAAGAAAAAATATTCAACTAAGCTCATCCCACAATAAAAGAATTAGCAAGAGTTTAAACTTATCAAAGACACATCTCCTCATTTTAGCAATAAGTTTTTGAAAAAGATAATCAAACATTAAGAGATAAATTCTTGCAAAGCCAAAGAAACACACTCAACTCTCCAATCTCTCAATATCTAAATGATATTCAATAAATATATATATATAAAGTGGAAGTTTATCTGGAGCTTGGTATGTATCCTAATCAAAACTTGTTTCCAAAATATTGTCAAACTAAGAAAGAAATCTTCTGGTTTTACTGAGACTTGTCAAAAAGATAATGGAATAAAATAATGTTGAGAGGGAAAAGATGGAACACACACATTTAGAAAAGTGGACATGTGCAAGTTGTCAATGGAAGATCTCAAGGCACAAATGAAATCCTTGCTATCGGATTGCACATAGTTGGAATATTTTCTGGAGTATATATACAGAATATCCCTCGCTAATACTAAAAACAACCATATATAAAATTTTAAAAAATACTTAGAAGATTATTGAGGGGCACAATATATATATACATATATATACATATATATATATATATACATATACATACATATATATATACATATACATATATATATATATATATTATTTTTAGACCACCACTTGGTCTATTTTCTTCTTTTTTATATATGGCGACCACTTGGTCTCTCTCTTTTTTTTTTTTTTTGCTTTTGCCCCCTCAAAAACCTTACTCTATATATAAAAAAACTATATATGGCAGCTCTCCATCCCCATTCTTGAATAATACTCACCCTTACCCTTGAGTATATACCTAAACAATTTAACTTAGAGGATGTAGCTGTCTAATAAAAAGAATAATATTTAATCCCTTAAATACTCCAGAAAATAATGGGTTGCGGTCAATGAGGATAAAAAAAGATAATCTTGATTTAAGGATGGATATCCAGCGAAGTTTGTAATCTCTCCGATGTAGAGAGACACGATGCATAGATAGAAAAGGCTAGCAAAGAAAAGATACGCAGAAATGAATGACCAGCTTCTAAGTCTCATACCCTAGATCACAGTCTTGATCCAACTCATTTGAAAAACAAATTTGATAAATCTAAGGTTAAAAATATATGGCTTTGGTAGGAATGGCTATTGCAAGATAATCTCATAAAGTTGATCATGGCATTTATAAGTAGTAAAAATAAACAAGGAGATAATTATGATAAAGATTAAACTTTGCAAAAATTAAATCATATGGGTCTTTATGAACAATCATAATTAATAACAAATTTGCTGGTTATTTCAATTAAACATGTATTATGAGAATCCGTTATTTTTGACTAATCAAAATCAGAGCATGATAAAGATAAAGCGACAACTTTCATCATTTTCTTTAAGGCATTGTTATAATTAATTTATTAAGCATTGATCATTGTTGTAGTATTAATCACAATAGATCTAGACTAACACACTAAAAACAAGAGAAACACAAAGGGAACACCAAATTGAAAGATATAGCTAATAATTTGCAGAATTTTAAAAAAAATTAAAAAAAAAGGTGTTAGAAATACGTTACCGGATATTCCTTCAATTTTCTTATCATCAAATAATTTAATGCAAAACAATTCAAGTGCACATACTACTCTCGAGGTAACAATCGGGAGTAGAAACAATTTACAACAATCTAATAATATTTCCAATGATTTTTAACTCGTGGCCTAGTTAATCTTAAAAGAAAAACTAAATGGTGTATGTGAATGTAAACGTGTAATTATGCAAAAGATAAGCATATAAACAAAAACAATGATTAAATCAAGTTCTAAACACCATGTTTACAACATGATTGCTAGGTCTCTCTCTAGCCATCAAAACTTTAATTAACCAAGATTAAAACACCATGTTTATTCAAGGTTATCAATTTAAAACAGCACAAGAAAATCAAAGCACATTGCAAAGATTATAAACTAATTAAATGAAATTATGGATAACTAGCAAGATTAATTAACTTTATGATGATGATCAATAATTTAATCTAAGCACCATGCTTACATAAAAATTGCTACGGAAAACATTCTACTAATGTTATCATAAAATGAAAGCATACATTATGGAGTTAATTAAACAACCAAGCCAATTATAATGCAAAACATACAATTTAATCTAAATGTAAAAGGGTGGTTTATATATGAAATATGGAAAATAAATGCGGAAAGTTTATCCACAAGAGACATGATTAACAAAAAAAACTTTCAATTAAACTTAATAATGATGGTCTCAAACTAAATCTAAACACCATGTTTACACTTAATTTATCAAGAAAAACTCCGTCGAGTACAATAAAGCATCCGTCATGAAGTTTATGAAAATTTCAATACTAATAAAATAAGTGTGGAAAAACAAATGATAATACAAATGAAAGGCAGAAAACATAAAATGAAGTTAACTAGCCACAAGCAAAAAATTCAAAGGGTGGTGTCATGCTTCACATTTCTCTATTAAAAGACTATAAGACTGTTAACACTAAAAACAAATAATTAAACGGGTTGCCTCTCGAAAAGCGCTTAATTTATAGTCATAAATTGGACTTGTGTTTGGACTTTGTATATGGATTTGAGGACTTGTTTGGTTGTATGGATTGTTTGAAGACTTGTGTATGGATATATATTTGTGTATGAGCATGGTTGTGGATGTGATGTGTCATTGTTGATATGTGTGTTTTGTACATAATGTCAAAATCTGGGGAAAAAACACAATTTGGGGTCAGTTATGGCCCTAGGGAAAGGCTAATTTTCAGCGGTAAGGATCGGCCGCCGAAAATAGTCCCATACTATTTTCGGCGCCATGGTCTGGCCACCGAAACGGCATCACCTGGCCGCCGAAAATAGTAGACGCACTGCCGCCGAAAATTAGCCGCCGATGGACTATTTTCGGCGGTCCCACTTGGCCGCCAAAAATATGGCTAGTTTTAGTGGTTTGCCACCGAAAATAGTCTTATTCTCGGCAATTCCCTTTCGACGGAACAATAACACTGAAAATAAGCTTTTTGCCGCCCAAAATAGCTATTTTCTACGGAAAAACCATTATTTTCGGCGGTTTTTGGCCATCGAAAATTAACCAGCTTCCTGTAGTGATAGAATCTATAGCTCAGTAATTTCATCGAAATAAAAACACTATTCGTTAAAGCTATACCCATGATCCAATAAAAACTCGCGCTTTATCTGTGGAAAGATACAACTTCTTGTCAACAATTGTATATATTAGTGAAGTTCGATACCATGGGTTCCTTACTTAGGCAATATTCATTATTTCTTAAACAAAGACATAAGTAGATGGGTAATAAGATAGTACTCAAAATTTTAGGATCCTTCTGATCATTTTTTGGATCACATTAGTACAGACAGTTGTATGCAAGTGACTCTCAGATATTCCAGGCACATGCATTAATGACATACCATATATTATTTTGAGAATGGATTGATGACTGCCATATATATATTGTCTCGGACTTACATATAGTAATTAAGGGACAGAGATTCTTGTGCATCTCTACACATACCCATGCAGTTACTACTATAAATAGATCCAAACAGCCTCCACAGAACTCATCATGAGCAAAACCAATATCCCCAATCCAAGAACACTGCTTTAGTTTCACATCTTCCCAAAGTTAAGAAATTATCCATGGAGAAGGCACTAGTTTTGATTGTCGGCGCAGGTCCATCAGGTCTTGCTATAGCAGCTTGCCTCAGCCAGCTCTCCATCCCCTATTGCATAGTTGAACGTGAGGATTGCAGTGCTTCGCTTTGGCGCAAACGCACATATGACCGCCTCAAACTCCATCTTGCTGAGCTTCCTCACATGTCGTACCCATGTGATACCCCAACATATATCCCCAAGGACCAGTTTTTGAGATATGTTGACGCATATGTCGATCACTTCAACATTTTCCCTAAGTATAGCACTTCAGTAGAGTCATGCAAGTATAATGAAGTCAGCAATTGTTGGGACGTCATGGCACATGACCAAGTAGAGGACCTAGTAATTGAGTATACAGCTTGGTTCTTGGTTGTAGCAACAGGCGAGAATAGTGAGGGAGTCATTCCAGAGATCCTAGGGCTACATGGTTTCACTGGTGAAGTCATACATTCATCAAGCTTCAGGTCATGGAATGACTATGCTGGAAAGAGAGTGTTGGTGGTTGGATGTGGGAACTCCGGCATGGAGATTGCCTATGACCTTGCCAACCATGGAGTGGATACCTCCATAGTTATCCGTAGCCCGGTAAGAACGTACTACAGAAATTTCAATTAATATGATTTATTTTTCTCATGCTTCTTGGAATATAAACCATGATATACTTAGCTATTATTAACTGTGCTCTACATTAACTAGTAAAGTGGAGGTTTCCCATAAAATTTGCAGATTTCATTATTCTTACTCTTGCAAGCATTTGATTGGGTGATCTCACCGGATATGGAATTGTCAGGCCCAGTAAGGGGCCACTTCTTCTCAAGGCATAGACCGGACAGTCAGCGGTCATAGATGTTGGCACAACTGAGTTAATAAAGAAAGGCATTATCAAGGTTAGCCTATTTTGATAGTATAATAATAGACCGGAGATTTTAAATATACTACTTTATAATTATATTCATGATTGATGTGCAATGCAGGTCCTTGGTCCAATATCTTGCATCAGAGGAAATTCTGTAGAAATTGAGGATGGAACAGAGAGAAACTTTAATTCTCTTGTATTTGCCACAGGCTACAAAAGCACTGCAAACATATGGCTAAAGGTATACACACACACACACACATACAATACTTCAGTTTTCTCTGTTTTTTAATAGTGGCTGGCTGTCATTGAAAGCATCTACTAGAAATTTATGTACATAATACTTAAAAATATCTGGTATATAAGAACTAGTGCCATGCATGTGAATCTAGAACAATTTTACCTTTTTCAGTACTTACAAGAAGGGCAGTTACTAATGATCAGCTAAAATACAACCATCCTGAATCATTCCCCACTTGAAAGCTAGCCCCTTCGTCGAGTAATTTTTTTTATGCACATAGCGAATATACGTAGCTTTCTTTTTGTTGGCCACCTTCACCAGAAACTCTAGTCCTCAGTTATATTAACCGCTGCATCGAACTATCCTCAGAAAATAATGGTGCCAAGTTCTTACAAAAATTTATGCGATTATGTATGCGCAGGATAGCGTGAGCTTGCTCAACGACAATGGCATGCCCAAGAGGGCATTCCCTAATCATTGGAAAGGTGATAACGGCCTCTACTGTATTGGGCTAGCAATGAGAGGCTTGGCTGGTATTTCTCATGATGCTAAGAAGGTTGCTGCAGACATCAAGTTCGTCGTGGATTCCATGGGACCATTCTAACCGACTTTCTTGGGGTTACTACCCCTCGTTTTTCCCATTAAAATATGTTGGCTTTTGGACTCCCTATCTATTGTACCGTCAAGATCCTATTTTGTGTTTGATGTATATCTATGGGTGGTGTGGTAATAATTGTGTTGTGGAATGTATGTGATGTCTTAATAGTGGTTGTGTCATGTATGTGATTTCTTAACAATGTTGTGCAATGATAGAGCCATCAGATGATATACTATAACAGTAAGTTATGAGGTTTGTTATGGTGCTGGAAGGCAACCTAAGGTTGCATTCTCCCCTTCTAGGCGCTCCAACTCTCCAAGGGAATGAGCCCTATACAAGGATGAAGAGGCACATGAGAATCGGTAGATCACCCGTATGGGTGGAGATATGGCGCTGAGAGCAAGCAAAATACAAAAAATAGGGGTCAGCTGGGATTGAGCATTGCCATCCAAGAGCCGAGAATATCTAAAAGCCCCGATCCCATCCACTACGGACAGCAGTAGGAAAAACGTATATTTCTTAGAGAGGTTGATCGGTTGGGAACTGAGCAAAAAAGATATGATGTTTGTTACTGTGCTTGAAGGCCCTTCTTGTAAGTACACCATAGACAGGCTGTGCCAATTGAATCAACACAGCTGGGTCTACATAGAAGCCGGCAGTGAGAGCATATCAACACTAATCGTTAACAACAAAAACTGTTAAGCAACTACAAGGACAACAACGATATGAGAACTGAACCGCCATTGACATCGGCAGTTTCATTATAGAATCGACAGAAAACGAAGAACAACATTGATGTTATTTTGCAGGAGACATAACTGAATGCTTAAATGGATACTAATGGTTGGTATTGACAACCGTTTGTCAACTACTGTTCTGCGCTGATGCGGTTGCTCAAGAGCCGGCTGCACAACTATGGATCAACACTGCCGATTGTTCATCTAAGTCGATGATAAGATTAACACTAGTGGTTTTGTTAGTGATTGGATGTTAGTAGTAATGGTGTTATTCAGCCAGAAGGCTAGGGTCCTCAGTGGTAGTCTCGAAGCTTTACCCTCAACCTACGGCCAGAACCGATTTGGTCTGAATGTCCAATATGATACATTGGTGTCAAACGCGAAGGCGAAATTTCTTTCCAGCTCATCGTATTCTTTCCCAGTTCACATATATGAGCACCCCTCGTTCTTATTCGTATACCTAGTTAGATCTTCACTGCATGCCACTCATTTATTCTCCTCTCTCTCTGTCAATCTCCTCTAGATTGCATGGCTCTGTCCTTCTACTTCCATGCTTCCAGTGAACCTACTTCTCCTCATTGGCCAGCCGCCCCTACTGCCCTTCTTCTCTCCTCTTTCCCTCCCTTCTCACTCTCCATCTCTGCTCCATGACGCATCGATTTTGTGCCGGCCAGTTGAACATAAAGCAGAGCCGCTGCTTCCCTTATGCAGATTAGCTATTTCTTACTGACTGGTTGTCTCTCTCTCTCTCCATGTGAAGCGCCCCACTTTCAAAATAGGACTAAAATATGTTTTATTACCAGTCCCAGAAGTCTGTTAATCAGATTCATACATCAGAGGGATACAGATCCACCCTGACGGGTCGGACAGCAAGGGGCGCAGGCCTGAATACTAAGTAGCGAAAAATAAAATCGTAGGCCCAACTTCCACTCGCTACGGTTGGGAAGTAGGTCGTAGCCCTTTCTCATCCAAATACACAGTAATCTCATCTTCCTCACTAGAAAACATCAACAAGGCAAGGGTGAGTGCATATATACTCAGCAGCCCACCTTTCTCCATAAGGAGTTGGGGTAAGCTAACTCTATAAGTAGGATATATCTGAAGTTCAGGGAGTTTTGCACAAAAACATTTTGTATGCAGGTTTGGAGATAATTATCAAATTTTACTCTTTTTGAAAAAGGGTTTTTCTCAAAAGGTTTGCCATCGTGGCTTATGCCATTCCAACCAGTACAGTTTTTCCATTTTATGAAAAAGCTAGCTGAGAAACCAAGCCGTAACTCATTCATACCAGTGGACATGGACTATTCGAATAGATTTTACTGCTAGCCAGAGTTGTACTATGTCCCACGAGTTGGACTTAGTGACAGCTTACTGCCCATGAAAGTCTGAATTACAAACCAAACCTTTCGACTTTACTTCATCGTCTAGCGGTGCTTTAGGGATTTAGGCCACCTAGCCGTACTGGTGTCCCACGACACCCCCTCAGCACACAACACATCCCTTAGCCCTTGTGTGCAAACACAGCAGCTACTAGGCTATACATTCTGGCTTAGGCCCAGCCACTACCTTACAGAGTGGGTGCTTGTACCAAAGAGTTAGGCAAGATGAAACGTCAACTCGGTCCTTACAGAGTGGGGGTAGAACCATTTCTCTTTTTCCATTTTCTTTTGCTCGACACCACGGGCATCCACATACCTGACCTTCGCCACAAAGTCTGGGACCTGGGGTAACCGCGACTTGCAATTACCCATTCATACCTTGCCCTTAAACTAGCTACTTCGGCCGAAGCCGTATTTCGACAAAGTCGGTTGCCGGGGTTCTTCCCCCATTTTGTTTCAAAATCACACCACACATCCACAACCATCAAGTTCCCTAGCCATAATCCCAAATATGGCTTCAAGATTATGATAGATAGTTAAATGCAATGCCACATATGCGCGCTGCATCTAGATAGGCATAGGTGGTTATATTTTACTGGGTTCATTAGCAAGCAAAACATGTAAGTTTTATATGATTATCAGGCCAAGTGTTGTGTTTGGAAATAATAGGAAATTTATGCATCAAGTTTTATATTTGTAAGGAAAATGGGCCCTAAGCCATGTGCTTAGTTCCCTTATGTGATTTTGGTGGTTGAGTTGACAACACGTACCTTTTGGGACTAATGTGTGTACATGTGTTTTTGTTTAAGTCCCAGGATGCAAGAAATGGGCTTGGGGTACAAACAGCGGGCTAGATTTTTCATGCTCCGGACGGTCCGGTGGAGCCCCACCGGACAGTCTGGCGAGTACAAGACGACCAAGATTGAAGATTCAAGACCCGATGCAATTACATGCACTGGATGGTCCAGTACCACCGGATGGTATGGTGCCACCATCGGACGTTCTTGGCCAAAGGGAGAAGGAGCAGCCAAGTCTCGGTGCTCAACGCACCGGACGGACAGTCCGGTGGCACCCTCGGACGTTTTGGACAAAACGCATGACAAGTTGAAGACCCAAGCTCGAACACGCACTGGACGGTCCAATGGTGTAGCACCGGACAATCCGGTAGTTCCAACAGTCGAATTCTAGTCCAACAGTCGAAGGCAATGGCTAGCCAAATACACGCACTGGATGGTCCGGCGGAGTCACCACTGGATGGTCTAGTGGTCGCGCAAAAAAGGGAAGAATGCTTCTAACTGCTAGTTTGGAGGTGTGGCCTATATATACCCTCTTGTCCGGCCTCCACAATATGGTTGGTGACTCCTGAGCTCATTATAGTGATGAGACACATTCTCCATGCCCATTTGAAGTGTAGGAACACATTTATGAGCCCAACCATCACTAGAGCATAACTAGACACATCCCGGTATAGCTAGTAGTTAGTGCGTCTTTGCTTAGGCCCAATTGTCTATCACCACGTGCCTAAGTGCACGTTTACCCTTGTAAAAGTGCGGCTGTAAGTATTGTGAGACCCTCTAGGGTGTGGAGAGGCTGCCACCATCTTGTGAGAGGGAGGAAGGCCCTCGGCACGTTGGCCAAAAGCTTCCCATAATGGAGACAGTGGGGTAGCTCCGCAAGAAGGACTCAGAAGACCCCAACAGCCCTAACAATCCTCTACCCTTGTGTGGGCAAGGCCGTAGTCACAGACTACGTGAGAGAAGGGCTTGTGTGGGTGTGTACCGGGGATATCTAGAGACCCAACCGTGGTTGCTTGGCTTCTGCAGAAGTCACTTTTCCATCCTCCAGCCTTTTGTGGGTGAGGCCACACTCCTTTGAGGATTGCGAGAGAGCAAAGCCTGCGGGGGAACCAAACAAGGAGTAGGAGTAGAGGCACGTTGGCCTCCTCGAACCTCCGGAAAAAAATCTCCGTGTCTCCATCGTGTGCCACCGCCGACATCGTCATCGGGAGTTTGCATTCTCTACCTATCTTTTAGCTTTCGCATTTACATTCTAGCAATTGTGTGCTTACATTCCTAGACTAGCTTGAAAGGTTAGTTTCTAAGTGGAACTAGGTTGCAAGACTTGGCCACGGTAGAGTTAGCAACGCTTAGCAAAACCTTAGTGCACATAGCTAGATTTATATTGCAAAGGTTTTGCTTAGTAGTTGTAGCTTTTAGGAGCCTTAGTTTTTAGAAATCCTAATTCACCCCCTCTTAGATGTCGGTCCAACCTTCAACATTATATCCCGAAGATGTTGGCGCACCAATTGCTGGCAGCGATGGTACATCATCTACCATGCACATTGGCATACCAACTGTTGGGTGCGATGGTGTGCCATCCACATCATGTGTTGGTAGAGCATCTGCTGCAAACTCCAGATGCTGGCTTCAAGCATTGCGAAGGTCCTTGCGAGGGGTGTACCGTCTAGAATCTCTGGTATAACCTATGCGCATAAATAGGGAAAACACACACTTTGAGGTATAACATGAGCTCAACACAACTTGGGGGAGGAAATGGAACGGCGTTTGGAGCGGTGGAGACTATTTGAGGGTTTGTCAGTGGCGCTTACTAGTGGTGTTGGTTCTGATAAGGTGTGAGATGCAGCGAGTTGGGTAGTGAGCTGTCGGCCACGCTAGCAGGCAAGGGAGCAGTCGTTGCGGAAAAGCCATGGTAGTGGGCCTAGGCGGCCAAGGTGGAAACAGAACTAGTACGATGGTGGTCTCATGATATTGACGGGTGGAACATTTTAATGAAAGAGCAAGACTTCGGTGAATGCAAGTAGCGATGGTTTTTAGATGATTTTATGGATCGTCATCCTCTAAATCGAGATTTGGAAAGACCAAGACAGAAGCCTTTGGAGTTGGTAGTGAGTAAGAGCAAGACGGCATCTATCACCAAACCTACAATATTTGCGGGGTTGGCGTGATGCATTGACTGGGCATAGGGCAGCATCATGGTGGCATGACAGTGGCTTCCAGCTAGGAAAAAGACCGTGAAAAATGTATGGATAGGTAGAGCTTGATTTTAAATGAATTTAAGCGCAAGAATCACCTAAATTGGAGTTGAAATGGAGAAAACATGAGGTTTTTAGGGTGGGGGTAGATTAATCTCTGGAAAATAATTCAAGAGTTAGAAATGGACTTTTATTTTGAACTCAGCCCACAAGGTACGACGGCGTGGCTGACGTCATCGTTGCAGGGGCGAGCGAACGGCGACCAGTCCAGTTGAACCGGGATGTGGCGGGCCGAGCCGTAGGTGGCCGTTAGGTGGTGGTTCACCACCGTTCGGCTGGCTCATGGGACAAGACTAGTGGTGCGAGTTTGAGGACGGTGAGGCCAACTTGATGGTGAGGTTAAGGGTGTGGATTGGTGGCCGAAGGTGGGGCCTCAGGTGGCTAGCGTGAGTGTGTGCCGATGGCAGTGGAGGGTGGGGTGGTGAGGGCTAATGGGTGGTGAAGAAGGGGTGGCAAGGGGTTAGGAAGGTGGCGAGGTAAGAGGCAGAGCTTGTCCTCGCTTGAATTGAGCTATGAGGTAGTAGGGAGGTGAAATTTGGGTGGCAGACATGGCTCATCGTGGCAGAGGTTCGGCAAAGCAAGGGAGAGGAATGAGGGACGGTCGGCGGCGTCCGCGGCGGGTAGCGCCTAGGTGATCCAGGGGCTGGTCTCGATTGTTTGGGTGCGGGGAGGAAGAGGCATGGCGTCGCCTTTTAAAGGCCGATAAGGAGGGAGTGCTGGGCCGGTGTGGCACACAGATGGAGGAGGGAGATGAGCTGGTGTCAGGGCTCAACGTGGCACAGAGGTGCCGAAGAGGCATGGCGGCGCGATGGAGCCGATACATGGTTGGGTGATGCAGTGCTGCGGTGGTGATAGCAGCAAGGCCGGTGTGCATTGCTGAGGACCGAAAGAGCGACTTAGAGGGGGGTGAATATGTCGATGCCTAAAACAAAAACCACAAAAACCCTCTCTTCTCAAACTTGCAAGATCATGTAGCCACCGAAAAGCTACTGACCCTAGGACACGAAGAGGAAGCTACACAGCGGAAGAAACTTGGCTCAACGATAAAAAGAAAGACCGCAAGACAAGTGAAGCAACAACTCACGCACAAGTGTCTTGCTAGCTGCTGAACACACCGAAATGTGCCTCATTGATACACAATGAGCTAAGAACATGGGCATACAACAAGGAACACCAAAGCGAGGCAGAAACGAAAGTACAGAAATGAAAAACACCAAAAAGAAGAAAGCTGCCTAGCACTGTAGCAGTGTCCGGTAGGAGTGTCCGATATCATAGGACTATCCAGTAGAAAAGTCTGGTGACATCAGACTATTCGGTGGGAAAGTCCGGTGTCATAGGACTAGCCGGTAAGCCTCGCAGACTGTCCGGTGGACCCTAAAACAGACCCGGTTCTTGAGCTTTCAAACCCAAAACTTGACCAAATCTTCTCCAAACTTCATGAGATTTGACACAGGCTATCCTAACACCATTCCAAAGCTTTTCCCAAAATATCTATTGAAAAAGATCAGGGGATTAGCGGAAATTTCAGATCTCGCGAAGAGGTGAATACTTGGGCAAGAAAGCGGAAAACTTAAGATTGACTTGCTTGTGGCAATCCTATAGGATTGTAATGTTCTAAGACATAATCTCTACATTCTTGCAAGTCCAAAATAGAAAAAGAGAAGAGGAAATCTCATAGGCAAACCAAAGCACCAAAAGCCCTTGAGATTTCACCCAAAAACCAAGGAGAATGGGGAAGAAGGAAATTCTGCACACAAGCACTCAAGACATAGCCACGAAATCCATTCTATTCCACACAAAATCAGGTCATGAGGTCTTAATACAAGATGAAACTCGATCTCCAAGTAGCCTCCCACTTCCTACCCTCTTTCTGTGGGGCTAGATCACTCTAAAACCCACTAAACTTGTTGCTCTTGCTTGGAAATGAAAATGGCTGCCTAAACCTATGCCTAAGCAACCCTAAAACCAGCCAAGACGAATGGCTAATGGCAGCCACCTCCTTATTTATACTACAAACTAAGCCCTAAGGCAGTTTTGCACATGACCCCCATATTACAGACTCTACACTACCGCAGGGGCTAGAAAAGACCGCAATATCTCAGATGAACGGCCACGATGGAGTACTTGCAACTTTGATTTCTTTGCCTTGTCCCGATGTCCTCCACGTGTCCAGTAGCTCATCTCTCGGAGGTAACTCCAGTTTTGGGATACTGGCAACCAAGCCCTTGGTTTTGTCGCTCGAACCAGGAAACGGTAGTTGGGCCTGGTTTTAACGCTCGAACCGGTAAACGCTTGTTGTGCCTCTAATCTTGAGTGATTTTATAGCTCACGACACCGTCCTGCACCCAAGTTCACTCTTATGGGCCGAGCCTAACTTGGACCGCAACCCAAGCCACCTGCTAGTCCACTCTGGTGCCGCCACCAGGTCACACTTAGGTGGGCTTCTTTTCGCTCATCCTTCAGTAAGTCTTCGGTGTTGACAAGCGTTCATCACAGTCAGGACGAAAGACCAGACTCGGTACACTTAAGTCCCTCAGTTGCGCTGCGCAGAAGAAGATGGGGGGCAAGGGAGAGGCTGTCGGGCGGGACCTGTTAGTCGTTGAGAGAGGAACGTGGGCCCATTTGCCAGAGGGAGAGAGAGGAGGGGAGATGGGCCGCTTGGCCAAGGAGAGGGAGCAGGTTTGGGCCAGGGGCCTAGGCTGAGAAGGAGGAGAGGGTTGCCCCCCCCCCCCCCCGCCCTTTTGATTTTGAATTTTAGAAGAAAAAATTGAGCTCAAAGCATACTCAACAAGCAAGATTTGGAAAATTTGATTTTGAATTAGAGGGGAAATTAGAAGAAAACTCTGGCACTAATTTTCGTGTTGTTATACCATGGTACATCATGGAAAATTGTGGTCTTTCAATGTTTTGTTTATTACAATTTTCCCCCAAGAGGAGGAATGTCTGATTTGTTGCAGATGATGGTTTGAGAAGTTAAGTTTGCATCATTTTTAAGTTACAATAATGAAAAAACATGTTGTACCTACAGCATCCCAAACCACTGCATATCATTGATATTGTAGGAGAGTATTAATTTGGGATGTTGCATAGACTATTCTTTTCTGTGCTTTTTCAATGTTGCATATTTTTTTCATGGACTTCTCTCGTTTGATTCAATGTTGCAACTCTTAATTGTTGGGATGTTGTACTGTAAGATTTATGATGTTGCAGGTGCAGCTGCTGTGGTGAAAGGTGGTTCTTGATACATGGTTAGTGTGGTGCAATGTGCAACAAGTGATTTTGTGATGTTGCAGCAAGGAGCTTATAGTGTTTCAGAGTCTATTTTTGAATGTTGTATTGTGATATGTTTATGGTGTTGTTTACATTTTGCATCTTGCTTTGCACTCAATTTGATGAATTTAGGGGGCAAATTTTGAGTGGACGGTACCTAAAAATTTTATTTTAGCCATGAATCCTCGGATTATTTTCCATGGATTTGAAGATAATGACTATGATTTCTGCTCTTCAGGTTGAACTCATCGCTGCTCTATCTTTTTTTCTCTAAGTTTGTAGGCAAATGCAACCCTACAGGTTGTTGAAAAAACATGCTAATGATGTTGTGGTGGGAATCTTTTTGTTTTAGTTTCTGCATATGGTTAGAAAGTTAAAAGATCCTCTTATTAATTTGGTCAGATGGAGAAAACAACATCTGGTACCAGCGCCCAGATCAGATGTCCGGATACTAGCAGTGCCGATGTGGTGTAGCATGCTGACACTGACAATGTATACCTAGTCCACAAAATTAAAGTTCTTGCCGAAAACTTAATTAGGTTTCATGTAATATGTATTTTTATAGTTTTTAACCATAAAATCTGGACTTATGAATGGTTATTATCATTCTCCACCATCACCACAAAATTTATCATTAATTTTATATATTCTACTCTTATATATGGCATCAATTAATATTAAGTCCTCTGTAGTTTACTTGATTATCAGTTTTTAATAAAAGGAATTGAAGTGTAGCCTGAGACTACCATGCATGCAGTTGCAATTTATGTGATTTATCACACAGCCCGCAATGACCATGCATCAGATGCTGCTTGATCGATCGTTACGTTTGCGTGCCACGCGACCGAGGAGGCCAGTGCCCCAATGCCAACCGATGGCGCCTCCGCTCGGCAGCACATGCAATAAAGTAGCATGGCGCCCATGTCAGGTCACGACGATCATGCATCAACTCATCACGTTACTAGAAACCTCCTCCGGGAAGCCTGCCTCCAGCATGTTTCAGTTGCAGGACCAGCAGCGCACGCAGTCGTCTTCCGGGCGACTACACACACTGCACAGCGTACGTCGCCGCGAGGAACATGATGAACAACACCAGATCACCCATCGGATTGATCTGGCAGCGTCATCGAACTGAACGTCGTTATATGCAGTCCCGTAAGTTTCTACTAATTTCAGTCACGCTTCACAATGCGAGGTTTGGTGTTTTCCTAGCACGACAGCAGTGATTGATGTGGCAACTTGATCCCATCACTCCCTCCAAAGTTTTTTTTGGATATACATGTAACAGAAGGCAACAGTTTCAAAGTTGACCCGTCTTTTCTGGAGAAAAAAACTTTATGCATGAAATCATGATATGCAAATAATAATGAGAAGAAACCAATATCATGATATCCTAATGCTGTTGTTGATTCAAAAAAGAGTTAATTCCAATTCCATATTATTATGTTCCTACTACTAGCTTTCTGAATTAGCTGCAAACCAACTTAAATAATTAAGCAGCATATATAGGAGTATACAAATAAGGAAAAACAACATGGAGACACTTGCAGAATAATTATTACCGAGTCTATAATTCTACCACCAGGATAAACTCGTAAACATGCATATTTTGTCAACAAGCTTATAGTTTCGAAAGAAACATGTATGTTTTATATGTAACTTCGATAGTTCATTGTTAAATCTCAATATTATTTTTTTCGTACATTTCAAAAAATGATTAAATGTATAACTAGTGAAGCAAGGCAGAAGTAGTTAAATTAGCAACGAAGCAATACATATTATAAGATGGTACCTACGGTGAATCCTCTTAGCCATTTTTTAACTCTTCATTGATGGTAGTTGCAGATGTGATCATATGTTGATTTCTTGAATCTTGAGCTCTACGAGGTCAGAGAGTTCAGCAATCACTAGCGGACTAGCGGTGTAGTTGGGTGAGGCAGGGGTCGTGCAGCATGTTCCACCGAACAGAGCCCCCAGCTCCAACACGCTGGGCCTGCAAGTTTCAGTCCTTTTTCTGCATGGGGCGTTCGTGACGTTAATTTCATGCACAGTGTTCACTTGCCTAGACAACGGTTCTATTAAAACACTGCTGGAGCCAGGAATGGTTTGGTAAGTGTAATTAAAGCTGTAGAATCAATGAATCAATGGATACAATTCATATGAAACTTGAGCTAATGGTTTTTGTTTATTTGGCAAAAATAAATACATAGCATTCCGTTTGTTGGAAAAAAAATACACAAAGTATCCTAGAGTTGTTGACTGCAACCAGGGCTACAGCCCTCCAGCCCCAGGCCTAAATCTGCCCGTGCATTAAAAGAAATGCTAAACGGCGACGGTCGCGCTTTCCATGACCGCGCACGACCTGCTCCATCGGCCCAAGGGACGCGACGGTAATTAGGCTTGGTGGGCTGGTTTTTTTGTTATTGTTTTTAGGAAGGAACCATACACAACAAAATTATGGTGCACATCACCATACGGCTTCCAGGTCCGTTGCAATTTCATGACACATATCACTTTCGTATGATGTCATCGCTGATGTAGACAAGAACATTTAATTCGTATTTCTTTCAATGAGCAATACTCTCTCATAAAGTATCCGTGTAAAGTTTGTTGACACCATTACACTTAATTTTTACGAGATCTACCAAACAAGATCTATATTCGATATGTTCATAGTTGTTTCGTAGCAGTTTATGTATAAAAAGTGTAGCAATTTATGTTATTTAACTATCTATATAACACTGTCACATTATGTTCCATACAAGTTAATGACATTAAGTTGGTATAATTTATCTATATAATTTAATTCAATATAGCTTGCTACTTGAAATTCTTACATATACATTGATGCATTATAATAATATGCACGGTAACTTGCTGTTCGACATTGGGGTAACTTGTTACACTTTTCTCTACATAAGTTGATACATTGTTTGTATAAAACTTTCTTGATTTAATTTTAGAGTAAAATGCACCGTAGGTTCCTTAACTTTTCACTTTGTGTCGGTTAGGTCCATCAACTTTTGAAGTGCACTTTGGGATCCATCAACTTTTCAAGTGGTTCATCGTAGGTTCATACCCATTCGTTTTATGTTTTATGTGCTCCGTGTCACGTTGAGTGGCTCCTGCTCGACGTCCTGCTGCTCCTGCCCCTGTGGCCCTGCCTCGCCCCGTGCAGGCTGCTTCTCGCGGGCCTCGGCGGCGCCTGTAGCTGCTGTGGCGCGACGTGCACTGGCGTGGTCTGCTTCTCCGACGAGCGGCGGATCAGGATGGGGAGCTTCAGGTCCGTGTACCGCTGCATGCTTCCCGGTTGCCTCCGCTCGAAGTAGGTGGAGGAGTGCGCGGCCGGCGCTGCTGCTGCTGCTGCGGCGTGCGCTCATCTTGGCTTGAGCGGGCACTACGGTCGCTGTGGACGCGCAGGGCGCGGTGCTACTGGCCTGGAAGCGCACGCTGCGGGGTGGTGCGGATGCGCTGGGGACTGTTGGGCCACCGACGCGTCGCCGTGCTGGTGGACGGGCGTGTCGTGCGACACGGCGGGCCTGATCACGGAGCTGAGCCTAGTCCGGTCCAACGACGACGCGCATCGTTTCTGCCACGGCCGGGCACATCCCCTCTCCACCGCACTAGCAAAGTTGGCGATGAAGGCCGCGAACCCCTCCCTAGGGGCTCCCTTCTCGACTCCTTGACCCCTACCGCGTGCCTTTCCTGCCAAACCTGCTGGGCACCGGGGATCCCATGGCGGCCGAGCTGTACACGGTGAAGGCACGCGGGCAGGCCGGAAGAGCTGGAGGGTGTCGACCGCGCGCACTACAAGCGCCGCCCTGTGGCCGTGGTCCGTGGACGTCACTGAGGTGGCAGGGTGAACGACGTCGTGGTGTACTACGCTCACCACAGCTACGCGGCTGACCTGTGGCGCAGCAGTGGGCAGAAGGGGATCCTGGAGTACAAGCACGATGTCGCACGGGGGCGCGGCCGAGCGCTGCGTGGGAGGTGAGGGAAGAGGACAAGGGCATATGTGAAACATAGAAAAAAAATACAAGGAGCCTAAATAAAAAATAAAACATAAAACGAAGGGGTATTGACCTGCGGTGAACCACTTAAAAAGTTAATGAACTTTAAAATGCACTTCAAAAGTTGATGGACCTAACCGACACAACGCGAAAAATTAATGGACCTGTGATGCATTTTACTCTTAATTTTATATAGATAATAAATCAAATTATGTAAAGGTTGTGGAACAAGTTGGTAACACATTCCATAAATATATATGTGTAACGTCCCAAAATTTGTAATGAATAGATGCACCTAAAATCGCAACTTAAAATTTTCATTTCTAAAGTTATGCTTGTGGTGCATTTAATCTACTAATTAGTTTAATTAACCTTTGTGTAAGCTTTCACTAGATTAAAATTTGGCAAGTAATTATATTTATGCTCCACCTTGTGTTTAATTTCATGCATCATTTATTTGGTTCTTATTTGGATCTTTGGTTGAGTGCTTTGATCAACTCAAATGAAAATGATTCGATTCAAACCAAATCCAAACAAATGTAAATCAGAAAAAGAAAAGAAATTAAATGAGGAAGGCCTTCCAGCCCAAACAGACCGACCAGGCCAGCCCAACCTAGCCAAGCCACCATGGCTGCCCAGTGTTGACGGCACTTAAGCACGGCAAATCTTATATTGCAAGTGACAGTATCGTGTGTAGCTTTTCCCCAGGATGAGTATCATGGGTTTTGTCAATCCAGGAAACAAACTAATTGAGAACTAATTAACAAGAGTTTATGGTAAACCAAGGGTATAAAACACGACTATAATCTACCACTAAACTATGCCTAAGCTACGTCTAATCGACATCTAAACTATACTAATACTATAACTATAAGATAAGCAATTAGAACAGAACTAAAACACCAATTAAGGGTATTAACTAGAGTCTAATCAAGCTCTAATTGGATCCAAGACATGCATGATATGAGCATCACAAATAGATAAAAACAACGAGATAACTAGTAGCTCAAGGTAGAAATAAGCATGATCAAACATAAACTTCATAGCATGATTGAATCAAGATCAATCAACCTAACCCTCTAGATCGGCTTAACCTTTCCCCGGGCTCTATGTCACTAGTAACCAGGTAATCGACGAAAAGCTTTCAACAGGCACATAATTAGATATGCATCTCCAATTACTTTATATGGCCTAATAACATAATTAGCACAACTAGAATCTCTAATCACCATGATCAAAAGAACTAGATATACAACTGTATCATTAGCTGAGCTAGATCAACTATCAAGAACGCTAGAAGAATATAACATTTAAAGACATGATCTAATCAACAAGCATGCTAGATCTTAAAACTAATTATAGCTAGAACAAGCATAATTAGAACAAGAACATAATAATTAGACAAGAACAATGCTTCATTAATAAATTGTATCATACTTACAACCTATGGCCATAGCTCTTGATGATACAATTAGACCTCTAGAGCTAGATAATTAGAGCACCCTACAAGGTCCTCTAATCACCTCTATGAACTAGAAGAACTCTAATCCTAGCTTAGAATCTCGACCCTCAGCTCTCCTCTAGTTGTTGTCCCTCTTCTCTACATCTTGTCACCTTGATAATGAATTGGATGCCCGATCCTCGAGGCCTATGCTAACTATTTATACCTCGGAGAAGACGTGGGAGAAAAGGAATCGGAAACCGACCTACGGTTGGGTGGGGTCGGCCGACCGACCAGAAGGCCTAAGGTCGGATGACCTCAGCCCTTCCTCCGTCCGTTTCCTTCTATCTTTCGTGGGAACGTTGCTTGTCGTCTAAAAAATATTTGTGCGGGGTCTTTCAGACTCTTGAGCTTCTGGAATCTTCGTAATGGGCCGAGCTTTGACGGATTCTTCTAGCCTTTGACATATTCGACATCTTTAATGAATAAATATCTTCATTTTCTTGTAGCTCTTGACACTTCATTGAATCTTCTGGTTATGGAGCATAGATCTACACAGAGGGGCTATGAGTACACCAAGTCTTCTTTGTTCTTCATCTTCAATCCATGTCATCTAGCGGTCTTTTCTTACTCGAAGTGGATCATGGTGAATTTCGCGAAAAAATGGTCTAACACCTGTAAAAATCACATGTAGCATATTTTCTAGACAATATTGCAAAATCCACAATTATCGGTGATAAATGTTAGAGAAAAATATAGTTGGCGCATAAAAACAGTGAAAAACCATATAAAATGATGCATAATTTTCGTACATAAGCCGCGTCAACAACATCCCCACTCTTAAACCTTGCTCATCCTCGAGTAAGTCAAGAATCAGCGTTGCCTTACAATAACTATTTCATACCCTAATCTTAATTAATCAAACTAACAAGCTCTCTCAAAATTTTAAGTTTGAACCAGCAAATTATGAAAGAAAAAATATTCAACTAAGCTCATCCCACAATAAAAGAATTAGCAAGAGTTTAAACTTATCAAAGACACATCTCCTCATTTTAGCAATAAGTTTTTGAAAAAGATAATCAAACATTAAGAGATAAATTCTTGCAAAGCCAAAGAAACACACTCAACTCTCCAATCTCTCAATATCTAAATGATATTCAATAAATATATATATACATATACATACATATATATATATATACATATACATACATATATATATATATATACATACATATATATATATATGTATATATATATATATATATAATTTTTAGACGACCACTTGGTCTATTTTCTTCTTTTTTATATATGGCGACCACTTGGTCTCTCTTTTTTTTTTTTTGCTTTTGCCCCCTCAAAAACCTTACTCTATATATAAAAAAACTATATATGGCAGCTCTCCATCCCCATTCTTGAATAATACTCACCCTTACCCTTGAGTATATACCTAAACAATTTAACTTAGAGGATGTAGCTGTCTAATAAAAAGAATAATATTTAATCCCTTAAATACTCCAGAAAATAATGGGTTGCGGTCAATGAGGATAAAAAAAGATAATCTTGATTTAAGGATGGATATCCAGTGAAGTTTGCAATCTCTCCGATGTAGAGAGACACGATGCATAGATAGAAAAGGCTAGCAAAGAAAAGATACGCAGAAATGAATGACCAGCTTCTAAGTCTCATACCCTAGATCACAGTCTTGATCCAACTCATTTGAAAAACAAATTTGATAAATCTAAGGTTAAAAATATATGGCTTTGGTAGGAATGGCTATTGCAAGATAATCTCATAAAGTTGATCATGGCATTTATAAGTAGTAAAAATAAACAATGAGATAATTATGATAAAGATTAAACTTTGCAAAAATTAAATCATATGGGTCTTTATGAACAATTATAATTAATAACAAATTTGCTGGTTAGTTCAATTAAACATGTATTATGAGAATCCGTTATTTTTGACTAATCAAAATCAGAGCATGATAAAGATAAAGCGACAACTTTCATCATTTTCTTTAAGGCATTGTTATAATTAATTTATTAAGCATTGATCATTGTTGTAGTATTAATCACAATAGATCTAGACTAACACACTAAAAACAAGAGAAACACAAAGGGAACACCAAATTGAAAGATATAGCTAATAATTTGCAGAATTTTAAAAAAAATTAAAAAAAAAGGTGTTAGAAATACGTTACCGGATATTCCTTCAATTTTCTTATCATCAAATAATTTAATGCAAAACAATTCAAGTGCACATACTACTCTCGAGGTAACAATCGGGAGTAGAAACAATTTACAACAATCTAATAATATTTCCAATGATTTTTAACTCGTGGCCTAGTTAATCTTAAAAGAAAAACTAAATGGTGTATGTGAATGTAAACGTATAATTATGCAAAAGATAAGCATATAAACAAAAACAATGATTAAATCAAGTTCTAAACACCATGTTTACAACATGATTGCTAAGTCTCTCTCTAGCCATCAAAACTTTAATTAACCAAGATTAAAACACCATGTTTATTCAAGGTTATCAATTTAAAACAGCACAAGAAAATCAAATCACATTGCAAAGATTATAAACTAATTAAATGAAATTATGGATAACTAGCAAGATTAATTAACTTTATGATGATGATCAATAATTTAATCTAAGCACCATGCTTACATAAAAATTGCTACGGAAAACATTCTACTAATGTTATCATAAAATGAAAGCATACATTATGGAGTTAATTAAACAACCAAGCCAATTATAATGCAAAACATACAATTTAATCTAAATGTAAAAGGGTGGTTTATATATGAAATATGGAAAATAAATGCGGAAAGTTTATCCACAAGAGACATGATTAACAAAAAAAACTTTCAATTAAACTTAATAATGATGGTCTCAAACTAAATCTAAACACCATGTTTACACTTAATTTATCAAGAAAAACTCCGTCGAGTACAATAAAGCATCAGTCATGAAGTTTATGAAAATTTCAATACTAATAAAATAAGTGTGGAAAAACAAATGATAATACAAATGAAAGGCAGAAAACATAAAATTAAGTTAACTAGCCACAAGCAAAAAATTCAAAAGGTGGTGTCATGCTTCACATTTCTCTATTAAAAGACTATAAGACTGTTAACACTAAAAACAAATAATTAAACGGGTTGCCTCTCAAAAAGCGCTTAATTTATAGTCATAAAGCTAGATTTCTTACTTACCTTCGTTGAAGTGAAGCCATGTCCTTGAGTAAGAATTCAAAGTGTCCATGCAGCTTAATAACTTGATTGTGCAACTTCATCGTGTATAGTATCACTTGTGTGCACAATCCTCTGCTTGTGTGTTCATTTTCCAATGTCTTTGAAGCTCCTTGCAACTGAACTTGATCATGAAAATCTCATGAAAGCACTGCCAAGCCATATTCATCATTGTTGTCACCATCTTACTTAAGTAGTCGTCACCATGGTTGGTGCCACCTCCTCTCTCGTGGTATAACTCATTGGTTTCGTACAGAGCACACCTCAAATAATAGATCCATTGGATAGCCTCTGAAATTATCTTTCCAACAAATACTTATGCGTTAAATTCCGATTCCGTATGAAGGAGTTATGTCCGTTTTATTTAAGCACTGCGTTCTGTCCAGACTCCGATTCAGCTCGCGCAGCTTTCAATGATTTGCACATTGCTCCTCGCAGAAATCTCCAAATTGAGTGATTCTTGTTGCGTTGGAAAGAGGACTTCATGGTCTTTACAAATATAAGAAAATATTCTGTCTTTGCCTTCTGATGTCAAGCTCCATGTTGATGACATTTTCAGTTTCCGTTTTCAGCTCTTCCAACGTTGACAATCTTCAATCTTTTAAACTTGGGTTCTAGTGAAAATTGTCTGAGTCCACCATTGTTGATTTTGAAGCTTCATGGGCTTGATTCTTGTCTTCAATCTCTGCTCCATTCAGTCCACTCACTGTTCAATTTGAAACTCAATAAATTTTTGCAAATTCTGATGTTGTCCTCAAATTTTTATCAAATCCTTGCATCAATCATCATGAATTTGTCATTTAGTCTTTCACCACATTGGTCTCATTATTTCAAATGAAGTGTGAATTTCTCTGCATGGTTAGGTCACAGTGTACACATATATATAATATAATAACATTATGGTTTTGAATAGAGATAAAAGTAGAGACACATGGTTGATTGGGATTTAAACAAACATTTGATTCATGAATCAAAGACAACTATAATTTAAATTGAAATCACTTAACAAAACATTTAAGGCATATATAATTCATAGATGAACTTAATTCATAAAATCAAATAAGGGATATACAAAACGATGAGTTCCTAATGATTTTGGCCAAATTAGAGAGACGATTTTGAAAGAAAAATAAAATTAGGCTTAGATAAAATTCTAACAAGAGTTTTTTTTAAAAAGACCAAAATATTTTGAAATTTTAAATTTTTTAAAGATAATATTGTGCACATATAATAAATCATGAGAAACATGCACATGTTCAAGTTTAAAATTTCAAAAGCAATTTGCACATAAATAAACCTGGACCGAACCACTTACAGAGAAAAAAGCAATCAGTCCCCTTCTACTTTTATACAAACATTGGCTCTCAAATTTTTTTATTTAAACACAAAACTTAACACTAACACGGAACTTGAAAATTGACAAACTAGCAAATTAACCATCTCTAAGCATGAGTAGATTCAATCAACTAATTAAAGCAAAAAGATCTACTAAAAGAACATGAAAACATTTTAATTGGGCGGGGCAATCATGTTGGAATTAAGCATTGCAAAGATATGGATCAAGAAACTAGTCTAAACGATTCTCAAGGTATGGATAAAGGGAACAAAGGTTTTTTTTTAAAAAAACTAAAAACAAAATATAAGTAAGTATACGAGGATAACAATCAACCAAACAACACTTTAATGATTATTATGAAACATCTCTAATCAAACATAGGTAAATTATAATTATATTTATGATTAAAACAAGAATTACCTTAATCTTAAAGAAATTAAGTTCAAATCTTAACTCCATGGTGACTTCATCTTCTTCCTCGGGACGCCATGATTGTATGCACCATCAAGTGTTGGAGAGGAATGCTTCTTGTCTTTCCCGAAATTCAGTTTTCCTTCTCTGCCCCTTTAGTATTTCGACCATAATTTTCTCATCTGAAGTCCAAATAATGCAAATTCGGACTCTATCTTGAAGAGCTCCAAAAATTCTACAATTTTGGTATTCAGACTTTCTTCATTTGACGTTGTTAAGGTCTTCGAATTGGTTCCACAATGTGTTGCTGTCCTGAATTCCGAGAGTAGCTCGAGATTTGATTGGAGCTTGGATTAGTCTTGAGATAAACCTTCCGTGTTTTCATCTTCCATGTATTCAAGCAATCCTTAGCCTCCGAAACCTTCTCGACTAATCATCTTTGACTCCATTATCTGTAACTTAGAACAAACAAGCTCCAAAGAACATTAGTCTTAAAAATTTAATTGACACAGCAGACACACTTTTATCATCATAGTTACTCCTTCATGATAGCTGTAGAAAAACTCAATAATAGATCATAAGCCACTAACAGCGTTAGCACCTACTATTAAATAGTTAGGTTGGAAAAGATATATATTTCTTTATTGGAATGATGTCTATTTTTCCTTTAATGTTAGTCGAAAATATATATATATATATATATATATATATATATATATATATATATATAGGAGAAACTATATTTTAATAGAGTTTGTAAAAGACTAAACTTATAGAAGAGCTAAACTTATTCTAAACAGAACTATCCAATTATAAAATTAAATGCAAGAAAGTAAATAAAGTAGAATAAACTAAAATAAAATAAAATACACAAAATAATAGATAAAAAACTAAATTAAGAAAATCACAAAAATAAAAAAACTAATAAGAGTCTAAATTATGACTGAACACAGGAACGAACGAAGAACTCAAGAACACAATTAGAGAATAAGAATATAACTAGAGGACACTAAACAATTATAGAATAAAATTAGAATACAAGACTAAACTCAAACTAGAGAATTATAAAACATTAACTAATTGGAACATAATTAGAAAAATTATTAGCACATGATTAGAACTAGATTAGCACACAATTAGCAAACACAAACTAACTATTAAAACTAGTAGTAAAAGACAAAAATAAATAAACTTAAGTTAATTAAGACTCGATTAATTAGTTCCCCGGCAACAGCGACAGAAAAGCTTGTTGACGGCACTTAAGCACGGCAAACCTTATACTGCAAGCAACAGTATCGTGTGTAGCTTTTCCCCAGTATGAGTATCATGGGTTTTGTCAATCCAGGAAACAAACTAACTGAGAACTAATTAACAAGAGTTTATGGTAAACTAAGGGTATAAAACACGACTATAATCTACCTCTAAACCATCCCTAAGCTACATCTAATCTACGTCTAAACTATAGTAACACTATAATATAAGCAATTAGAACAGAACTAGAACACCAATTAAGGGGTATTAATTAGAGTCTAATCAAGCTCTAATTGGATCCAAGACATGTATGACATGGGCATCACAAATAGATAAGAACAATGAGATAACTGTTAGCTCCAGGTAGAAATAAGCTAGATCAAGCATAAACTTCATAGCATGATTAAATCAAAATCAATCAACCTAACTCCTAGATCGGCATAACCTTTCCCCGGGCTCTACTGTCACTAGTAACCAGGTAATCGACGAAAAGCTTTCAACAGGCACATAATTAGAGATGCATCCCCAATTACTTTATATGGTCTAATAACATAATTAGCACAACTAGAACCTCTAATCACCATGATCAAAAGAACTAGATATACAACTATATCAATAGTGAGCTAGATCAACGATCAAGAACGCTAGAAGAATATAACCTTTAAAGACATGATCTAATCAACAAGCATCTAGATCTAAAACTAATTAGAGCTAGAACAAGCATAATTAGAACAAGAACATGATAATTAGACAAGAACAATGCTTCATTAATAAATTGTATCATACTTACAACCATGGCCATAGCTCTTGATGATACAATTAGACCTCTAGAGCTAGATAATCAGAGCACCATACAAGGTCTCTAATCACCTCTATGAACTAGAAGAACTCTAATCCTAGCCAAGAATCTCGACCATCAGCTCTCCTCTAGTTGTTGTCCCTTTTCTCTACATCTTGTCGCCTTGATAATGAATTGAATGCCCAACCTCGGGGCCTACGCTAATTATTTTTATACCCTAGAGAAGACGTGGGAGAAAAGGAATCGGAAACTGACCTAAGGTTGGGTGGGGTCGGCCGACCAGAAGGCCTAAGGTCGGCCGACCTCAGCCCTTCGTTCGTCCGTTTCCTTCCATCTTTCGCGGGAATGTTGCTTGCCGCCTAAGAAATATTTGTGCTTGGTCTTTCGGACTCTTGAGCTTCTGGAATCTTCGTAATGGGCCGAGCTTTGACGGATTCTTCTAGCCTTTGACATATTCGACATCTTTAATGAATAAATATCTTCATTTTCTTGTAGCTCTTGACACTTCATTGAATCTTCTGGTTAGAGAGCCTTGATCTACATAGAGGGGCTATGAGTACACCAAGTCTTCTTTGTTCTTCATCTTCAATCCATGTCATCTAGCGGTCTTTTCGAACTCGAAGTGGATCATGGTGAATTTCGCGAAAAATTGGTCTAAAACCTGTAAAAATCACATGTAGCATATTTCCAAGACAATATTGCAAAATCCATAATTATCGGTGATAAATGTTAGAGAAAGATATAGTTGATGCATAAAAACAGTGAAAAACCATATAAAATGATGCATAATTTTCGTACATAAGCCGCGTCAACACCCAGCTGGAGGCACATCCTGCGTCATGTCGCTGCCAGGTGGGCCACCACCATTGTCT